>OU343219.1:88366950-88694009 GCA_910596185.1 Chrysanthemum makinoi | reverse complement strand
CCTTACATTTCATATGTACTTTTGCCATCACATCATTGTACCAAGTGAGTTTTCATAGCCCCGTTGTACATGTTTATACTTATTTTCAAACCATGGGGAGAATACATTGCACATCATTTTTATTATGATGCCAAGTATATCAAATTCATTTACATTGCTTAAGTTACCTCATTGCCAATTGAATGTCCCCAGTTCATAATCATGAACCTAATTCCGAAGAAGCGAGGGTGAGTGAATAGATCTATTGAGGGTGACTCCTCCATCCGAGTTGGTTGTCCCAATTGGTCAAACGGATGCATTTCATTTAATATCATAATTTGAGTTGTTTGGCAAACACTCGCTAACATCATAATCGGTCTAGCCGGTGTCATGTACTAATAGCAATTGTAACATTTTTATGTGACATATTTGTCATACATGGCCTATACTTGTGTAGTCGTATAAAACATTTTTCATAAACCTTTGATTTCTCACCAACATTATTGTTGTCCGTTTTAGAAATGTATTTTCAGGTAACTAAGGCATTTACATCATGGCACGCATAAGGACCCTTCATAGATTCGGTGACGCTGCCTCTCACTTGTAAATTATGGCACTTTTAAAACATCGTTTGATTTGTAATAAACATATTTCCGCAAACGTTATCTACTTTTGGGACCTATCTTTGTAACTCTTAATGTTTTTAATAAATAACGAACGATGTGTTTTTAAACGACACTTTAGGTCGTTCAATATAACTGTAATTGTGGAGCTATGATGTCAACCCCAAGTTAATTCCATTGCAAAAGGTAATTTGGGGTGTGACAAGAAGAAATTTAGAAGAGAAAGATTTAGAGAAAGAAGTGTATAGAGAAGAAGTAGTAAGGTAAGAAAAGAATCTTTTCTTAGCTCCCCCTTGACGGATGCTCCTCTTGATGAGAGCGTCAAGTAATTAGGAAGACTAAACGAGTGTATTGCAAGTATTTTGCAACGTTTTGCTTTAACGAAAAGCTCCTACTTATTGAGAGTGTCAAAGTCTCCATGTGTATTTTGAAAATCTACAAAACAAAGGTTAGAAAACAAGTATATAGTGCATTGTTTCCTGCAAAAGAGCTTAAGAAATAGCTCAAATATATTTATGTCCACCTACCGCAGGATCCTTCATCAAAGCGATCCGCCAATACAAAGTTGACGGATCCAGTACCGCAGCTTAGTAGTAGCACTATAGACACAAATATTGACATAATAGTCTAAGTAAGTCATGTATTGTTGCACCTAACATGTTCACATAACCATATAACATACAAACATGTAGTTTCATTTAACAAAATGAGAGAACTAATAAAATATTCAATTTCTCTAATACTAAGAAAATGAGACATACATGTAACATAAAGGAAAAATCCTAACAACCTAATTTAGCTAAGACTAGAAAGAACACCACTTGTGCTTGTATTCCAAGGTTTAGGGACGGTTAGGTTTATTGACTTCATCAAGGCACTCAAGAAGGTGATAGAACATGAAACGTACTTCATCACCTAGCTCATGAACTAACCTTAGGCATCTTGACAATGATTTCAATCATTGTCATGGCTTGGAAATGGTGATGGTAAGAATGGAGAAGTTTGTGGAGGTAAGTTTGATGAATAATGTGGTGGTTTCACAAAGGATGAAGGTGGTGGCACATGTGTTGGTGGTGAAGGTAACGAAGTATCAACATCCATGTGATCCGGTTGTTGAGGTTAGAAGTGTCTCATAATCCAAAATGGACCATTTGAGGGTGAAGGAGAGAAAGACACGGGTGTTAGTGAAGTTCCAACACCGAGGTTTTGGTGAGAAGGTTGTTGTGGTACCATTTTCTCGGTTGATGAGGATGTGGGCAATGGTGGTGCATGAGAAGGCCTAGGTGGTAAGTCTTAGAGTATAGGTTAGGTGATGAATGAAGTGAGGGCGAGAGAACTCTAGGTTCTAGAGGTCAAGGTTTGGTTGTTTTAGTAAAGATGGGAATGTTTGGTTTTGAAGGTATGGTGGTGTTTGGCAAAGGTTGATTGGTGGGAACAAGTCTTTGAGGAGCTGGTTTAATGGTTAGATTTGTTTGGTGACGAAATCTAGTATATGGAGTTTTGTTGGGTGATGACTCGGTTGATGAAATTTCATGGAAAACACGAGGAATTTTCCTTGGAGGGCTTTTGGTTGATGAATTTGCACTGGGTGCTTTTCTCATGGTGAATAGTAAAAGGTAAAAGTTGAAAGAAGAATTTTTGCTACTGAGAATGAGTGTTTGGATGGTGGTTTGGAAGCACAAACACAACTGGTTTATAAAGGGAGAATTTAGACGAGTAACTTAAAGTCTAAACCACTAAAATTCTTCAAGTTGCAATGATTTGCATGCACAAGATTCAACTGCAGTGTTGTTCTGTTCTAGGGAGTCATTTGAGACAATGCGAAGTGTTTAGGTTAACTAAGAGGGTATGAAATGATTATATCAAGTGATAAATCATAAGTGCAACCGGTTCCAACGGTTCCCTCACTTGAGGATCCGCTAGCTTAAGCTAGGGATCCGCTATCAAAAGATAGGAAAAACGAATGATTGGGTTCTAGCTAGGTCAAGTACCTACATATCCTAAGTGATTTGGTTCACTAAGGTGTCTTAAATGGTAGAAGACTTAGATGGCCAAGGTTAATGAGTGAGCATAGCCAATGATGAATTTTATGGGAAAAATGGAGTGTTAGAAACACCAATGGGTGATAATTGATGACACTAAGAGTTTTGAGGATGGTAAATGGTTGTAGAAACCAGATGGTGATTAAGAAAAAAATTATAAAATTCCTTAAAAATCATAAGAAATGAAAAACAATATTTTAGAGCATTTTAGGGTTAAAATGAGTAAAATCAATATGTTAAAAATGATAGAAATATCAAAATAGGTGTTTTGAAATGAGAGGAACAATGTGTAAACATTGCAGCAGAAAGATGGTGAGTTTTTAAGTAATGAAAAATCAAAAACACCTTAAATGTGATCTTAAGTCATCCGTGAGTGAATGTGAGATCAACTTAGCCTAAGGAAAACCTAAGTGATCCTAATATAGCATGTTCAACTAGTACAATAAGATCTGGAAGGTTGGAGTGATGCTAAAAGTCATGAAACAAGTTCGCTCATCCGGATCCACCAATCCTTCCCTTGAGGGATTCGGCTAGTTATAGCCAAGGGATTCAGCTTCTAAGACAAAATCCTTAACATAGTGTATGCAAAAAGTAATTCCACACATCAAATTTTGAAACCAATGATCTCTACAGCAAGTATACATGTAAACAAGCAAAACATAGTAATGATAGCATGTAGAAGTTAGCATATGAGGATCAAATAGGATTTTAAGCAACTATTAACAAATCGATCAACCAAAAAATATTTCATAGAAAGGACAGGAAGTATTTTAGAAAGGACATGAAGTATTTTATTCATAAACTAGCTTTTTCACTCGCTGCTTTCATTTGATGGATCACCAAATGGCTGGTAGGTGGTCAATGATTCAGGAATGAAGAAGGAGGAAATGAAGGATGCATTTAAAGGTTCCATCATTTTATTCATAAGTGAATATTGAGGGCTTTGAAATTGTGGATGATATTACATGAAGTGATGATAGAGGCGAGTCAGGAATCTCCAATAAGGTATTAGTTTATTCTTGTTGCCTTAGAGGTGTGTACACCTACCGGAGAAGAAAGAGGCAAGATTGCATGATTTTTGGGTTAGGAGATAGTAGATCATATGAGCACAACATGCGGGAAGTATCTCACGATTGAAGACTCCAAACATTCTCACGGAGAATAAGCGCAAGAGGTTTTAGTTCATCTCGGAGTTTACGTGTGAATTATGTTTGGATTCGATAGTTGAGAAACTCATGAAGACGAGTGATTTTGTGGAGAGGTATATATGAACAAGTATGGACTGTTTACTTCACAATAGTTAAGAAATAATCGAGGGACAAATCTTCTTGAAAGCACATTGTCCATAATTTTGAATTCGGAGAATGTGAGAAAATTTCTCAAGAGTTAGAACAAAATTTTGGTTTTTGTTTCAAAACCAAAGTGATAGAGAATGATCCTCCGACTAACGAGCTCAACTTGAAAGAAGAATTCCAAAACAAACCGCATAAAATTTTTCTCTGATGGTGAGAAGAACACTCAAATCCTATGGTGCGGAATGAAGTATGGATATCTTCTTGGAAGATTAGAGGTGAGTCAACAACACGTCCTTCATGAAAGAATAGAGTTTCAATATTATTGAACCCACGCCATGATTGCCAGGGGTGTTTGGTTCAAGAGAGATGTTTGGAATGTAGACATAAGTGAGTGATGATCAGTTATACTAATGAGACATGTTGAGACCTATAGACATGGGACAAATGTTTACATAACTATGTTATAGTAAAATTTCAAGAATATCTAATGTTTTGATTGGTGACACTTTTAAGATGTTAGGATTTAGTAATTCCATATAGAAGTGTCGGTCACCCCAACTATAATATAGCCTAAGTTAGCTCATAGACTTAACATTATTTAGTAGTTATAGATTAGCATAAGTAACACCGTGGAAGACATCATGTGGTCTTTACCACCTTTGTATGCATGATCCACGCCAGGAGGGCATAAGAACCATGTATGAATAGCCCTCTCCCCACAAGGGAGAGGGTTGGATGTTCATTTGAATCTAATCTTCCTACTTTTGTTTCTCTCTCTAAAACATCTCATCTCTCTCTAAAACCCACAAAGCATCAAGTAATCATTTGTGGTGTTATGATATCAATAATCTAACAATTGGTATAAGAGCCCATGGTTTGATTAGCTAGGTTGTATGTGCATTTTTCTTGGTTGTTTTAGATTTAAAAGTTGGTTTTGGAAGGTTTTTGGTCTCATATTTGGCTTCCTTTGATTCCTCCCTTGGAGATCCAGATGCTCCATATGATCTGCCTTTGGAACTCTCTTCACGCCTATGCCTTTGAGTTGTGAGTGAATGATGTGAAATGTAGAATTTAGGGCTTGTATTTATAGGCACGATCATAGTTACGACGTAACTTGAGTTGAGAGTTATGCTGTAACTTAATTATGTTCAAAACATAACTCTCGTTAAGTAGACTACGGCGTAACAATAGATAAAGGTTACCAGTAGTTAGCACCTCCGCCATATAGTAGATGTGGGTTATGCCGTAACCTCTTAACTAAATGTAGTTACGTCGTAATGCTTGTGACGAATTACGGCGTAGTTAATGGAGGCGTGAAATGCTTCATGGCCTAGATGATTACGGCGTAACCTTAGTTGGGAGTTACGCCGTAACTACAGTTGAGTAGGCAAACCGAGATAAAACACTAGCTATGAAGTAATTTGAGAGCATGAGTTACAGCTTCTTCATGTAACACCCCACTTCGTATGATACATGAATTCAAACGGGTGTTACTTCATGGCACAACAGTTATAATAATAGAAAACGATCTCTATTTGAGTCGTTTTAAAAGATTTATCATTCAATTTCGAGTTTACAAAATGAGGTACCGAAGTTTTTGTCGTTTATTAAATAAGTTTTTGAATGATAATAAAATTTATAGCCTTCTTGGGTATCCGTGCTTCCGCCACCTCGCTCATTATGGACATGAGATAAACATGCTAAAAGTGTCAACACAAAGGTTAGTGAATTCATAGAGTTTGTTTCAAATAAGTTGGAAGCCTATAAACAATGTTCATGTAGCAAAGGAATTGTGATTCCACTCAGTTACAAATCTCACCCATACAAAACTTGCAACTGCGGTGTTCTCAACCAATTGCTAAAATATAATATGAGTAAGACATTGATTTTATAGTATCAAGTTTGGGTGAAATATTTGTAGTAGTTACAAATATTGATAAAATAAGTAGTGGTTACGTTATACCCATAGTTCGTTTGTTTCTAATCGGGTCAACACAAAAGTAGTTCGCTTGTTTACCCTACCCCGGTCAACACAAAAGTAGTTCGTTTGTTTACCCTAACTGGGTCAAAGTTGAGTGAATTCATAGTTTTTGTATAATAATCAATTGAACACAAGTTTCAAGTTTGACAAAAAGTGGGATACATTGGTATACCCATAACAAATGGGCCATGTTGTTAGCACCCATAAGTTCGGTAGTTGCGCACAATATCATTACAGATCGTTATTGCTCTAAGCTCATGACACGCAAACCTTAATGTTGGACATCATAAAATGATGTTAGTACGCAAATCATAAAGATGTTGTTCGCAATACAGCCCTCGGCAGAGCTTGCCATTCTCCGTTTGTTCTCAAATATATTGCATTTGGTTACCCAGCGCTAACACAAATGGGCCAATCGCCAATAGATCTATTCACTATACTGCTCACTCGCAAGTGATTAATGGTGCATGATATAAGGGACTTTTAGTGGCAAAAGTAGGCACTTATGCAATAACAATCTGATAGCATATGAGAAACACTTGTGTTTATATTTGTAGCATGTATCTCCCCATGAGATAGAAAATGGTATAAAAGTGTATTCATGAACTCACAATAATATATAGAAGTTAAAATAAAAGCGATAGTTGAGCATGTATCTCCCCCCAAAATAGTATAAAACAATTGAAAATGGGGCTATGAAACTCACCTTAGCGTGTAGTGACATAAGTAATGCAACGGTGTCAAATAAAGTATGACAATAAGGAATCGGCACAACCAAATCCGAGAGGAAGTTAGAGATGGTGATGAAGGAGAGCTGTGGTAGTGACTACTCGAACCAAAACCAACTCAAAATCAACAAAACCCTTGCGGTTTCTTGTCAACCAAAGATCAAACACAACCCACAACGGACCACCCTTATGGTGTTGATGTTGGTGATGGTGGTGTACGGTGGGTGGTTGTTGTGTTGATGCTAGAGAGAGGGAAAACGTATATTCTTTTCTTTTGTGTTTATCCATGAGAAGAGGGAAACACAGATAATATATACATGGAGTCGATTTGATAAAAAATATATATATAATGAGGACGGGTTGTGTATAAGAAAAACAAGAGAGATATTTTTGTCTTAACAATGAAGTTTTGAGATATGGTATAGTCGATCCCGATAATTACAAATGTCGAAGTCCTTAAGTCACGAAACTTACAACTAGATACGAAAATGTAGGGCTTATAAAGATGTTAAAACTTATCAACATATTCAATTTCATTATTTAGAATGAATCGTGTGTTTATCGGAGTGTTTAAGTGTTATTTAAACTAAGACAAGTTTAAAGTAAATAGAAGTTAAATAGTAAATTTAATAACCTGAAAAGTTTCGTAAGGCTTATAAATGACAAACGTTTAGCTTGAACGTTTAATAGTCATACGTTAATAAAATAACGTAATGTGGTAAATAAAAGTTGAAAAGTTTTATACTTGACATATAAGGATGTTTACTTGAAATAAACATTAGGCATGTTGGTGTCGATAAGCACGTTTATTGGGAATGTGAGTTACGTCACATTAGTTAGTTGTTCGGATCAGGTAAACTGATAACGTTTAATTTAAAAAAAATAGACGTTGAAAATGAATAAGTATTCTTTTGTTAGAATATTTTATTAATTTAATTCAAGGTGAAAGTTACGGTGGTTACGTCTCACCCTTAAATGGAATCTCGTCCCAAGATTCAATACGTGTTAGATGTTGACGAATAAATGTGGTTTTATGATATAACTAGTGACGTATTTCAACTTGTCGTTTTTGAAATATGGTGTAATTTGCCATGGTCCTAGATTTCTTCTTAGTAGAGTAATGAGTGTTTTGTCAGATAAATTTCTTCTGATTCAAGGTGAATAGTAACCAATGAACAATAACCACCAATGGTAGAGAATAGTAACCCAACGGCTACTTTTGTTTTATGAAGCGTGCGGTTTAACACTTCAAGATGCCGCATTTTATTATCATTGTTGAGCTTTTGTATTTCAGTAGTACAGCTACTTACTATGTCAATGTTTCGAGAAGAAAATTATCGTTTTGTTGGTGATTCTTACTTCACTCGTGGTTCTAGTAATCGTGAGACCTACTTTTACGTGGTAAGGATATGGTAAGAGTTTATTTTGTTACTGTGTTTAATCTGATGAATACACATAAATTTTTCATATTCACAAAATTTTGTGATCTTCAAAAAATCAAGTAAAGAATCAATCTGGACATAATTCTAGTACAACTATTCCCAGTATTTGAAAAGTTTAAGTTGAACATAGGTAGTCAGAAAATGTTCAATTGTCCCTAGATTAAATATAGGTGACTAGGCTATATTTGATCGAGGTTCGATAAACTTTTGAAATACCTAAATTAGGTATACTCGTGATATGCCCGTACTCTTGATGAGGCAAACTTTACCATTCTCGAGCATAACCCTCAAAAGGCCTTTGGGTAACCGATTTTTACTTAATCCCACAACTCATCAAACAAGAACCTGTCATCGATTAGGCTAAATCGATTGAGTATTGTAGTCTTTGAAAATTTGGCTTGGTCATAGAATTTTTTACACATTTGAGACTACTAATCCCATCATTACATGATTCTTTCTAAATTAGACGTAGGTGTCTTGGCTATGTATAATTTAGGGGTAACAATGCAATGCTTGGACTAATCGACTCGTATGATGTTCGGTGGTTATGTTAGTATAGTGTTTATATAGAAGGTACTATAAGTTTTATATGCGTAATAATCGATCTTAAGTATAGTATGAGTGTGTAGCATGAGCTGCATGAAAATAAAAATAGTCCACACTAGGCTAGAATCATAGACTTTTAGAATGAAAGTTTCAAAAGGAAGCATTACTTAATGTAGAGAAAGCTGTGAACTTCAGCTTTTGTAGATGATGAATCAATTTATTCCTTAGCAATACCATATCTTGTATATCTAGCAGGGAAATTGATAGATTGTGACGGGTTTCAAGTAAAACAATATACGTAAGGTCTGAAAAGTTTAGAGATCACTATATCACTCAATTGTTCGAGAAGTAATGGAGACCATTAATTCAAAATGGCGCAACATTCGTTAGTTTGTGTGAGAACCGTCATTTGATCCGGTTAGTCAACGCTTACTTTGGCCTAATATTGACTTCACCTATGATTTTAATTCACCTTATTTACCCTCTTATAAATTTTAAACTAAGTATTGTATTAATTATTAAAGTTTAATCTATATGTTATGTGACATTATAAATTATAACCTAAGCTAAGCTCATAATATTATATTTGTTCCTCAAATAAAACATTTCTAATTCCTCTATGGCGTATTTTGTTTCTTAGCACCTCACTACACGAATTTTTTAAATAAATAAATTAAAAAAAAATGAGAATAAGAGTTCTACTGGTACTAATTCTATGTATCTCATTTTTAATTCACAAATAAATTTCCACCCAATGAGGGTCCTATTTTCAGATCATAATTTACACTCTTAACAACCCAATTAATACTAATTAACACTTGCCATTTAAGAACCCACGCCTCCTTTCGATCCTATAATCGCTTTTCCTTTGTGCCTTTTCTCTCATGATATGAACCAAAGCCATTTTACAAGTAAACTATCAAACCTTATAAAACAACTCCGTTCATTTAGACCTATATTCACCAATCACCACCAACATTACTCACAACAAGCTTCTTCGTACTACTTTTGTTCATAAGAACGTCGGTTCAAGCGTTTTGAATTGTTCGAGCTTTTATTATTTGTTCGAGGGTCATGAGTTAGTTTGGATTCGTTTAAATCGATTGGTTCGTGTTATGTAGGGTTTAATTAGTTCGCAGCCTTGGGGTTCTAGATATTCTTGTGGGTTCGAGTTCGATCATGTCTCATTGAATCGAGTGTTCGTCCATACCGTGAACGTTGTGGTCGTTCTCTCGGCCGATCTATTCTTGTCTAGCCTAGAGGTATATGTCAAACCCGTGTTTTACTACTATATATGAAATTTAAACACCATACATCAGTGGCATGTTAGGAATGAAATCTATGTATATGCTAAAATGAGATAGTCATATGTATATATAAGAATCATAATACAAAAATTCATCCAATGTTGAAACAAGAAGATAATAAGTTAATACATATTAAGTAAATATGAAACTAAAAATGATAATTGCATGAACATGGTACGTAGTTACTAATGGTAAAAGCTAAACTTGAAGCCCCGATGCCATGATTCATCTCTTCTTCTCCTTATCATTAAGCTCATCATACATCTTTGGTCTATCCAATCCTATTATAACTGAACCATCAACACATAGTTTCAAGGACGTCTCTGGTAGTCTCAACTTGATATGGTCCTTCATCAATTGATTTGAGGATATCAACCCCATTTTCCTTTCCTAAGCAGATGAGTCTAATTCTTTGAGCCCAAGAGTCATAATCGGTTCTATCCGGCATGGGAGGACGAGTATCGATCCTGCAGGCTTGAACGCCATCCAAGAACGGAAGAAGTGATTGTAGACATGATTACAGGTTCCACAGGATTTTACAGCTCAATGATTAAACCGGGAAATAGATTCATTCAAGGGATTTTACTAAATCAAGAGAAAACCGTAACACGTAACACGAAGAAACAATAAGCCTAAAACAAAACAATAAGTCTCAAAAGACAAATCGCACACTTGACAAGTGGCACCCTTGACAAATCGCTCTTCAGACAAATCGCTCTGATAGACAAATCTCACCCTTCACACAAATCGCTCTTTTGACAAAACGGACACCAGACAAATCGATGTTCAGACAAATCACACCCTAATTACCAAAACGCTTAAACAATAAATCGCTTAAGTTAACAAAACGCTAAAAGCATAAACGCTAGTTGACAAATAGCATGATACTCAAATCGCATAGACAAACAAGTCGCATAGTACACAAGTACACCCACTACTTCAACTACTTTGTCCTTTCTAGTCGTTTTATCTCAATAGACAAATCGCTTAATGGACAAGTCGCTTCTCTGAAACAGACAAATCGCACAAAATGAGTGACAAATTGCTTCAATAAGCATTCACGGAGGAGACAAATCACATACTTCTAAGGACAAATCGCATAGAAGAAACACACTCCGAGAGAAAAATCGCATCCAAGAAACAATTAAAAACACCACTTTTAATCAAAACAACCCAACCACGATGATTCAAGCCTTCCAATTCAAAACCTAAACACTTATAATGATTCTAAACAAAAAAATACTATCAAAACCCAAACTTTATGATGTAGGTTTTATCAATTAGGTTTTAATATTTATAAAGTCTCGTTATACCTATGGTCTACCCTAATGCACTAATGGGCGCAGGCCCGTGTAGTGTAGTATTAGGTAAAGCTGAGGTCGTCCTAAGAGCATTATTACTAAGTCTAGGTGTCACAATATTTAATAATGGTTTCGATAAGGAATTAATTGTTAAAGCGCTAAAGTAGAAAACAACAGCAAATAAAGGCGGGGGATAAATCAATAGAGGATAGTGGTGCTAACCTAGTTATTCCTCCTAGCTAGTTATGTCTACGTCTACTTACTTCCAATTACTTCAGGTGGGGTCAAAGTCAGAGGACATCATTTGGTCAATTCGCACTAACCTATCGCAAAGATGCCACCACGAGAGAAGTCGTGTCCCTCATAAGTCGTGTTGTTCATGGTCCCTAAGCCAAGTCATTAAGTACGCTACATGATAGATTTATAATAGTGAGTGCCTAGGATTTAGCAACTTAAACACTCACCCCTAATTCTTAAGTTCATCCAAAGTGATCATTGGTCAAATCGCACAAGTAGAAAGGGTCGTCATTGGTCATATCTTACCCTTCCCGTCTCAGTCCGCTCACCTAGGGTCAATTCGTCATATCTCCTAGGCAATTTCCCCCTACCGCCATTCAAAACTACCGAAACAAGGGTAGCTACCAATAAACTATGCATGCGTAAATTAGAAATAATTTGGTAATATAAACGCAAACAAAACAATTAAGGAATCATAACTAGGCCAGCACCAAGAGGTGCTTAGCAGCTCATATTAACCATACAAATCAATTCAATATTCAAAGGTACGAAATACATGAATCGAAGGTAAAGAAAAGATAAAATGCTAATGCTTCTGTAGGGAGTGATTTCTCCCTTGGAGACAGCCCCGTATGCTCCTCTAGACCTGCCTTTAGCTTTTTCCCACGTTCTCTGGTTGTGTGTGGAATGGAATGATTAGAAATGTGGAATTGTGGGTATTTATAGGACGAGATCCGGGTTACGACAGTAACTATAACAAGAGTTACCGTAACCTTCAATTCCTTCAGATTTTGCACTAGATTCATTAGTTACGCAACCTTATTAGTGGTTATGGTATTCAATATACTTGATTACTCCGTAGTTGATGAAATAGTTATGCGTAGTTATCGGTGCGAACCTCATTTGACCTAATATAGTTACGTCGTAGCCTTTGGGAAGAGTTACGCCGTAACCTTTTGATGATTTGGTTTTCTGAGTCACGCTTGATTTACGGAGTAATGTGAGAGATGAGTTACCGTAACTTCTTCAAAGTAGCATACTATGATAAATCTTCCGATATTTCTCTAGTTCAGCGTCTCTTTAGCTCCAACGCTCGTAATTTACTCCGAAGTGGAAAACAATGGAAAACAAGCTTAATCCATATAAATGATATAAATTACAAGTATTATCGGGGAAATTGACACTTAATATTGGGACTATTTGATGTTGTCACTTTAACACTAGAAATGATCCAAATGATGCAAACTACTCTAAACTCATTCAAACCCAAAACCTTATGAAAACCACTAGAAATCCAAGAACATGAAAGATGGGTGATCAAACCATGGCTCTTGATACCATTTGTAACATATTGATTTTCATAAACACATCATAACATAATACAATGGGGCGTATGGTATGAGTTTTAGAGAGAGAAAGTGGAAGAGATTTGAGAACTTAGAGAAAAAAAATGATATTATGAAGCTACAACCCTTTACCTTGCTAGGAAAATGGTATTTATAGGTTCTTACAAGACACGCCTACGGCCGTGGATCCGCATACGATGGGCGACTATGAGCTTTCTAACGAATACATATACTTGAGGTGACCGACTCTTTAACTACCGGATTTTCCAAATCCTGACACTCATTCCTCTTATTTACCATTGATTTTGCCATGTGTTCCGAGATCCTTGTTAGGCATCAAATTAAGCACATGAATTAGTCATGCCAATCCCTACTCAAAAAAATAATTAGACCAAAAAGGGGGAAGGCAGGCTCGAACCGAGAGCCTTATAAGTATACCTGGATGCCATAGTGCCCTTGGGTCTTTTACGTTTGAGTATGCATAATCAAATCATTTAAACCATCTTGACCATATAGCTTATTAGGAGTCATGCTTATTATCCGCTTATTCACTACTTATTTTTCAAAATTTACATTTTTCTTGCAATCCTTATACGTCAAAGTAATTTCCCAAAAGTTTCGAATTGTTCGTTATCACTTACTATTTATAATAATTAATTTAGTTTAAACTTTTTAATTCATAATAAAGAATATAAAAGTTAAAAAAATATCTAGCTTTTTTCTAAAATTTTCTTTTGTCATTTAGGTCTTAGGAAAATTAGATTTGCATTTCTAGGCTCATTTTTCTAAAATTTGATTTTAAATAGTTTTTAAACTCCCTATTGTGTGGTTTTGGTTTTAATTGTATATTAGGGTTATATTAGATTAGCTTATGTGTTTTACTTGCTTCCTAATTGTTTTCTAGATTCCCACATAGTTTTAGTTTAACTATGTGTTTTATTTATTTTCACGCTGTTTTTATTTAGAATTCAATAATCAAAATCTCAAATCTTTAAAATCCAAATACAAGTTCTAATCTGTTAGGACTTAGAAAATCCATGTTGAAGAGTTGGTCACCCCAAATCTAGTCTAGCATATGTTAGTCGAGACATTACGTTATTTCTAGTTATTTAGTTAGTTATTTAGTTTAGAGCAACACCGTGGAGAACGAACGGGTCTTTACCCCATGTATGACCGATCCAGCCCCAAGGAGGATGTGTATGTAACTATAAATACCCTCTACCTCCCAAGGTAGAGGGTTGGACCTTTCATTCAATCTAACCTTTCTTTTTTTTTACTTTCTCTATCTAGAAAGGATCCCATCTTTACTCTCTCTAGAACTCATATCATAACATAGATTTGTGTGTTTATGAAAACCAATAACTAACAATTGGTATCAAGAAAAATGGTTTGATCACTCATTGATACGCACACAAAGACGTTCGGTCAAAGGAACTTCCTTTTCGTCGAGCAAGTTTTTCAACACCCTAGGGCAGTGAACCTAATCTTGTAGTGTAGTATTAGGGTAAGCCACGGGTATTGATATCGTTCTCTAGGGGAATAGGAATGCTAGTAAGAAGTTACTAAGCTAAGGTTGGGGTTGAGGAAGATTATTTTTTTATCTTTTTATATTCTTTTTAGGAAATGAAAAGGTACGAATCTCGGGGTTTGGATTTGGGGGTTGGTATTTCAACCGATTACTCTACTATTATCTATTCTAATTAACTAAGCTAGGAGTAGTCTATGTCTATTGTTGTGTGCTGTGATGATGATTAAAAATGTGTTTACTTAGGTTTATTACTCCCTATTTATCTCCTATTGATGGTTGAATTATCACGTCCTTATTCTTAACGAGTTGTGTTTCTAAGGTCGTAGGGTATGCTTATCCCTAACCTTTGAAGCTACCAAGGTTAATGACTACAAAATCTCTAGGATTCATAAACTTAACACTAAGGTATTCTTTTGATGTTTAGCCTACAATAACTCTTGGTGATTATAAACTAAGGTTCAACAAAGATTAATCAAGCATTAATAGCACAACGAATGACCTATCGCAATACTAGGTCAATCACAATTAAGATAAGAGACAACCAATCAATATTCAATAAGGTTTCATATTACCTAAGCAAACACACAAATAAATTAGACGAACATGGAGAACATGCAAGCATACACACAATCAATTGAAGACATAATTGAATTAATGAAGTAAAATACTTATCTTGATGTAAGATAGGGTATGAAACCCAAAATACTTGCATAAAGACTTGGTTAGGTTTAGGTTTTTACTCCACAAAACCACACTAAAACCTAAAATTCGATTCTATATATAGTGTTACAACCGGCACTACGCATCTTTAATTGTGACGCCGTCGGTCGCCGCCTTTAGGGTTTTGTCTTGGCCATGTAGCATTGTAGCGTCACCTTATGCCTCTGTGATTGCCTACTTAAGTCTCGACTGCCCGATCAAATCTAGGTCGCCCGAGCGACACCCTACTCTTTTTAACACCGATGCCATCACTTGTAAATAATCAATTTGGCTACTGAGTCGTCACAAGACTTGTTCCGACGGCGTCAAAAATAGAACCTCGACGGCCCTTCATTTCTAGCGGCCCGAGTATCTCGATTCTTGACTTTGGCCATTTTCTTCGTATATTCGCGCCTTTTCGTCCAAATAAGTGCCATTCCAGCAATTTGCCTTCAAGAGACCTAAAAATGAAAAGGAACGAAATTAAGTAATAATCGGATACAAAGTGATCAATTAAGGGCTTAAATGACCCCTCAAAAGGTACCTTTTAAATCCTTATCAAATATCCCTACACTTGGTATTTGCTTGTCCTCAAGCAAATGTGCTTTTAGCCAATTAATTTATAAGTTAGGGGTCATGAAACATTAGTTTAGAACGATCCACAACACATATAAGCCCCGCCAAAGTTATAACAAGCACGGAAATTACATACTAGCACCTCACACGGGGTGTTTGGATACTCACATCTCTCGGTGTATATGAAATATAACAAGTTGGAAATGGAAGATAAACACTCATTAACCGGTCCAAGTACATAGATTACCATAGGCTTGAGAATAGATCAAACCTCCATCGCTTTGGCGTAAGCACCTAGGAAAGACTATCCAAGAGGTCTTTAAAGGGTTGTAACGTTAGGCTTACGGTAGGGAAACAAAGGGTTTGGTGGGATAAGCGATTTAGTGGTGGCAAGTCAAAAATCTTTATGTTACAAGCATGCGAAGAATGGCGCTGCTAAGCCAAGACTCGACACTCTAAACTCTAGATAACTAAAACAAACAAACATAAATTTAAAGATAGATGTAGGATAGTAGATGTTTTTTTTTCATTTTTTTTCAAACCTCTTTTTTCTCTCTTTTTTCTTTTTTCGATTTTTTTTTCATACATTTTTATTGTATCATCCTCTCTGAAAACATCAAAATAATAGGGATTTATAGGCACATCCCTACACTCGAGTTTTTATTACTCTAACACTAATTTGACCTGAATTGAAAAGATCAAAACACTTGGAGTACATTATTATGCAAATAAAGGGAATTTGAATTTAACGCTCCTTCCCGTCATTTCATAAAATTTAACTTTTCCCATGAGTCCCAATCGTCCCAAAACTGCGTACAAAGGATATGACTCGACTTAGCAACTTATGCAAGTAACTAGATAATTGAACTAAGGGTTTAGTATGATAACAATAATGCACTAAAAGTGAGTGCATACAAGGTAGGCTAAGGCTATTTGGGTGTACATTTGAGGGTGGATTGTAAATAATGCTCTTCATTGACATTCAAAATCGAAACATCACGAAACCAAAAAGGATAGGCTCGAGGGGTTAACTAGGGGTATCGTGTACTAAAGATGAGTACAACGCAAAGGTGTGGGGAATTACTCAACCGATGTGGAAGAAGTAATTATATTACGGGTATCAAACAAGGGGTATCCAAATGCCTCTTATCATTTAGTTATTCCTAACTACACAAGTGTAGTCTTACTAGAGATCTCGAAATGCATCACAAAACAAGTTCTAGAATCTATTATACTACCGGTGTTAGCCTTAATAGTTTTATTAGAAGTGATGGTCATTCACGATTAAGAACTTTGTAACGTGTGTTAGATATAGAATAAGTCAACGGCTCGTGGATTGGACTAAGCTAAATGGCTAGGCCTTATGATTATGCTAGCCGTTTGAAGCTTAAGTATCCAAAGCCCAATCCATGTCCAACCCAAGAAAAGCCCAAGCAAAGCCTTTTTGGGTTTTAAGTTACTTGTACTATAAATACCCCTCAAATGGTCATTTGAGGTGTGTGCTTGAAAGTGTGTGTGTGTATTTTCTCTCTCAAGGAATATACAACTTTATTGTGTTTATCTTTTATCTACACATACGTTTGTATAAACATCAAGTCACCATCTTTCTCATCTTGTTTTTTCTTTATACATAAAGTGTGTTTGGTTTCATGGTTATACTTGTATACGTGTTGGGTTTGTGATAAGGTTGATAAAAGTAAGGTCCTACAATTGGTATCAATCGCCTAACAATGGTTTAGGAGTGTTTGTGTTTGTTTTGAAGGGTTACGCGTAAAAGCTCTAGTTTTACATATTTGAAACGCTTAAAGCTTTAATTTTGCACTTTAAAATTCAAGATTCTTGTGGTTTAAGGTTTATTTGGTGCTAAAGTTTCAGTTTTTGCAAAAGTTGAAGCTTTACGTGTTTTTCTTCAATTTTGAACTCGTTTTTGGTTCGTTGGTCATTTCTACTCGTAACTTTTCTAAGCACTTTGGGTGAAAAAGGTCAACATTTTGGGTTATTCTGTTTTAGGCTATATGCAGTGCAAAGATATCATTTGAATCGTTGGAAATTTCTTGCTAGAAGTCAAAAAGTCAAACCCTAGTTTTCACGATAACATTTTGGTGAAGAATCTTCGAGAGCAACGGTTACTCGCTGCTTTCTCACTTGGATAAGTGTGTGGAACACTTCGACTTGTGGATATCCTTGTGCCAGTGTAAAGGATTTTGGTTCTAACCATAGTTTAATAAGCTAAAAGCTTACGATAACTCTACGCATAACTTCACATTACGCTGGGTTTACGAGTAACTTTTTGTCTGCATAAGCTTAAGGTTACGCGTTGATATCGCTTCCGCATAAGGATTCCTACGCTCTGTTACACACAAGATCCTACCTAAGATCCTACGCATAAGATCCTACGCGATAAGCACAATCTCTACTAAGCCTCGCTACTCAGAACTGCTTTCTACCAAGCTCTTCTAACGATAAAGGTTTAAAAAAAAAAAAATTCAAATTTTTGAGACTTTAAATTTTGAGGAAACTACATTCAATTTTACGAAATTCAAATTTTGGTTTAATCGTGAAAATGTTGGTCAAAATTCAAATTTTGGGCCTAAATTCAAATTTTTCGGTCAAATTTACGTCAAAATTGTCATAACTCAAATTTTTCATTCGACCTTAGAATTGATTTTTATAGTGAATTTCAAATTTTGGGCGAAATGTTTTTTAAGAACCAAGACGACAGTACGACTTTCTAAAACCTCAAACGCAATATCTTCACAACACAACTCCTTTATCGTTGAATCGATCCTACATCAACTTTATCATATCATAACTTCATCAATGGCAACTCAACAAGACATTCATGCACCGGTGGAAAACCGCCCTCCTATGTTGGCAAAAGGTGGTTATCTTCAATGGACAAGTCGGATGCTTCGTTACATCAAGACCAAACCTAATGGAAAACTCATGATTAAATCCATTCAGATGGACCCTTCACCTCGACAAGTTCATGTACCGGAAATGATGCAACACCTCCGCCCCACCATCTTCGCTTTCAATAATGAATCAATACACCGCAGGATCCGAAACAAGTCGAAGATGACATGGCAATTCATATTATCCAACTGGGTTTACCAATAGACATCTTTGTCGGTAGACATGTGAAACCTTTCGATATGTGGGAACGTGTTAGACGGCTTTGTCATGGAACAGAAATTGGTCAACAAGACATGGAGAACAAGTTGCTAACTGAATGGGAAAGGTTTACTTCTACTCCGTGAGAATCCATTGAATCCTACTATGGAAGGTTTTGCACTTTTATGAATGAGCTAATCGTGAAAAGCTGACACCAACTATCGCTCAAAACATCAAGTTCTGAACAATCTTCCAGGAATGGGGATGATATGTCACTATTGTCAACCAAACAAAAGACCTTCATCAGGTGAACTTTGATCAACTGAATGATTTTCTCAAACAAAACCAAGTGAAGTCAATGAAGTTAGAAAGAAAGATTGGCAAAGAATCATGATCCATTGGCACTTATTGCAAAGACTCAACCTTTAGTGAATACACAACAACAAGCTTCATCATCTTCCAACAACGACAACTTGCAGCAATACATTCCACAACCACAACAACAATTCTATCGATCAACAACCGAGAACTGATTCACGATCCATCCAAACCCACCCGAACCTTACAAATGTGATATACTCTTTATTGGGTAACGCATTAAAAAGTCGCTATTCCACACCAACTAACAACAACCAAAGGATTTCGACAAACACTCGCAACAGCAAATTGCACGTACCGGTGTGAATATGGGTAATCAAGGTCAAATGGTTGGAGTTATTGGGAATCCAGGATATGCTACCGGATTTCGCTATGGGTAATCAGCCGCCCATCGGGTAATCGTCAGAATGTTGGAAATCGGATGGGACGTAATGTTGGGAATAGAGCATGGGTAATCGAATGGGAATGTTGCCGCTGTTGGGAATTATGGAAATGTGAATCGTGGTAATCGTTAAGTGTTATAACTGTCAAGGAATGGGTCACATGGCACTAAACCGCCCCACTAAGCCACAAGAAGAATGCCGGTTTCTTCGAAAGCTACAAGCAGTTAGTGGATACTGAGTGTCGAGGAAATGATTTTTCATCATGGATGATTTGGAAAACCTCGAGGAAATCAATGCGAACCATATTCATGGCAAATCAGAGACTAAGCACGACACCGACTTCACTTCCTCGTCTATGACGCCAACGCAGATTCCGAGGTACCAATCATTGATCCATGCTATAACAATGTCATATTTGATGTGTTTAATAACATTCAGATCAACACCTACTTATGATACATACTGGACAATCCGGTTGTAGCAATACTAACTCAAACTCATGTGGATCCTAGTGGAGGCTGGTGGCACAAAATACTGAGACCGATGAGGAAACACGCGCTTATTTTGAATCATTAATCAATGCTGTGGCATTGAAATTGAAAAAGTGAGTAAGGTCAATCGCGAAATTAAGGCCGCGAATGTTAAATTGACCACTGAGCTTGAGAGTTACAAGGAGCATGCCAAAGCTTTTGAATTTCATACAAACAAAATGTCTGAATTAGAAATTGGTTATCGAGATTCTGTTTAAGAGAAACAATTGCAACTCAAATACGATACACTTGATGTGAATCTGAATTTGAAAATAAAATCTTTAAACAAGGAAATTTTTGATCTAAATGACCAACTTTCTAAACAAAAGCAACGATTGATCTTGAAAAGAGAAGAAGAAGTTGATCATCGATTTTTCAAAACTCTTCTTGATGAAATTCTTGATAAAACGGAAAAACTCAAAACATTGGACAATTTGCTTTTTACAACGGGTCATTCAGCTAAATCAAACAAGATGCTTTCTAACCAAGTAAATCCACGTTTCCATACTTCACATAAGATGGCACTTGGTAATCCACCCTCTTCTTCAAGAAAGCTCGAATCTGAATGTGTTGCACAATGGAAAACCTTTGCATGAACCCATAATTGTGCATGATTCTCTTGAAACGTTGGAACTATCTGAGGAGAGTAGATCAAAAATGAAACAAAAACATCCAGAAATCAAACCAATTGATTATAACACATGGAAAAAAATTAATGGTATTTCGTTTGTTTCTCAATCAACGTTTTCCACCAAACCAAGTGTTTCAAACAAAGTGTCAACGCCTGTTTCAAAATCGGTTTCAAAACCACGGTTTGTCTCCAAATCTCTTTCGAACATTGAACAAATGTCTTCAAACAATCCTTTTAACACAAGTGATGCCAGAAGTATGTTGGAAAATGTGAAATGAGAATTGCGATCTTCAAGAGACCGTTAAAACTAAAACCAATATTACAACAAACATCTGGTTTAATAGTTTTGATATTGAACAGAAAAAGTTTTTGAAACTCAAATTGCCCCTCAGTTGACTAACATCAACTCAAGGGTAATTCATTTTAAACAAGCCTTTTTGAAAGAAACAAATGACTTTGTCAAGGACCATAAATCCCTGGTAAAGCAAGCTAATGAAAGTGTTGAACACACCAAAGTTTTGGAAAATCTAAATGATTCACTCTTCAAGATGTTCTCGACTAATGATATTATGTCCATCATTTTGCAAACATATCTCGTTGAAGATCATGAAAGACTCCAAGATGAGACCTCAAATTTTTCAAAATATGAAAAGCCCTTGAAAAACTTGAAAAAGAAAATGTCTCATATTTTAAACAACTTGATCGAAAAACAGAGGAATGCAAGTATGACAAACTGTCGTATGAGCGTGTCTACAATGACATGAAAAATGATCTTTTGAGGGCTCACCGGAAAGTCAAAAAGGAAAGGCGTGGATACTGTGATTAAAAACCATTGACTGCGGAGAAAGAAAATGTTCCCAAATCGGTTTCCAAACCAAAATGTCTGTTTCTATGCCTCCTCCAAAAGTCAATGAGAAAAATGTTTCATCAAAACCACCACTCCACCGCCCTACCTAAACAACATGTTGATAAAGGAAAAGCGGTTATCGAGAAACCAAAAGTTTTAGCTCCTGGCCTTTTAAGATGAGTACCACTAATGCGTCTTCCTCCACATCTAAACCATATGGAACAAACGACATAAGTTTAGATAAGCACTCTAAAGAGACTAGGAAAGTTGAAACCACCTCCCTTGATAAAAATGTGAATCCTAATGCGTGTGCCTTACCTTCTATAGGACTAGAAAGCACCTCTAGGAGCCGCAGACTAAAGCCTAAGAGCAATACAAGGAACAATAGAGTCTCGCATGCCTCTAGGAGTAGTTGCTTGAATAAAGAGAAGAAAGTAGAAGAACACCCTAGGAATTTACCGCTTTTGAATAAGAAAGACATTTCATCCGAATGTCTTAAACTAGAAACTTGCTAAGTCTAATGAATGTGTTGAATCTCTTTGTTTAACTTGCAAGAAATCTTTAGTTAATGTTCAAGATGATTGTGTTTCTAAGAATGTGAATGATAAGCCTGTTAAGAAGAACGTCCCAAAAAGATCTTACGCTAAACGAGTAGGAAGACTAGTTGCAAAACTTAGGCTTTACACTATTGACAGGAACTATAGTGTATACTTTAGGGATGATATTTGGAAACCCATAGGTAGAACTTTCACACTCCAGGATGGTACAATGAGTGACCAAACCAATACCCATTGAAAACCTCTCTGCGTGTGATAAGGATTTTACCTCTAACCCAAAGGAACCAAAATCAAAACGTTTTCCACAATATTCTTTTTCTCATCGCGTTATCGAAATTTGTCTTTGGATCGTCTTCGTTGTTCCAAGCACATGACGGGAATCAAGGCTGATCAATTTCGTGCGAAATTCATGGGAACCGTACGCTTTGGAAATGATCATGTAGCAGCTATCATGGGTTATGGAGATCTACCTTTTGGAAATTATTTGATCACTCTGGTTTACTATGTCGAAGGGTTGGGTCACAATTTGTTTTCACGGGCAGCTTCGTGATGCGCATTTAGAGGTTGCTTTTAGGAAAAATTCTTGCTTCGTTAGAAACTTGGATGGCACCGATCTCTTAACTGGGAATCGTGATACAAACTTGTATGCTATCGACATCAATCAAATGGCCTCTTCATCACCAATATGTTTTATGACACGAGCATATCCGGAACACATCCGTTGTGGCATAGACGTTATCCCATCTCAATTTCAACACCATCAACAAAATTGCCAAAGACACCATCGTCAACGGACTTCCAAAGTTCAAATACACCAAGGATCACTTATGTCCATCATGCGAACAAGGAAAAGCAAAAGAGCATCATATAAACCCAAACCGTACCTAGTTCGAAGCAAAGTTGCATATGTTGCACATGGACTTATGTGGCCCAATGAGAGTTGAAAGCATTAATGGGAAAAAGTATATTCTTGTTATCATCGATGATTATTCAAGATATACATGGGTTAAGTTTCTGAGATCAAAAGACGAAGCACCAAGCATCATCATCACCTTTTCAAACGAACAAGTACTTCTTCAAACTCCAGTAGGGTTGTAAACGCACAACGGCACAGAATTCACAAATCCGAGTTAAGAACTTATTTTGAAGATGTTGGAATCACACATCACATCGTTGTTAGAACTCCACAACAGAATGGGGTAGTTGAAAGAAGAAATAGAACTCTTGTGGAAGCCGCTCGCACAATGCTAATCTATTCTAGTGCACCGTTATTTCTATGGGTCGATGTCTGTTGCCGCTGTTTTTCACTTAACCGATCTCTCATCCATCCAAGATTCAATAAAACCCCATATGAGCTTGTGAATAATAGAAAACCGGATATCTCTTACTTTCACATGTATTTGGTGCTTTGTGCTATCCCTGACCGACAGAGAAGATCTAGGAAAACTGAAAGCAAAAGGTGATATTGGAATCTTCATTGGATATTCAGATAACTCGAGGGCATATAGGGTGTATAACAGAGAACTAGGAGGATCATGGAGACGATGAATGTGAAGTTTGACGAACTTTCACATATGGCTTCGAGAGACTCTCTAGAACCCGCACTAAACCCGAGACTTCCGGACACATCAGCCGGGACTGCACCTCAAAGAGCTCAATCAACTTCGTTTGACAATCCTAAAGAACAAGAATGGGAGAATTTTTTCGAGTTAATGTTCGATGAATACTATGGTGGAACTTCGACAAATGCATCAAACCATCATTCCACGCACCCGCTCAAAATCATCCTCCACCACCAACAGAAGATGCATCTACAACGGTCGAAACCAATGCACCAACTCCATCAACATCGTCTACATCTACTACAGCTTATTGCACCCGCTCTACCAGCTTGATGAGCAAAATCAAAACCGAACGATGCAACGTTAGATGAAGACTTATTTGAAAACGCTTGCTACGGAATCACCAATCATCTTCATTTACGAGAACCATCTAACTCGCATAATGATAACCAACAGTATCCTTCTACTCTGAAGTGGACTAAAGACCATCCGATTGAACAAGTTATTGGTGAACCGTCAAGGCCAATTCAGACGAGACGCCAACTTGCCACCGATTGCGACTTGTGCATTTACCTTTGCCCCATTAGCAATATAGAACCAAAGAACATTCGCGAGGCAATGGCAGAACCCGCATGGATAGAAGCAATGTAGGAGGAACTTCTCCAATACCGTCTTCATGACTCCTGGGAAATGGTTCCAAGTAACATTCGTCATTGATCTCAAATGGTTATGGAAGAACAAACGGGATGAAAATGACTGTAATCGCAACAAAGCTCGTCTTGTGGCCAAAGGATACAGACAAGAGGAAGGGATAGACTTTGAAGAGTCATTCGCACCGGTAGCTAGACTAGAAGCAGTCAGGATTTTCTTAGCCTATGCAGCTCACAAAAACATCACGGTTTATCGATGGACATTAAGACCGCGTTCTTGAATGGAACTCGAAAGAAGAAGTGTATGTGAGTCACCGTAAGGCTTCATAGACATGAATCATCCCGACTACGTCTACAAACTCAAAAAGGCAATCTATGGATTGAAACAAGCTCAGAGCGGTATGACGACTGTCCTCTTTCCTTATCCTAAACAATTTCACCAAAGGCATAGTTGATCCTACCTTGTTTACACAAAAATGCAAAAACGACATTTTGATTGTTCAGATTTATGTGGACGACATCATCTTTGGGTCCACTAATCCGAATCTTTCAAAACATTTTGAAAATCTCATGAAAAGTAAATTTGAAATGTCCATGATGGGGGAACTAAAATTCTTTCTTGGTTTACAAATTCATCAATCCCCACGTGGAATTTTTATAAATCAAGCTAAATATACAACTGAGATTTTGAAAAATCATGGTATGGATAATTGTGATTCTGTTGGAACACCAATGGTAACTTCACCCAAAATTGGAGCCGATTTGTTTGGGAAACCTATTGATCCGAAGAAATATCGTAGCATGATTGGTTCTCTCATGTACCTAATCGCTAGTCGACCGGATATTCATTTTGTTGTTTGCTTATTAGCACGGTTTCGTGCAAAGTCTACCGAATCGCACCTCAAAGAGGTTAAACGGATCTTTCGGTACCTGAAGACATCCATTCACATGGGACTTTGGTATCCGATGGAATCCGGATTTGATCTAATTGCCTTTTCAGATGCGGACCACGCAGTGATCAAGTTACAGAAAAGTACATCGGAGGAGCACAATTTTTGGTGAAAAGTTAGTAAGCTGGTCTTCAAAGAAACAAGATTGCACTGCACTTTCAACCGCTGAAGCTGAGTATGTGTCTCTATCCGCGTGTTGTGCTCAAGTTCTATGGATGAGAACACAACTCACAGATTATGGCTTTACTTTCGATAAAATACCTATGTATTGTGACTCAAAAGTGCCATAGCCATATCATGCAATCCTGTTCATCACTCAAAGACTAAGCATATCCGTGTCCGCTATCACTTCATCAAAGAGTACGTCGAAAATGGTACCGTTGAATTATTCTTCGTGAAGACAGATTACCAACTCGCCGATCTATTAACTAAAGCCCTTCCAAAAGAAAGGTTTGACTATTTAGTTCGACGAATTGGAATGCGAAGCCTAACCCCCGAGGAGTTAGAAAGTCTTCTCGAATCTTCTTGAAAATGATTTTCCAAAAGCTTCACAGTAAATATTTTTGAAAAACAAAATACAAAATTTGAAAAACCAACAAAAGCAAAATATAAAAATATAAAATTTTCAAAAATACAAAAACAATATAAAATCAAAAATCCATAAATATTCTTCTCACGACATGTCTCTTGTATAATCGATATTCTCAGACGTTTCTAGAAATGTCATTCAACAATGATACGGGTATGTACAGATGCTTGAGCGAGAGTTATTCTTTTATATGTTTTCTAAAACATGTCGTTTCTCAAAATTTCTCAAAATAATGGCTTTCAGTATACTTCAAGACGAAACCCGGACTAAAATGATGACTTTTGATTATTTTTCAAATCAAAACTCGTGCTTTTATAGAAAAATCAAGTGTACGCTTCAGTGCACTACATTTAAAAATGGTGAGAAATCATCATCATCTTGAGCACCTTTTCAAGATTGTTCAAAAAGATTTTTCAAAATCTTTCAAAATATTTTGTGCTCAAGATAACTCCCTCTAAAACCCTTTAATTGATTATGCTTTATTAAAGGGGGAGTATAAAACTAAAATGTTCCATATTCATGCTTAAATCAAATCCGTTTGTCTCCCCAAAAGATTCTAAAATGTTGTTTAATCCGTTGATATCAAAAATATCACGAATATGCTATTTTTGAGGGGGAGGAGACGTGATTAAAATGTGATCAAAATCGTTGTTTGAATCTCAAAATGAGCTCGACTCAGACGGAACCAATGAATTGACGGGAATCAATGTTAGTAAATGTACCATCTCGAGAAACTTGTGATAGATATGCACTTTCATGGGTCTAACCTCCTTTTCAAGGAGTGTTTACAACTTCAAGTTAGTTATTAGAGCTAGTTGTCACCTAAAACCTGACAATGGAACTCTTTAACTAGGAAACGTAACCGTGTCTCGTGAGGAATTGTCTATCATAAGCCGATCAATTCAAAAAGTGCAAACTCTACCCTCTATGTGCAGATTTCTGTCAAAACTTATAAGCACATGTGAAGGGGGAGTGTTTCTGAAAATATAAAACTCTCAGAGTGTCTCAAACATGTTTTCTATCATAAACACTCTGTGAGATTTTCAAGAAAAATGGTTTTATGGCAACAATAGGACAGTCATGGAGTTATAAGGTTACTAAGGATAGGAAATTGTCCTATGATCCGCCAGAGTCGGAGGGATCTACCCAAGGACACCACCAATAGTTAGTATTAGAAGTCCTCAGGTATGATTGAAAAAGGAGTAATGTGAGAAAGGAGAAAGAAGGGGTTGAAGAATTAAAAGAAATGTAATGAGAAAGGGTGAAAAGAAATAGCCCTCCATATTCAACCTTAGGGTAGAAACCGGGTTCAATACATATGCTACTGGTTGTCACTAGATGACACTGGTATTGAAGACAAAGACGTCATGAACCCAGTGATGCACTGCACTAAACCTTCTAGCCACTCAATTCCTCTCAAAAGGGATTTGTTTCATTCTCACTGGGAACCCTACATAATCTATCGACTTTCTCTTAGAGATCATTGGTGTAACACCCCAACCCGATAAGGGTAGACGTATCACAGTATGGTGTCATATCAAAGCATACATAATGAACATAATTCAAACAGCGGAAGCCTTATAATAAATCTCAAGAGAATTCAAGTCAACAAGACTTATCAATACCTAAATACAAAAGGAAAAAACCAGAAATGAAAATATAATAACAAAATCAAATGAAGTCTAAGATGACTAGGCATGGTCTCTATATCAGCTCATCTCTCAAACTCAAACAATCCCCAGCTCCTAGCTTATGTACCGCCGCAGAAAGAAATGCGGCTACCGAGCTTAAAAGCCCATGAACGAATATGATATAATAATAATGAAACTCCTGAACAGAGAACAAAGTAAGAACAAATCTTAACAATATATATGGTATGTCAAAGGGATAGAGTAGGGTAAAAGGAAAGGTCAGTAATCCACCACGAGCCAACAAAACAAACCATATCATATCATAGTAGCCAGTAGTAACCCATAGTAACCATGGAGTGATCGGCCCCGAATGTGAAGACGCGTATTGCACACTACATCATTCACCGCACAAAACATAACATATCAGATAACAGAACAAATCTAGGATGCATCCATAATACCTGCGACAAATAGTGGCCATACAAAATATATCGAGCTCATAATCAAATAACAGAAAGGGACGGTGTGTAACATCACTCTGACACATGGAGTCATGCCATTGGTGCATCAATGACACGGACATGGAACCCGCATGCCTAGTGATAGCTCGGGTCTCAAAGCCGACAGGTCAAAGCAAGGTCATATCATAAGGATTCATATCATAGGTTCATATTAAACAGTTTACAATTCAGAGGTTCATAGCAATAATCCAATATCGAGGTTCATTAACATGTGGTTCAATAATAGAGGTTCAGAATGAGGTTCAAGAACAGAGGGTCAATAGCAATGGAATATCATAAGCGAAACAAAGTCGAAAGATCGAAAGTCATGAGAAACCCCTACTGAAAAGGGATAGAATATCTGTACCTTAACGCCAATGAAAAGAAAGCAAACGAATGAATGAACACGAAGACACGACGTCACGTCTCCTCCAACGCATCTACACAGATTACGATTTGTTTAACACTTATTAGCTCATTTAAGTCATAAAGATTAATCGATTAATATATTTAGAGTCATAAGCGTATTCTTATTTTTAGTAATGGACGGAATTAAGATACTTTAGGTAAAAATCATTAATTAACCAAACTTAGCGGGTTAGATCATAATTTAAACTATAGGGTTTGCATGGTAAATATTTCAAAGTGAAATCTTATGTTCCTGTTAAATTCTTGCATGTTTAAAATCAATGAAAGAATCATGTTTTAACATTTTGATCGACAATCTTAGGCCTTGCTCGCGGTTCTAATGACTAACATTTACGACCAAGTAAATATGCATAATGATTAACTCCCGACTCATCTTCCCGACGCCCCATCAAAAATGTAAAACGGCTTACCCATTTGCCCCGCGATCACCCTCGAACTCACCCCTACAAGACCCATGCTTACCCTTTTCTTTTTGGAATATCAATATATATACGTATGGACCATGAACCATTTTACGCTTCAACAATTCCTTACAATATGATGTTGATACATACTTATAATATTATTGTTATATATGATTCTTATGGCAATTTACATTACAGTTTAAAGATCCGAAAATCTCGATTTACTAGTGTACGCATATTTATTATTCATGATCCTAACTTCATGGTTTTTAGTTTCAAGTAGAGTTAAAATATTAAACCCATAACTTACTCGACACACATTTGGTTACCAACTGCTATTGTTTTAAGTACCTTAATCTTATATATATTCCGACATAAAGTTTCAAAACAGCAAGGTCATGGGTCATTTAACATATAGATCAGAAACAGATTCATATCGACGGTTCATGGGTCCATATTCATTCGACATAACTAAACCAAGGTCATGATTTCATGTGGCCATTCATTTAATTAACACTGGCTTTCTTTAACCCTTTATGTAACATATTATTTAGGCTCAAAAATGCATATGGTGGACATAAGTCCACGACCAGAATCCAGAAAAGAAAACAAGAGGAAGACGAGATCACGAGGGTACCTTGTAGCGTGAGAAAGAGCAATGAAACAAGGATTAAAAAAAACAACCAACCAAGCACCCACTAGTGCTTCCTAACTCATGACAGCAGTAGCACACCATAACCAACGACCAAGCCCAAACAACACTCGTAACAACACGTGATTCCAGCCTAAACAAAGCTCGTGCACAACCTCCTTTGACCAGCCTACTTGGCGATTTAATTTTATGGAGAAGAAACCACTTGCCATTAATTTCTTTTAGGTGAAATAGGGTTTCTTGTGAGTTTATTTTGAATGAGTTACAGGGATTTATTGTGATTATGGAAGAGAAATTTTACGAGCCAATTAAGGCTTTGACCTTTTTTTTTTTTTGAGCCGATTCATGGGTCATTGAAGACCAAATTTCAAATCTTGATTTACTTGCCAACTTTACTTATACATTTTATTATTATTTGTCTATTAAAAATATATTGCACCTACGACATTCTATTGTTATATATAATTGGTTGCAAGTTATTTAAAAGTTTTATTTGTAAGCCTTGTGTATTTATTTATAAGGTAGACATGTAACGTTTCAACGAGCTCCTTTTATTTTACAAATGTTTTTACGATGAGGGTATAATAGTCATTTAACGGTTTCAAAATTTTAGGGTTTTACAACTCTTCCCCTCTAAAAAAAATTTTTCGTCCTCGAAAATTGAAAGGAAACGAAAGAACAAACGAAGACATACCAATTGCTGCGATTTAACCGAGGGTACAGAGATCAAACGGTAAAACTTTTCGAGATGAACACGTGCCGAGAATTCAAACGTATCAATTCGCATAAAGATGAAGGTAGATTAAACGTATAATCATAATGATCCCAAGGTCTTGCTAAACTCAGACAATCCAAATCAGGTGCCAGAATTTCTAAGCTTCTAAAGCACTCCTCGAGACATCCTATGGTCACAATGAGGGTACATCATATGATGTAAGTATTATCACGCTGGCAAGCCATAATACCAGCATCATATGAGTATACCTTCATGATGACCATACTTTATCTCACGTCGTGAAAAATCAATCCTATCAACCACCTAACAGTCCATTCTACATCTTAGGGTTGGTCCGAAACAATCATCACTAATGGATTCGAAATCAGAGAAGCAGAACATGTAACGAAACATAGAAGGTACCATCGAACTGAAACACGTCAGAAATAGCATTCAAAGAGAACAAAATTTATTCAAGGGATTTAGAACACAACGCGAGGTCGTAGTAACACCGAAGAATCATGCCCTAGGATTCCGTCATCCAAAAGTGCCCAATCATATGAAGCAGATGAATCTCCTCAGCATCTCAACGGTTGGACTGTTGACCACAACATGCCCGAATCTTGGTAGTAGTTTCACCGCATAACTAAACTACGCCGGTCATACTTCTTCTGCTCATACTTATTCCAAGTGTCCACCAGTTGAATCTTGTCTCGTCTTTCGCTCTGGTTGATTCGTCAGCTCCCTCCAGCAGCATCCTGATGTCTCCAGCAGCAGAGCAGGCCGGTGCGGCTTCGCTTCACGACCCTCTCCAGCTCAAAATGTAAACTGTTGCAGCAACACGGGTCGGTATCCATCACCTTCGACTCCACGAGTAGTCTCCATCTCAACGTCTCGATAAAGGAATGCGCGAAGATAGAATAACAAAACGCGAAAAGAATAAGGTTGTATCAGCGAAGACAAAAGAACATCGAAGTCAAACCTGGGCAAAAATCAAAAGAATCGGAAAAGATCGAAACAAACGGAAGCCTAATGTCTACCCAAGTCCTCACAGGTAAAAACTAAGCTCTACGGGTCAAATCCTAGGGTCCATATGTCACGTGTCCCGACTACAAGTCGAACCTGGCTCTGAAACCATAATTGTAACACCCCAACCCGATAAGGGTAGAAGTATCACGATGGTGTCATATCAAAGCATACATAATGCACATAATTCAAACAAATGAAGCCTTATAATAAATCTCAAGAGAATTCAAGTCAACAAGACTTATCAATACATAAATACAAAAGGAAAAACTTTGAAATGAAAATATAATAACAAAATCGAATGAAGTCTAAGATGACTAGGCATGGTCTCTATATCACTCATCTCTCGCACTCCAAACAATCCCCAGCTCCTAGCTTATGTACCGCCGCAGAAAAGAAATGCGGCTGAGCTTAAAAAGCCCAAGAACAGATATAATAATAATGAAACTGAACAGAGAACAAAGTAAGAATAGTCAGACAATATATATGGTATGTCAAAGGGATAGAGTAGGGTAAAAGGAAAGGTCAATAATCCACCACGAGCCAACAAAACAAACCATATCATATCATAGTAGCCAGTAGTAACCAATAGTAACCATGGAGTGATCAGCTCCCAGAATGTGAAGATGCGTATTGCACACGCCATATCATTCACCGACAAAACATAACATATCAGATAACAGAACAAATCTAGGATGCATCCATACTGCAGCACAAATAGTGGCCATACAAAATATATCGAGCTCATAATCAAATAACATGTAAAGGGACGGTGTGTAACATCACTCGTACACACTGAGTCATGCCATTGGTGCATCAATGACACGGACATGGAACCCCCATGCCTAGTGATAGCTCGGTCTCAAATCGACAAAGTCAAAGCAAGGTCATATCATAAGGATTCATATCATAGGTTCATATTAAACAGTTTACAATTCAGAGGTTCATAGCAATAATCCAATATCGAGGTTCAAGAATAAAGTGGTTCAATAATAGAGGTTCAAGAACATGAGGTTCAAGAATGAGGGTCAATAGCAATGGAATATCATAAGCGAAACAAAGTCGAAAGATCGGGAAAGTCATGAGAAACCCCTACTGAAAAGGGATAGAATATCTGTACCTTAACGCCGATGAAAGGAAAGTAAATGAATGAATGAACACAAGACATGACGCCACGCTCCTCCAACGCATCTACACGGATTACGATTTGTTTAACACTTATTAGCTCATTTAAGTCATAACGGATTAATCGTATTAATATATTTAGAGTCATAAGCGTATTCTTATTTTTAGTAATGGACGGAATTAAGATACTTTAGGTAAAAATCATTAATTAACCAAACTTAGCGGGTTAGATCATAATTTAAACTATAGGGTTTGCATGGTAAATATTTCAAAGTGAAATCTTATGTTCTGTAAATTCTTGCACGCTTAAAATCAATGAAAGAATCATGTTTTTAACATTTTGATCGACAATCTTTAAGCTTGCTCGCGGTTCAAATGACTAACATTTACGATCAAGTAAATATGCATAATGATTAACTCCCGACTCATCTTCCCGACGCCCCATCAAAAATGTAAAACGGCTTACCCATTTGCCCCGCGATCACCCTCGAACTCACCCCTACAAGACCCATGCTTACCCTTTTCTTTTTGGAATATCAATATATATACGTACAGACCATGAACCATTTTACGCTTTCGAACAATTCCTTACAATATGATGTTGATACATACTTATAATATTATTGTTATATATGATTCTTATGGCAATTTACATTACAGTTTAAAGATCCGAAAATCTCGATTTACTAGTGTACGCATATTTATTATTCATGATCCTAACTTCATGGTTTTTAGTTTCAAGTAGAGTTAAAATATTAAACCCGCAACTTACTCGACACACATTTGGTTACCAAACTGCTATTGTTTTTAAGTACCTTAATCTTATATATATTCTGACATAAAGTTTCAAAACAGCAAGGTCATGGGTCATTTAACATATAGATCAGAAACAGATTCATATCGACGGTTCATGGGTCAATATTCATTCTACATAACTAAACCAAGGTCATGATTTCATGTGGCCATTCATTTAATTAACACTGGCTTTCTTTAACCCTTTATGTAACATATTATTTAGGCTCAAAAATGCATATGGTGGACATAAGTCCACGACCAGAATCCAGAAAAGAAAACAAGAGGAAGACGATATCACGAGGGTACCTTGTAGCGTGAGAAAGAGCAATGAAACAAGGATTAAAAAAAACAACCAACCAAGCACCCACTAGTGCTTCCTAACTCATGACGCCAGTAGCACACCATAACCAACGACCAAGCCCAAACAACACTCGTAACAACACGTGATTCCAGCCTAAACAAAGCTCGTACAACCTCCTTTGGACCAGCTACTTGGCGACAGAATTTTATGGAGAAGAAAACCACTTGCCGTCAATTTCTTTTAGGTGAAATAGGGTTTCTTGTGAGTTTATTTTGAATGAGTTATGAGGGGATTTATTGTGATTATGGAAGACAAATTTTAGGAGCCAATTAAGGCTTTGACGTTTTTTTCTTTTTTTTTTGAGCCGATTCATGGGTCATTGAAGACCAAATTTCAAATCTTGATTTACTTGCCAACTTTACTTATACATTTTATTATTATTTGTCTATTAAAAATATATTGCACCTACGACATTCTATTGTTATATATAATTGGTTGCAAGTTATTTAAAAGTTTTATTTGTAAGCCTTGTGTATTTATTTATAAGGTAGACATGTAACGTTTCAACGAGCTCCTTTTATTTTACAAATGTTTTTACGATGAGGGTATAATAGTCATTTAACGGTTTCAAAATTTTAGGGTTTTACAACTCTTCCCCTCTAAAAAAAAATTTCGTCCTCGAAAATTGAAAGGAAACGAAAGAACAAACGAAGACATACCAGATTGCGACGAACTGAGGGTAACAGAGATCAAACGGTAAAAACTTTTCAGAGATGAACACGTGCCGAGAATTCAAACGTATCAATTCGCATAAAGATGAAGGTAGATTAAACGTATAATCATAATGATCCCAAGGTCTTGCTAAACTCAGACAATCCAAATCAGGTGCCAGAATTTCTAAGCTTCTAAAGCACTCCTCGAGACATCCTATGGTCACAATGAGGGTACATCATATGATGTAAGTATTATCACGTTGGCCAAGCGTCATAATACCAGCATCATATGAGTATACCTTCATGATGACCATACTTTATCTCACGTCGTGAAAAATCAATCCTATCAACCACCTAACAGTCCATTCTACATCTTAGGGTTGGTCCGAAACAATCATCACTAATGGATTCGAAATCAGAGAAGCAGAACATGTAACGAAACATAGAAGGTACCATCGAACTGAAACACGTCAGAAATAGCATTCAAAGAGAACAAAATTTATTCAAGGGATTTAGAACACAACGCGAGGTCGTAGTAACACCGAAGAATCATGCCCTAGGATTCCGTCATCCAAAAGTGCCCAATCATATGAAGCAGATGAATCTCCTCAGCATCTCAACGGTTGGACTGTTGACCACAACATGCCCGAATCTTGGTAGTAGTTTCATCGCATAACTAAACTACGCCGGTCATACTTCTTCTGCTCATACTTATTCCAAGTGTCCACCAGTTGAATCTTGTCTCCGTCTTTGCGCCTCTGGTTGATTCGTCCAGCTCCCTCCAGCAGCATCCTGATGTCTCCAGCAGCATTGCAGTCGGTGCGGCTTCTGCTTCACGACCCTCTCCAGCTCAGAAACTGTTGCAGCAACACAGGGTCGGTACCATCACCTTCGACTCCACGAGTAGTCTCCATCTCAACGATCGATAAAGGAATGCGCGAAGATAGAATAACAAAACGCGAAAAGAATAAGGTTGTATCAGCGAAGACAAAAGAACATCGAAGTCAAACCTGGGCGAAAATCAAAAGAATCGGAAAAGATCGAAACAAACGGAAGCCTAATGTCTACCCAAGTCCTCACAGGTAAAAACTAAGCTCTACGGGTCAAATCCTAGGGTCCATATGTCACAGGTCCTGACTACAAGTCGTAAACCTGGCTCTGAAACCATAATTGTAACACCCCAACCCGATAAGGGTAGAAGTATCACAGTATGGTGTCATATCAAAGCATACATAATGAACATAATTCAAACAGCGGAAGCCTTATAATAAATCTCAAGAGAATTCAAGTCAACAAGACTTATCAATACATAAATACAAAAGGAAAAACTCCGAAATGAAAATATAATAACAAAATCGAATGAAATCTAAGATGACTAGGCATGGTCTCTATATCAGCTCATCTCTCAAACCCAAACAATCCCCAGCTCCTAGCTTATGTACCTGCCGCAGGAAAAGAAATGCGGCTGAGCTTAAAAAGCCCAGTGAACAGATATAATAATAATGAAACTGAACAGAGAACAAAGTAAGAACAGTCAGACAATATATATGGTATGTCAAAGGGATAGAGTAGGGTAAAAGGAAAGGTCAGTAATCCACCACGAGCCAACAAAACAAACCATATCATATCATAGTAGCCAGTAGTAACCAATAGTAACCATGGAGTGATCAGCTCCCAGAATGTGAAGACGCGTATTGCACACGACATCATTCACCAGACAAAACATAACATATCAGATAACAGAACAAATCTAGGATGCATCCATACGCCCCTGCAGACAAATAGTGGCCATACAAAATATATCGAGCTCATAATCAAATAACAGAAAGGGACGGTGTGTAACATCACTCGTACACACTGGAGTCATGCCATTGGTGCATCAATGACACGGACATGGAACCCCCATGCCTAGTGATAGCTCGGGTCTCAAACTGACAGGTCAAAGCAAGGTCATATCATAAGGATTCATATCATAGGTTCATATTAAACAGTTTACAATTCAGAGGTTCATAGCAATAATCCAATATCAGAGGTTCAGTAACAGTGGTTCAATAATAGAGGTTCAGTAACAGAGGTTCAGTAACAGAGGGTCAATAGCAATGGAATATCATAAGCGAAACAAAGTCGAAAGATCAGAAAGTCATGAGAAACCCCTACTGAAAAGGGATAGAATATCTGTACCTTAACGCCAATGAAAAGAAAGCAAACGAATGAATGAACACGAAGACATGACGTCACGTCTCCTCCAACGCATCTACACGGATTACGATTTGTTTAACACTTATTAGCTCATTTAAGTCATAACGGATTAATCGTATTAATATATTTAGAGTCATAAGCGTATTCTTATTTTTAGTAATGGACGGAATTAAGATACTTTAGGTAAAAATCATTAATTAACCAAACTTAGCGGGTTAGATCATAATTTAAACTATAGGGTTTGCATGGTAAATATTTCAAAGTGAAATCTTATGTTCCTGTTAAATTCTTGCATGTTTAAAATCAATGAAAGAATCATGTTTTTAACATTTTTATCGACAATCTTTAAGCTTGCTCGCGGTTCAAATGACTAACATTTACGATCAAGTAAATATGCATAATGATTAACTCCCGACTCATCTTCCCGACGCCCCATCAAAAATGTAAAACGGCTTACCCATTTGCCCCGCGATCACCCTCGAACTCACCCCTACAAGACCCATGCTTACCCTTTTCTTTTTGGAATATCAATATATATACGTACAGACCATGAACCATTTTACGCTTTCGAACAATTCCTTACAATATGATGTTGATACATACTTATAATATTATTGTTATATATGATTCTTATGGCAATTTACATTACAGTTTAAAGATCCGAAAATCTCGATTTACTAGTGTACGCATATTTATTATTCATGATCCTAACTTCATGGTTTTTAGTTTCAAGTAGAGTTAAAATATTAAACCCGCAACTTACTCGACACACATTTGGTTACCAAACTGCTATTGTTTTTAAGTACCTTAATCTTATATATATTCCGACATAAAGTTTCAAAACAGCAAGGTCATGGGTCATTTAACATATAGATCAGAAACAGATTCATATCGACGGTTCATGGGTCCATATTCATTCGACATAACTAAACCAAGGTCATGATTTCATGTGGCCATTCATTTAATTAACACTGGCTTTCTTTAACCCTTTATGTAACATATTATTTAGGCTCAAAAATGCATATGGTGGACATAAGTCCACGACCAGAATCCAGAAAAGAAAACAAGAGGAAGACGAGATCACGAGGGTACCTTGTAGCGTGAGAAAGAGCAATGAAACAAGGATTAAAAACAACCAACCAAGCACCCACTAGTGCTTCCTAACTCACGACAGCAGTAGCACACCATAACCAACGACCAAGCCCAAACAACACTCGTAACAACACGTGATTCCAGCCTAAACAAAGCTCGTACAACCTCCTTTGGACCAGCTACTTGGCGACAGAATTTTATGGAGAAGAAAACCACTTGCCGTCAATTTCTTTTAGGTGAAATAGGGTTTCTTGTGAGTTTATTTTGAATGAGTTATGAGGGGATTTATTGTGATTATGGAAGAGAAATTTTACGAGCCAATTAAGGCTTTGACCTTTTTTTCTTTTTTTTTGAGCCGATTCATGGGTCATTGAAGACCAAATTTCAAATCTTGATTTACTTGCCAACTTTACTTATACATTTTATTATTATATGTCTATTAAAAATATATTGCACCTACGACATTCTATTGTTATATATAATTGGTTGCAAGTTATTTAAAAGTTTTATTTGTAAGCCTTGTGTATTTATTTATAAGGTAGACATGTAACGTTTCAACGAGCTCCTTTTATTTTACAAATGTTTTTACGATGAGGGTATAATAGTCATTTAACGGTTTCAAAATTTTAGGGTTTTACAACTCTTCCCCTCTAAAAAAAAATTTCGTCCTCGAAAATTGAAAGGAAACGAAAGAACAAACGAAGACATACCAGATTGCGACGAACTGAGGGTAACAGAGATCAAACGGTAAAAACTTTTCAGAGATGAACACGTGCCGAGAATTCAAACGTATCAATTCGCATAAAGATGAAGGTAGATTAAACGTATAATCATAATGATCCCAAGGTCTTGCTAAACTCAGACAATCCAAATCAGGTGCCAGAATTTCTAAGCTTCTAAAGCACTCCTCGAGACATCCTATGGTCACAATGAGGGTACATCATATGATGTAAGTATTATCACGTTGGCCAAGCGTCATAATACCAAAGATCATATGAGTATACCTTCATGATGACCATACTTTATCTCACGTCGTGAAAAATCAATCCTATCAACCACCTAACAGTCCATTCTACATCTTAGGGTTGGTCCGAAACAATCATCACTAATGGATTCGAAATCAGAGAAGCAGAACATGTAACGAAACATAGAAGGTACCATCGAATCCTGAAACACGCCGAAATAGCATTCAAAGAGAACAAAATTTATTCAAGGGATTTAGAACACAACGCGAGGTCGTAGTAACACCGAAGAATCATGCCCTAGGATTCCGTCATCCAAAAGTGCCCAATCATATGAAGCAGATGAATCTCCTCAGCATCTCAACGGTTGGACTGTTGACCACAACATGCCCGAATCTTGGTAGTAGTTTCACCGCATAACTAAACTACGCCGGTCATACTTCTTCAGCTCATACTTATTCCATGTGTCCACCAGTTGAATCTTGTCTCCGTCTTTGCGCCTCTGGTTGATTCATCCAGCTCCCTCCAGCAAAGATCCTGATGTCTCCAGCAGCATTGCAGTCGGTGCGGCTTTCTGCTTCGACCCTCTCCAGCTCAGAAACTGTTGCAGCAACACAGGGTCGGTACCATCACCTTCGACTCCACGAGTAGTCTCCATCTCAACGATCGATAAAGGAATGCGCGAAGATAGAATAACAAAACGCCAAAAGAATAAGGTTGTATCAGCGAAGACAAAAGAACATCAAGTCAAACCCGGGCGAAAATCAAAAGAATCGGAAAAGATCGAAACAAACTGAAGCCTAATGTCTACCCAAGTCCTCACAAGGTAAAAAACTAAGCTCTACGGTCAAATCCTAGGGTCCATATGTCACGTGTCCCGACTACAAGTCGTAAACTCGGCTCTGAAACCATAATTGTAACACCCCAACCCGATAAGGGTAGAAGTATCACAATATGGTGTCATATCAAAGCATACATAATGCACATAATTCAAACAAATGAAGCCTTATAATAAATCTCAAGAGAATTCAAGTCAACAAGACTTATCAATACATAAATACAAAAGGAAAAACTTTGAAATGAAAATATAATAACAAAATCGAATGAAGTCTAAGATGACTAGGCATGGTCTCTATATCACTCATCTCTCGACCCAAACAATCCCCAGCTCCTAGCTTATGTACCGCCGCAGAAAAGAAATGCGGCTGAGCTTAAAAAGCCCAGTGAACGTGATATAATAATAATGAAACTGAACAGAGAACAAAGTAAGAATAGTCAGACAATATATATGGTATGTCAAAGGGATAGAGTAGGGTAAAAGGAAAGGTCAGTAATCCACCACGAGCCAACAAAACAAACCATATCATATCATAGTAGCCAGTAGTAACCAATAGTAACCATGGAGTGATCAGCTCCCAGAATGTGAAGATGCGTATTGCACACGACATCATTCACCAGACAAAACATAACATATCAGATAACAGAACAAATCTAGGATGCATCCATACGCCCCTGCAGACAAATAGTGGCCATACAAAATATATCGAGCTCATAATCAAATAACAGAAAGGGACGGTGTGTAACATCACTGCACACATGGAGTCATGCCATTGGTGCATCAATGACACGGACATGGAACCCCCATGCCTAGTGATAGCTCGGGTCTCAAACTGACATGTCAAAGCAAGGTCATATCATAAGGATTCATATCATAGGTTCATATTAAACAGTTTACAATTCAGAGGTTCATAGCAATAATCCAATATCGAGGTTCAGAACAGTGGTTCAATAATAGAGGTTCAGTAACAGAGGTTCAGTAACAGAGGGTCAATAGCAATGGAATATCATAAGCGAAACAAAGTCGAAAGATCAGAAAGTCATGAGAAACCCCTACTGAAAAGGGATAGAATATCTGTACCTTAACGCCAATGAAAAGAAAGCAAACGAATGAATGAACACGAAGACATGACGTCACGTCTCCTCCAACGCATCTACACGGATTACGATTTGTTTAACACTTATTAGCTCATTTAAGTCATAACGGATTAATCGTATTAATATATTTAGAGTCATAAGCGTATTCTTATTTTTAGTAATGGACGGAATTAAGATACTTTAGGTAAAAATCATTAATTAACCAAACTTAGCGGGTTAGATCATAATTTAAACTATAGGGTTTGCATGGTAAATATTTCAAAGTGAAATCTTATGTTCCTGTTAAATTCTTGCACGTTTAAAATCAATGAAAGAATCATGTTTTTAACATTTTGATCGACAATCTTTAAGCTTGCTCGCGGTTCAAATGACTAACATTTACGATCAAGTAAATATGCATAATGATTAACTCCCGACTCATCTTCCCGACGCCCTATCAAAAATGTAAAACGGCTTACCCATTTGCCCCGCGATCACCCTCGAACTCACCCCTACAAGACCCATGCTTACCCTTTTCTTTTTGGAATATCAATATATATACGTACAAACCATGAACCATTTTACGCTTTCTAACAATTCCTTACAATATGATGTTGATACATACTTATAATATTATTGTTATATATGATTCTTATGGCAATTTACATTACAGTTTAAAGATCCGAAAATCTCGATTTACTAGTGTACGCATATTTATTATTCATGATCCTAACTTCATGGTTTTTAGTTTCAAGTAGAGTTAAAAATATTAAACCCGAACTTACCGACACACATTTGGTTACCAAACTGCTATTGTTTTTAAGTACCTTAATCTTATATATATTCCGACATAAAGTTTCAAAACAGCAAGGTCATGGGTCATTTAACATATAGATCAGAAACAGATTCATATCGACGGTTCATGGGTCAATATTCATTCTACATAACTAAACCAAGGTCATGATTTCATGTGGCCATTCATTTAATTAACACTGGCTTTCTTTAACCCTTTATGTAACATATTATTTAGGCTCAAAAATGCATATGGTGGACATAAGTCCACGACCAGAATCCAGAAAAGAAAACAAGAGGAAGACGATATCACGAGGGTACCTTGTAGCGTGAGAAAGAGCAATGAAACAAGGATTAAAAAAAACAACCAACCAAGCACCCACTAGTGCTTCCTAACTCATGACAGCAGTAGCACACCATAACCAACGACCAAGCCCAAACAACACTCGTAACAACACGTGATTCCAGCCTAAACAAAGCTCGTACAACCTCCTTTGGACCAGCTACTTGGCGACAGAATTTTATGGAGAATAAAACCACTTGCCGTCAATTTCTTTTAGGTGAAATAGGGTTTCTTGTGAGTTTATTTTGAATGAGTTATGAGGGGATTTATTGTGATTATGGAAGAGAAATTTTAGGAGCCAATTAAGGCTTTGACGTTTTTTTCTTTTTTTTTTGAGCCGATTCATGGGTCATTGAAGACCAAATTTCAAATCTTGATTTACTTGCCAACTTTACTTATACATTTTATTATTATTTGTCTATTAAAAATATATTGCACCTACGACATTCTATTGTTATATATAATTGGTTGCAAGTTATTTAAAAGTTTTATTTGTAAGCCTTGTGTATTTATTTATAAGGTAGACATGTAACGTTTCAACGAGCTCCTTTTATTTTACAAATGTTTTTACGATGAGGGTATAATAGTCATTTAACGGTTTCAAAATTTTAGGGTTTTACAACTCTTCCCCTCTAAAAAAAAATTTCGTCCTCGAAAATTGAAAGGAAACGAAAGAACAAACGAAGACATACCAGATTGCGACGAACTGAGGGTAACAGAGATCAAACGGTAAAAACTTTTCAGAGATGAACACGTGCCGAGAATTCAAACGTATCAATTCGCATAAAGATGAAGGTAGATTAAACGTATAATCATAATGATCCCAAGGTCTTGCTAAACTCAGACAATCCAAATCAGGTGCCAGAATTTCTAAGCTTCTAAAGCACTCCTCGAGACATCCTATGGTCACAATGAGGGTACATCATATGATGTAAGTATTATCACGTGGCAAGCGTCATAATACCAGCATCATATGAGTATACCTTCATGATGACCATACTTTATCTCACGTCGTGAAAAATCAATCCTATCAACCACCTAACGGTCCATTCTACATCTTAGGGTTGGTCCGAAACAATCATCACTAACGGATTCGAAATCAGAGAAGCAGAACATGTAACGAAACATAGAAGGTACCATCGAACTGAAACACGTCAGAAATAGCATTCAAAGAGAACAAAATTTATTCAAGGGATTTAGAACACAACGCGAGGTCGTAGTAACACCGAAGAATCATGCCCTAGGATTCCGTCATCCAAAAGTGCCCAATCATATGAAGCAGATGAATCTCCTCAGCATCTCAACGGTTGGACTGTTGACCACAACATGCCCGAATCTTGGTAGTAGTTTCACCGCATAACTAAACTACGCCGGTCATACTTCTTCTGCTCATACTTATTCCAAGTGTCCACCAGTTGAATCTTGTCTCCGTCTTTGCGCCTCTGGTTGATTCGTCGGCTCCCTCCAGCAGATCCTGATGTCTCCAGAAGCATTGCAGTCGGTGCTTCGCTTCACGACCCTCTCCAGCTGAAACTGCTAAAGAACACGGGTCGGTACCATCACCTTCGACTCCACGAGTAGTCTCCATCTCAACGATCTATAAAGGAATGCGCGAAGATAGAATAACAAAACGCGAAAAGAATAAGGTTGTATCAGCGAAGACAAAAGAACATCGAAGTCAAACCTGGGCGAAAATCAAAAGAATCGGAAAAGATCGAAACAAACGGAAGCCTAATGTCTACCCAAGTCCTCACAGGTAAAAACTAAGCTCTACGGGTCAAATCCTAGGGTCCATATGTCACAGGTCCTGACTACAAGTCGTAAACCTGGCTCTGAAACCATAATTGTAACACCCCAACCCGATAAGGGTAGAAGTATCACAGTATGGTGTCATATCAAAGCATACATAATGCACATAATTCAAACAGCGGAAGCCTTATAATAAATCTCAAGAGAATTCAAGTCAACAAGACTTATCAATACATAAATACAAAAGGAAAAACTTTGAAATGAAAATATAATAACAAAATCGAATGAAGTCTAAGATGACTAGGCATGGTCTCTATATCAGCTCATCTCTCAACCCCAAACAATCCCCAGCTCCTAGCTTATGTACCTGCCAGATGAAAAGAAATGCGGCGAGCTTAAAAAGCCCAAAGGAACAGATATAGTAATAATGAAACTGAACAGAGAACAAAGTAAGGAAAGTCGGAAGGTCAGTAATCCACCACGAGCCAAAAACACAAACCATATCATATCATAGTAGCCAGTAGTAACCAATAGTAACCATGGAGTGATCAGCTCCCAGAATGTGAAGATGCGTATTGCACACGACATCATTCACCAGACAAAACATAACATATCGATAACGAACAAATCTAGGATGCATCCATACGCCCCTGCAGACAAATAGTGGCCATACAAAATATATCGAGCTCATAATCAGATAACAGAAAGGGACGGTGTGTAACATCACTCGTACACACCGGAGTCATGCCATTGGTGCATCAATGACACGGACATGGAACCCCCATGCCTAGTTAATAGCTCGGGTCTCAAACCTGACAGTCAAAGCAAGGTCATATCATAAGGATTCATATCATAGGTTCATATTAAACAGTTTACAATTCAGAGGTTCATAGCAATAATCCAATATCGAGGTTCAGAATAACAGTGGTTCAATAATAGAGGTTCAAGAACAGAGGTTCAAGAACAGAGGGTCAATAGCAATGGAATATCATAAGCGAAACAAAGTCGAAAGATCATAAAGTCATGAGAAACCCCTAACAAAAGGGATAGAATATCTGTACCTTAACGCCAATGAAAAGAAAGCAAACGAATGAATGAACACGAAGACATGACGTCACGTCTCCTCCAACGCATCTACACGGATTACGATTTGTTTAACACTTATTAGCTCATTTAAGTCATAACGGATTAATCGTATTAATATATTTAGAGTCATAAGCGTATTCTTATTTTTAGTAATGGACGGAATTAAGATACTTTAGGTAAAAATCATTAATTAACCAAACTTAGCGGGTTAGATCATAATTTAAACTATAGGGTTTGCATGGTAAATATTTCAAAGTGAAATCTTATGTTCCTGTTAAATTCTTGCACGTTTAAAATCAATGAAAGAATCATGTTTTTAACATTTTGATCGACAATCTTTAAGCTTGCTCGCGGTTCAAATGACTAACATTTACGATCAAGTAAATATGCATAATGATTAACTCCCGACTCATCTTCCCGACGCCCCATCAAAAATGTAAAACGGCTTACCCATTTGCCCCGCGATCACCCTCGAACTCACCCCTACAAGACCCATGCTTACCCTTTTCTTTTTGGAATATCAATATATATACGCATGACCATGAACCATTTTACGCTTTCTAACAATTCCTTACAATATGATGTTGATACATACTTATAATATTATTGTTATATATGATTCTTATGGCAATTTACATTACAGTTTAAAGATCCGAAAATCTCGATTTACTAGTGTACGCATATTTATTATTCATGATCCTAACTTCATGGTTTTTAGTTTCAAGTAGAGTTAAAATATTAAACCCGCAACTTACTCGACACACATTTGGTTACCAAACTGCTATTGTTTTTTTAAGTACCTTAATCTTATATATATTCCGACATAAAGTTTCAAAACAGCAAGGTCATGGGTCATTTAACATATAGATCGAAAACGATTCATATCGACGGTTCATGGGTCAATATTCATTCTACATAACTAAACCAAGGTCATGATTTCATGTGGCCATTCATTTAATTAACACCGCTTTCTTTAACCCTTTATGTAACATATTATTTAGGCTCAAAACATGCATATGGTGGACATAAGTCCACGACCAGAATCCAGAAAAGAAAACAAGAGGAAGACGAGATCACGAGGGTACCTTGTAGCGTGAGAAAGAGCAATGAAACAAGGATTAAAAAAAACAACCAACCAAGCACCCACTAGTGCTTCCTAACTCATGACAGCAGTAGCACACCATAACCAACGACCAAGCCCAAACAACACTCGTAACAACACGTGATTCCAGCCTAAACAAAGCTCGTACAACCTCCTTTGGACCAGCTACTTGGCGACAGAATTTTATGGAGAAGAAAACCACTTGCCGTCAATTTCTTTTAGGTGAAATAGGGTTTCTTGTGAGTTTATTTTGAATGAGTTATGAGGGGATTTATTGTGATTATGGAAGAGAAATTTTAGGAGCCAATTAAGGCTTTGACATTTTTTTCTTTTTTTTTGAGCCGATTCATGGGTCATTGAAGACCAAATTTCAAATCTTGATTTACTTGCCAACTTTACTTATACATTTTATTATTATTTGTCTATTAAAAATGTATTGCACCTACGACATTCTATTGTTATATATAATTGGTTGCAAGTTATTTAAAAGTTTTATTTGTAAGCCTTGTGTATTTATTTATAAGGTAGACATGTAACGTTTCAACGAGCTCCTTTTATTTTACAAATGTTTTTACGATGAGGGTATAATAGTCATTTAACGGTTTCAAAATTTTAGGGTTTTACAATTGGTATTGAAGAAGGAGACCCTCTCCCTAGTCTCCGCTCAGGAAAAACCAAAATGCACTAATTGAGTCTAGAGCCACGAGATTCATCATTAGATCTCATAGGAACACTTGACATGACATCGCTTGTTGTTCATCAATAAGGACACAAGTGATATATTATAGAGTCCTACGCAGATCTTAGCAATTTGCCAGAACATTTATGAGAAGTTTCACATTTGTGATCTTCAGTGATTTAATGGAAACTCCTGCCAGGGTCAACATCAAGCAGCCCGACAGGTCACTTCGGTAACTCCCCGTGGATTACGCTTAGTGTGTCTCAAACGGTCTACAGTCGTGGGGTGATGCTTCGGTGTACCTCAGCGACTCATCTGAACTGTAGATGTATTTCGGTATATCATGTTATCTCACTTGTGGGACTCCAGTTCAGGAACGGCCTTTGTGAGAATTAGAGATGTGTTTTCACACTATGTTGTTAACACCCTCGAAATTCAAACTTGTAAGTGCCGGAATCCGCTTATTACTAACTGTTTTTATGTTTTCTTCTTATGGAAGCTCTGGAGCGGATGGATCGTGCAGACTCGCCACATGCTCATACCAACAACACATGAAACTTCTCATCAAAAACAAAGGCAACTCAAAGTAAAAGATGATTCTTCTTCAATGTCAAAGAATCTACAAAGTTTAAAGACTCGAGAACTACATCATTGGTATCCAAAAGACAAATAGAAGTGTGAGCATGGTGGAGAATGACGTGGATACACCTAACCAACGAAGTTGACAACGGCAGACAACCATATTAATTGATCACAAAGCATGAAGGAACAAAGAATCAAGACTATTCTTTATCTACACACAAAGTTCAAGCTCGAGAAAAGTAAAGACCTTATCAAGTGGAGCATCATTTGAATGACCACCCCTTAGGGGGAGATTCTTAGCCTTAATAGTTTTATTAGAAGTGATGGTCATTCACGATTAGGAACTTTGTAACGTGTGTTAGATATCGTGATAGAATAAGTCAACGGGCTCGTGGATTGGACTAAGCTAAATGGCTAGGCGTTATGATTATTCTAGCCGTTTGAAGCTTAAGTATCCAAAGCCCAATCCATGTCCAACCCATGAAAAGCCCAAGAAAAGCCTTTTAGGGTTTTAAGTTACTTGTACTATAAATACCCCTCAAATGGTCATTTGAGGGGTGTGCTTGAAAGTGTGTGTGTGTGTGTATTTTCTCTCTCTCAAGGAATATACAACTTTATTGTGTTTATCTTTTATCTACACATACACGGTTTTGTATAAACATCAAGTCACCATCTTTCTCATCTTTGTTTCTTTCTTTATACGCATAAAGTGTGTTTGGTTTCACGTGGTTATACTTGTATACGTGTTGGGTTTGTGATAAGGTTGATAAAAGTAAGGTCCTACAACCGGTTCACACTCTAAGCATTAAAGATGAATGCTTTAATTCCTACAAATCTAAGGGCGATCCTCACATTTTGGGTGGAATTTAAGTGATAAAGGGTTTTTGTGCTAGTCATATAACTTCTTATCCATGAGACGCTTTATTAAGACTAATGGCCCACTCTTATATGTTATGAAAATTTTTAAATTTGGTGCCAAAATTACCCTAACCGATATTTCTCATGGTTTATTACACAAATGAAATTGGATAAAGCAAATATTCAAGGATAAGCATAGTTTCAAAGTTCCCGTTTTATTTTCCCTCCCTACATTTAAACTGAACATTGTCCCCAATGTTCCCCGAAAGTATCAAAGTTATGATAATGGAAGGTAAAAAAATTGAAAGAAACTAGTACTCCCCTGATTAGCTCGGTAGGATCCGTGTGAAATGGTGGTTATATCTTTCTTCAAGAACAATGTTTGCGTGAAAAGCTCTTTCTGATCTTATGTATCTTCTTCTTGATAAATTAAACCTGCACACTTGAAGAAAAAAACCAAAACCTTTGCGTAAAATCGGCGGTAAAAATATATATATATGACTCTACTAAACTAGGATATAATTCTTGTGGAATGGATGTTTACATATTTTCTGGAAAATTAAGACCTGGAAAATTCCAAAAATTTATAAGTAGCATAGAAAACGAGAAAAGTAATAAGCTATTTCTCTCCTCGACGCCGTCGTTACGATCCTGACGCCGTCAGGTTATCCTGACAGAAACTGGTCTGCGATTTTTTGGAAAAAATTCTGGAACATTTTTATCTTTAAAATCTGGAGAAATTTCCTGCAAAACATCCATTATGACTCGATACAAGCATTTGACTTGAACAAACACACATGTATATCTTTTAATTAATTGAAATTCTCATGTGTACGTTTTTTTGAAAACATGTGTAATCCTCCCTACACTTATCCCTTATGTAAAATACCTTTATATGTAATTAAGACGAGGTTAAAGACAAAATAAAGCATTTTTACAAATTTAAACATGAGAATAAACAATCAATAAAAGATACACGACACAAACAAGCAAACAATTAAGCATGGGTTGCCTCCCACGAAGCGCTTGTCTTTATTTATGAGTCTTGTAGCTAGACTCGAAGTCGTGCCCCTACGTACCGATATAAGTAAGCTTATCCTCAAGAATGTCATAAGGATCAAACTTATCATTTAAGTTCTTAGTAGTACGTTTGGTTCGATATGCTTTTTCAAATTTCTCTCCATCAGGGTCATAGATCGTTATCCTAATGTGCCACTCTCCATTACCATCACTAGGCGGTCTATCCCAATCCCACCTATGCTTGGGCTTATCGCTCTCAACTTTCCACTTATTCATGACAAGGTTGACGGGCAAGCTTCCTAGTAACTCGGTCATCTTCCTAAATACTAAGGCTTCCTCGAACGGGTTCACTTCCATGTCCCTAGCCAATTGTTTTTCATGGAAAGTTGCTTTACCAGCAAAGGCTTCATCTAGATAAAAAGGCCGTTGGGGACGTATGAAGTTCTTATTAATCTAAGGTCCATATCTAGATTGTGCTCTATCTAACCTAATTTTGTGTGGGATTTCCTCTTCTTTATAGTAAGTATGCTTTTTGACATCGTAAATTGACCTGGGACTCCCTTCTCCTACCACTATTTTGGACATCTTACAATCAATGATGGCACTAGCAGTAGCTAAGAATCCTCTTCCTACAAGCAATGGGCATGTCGGGTCCTTATTCATGTCTAGCACATGGAAATCCGCCAAAAGAGTCAATTCTCCTACGTGTACTACCATGTCTTTTATTATCCCTACCGGATATGCAATACTACCGTCCGCTAGACCTAAGATGGTTTCCGTTGGTTCTATCTTACCTAAGTTAAGGCTTCTATGGAGGGACAACGGGACAAGATTGATGCATGACCCTAAGTCGGCTAGAGCATCGAGCGGTTTGGAAGTTCCAAGCCTACACGGAAGAGTGAATAGCCCGAGATCGTCTAACTTCTTAGGTAAATTATTTTGCACAAAAGTGGACCCATGTTTTCCAAGTCTAAGTTCTAGCTCATATTTTTCTTTTAAAGCATTATAATAAGGTGCATGAGCTAAGACTTCAAGAACCAGTTTTTCTTGATGGAGTTCCTTGTACTCCTCCTCTAGATTAGGTTTGGGTTCTTGGTTGACGGGTTTCTCAAGAGTAGGTTTTACCAATGGTGCGGGGCCTTGGTACCTCATTTTGGATTGCTTGGAACCCTTGTTGATAGCGTTCACCGAGTAGACCGTTGCGTGTGAGGGGCATGGATGCGCACTCTCCAATGGTGAACAAGAATATGAAGTCGATGAAATCGAACTCACTTTTGGGTTCTTTATAGTATCACTTGGGAGTGCTCCAATTTCTCGGTCATTAAAGGCTTTTAAGAGGGCATCAAGCTTGTTTGTCATCTCGCCTTGTCGTCGCTTAAAATCGGCTTCAAGCTTAGTCAATCGAGTTTCTTGAGATGACATGAATCTAGATGCAATTGCCTCAAGACTAGTGGGGTTCCCGGTGTTTGGAGGGTTGAACCTATTAGGTGGACTAGATGAGCTTTGGGGTGTGCTTGAATTTTGGTTCCACTTAAGGTTAGGGTGATTCCTCCATGAGGGGTTGTAAGAGTTTCCTAAGTTTTTTTGTTCGGGCTTGAAAGTGTACCATTTCTCTCCCGCTCCATCGGCACGCGCGGAGGCGTAGTCCGCAAAAGCTTGTTCGGGGAGTCTTGTTGAATCTCGAGTGTCGTGGGAACCACTACACAATTCACATGGTAGAGTGATTTTGTTCACTTGTTGTGAAGACTTAGGATTTTCATAGGAGCTCATTAGGAATTTAACTTGATCTTCAAGCTTGAGCATCCTACGGTCGGAAGATTGTGAGTCAATGGGAGTCAAGGAGATTGCCTTTACGGTTTTAGGAAACTCACGGGGGTCATTCCAACTTTCGTTGTCATAGAGAGCATGGTCCTCTATTATACCCCATGATTCTTCCGCGGTGAGATCACTAAGTTTTCCACCGGCCGCTTGGTCAATGGATCGCTTAGTGGGGAAGTTGACATGATCGTAGATGAGTTGAACTTGAAGCCAAAGATCAATGCAGTGATGAGGGACTCTATGGAGTAAGTTCTTGAATCGAGTCCATGCTTCGTAGAGAGATTCACCTTGACGTTGTTGGAACATCAAGATTTCATTCCTAAGCTTAGTAGTTCTCCCCGGTGGGAAAAATTGAGCAAGCAAACGAGAGGTGAGATCATCGCAACTTGAGATGGAGTCGGCGGGAAGTCGCTCAAGCCAATTACTAGCTTGGTCCCATAGAGAGAATTGGAAGAGACACAGACGCGTGGTCTCCCGAGTAGTAGCATCGAGGTCAATGGAATCGACAATTTTAAGGAAATCCTTAAGATGCTGATTAGGATCTTCAGAACGAAGTCCATGGAATGCACATCCGTTTTGCACCAACCAGGTGGTGTCGGATCGCAGGGCCGTAGTTTGGGCTTGGTCGGGAAGCTCATTGGTGTTCCTATATCCTAGGTAGCTTGATCTCGAGTATTCACCAAGAGTACGGCCTCTTGGTGGGTCATTTGGTGGTGGGTTGATGAGTGGTGGTTGGTTATCACCTTCCATGATGAAAAGTGATGGGGTTACTAACAAAGGTCACGAAGAAGGGGGATAGACTACGAGGAAGCTAAAAATGGTAAAAAAGCTTACTTGATAGGAATCAAGCAAGGAAACCTAAACGAGGTGGACTCCTAACTAGCTATTCTATTCCCCGGCAGCAGCGCCAAAAACTTGATACGCTTACACAGCGCGTTCGGGGTCAAAGAAACTTCCTTTTCGTCGAGAAAGTTTTTCAACACCCTAGGCAGTGAACCTAAAAGTTGTAGTGTAGTATTAGGGTAAGCCACGGGTATTGATATCGTTCTCTAGGGAATAGGAATGCTAGTAAGAAGTTACTACGCTAAGGTTGGGGTTGAGTAATATTATTTTTTATCTTTTTTATATTTTTTTTAGGAAATGGAAAGGTACGAATCTTGGGGTTTGGATTTGGGGGTTGGTATTTCTACCGATTACTCTACTATTATCTATTCTAATTAACTAAGCTAGGGGTGGTCTATGTCTATTGTTGTGTGCTCGTATGATGATTAAAAATATGTTTACTTAGGTTTTATTACTCCCTATTTATCTCCTATTGATGGTTGAATTGTCACGTCCTTATTCTAAACACGTTGTGTTTCTAAGGTCGTAGGGTATGCGTTTATCCCTAACTCTTTGAAGCTACAAAAGGTTAATGACTACAAAATCTCTATGATTCATAAACTTAACACTAAGGTATTCTTTGGATGTTTAGCCTACAATAACTCTAGGTGATTATAAACCAAGGTTCAACAAAGATTAATCAAGCATTAATAGCACAACGAATGACCTATCTCAATACTAGGTCAATCACAATTAAGATAAGAGACAACCAATCAATATTCAATAACCAGGTTTCATATTACCTAAGCAAACACACAAATAAATTAGTCGGACATGGAGAACATGCAAGCATACACACAATCAATTGAAGACATAATTGAATTAATGAAGTAAAACACTTATCTTGATGTAAGATAGGGTATGGAACCCTAAAATACTGTACAAGACAGCCTTGGTTCGGTTTAGGTTTTTACTCCACAAAACTACACACTGAAAACTAAAAAATTCGGATTCTATATATAGTGTTACAAACTGCAACGGCGTCACTCTTTAATTGGGACGCTGTCAGGTCGCCGTCTTCAAGGTTTCACCTTGGCCACGTTAGCATTGTGACTGTAGGATTTTATTTTATTGTGTTGATGATTCGGGTGGTCTTGGATGATCAAAATACATGTTAAACATTTTAGAGAGAGAAAGTAGAGAGAGAGGGTGTTCTTACTAGAGGTTTACACAAAGGAAAGGTTAGATTAATGAAGAAGCACCACCCCTTCCATGGATGGAAGGGGTAATTATAGTTACAAAGAATACGACCTCCTATCGGCCTGTGGATCAGGTATACAGTGGGTAAAGACCCGTCCTTCCTCCACGGTGTTGCTCTAAAACTAAACTACGCTACAAACTAACAAATAAACTACTTAATAACGTAACAAACGACACGTCTACGAGCTAACATATGCTAGACTTATAATTGGGGTGACCGACACTTTAACATGGAATTTTCTAATTCCTAACAATCTCCCCCTAAGGGAGGTCACCCCATGAAATACATTTTGCATCCTAGCATTCTATCTTTGTCTTTAGTTCTTGAGCTCGTAGACTTGAATTCTTCAACATCTGCATCTTTGTGCTTTTGTAGCGATTCTTTAAAGTCCGCATTGAATTGTACTTTCAGTGGAGGCCTTTAACTGATCCACGTCTATGATGATCTTCGAGCTTTCATTGAGATCATCACCACAGAAATCTCGGATCACCCTTTATTGTGTTGCCATCATGTGAAGTTGTGACTTTTAGACCGACATGCTCACACTTTTGAATCATGACATCTTTCCATTAGAGTACCGGAAGCCTTACTGGTTCATGATATTTGCAGCAGCGTAGCGAAGCATAGTAAAAATATCGAACAGGTTATGTAGATATGCACCAGTCATGATTTCTTCAATTAAGTGTGGTTGTTGTGAACATGCGGCTTTGGATTGACTCCTCAATTCGATCACCGCAATCGTCGGGGTGTACCCGCATACGACAGTTAGCAATAAAGCGCACGAAAGTGTCTTTGATCACTTTCGTTGAATTGAGGTACACGCCCACGGTTCCCCGTTGATCAGTACAAGTACGCCTGTGATCGGTAGGATTCCTAAGAATCTCCTTGACAGGGTTTCGCAATTGTTCTAGCCGTTCTCAAACCGAACGTCTCAAAGAAGACAACACGGAGTGAGTGAACTAGCGAATTGAGATTCACTGATTGATGAAAAATGATTTGAAAACAATCGCGTATTGCTTGAAGAAAGAGTTTTGCAATACGACGAAGGTTTTATGAGAAAGATCAATTTTCAATCATAAATACTTTTTGTATCTAAAAGAGTACACATTCGACGTGCTAGAGAAAAGAAGATTTGCACATCGAACGGTTTTTCTAAAAGTATTTTTCAATCAGAGATACTTTTGTGTTTTAAAACATAAGTACACATTCAACGTGCTAGAGAAAAGAAGGTTTGCACATCGAACGGTTTTTCCAAAAGTATTCTTCAATCCATTTCCTGGACCAAGGTTGATTCACGAGTGAATCGCCCCATCGGTTCTATCCAGTTGTCACATGGTTGATCTATAGAATAGATCTCACATGCCACCTACCAAGAGCTTGTTTGATGTTGGCTCCCGAAGGCTTTCCATCTTCATTGTGAATATGTATGCATATCACTCAGATGTTCTGGCAATACCACAAGGATAATGCGTAGGACTCTTAATATATACTTACTTTCCACATTATGTGAAACAGCAAGTCTTCAAGAATTTAGTGTCCTAAAGAGATATTGTGGATGATCTCTTGGCTCTAGACTCAATAGTGCACATTTGGTTCCTATTCCGGAGACTAGGGAGAGGGTCTCCTTCTTCAATATCAACAATCTCTAAGAGAAAGTCAATAGATTATGTCGGTTCCCCGTGAGAATGAAACAAGCCCTTTTAAGAGGAACTTGAGTAGCTTGGGAAGTTTAGTGCAGTGCGTCACTGGGTCCATGACGTCTTGTCTTCAATACCGGCGTTACCTTAGTAACCACCAGTAGCATATGTATTGAACCCGGTTTCTGCCCTAAGGTTGAATTGATGGAGGGCTATTTCTTTTCACCCTTTTCACATTCAGTTCTTTTTCATTCTTCAACCCCTTCAGTGCTTACCAAGATTTCATTACTAGAACCTTGTTGGGTACTAGCTCTGTCTCAGTCCGCACTCTTCCCATATCTCACTTTTCTCCTTTTTTCATCATACCTAAGGACTCTACACTATCTAGTGGATTGTCCCTGGGTAGATCCCTCCGGCCCTGGCGGGATCGTGGGAACGAATACCTAACCTCACCATCCTTATAACTCCAGACATAAAATAAAATGGTCGGTCTTTTGGTACAGTTCATTCTTCCTTGAAACCAATTGAAAAATCATTTGGAAAAACAATCAAGGTACTTGTGATACGAGATCAAAGCATTTTGTACCTTAAAAGTTTTGATCATTTAGAAAACCTCCCCCTCAACATGTGCATATGATTTAGAAATTGTTTAGCAAATGGAGGCAAGAGGACTTTGAAATATTTTCTTTGATCACAATTTTCATACGAAAAAGCCATTTGATTTTCTTGGTAAAATTCTCCCCCTCAATATGTGCATAGGATATTTAAAATCATTTTATCACATAGAGGCAAGAGTTCTTTTGAAGTACATCCACGATCACAAAAGCCATTAAGAAACCATTTGAAAACTCAATCAAGGTACTTTATAATTCTCTTTAAAAAGCTTTTGTACCTCGATAGTTATGCTCCCCCTCAATATGTGCTTCTAGATTCGAAAGCGTTTAGCACATATGAGAGAGCAGCCTGCACAATTTCATCAAATCGATCACCTTTTATCAAATTTCATTATTAAATCACAAATTCTCCCCCGATCAAAAATATCAAACCCTTTGAGATTTTGGATCCCAAGTGATTTAATACGGTTTAGAAAACATGGGAGAATATGTGGCCTGGTTTAAATACTCATCATGTTTTTGGATAAATCATCCTCCTCAACATGTGCGTTGTGTATGAAATCGTTTGGCACATGGAGGCAGGAGTGCCTTTAAAGGACTAAAAACCAATTCCATTTAAACAGATAAGAGATTTAACTCACGATCTCTACCCCGATCAAAATTTCAAACCTTTTGAGATTTGTGATCCCAATTGATTTAAATCATTTAAAAGATTTTGGGGAAAGACGTGGCTTGATTTAACTTTGAAAAATGACAGATAAGGACCATTTTAATACTTTAAAGATTGTTAGTGTCAGGTATGATTGTTTTAAGAGATCTTTTAGGTAAAATAAAACAATTTCACAATCAAACAAGAACAGAAAAAATTTCATTTTGAAAGATCTTGATTCTAAAGAAAATCATACCATGACATAACATTAAATCTTTAGATCACCACTTAATTTCGTACAATCCGGACTATTATGAAGAAATATCGTTTGAAAATAATTTATTTTAAATCACTCTCCCCCTCAATCGATGACCGTAGTCGATGATTGAGTGACTTAGGTTTTGGTAAAAATGAAGTCCGGTGATTTTCAAAATTAAGTCCAATTTATTTTCAAAACAATATTTTTCCATTTTTCAAAACAATATAATTTTCAAAATTGTTTAAAAAATGTTATCCTGCACAAAGATACGTTAGGTGGTTGAGAAGCTTCTGTTGTTGTTGCTGTAGGGTTTGGAAGAAAAACCGTCTGCAGATGCAGTGAGACTTCTTCTTACGTTGCATTTTGAATGCCAACTGAGGTCAAATTAAGCTCTGTTTCTTCAATCACTTAGAAGAAAACCATCTGCTGATGCAGTGAGACCTCTTACGTTGCATTTATGCCAACTCTCCATTGAAGTCCAATTAAGCTCCGTTTCTTCATTTGTCAACCCAAGATCTAGTTACCCTTTCCATTCGGCATCCAAACATCATATTATGTGGGATCCTGATCGGGAACATTCTTATACCAAGATACCTGCATACGTTGGACACAAACAGGTATATGGTGGTCGACAACACCCAAACAGCAATCGACTAATAAAAGTCAATTTCAACATATCAATCAGTTCATATAAGGCATGGGAATAATGTTCATCAATCTATAATCATCTAAACCTAACAGTCACATCCTAGAAACCTAGTCCTTCAACATAGGCAATTATATTTTTCAGATAAGCACGTAGGATGATTAAGAAAGCCCATAAGATGATGTAAATATGAAAATTATTCTTCCCCTCAACCAATGACTCTTTTTCTTGAAAAGTTTTAAAAGTGTTGAAGTCATCGATTGAGTTTTTGCAAATTAATACGAAAACTCTGATTCTGATTGATTTTTCAAGCAACTCATTTACCACCATTTTGAAATACAACAAATATTTTTCTGAAGAATTTTAGACGGAAAAACATTTGTGTAGGAACAGCAGTCCTTCGACATACTTTCCTCATTTTGATTTTAGGATAAGTGCACGAAATATTTTGAAAATTTGTTTAGCGCAACACTTTCCTTTCTTTAAGAACGGGTTGCTATCGGAAATAATAGCAAGCCATCGTTTTAAGCACGGGTTACAGTCTGAAGTAACTGCAAGCCATATTTTGACATGTTTAGAAAAGAATATTTACACCTCCTGCTCGAACTTCATCTATGGTCCCATGCCATTATTGAATGACATTTCTAAGACCGTAGATGTTATCGATACCAGAAGACATGTCTTTGAAAACATATTTTTGGTCTTTTTCAATTTTCTGATTTTTATGAGTTTTTGAAGGTTTTATATTTTTCTATTTTGTTTTTGTTGGTTTTATATTTTTGTATTTTGTTTTTGATAAATATTTACAAGGATAGAGTAGATGATATAATTTAAAAAGATGATGATACGAGTACCGAGATAAGGATATCGAACAGCACGTCGTAGAAGATAGAATTCGTCATCTCTTAAACTTCCACCACCAAAGCTTCCAAGGCTCTTGCATTGAAGAAAGAAATTGAACCATCTGAAAGTGAGACTTTGGCAGCTTCCCCCCAAACCGAAAATCCTTTAGCTGAGCAGATTCAAAGCTTTCTTACAAGCTTCTCTTAGTCAGGTGCACAAGGAAGCACACCATTATCATAAATCCCGCTGCTCCTTTCAAGAATAATCACCGTGATTCTTCGTTCGAGGTTATATCATCAAAATAGATCAGCTACGTATCATCCCACTCATAAATAATCTTCTCACATTTCATAACCACTGAAGTCTGAAGCAATCCATACCAAAAAGTTGTCAAGAAACCACTTCCCCCAAGTAGACCAGTTGATGCAGTCAGTCTCTTAGAATAGAACTCACGAACCCGAATACACATATACCCAAAGACAGAGAAACTTATACCATCGAAGTAGTAAATTAAGTTCGATAGCCAAAGAATAACCCCGATGTATACTTTTATCTCCCCTGAAGAAAGTGTATGAAGTTCACGAACCCGAAGTACCCGAATGACAAAGAGAGAATAACCGATAACATTGAAGAGGCAGACCGAATCACTGATTATCTCTGCGGAGGACTATCTCTGAGGATTTCAACTCCGGAATAAGTGATTATATCTGAATCACTGATTAAGCCCTCAAGTAAAATAGCTGAGCATCCCCAATGTACACAATCTCTCTCCCCTGATGATTGCGATAACATCAAAATCATCACACACTTGTGTACCCCTTTTATCTTCAGAAACTAACTCTTCCATCTCTTCCCCACGTAGTTGGAATAATAACACTTAAAGCCTTTATGAGTAAAACCTTGAGATTCTCTGCGGTCATGACAATTGTCTTCCCGGGATATCTTCAATCACATAGAAGAGTTAAGTTCATCAAGTTTACTCGCCATGAGTCAAACCTTGAGTTTCTCTGCGGTAATAACATTTGTCTTCCCGGGATATCTTCAATCACTTAGAAGAATTAAGTTCATCAAGTTTACTCGCTTTGTGTTTATATGTGTGTCTCCTTCCGCCTTGCTGGTTTTGACACTTCAGAATCAACAACTCTTTGAATGCCCAAATACTTGAAATTTGTTGAGAAGATCGCTTGAAGTCTTGTGAGAATCAACTTGCTGAAGACTCTCTCTGACTATTTTTATCAACCCTTATGTAGACGATTTGTAGTGACTACTGAAGAAGAAAACCCGATATACCCTACTTGAAACTGAAGTCAACTTCCCCACATTTGTATCTTAAGCTTGCACCTAATGATGGAAGAACGGTGTCGAGAATTTATGCTTCAAGCAAATCTCTAAGTACTCACTACCCAAACAAAGTATGAGACATTAACACCTCTTGAGATTATCCACACCGTCATATGCGTGTGACACTGAGTAAAACAAAGTAACTCCTAATAGTGATAGTTAGCCAGGTCTTTAACCATCCACCTCGACTGCTGGTAACTAGATAAACCAAGTCTTCACCTCAAATTCTTAAGCCCGAGCAAGTTATCAAATAAGAACACGCCTTTGTTAAAGTCAACTTCAATCTCAAATAAGTGATAAATGATTAACTCCGAAGTAATCACCTTGTGTCAAATGTCCAACAATAGTCAATATCAACGTCTCGAGGAGTCACTGCTAAAAATATGAGCAAGTCTAATTGGGAATTAAATCTGACTTATAACTTTCTCCCAATTAGTGCTCTCCCTAAACCGACAACTGTTTGATAAATGCCCGGATAAAGAAGAAGTCTTTAGATCGTTAAATGCAACTCGTCTTTAGTCTTCTAACATGTAGCAGAAAATGTAGAACCGACTGTAGACTCGACCTTCTTCAAGATTGTCCAGTTGGGGAATAGATAGTTAACATCTTCATTTCACCAAAAACACAAGAACATCACCAAAAGCATCCCAATTAACTTACATCTTGCAAATCCCTTAATTAAGATCCTCCCAATCAAACAAGAACAGAAAGATGTTCATCAAGGAAATCAGAATCACCGCAGCGAACACACAAAATGGTAACACCAAGCAAACAATCACATCAAACAAGAACAGAAGGTTGTTCAGAATCATCATGTTAATGTGCACGTGAAGCATTAACCGGAAGCACTTTGTCAATAAACTCATATCAGCTTGTGAAGATGTCAACCAACGGCTCTTAGAAGAGAAAAACTCCATGTGAAGATGACCCGATAAGAAGAAGCTCGGTTCTTACATGATTTTAGAGCCGTATGACCATTTATATTCTCAAATATCAATCAACAATGCAAAAAATTCACACTTCTTCTCCCCCTCAAGAATTGCATACGGAGATGCCATTCTTGACTAAATAAGTGAAATCATCCAAAAGTATTCTATTCACACTTCTTCCCCGCAAAATTAGCACATGATGTCGCCATCGTCATTATAGTTGAGCAAGTGGAATAAGAAAACAATCAATGGTAGCCCGGTTCACTTGATGACTGAAGCGCATGGAAAAAGTATGAAGCATGTTGATGAGAATGGTCATAAATAAGAAGATTTCTCTTCTTCTGAAGATAATGCGCACTGAAGCGTACACATTTCTTTTCTTTAGAGTACGAGGCATGAACTGTTGTGTTCATACATCATAAGAAGATTTCTCTTCTTCATAAGATAATGCGCACTGAAACGTACACATTTCTTTTCTTTAGAGTACGAGGCATGAACTGTTGTGTTCATACGTCATAAGAAGATTTCTCTTCTTTTGAAGATAAAGCGCACTGAAACGTACACTTTTCTTTTCTTTAGAGAACGAGGCATGAATTGTTGTGTTCATACGTCATAATCTCTCTCTTTTCAGCTCTCTTAGCAAAACATGTAATCAACCCCATTATCATTCAGTAGGCTCTTTGTAGTGACAACTGATGGAGAAAACCCAATATGATGAATTTGACCCTGAAGTAAACTAACCCGAACTCGTGACTTATACTTGCACATATGTAACAAAGAGCGGTGCCGATTTCCATTAGCATCTCTAAGTACTCTCTATGTACTCTATACTCTTCAACCAACCAACCATCAAGTATAAGACGTACATTACCTCATGAAAATCCACAATTGAATGTGACACTGAGCACTACAACGTAACTCCTTAAAGTGATAGTTATTTTGTGGTGATATGAGCCCAATTTCCCCTCGTGGTAAAAGAAAAAGACTCCAAAAAATAACTAGATTTCCACGTCTTCGTTTTTGGAAAAAAACTCGAACAAGGATCTCGAAGAATCATCATCCAACCATCCCCGATATCTTCAGATACTAAGTACACTCGCCCGTGATAATTCACTTCAACCTCAAATAAATAATAGTGAATTAACTCCGTTGTCACATCTTTTGATTAAAAAATCAACTCTAGCCTCCTTTGACGTTTTAAGTGAACTCTGATAATGGTTTCATCCCGACCATGGTTAAAAGCACATAACCCCGTAAAACCATGTAATACCCAAACTGCCATGATGAATATCCAAACACACATCCAATTTATGAAGTACACCCTTTTATCCCTTCTTCGAAACAGAACCCGTAACACCAGCATCAGAAGACCCCGAGATACGCTTTCCTTTCTCCAAGATGGTTCCATCATCATGGGATTTTACAATTCTATGGTTTAAACCGAGAAATAGTTTCTTTCGCGGGATTTTACAAAACCAAGAATAAACCGTATGATAGTTCCGGATATGCTCTTTACAATTACCCGGATGTTTCCATTGTCACGGGATTTTACAAGTCTATGATTTAAACCGAGAAATAGGTTCTTTCGCGGGATTTTACAAAATCAAGACAAAACCGTAAACAATGTTAGCTTGAATGTGTTATGACAACTTTGGTTTCGGTGAATATCTATTTTAGGGGAACATGCAGTGGTTCATCAACGGTTCAAAAACCAACATCAACAATCTCATCAACCATCCAATAATCACTTTGGTAAGCACATCATTCACGCATTCAGTTGGCTATAGTAGTGACCACATGGAGAAATATGCCCGATATGCCAAACTTGATCATGAAGTAAAATTCCCTAGATATGTTACTTAACCTTGTACTAATCCTTGTGAAGAAGAAACGGTGTACCCAATGTACAAAACCTCTTGACGTATCCTTAACTGCGTGAGACACCGAAGTGATAGTTACGTTGTGGGTCAAGCGAGAAAGAATCACAACCGTAACTAAATACCCAAGTCTTTATCACACTCTATAAATGCCCAAACAAGTCATCTTCGGGAAAGGGTAGAAAGAAAGAAGACGAAAATAAGTAAACGCGTCCGGAAAACTTCACTTTAAAACCAAATAAGTAATACCGTCTGAACAACCCCGTAGTCAACTTAGTTTAACTTACAGTGCAAGCCGTGACATGATTTTATCCGTGAAAATGTATATACCAAAGTACCAATCCTCATACCACAACAATTCTCATCATCATACCAAATCTTATCGTCAAGTCTCTTCAACACATCTCAGATTGTCCAAGTCTCATAATATCACATCACATATAAATGATCCAATTTTGATGATCCCATTAGACCCTAATCATGTGTGCAAACCAAACTTGGTTCCTTGTAAAAATCAAGGCCCGGTCTATGTAAAATAGTCCAACCGTCCAAGTAGAGCCTTTAGAACATTAAACTCAATACCAAATTAGTAACACTGGTCACGAAGCTCAAGCCCAAGTTTTTTCAAATATTAGATTAAGCCGTGAATTAGCGAATCCTCCGTGAAAATTAGCATACCAATAATACCTCTCGCTGTACCAATATTGAAATTTGTATCCAAGAGTTTTTATAAAAAAAATCCGGATAGCAAATTGCTTTTGTTGTTACATACCGTTTAATAGCACAAGGTCCAATAAAGGTAGCAAATCCACCAGCTTGAATCACACAAATGCCCATGAATATCCACATACCACATATATCTATTTGACACTCGTTAAGGCCCATGTTAACACTCTCGGTTAAAAAAACTGTCAACATATTTGCTTACAAATAACATTCGGCCCATCAAAATAATACACAACCGATCACACTTCTGAGCCCCTGAGAACAGTAGTAACGTGCCACACATAACCATGCCCTAATCATTCGGGTATAAAAACACACTTATCACACACTTAACTAACCCTAATATCACACAAAACTTATCAGCCCCCATCTGAAAAAATGTCACAAACCCTAGTTACAACCCTCTAATAATCCGCCTACCACAATGTTTTTCTTACAAGAACTGAAAATAATATGAATCTCATTTATCTTAATCTGCCAACAACCACATCTCAAACATTATATCTCATAACAATCTTCCTCAAGCATCAAATCTTAAGACCTTGTGCACAACAATTACTCCGATCAAGAATGACCTAGCCACAGGGATGGCTGAGGGTCTTGAAACAGCCAAAGACGTATGCCACAGGGATGGTATTGAGGTCGTTTCGTTGAGAACCAGGTAGGTAACAGTCGTTCCATTGTAGTAAGAGTCACAAACGAATCAAGAACAATGATTTAACATGATTGTTACTATCATTTTCTTTTAGTTCGAACATAACCAAGGAATTATTTAGATTGAGATTTGGACTTTAGAACGAATCAAGGAAAATCAATCGACATACTTGTCATTTGATTTATCTTGTGCATTCGGATATTGATATAAAAACAAACAGATCTATGAATAGAATGTTAAACCAAGAAAGTCTTAATGACTTGAGGTGCATATTGAACAAGTCTGAGATCAATTACATTTAATTGAGTCGAGTCTTGTTTTCCTTTTTAATGAAAGTCTTTAGTCGAAAAGAAAAGAAGATAGTACATACATGTATTGATCTTACTTTTGAGTTTTCGTATATTAAGAAGAGGCTTGATATCTTACAAAGATCAATGAAGGAAAGTCAAGACTGAGATGAACTTGTAATTAGGTTTTGAGTCTTGGTTAAGATGTAGATGTGTATTTGTCTTGATATGTTGTCTTGGATCTGTGATGATGATACATTCGTGTGTATAGACCCATGGTGGTCTTGATGGTTTTCATGTAAGCACGAATAGAATCTGAGATTAGTAGTTGATGGTTTTTCATTATGAATTTGGTTTTGTACTCATGGACTGATGATGTTAAGCACTGAGGTCGAGTCGTTTATGAAATAAAGTGTATGTGGTCGTGGTCATACAATCTTCTCATCTTCTTCTTTCTGGCAAGTCGCTAGACCTTAGGATTAGAACCAAGTCGCTAGCATGAGCCAAGCCAACTCGCTAGCATAGCCAACTCGCTAGCAGCAGTTGACTCAATAGTCAACTCGCTTTGAAAACATTGTATCTGGACATCTTGTAAGAACAACTCGCTAGCATGAATATATGAGTTTTCCGATGAGTTTTTCCGACTGCTTTTCCGGCCAGCTCCAAATAAACCCAAAAAAGTTGCATAAAAGATGATACTTTTTGACTGTTTTGACCACTAAAAAGTTACCAGAAAACCATTAAGACCACAAATATATGACCATATTGACTATTTAGACCATTTTGACCACAATAACAACCATTTGACCATCATAACATACACCATGTTTGGTACAAAATATTGTTTGGACAATAAAATACGACACAGAAACTGTAAAAACATGCTTATTAGTTGACCAAACAAGAGGATAGTGAAACATGTAAAAACAGTTAACCACACGTATACACTAAAAACAGATTTCCGACCAACATAAAGTACCAAAAAATAGCATACAAACATGAATCGAAACCATAGTAAATCATCAAAACACAACAACCTTGGCTCTGGTACCAATTGTAGGATCTTTATTTTATTGTGTTGATGATTCGGGTGGTCTTGGATGATCAAAATACATGTTAAACATTTTAGAGAGAGAAAGTAGAGAGAGAGGGTGTTCTTGCTAGAGGTTTACACAAAGGAAAGGTTAGATTAATGAAGAAGCACCACCCTTTCCATGGATGGAAGGGGTATTTATAGTTACAAAGAATACGACCTCCTATCGGCCTGTGGATCAGGTATACAGTGGGTAAAGACCCGTCCTTCCTCCACGGTGTTGCTCTAAAACTAAACTACGCTACAAACTAACAAATAAACTACTTAATAACGTAACAAACGACACGTCTACGAGCTAACATATGCTAGACTTATAATTGGGGTGACCGACACTTTAACATGGAATTTTCTAATTCCTAACAGTGACGGCGTCACCTTATGCCTGTGACGCCGTGTCCTTCAGTCTCTGACGCCGTCTGGATCAAATCTAGGCCGTCTGAGCTGCGACGCCTGATGTCGTCACTTGTAAATAATCAATTTGACTACTGAGTCATCACAAGACTTGTTTCGACGGCGTCACAAATAGAACCTGACGCCGTCCCCTTCAGTTCCATCGGCCTGAGTGTCTCGATTCTTGACTTTGGCCATTTTCTTCGTATATTCGCGCCTTTTCGTCCGAATAAGTGCCATTCCAGCAATTTGCCTTCAAGAGACCTAAAAAGTGAAAAGGAACGAAATTAAATAATAACGGATACAAAAGTGATCAATTAAGGTCTTAAATCACTCCTCAAAAAGGTACCTTTTAAATCCTTATCACTCATCTTTCATGTTCTTGGATTTCTAGTGGTTTTCATAAGGTTTTTGGGTTTGAATGAGTTTAGAGTAGTTTGCATCATTTGGATAATTTCTAGTGTTAAAGTTTGGATTTTGATTGTACTTTTGTGTTTAGAATCATTATAAGTGTTTAGGTTTTAGTTTGGAAGGCTTGAAACGTCGTGGTTGAGTTGTTTTTGGATTGAAAAGTGGTGTTTTTTGAATGTTTGTTGGATGCGAGTTAAGTCACCACTTACATTTCTTGGATGCGAGTTCTCCCATGTTTAATGCGAGTTGTCTAGTCTGAGTTTGATTATTGAAGCGAGTTGTCTTATATGCGAGTTATCTATTGAGACAAAAAGACAAGAAAGGACAAAGTAGTGGAAGTAGTGGGTGTACTTGTGTACTATGCGAGTTGCCAGCCTATGCGAGTTGTGTTTTATGCGAGTTGTCTGTTAAGCGAGTTGTTGTTTAAGCGAGTTGGTAAACAGGGTGCGAGTTGTCTTATAACTGTGACTTGTCTTGGCTGCGAGTTGTCTAGGGTGCGAGTTGTGTTTTATGCGATTTGTCTGTTAAGCGAGTTGTCGTTTAAGCGAGTTGGTAAACAGGGTGCGAGTTGTCTTATAACTGCGACTTGTCTTGGCTGCGAGTTGTTTAGGGTGCGAGTTGTCTTGGGTGCGAGTTGCCTAGGGTTCAATTTGACTAAAGTGCGGTTTGACCATTTCATCAGTGCGTTTTGTTGACTTTTCCGGACAAAACTTCAAACGGCCATAACTTTTGAACCGTAACTCCGTTTTCAACGTTCATTCGGGTCAACCTTCGAGGCCTAAATCCGCTCCGAACAGAAGATATTGAGGTTTTTAAGTTTTTAGACCTAAATTTCTCCGTAAAATCGTGCATCAACCAATCCAAATCTCAACCAAACAACATCTCAGCTAATCCTACAACCAATCATAAGTCCTATCACACAATTGTCTATCATTGTGTCGATCCATCAGTTATCTTAACACGTTCTACTGGTTATTGCTTAACGGTTTCATCTTGATTTTGTAAAATCCCGCGAAAGATTCTATTTCTCGGTTTAAATCATAGATTTGTAAAATACCGTGCACGTCAACATCATTCCTAACGATTCAGATTCAGTTGTATCTAAGATACTCAGTTTATATGACATAATCAATGAACAGAAGATACCCAACAATGTACAACAGACTATCCTGTTTGAGTCGAATAATGCTAAAATGGACTCTTGGTGCTCAAATTCAAAAGAGATAGAGGTGCACCAGCCACAACCTGTGCAAGTTAATGCAAAGGAATGCTCCATGGAAGCTTCGGATGTACCTAAGAGAGAGATGCACCAACCACAACCTGTGCACGTTAATGCAGAGGAAAGCTGCATGGAAGTTTGTGTTGTACCTAGTTGTGCATCTTCTACTCAAAATGATGATTATGAGTTGCATGAGTACTCTGCATTTATCCCTGATGACTCCCTTACCACTAAGCTTAACATATATAAGGATCAAGTTGCCATCTATGAACAACGTGCTAAATTTGAGCTGACCACACTTGAGCAGGAAATGGATTGCCAAATGCATACATTAATCAGAAAAAGTAACTTAAAGGAAGAAACATTAAAACAAGAGTTAAATTCCTTACAAGAGAAACTTAATAAAACTGTTAAGCAAAAGCAAGAACTTCATGAAAATGTAAAAGTGCTTAAGTAGGAGTTCAAACAAAAGGAATCAAAACTTTTAAATGATTTTTCCAACCTTAAAACTTTGAAGAACAAACTTGAAAACAAGTTGTATGTACAAGGCAACATCATTCAGACTGCTCACATGATCACTAAGCATAGAGTATTAAGCGATAAGCATAGCACTGGCCTTGTAGAACCCAATCTTGAGTATGGTAAGAAAGCAAAAGCTTCTCAAAAAGTGATTTATGATGGTAATGAAATCCTTAAGCCTAGACAAAAGCCTACTTGTTTAGAGTGCACTGAAGAAGATAGAGAGTTAGAAGATGCCTCTAGAGAGAAAATGGAAAAGAAACTAAAAGATCCTTGGTGTATAGATCATAATATAACGTTCAAAACTCCCAATTACACTAAGGATAATTGGATTGCCTTAAAAAAGTTTAAACCTCAAACTCAATTAACCCCTGAACAAGTGTTTTGGAAGTTAGATATGGAAAAGAAAAAATCTGATGAGCTTGTTGAAAAGAATCCTCCCCATAGGAAATTGCCTCAAGCCACTGTGTATCCACCCAATACACCAATGCATTTAGTGCCTAGAACTCTTCCCACTCAAAGCAAGACCTTAATCAGCCTATATGTAGTTTACAAACTTTTCGTTGACTTTCAGAAAACATGTAAGAAGAGAATCACTCCAACGGGAATTACTGAAGGGGAAAGGGGTTTTGAGAAAACAAAATAATGTTATCTAACTGAGGTCATGCCGTTCTTTAAACAATTAAAAGATCAATTTGAAAGTCTTCAAAAGGCTATAGAGACAGAAGTTAAAGAAATGAAAAGAATGTTTAATGAAATGGAAAACGAGGTTAGAATATATGAATGTGAGCTTAAGAGCAATGAGATTGATAGGAAGAATATTCACATCCTGAATGATAATTTGATTTCTAGATGTATTGCTCAAGATGTGTTCTACACTGTTACGAATTATTCCATTACTGCTTCTCAATTTCATGAATTGTCTATTGCTTTAAAAGTCTCCTAAGATCATGTCATTGAGCTTGAAACAAAAAATTCAAAATTGCATGACAAAATCGAAAAGGATGATCATGATAACATGGTCAGGCATTTTTCTAAATTAGAAGTTGATTATCTTGATTTACAATTAAAATATCAACATCTTAAAGAAAGTGTTAAAACCTTAAATGCCAAAACATCTTCAGAAGCTCCTGAGTTTGATGCAGTTTTTGAAATAAACAAACGTGATGAACAAATTCAAGCTGATTGTAACCAGATCAAAAAGTTGAAAGCTCAAATTTCACAATTGAAGGGTGAAAAGAATGAAGTGACTGGCTCCCGTATGCCTCCACCTTTAGATTCTCAGAATTTCCAACTTTAAAACATGATTAATAAACTGCAAAAGGAAAATGAATGTTTTCAAGTGTAAATTTCAAAAGTTAATGCTCAAAACAAAGAATTATGTGATTCACTCAAGGTTAATCATGATAATAACAGTGAAAAGGTAACTTCTTTGCTTAACGAAACTGAGAATCTGAAGCGTGTAGTAAAAGGGAAAATGCCAATCACCACTGGTGAGAATGTTGCACCAAATGTGCCTGCTAGTTCTAATATGCTGTAACTGTGAAATATATTCCCCCTCATCTTTGAAACAATGAATTTGCATATCAAACATATCTTTCGTACCTCAAAGATAGATAAACCACTTGATAATGTTGTTAGGCATGCATGCTTATATGCCAAACGATCTCAGGAACTCTTAGAATGTGTGATTGCAACATGTCCTAAATCTGGTACTAGGAAAGAGAGAGAAGTTATGCCTTGTTCTATGCCTAAAGTCAAGCATGTGACTTTTGATGTGCCTCTGAAAACCTTAGAACCCAGGACTTCTAGACCAGTAAATCAAATAGCAGTAAAACAAACTAAGGCTCCCATCATCACTCCTACAGATGTTAAAATTGATACTGTAATCACCGGTAAATTTCCACTTGTATGATATTCTAACTAAAGAATACTTAACCATCTTTCACGTCTAATTTTTTTTTAAAAGCATTATCTGTTTATCTAATCATAACAACTAACTAATGTGACGTAACTCATATACATAATAAACATTCTTATTACGTCAAGTATAAAAGTTTTCAATTTATTTTTGCCACTTGATGTTAATTCATTATTGTACGATTACTTAACATTCAAACTAAACATTTGCTATTCATTAGAGTTGTCACGAAGCCTTAATTTATTTTAACTATGATTTTACGAAACTAAATCATAAATACTAAAATACAACATTTTATACCTAGTGTACAAGTTTTTAAAGCACGAAAACCTAACTTTACTTTATTTCCCGTTACAAGCCCTAACTTACCATTCTATGATTTTATAAAATCACAAATCCTAATCAATATGTACATGATTTTTATAAAAATAGAAATGTACAAGTCTTTCAAGCACATACACAAGTCCTTAATTCATATAAACTAAATATTAATATAAATCTCATTATAAACCTTAGTGTACCTATTATAAAGCACATAATACAAGTCCTTAATGCACAAATCACAAATTGGATTTTCTTACACATTATAAATTCAAAGTACAACTTTCCAATGCTTGTGGTACAAGTATTTTATGCATATATGTTAACATGTCATTTACCTAAGTTAAACTAACCTAAACTAGACTAAGCTAATTACATGGTAAAACAATAATCACTAAACCTTCCTAGGTCCTCCTTAAACCACCTCACCTTGTCCCTTGAGAAGAGTACCTTGGTCAAATGTTGTAGGAAGTTTTCTTGGCTAAAAACACCACCACCTCACACCACCCTCATCACCATCACAAGCACCACACAACCCCTAATACTCCACCTCACCATGTCTCATACATTCATAACATGGTGACTACAATTTCTGGAAGCCTTAATCCTTTCATCTATATAAAGCGACACACATTTCCCATTTTCTATCATCACCATTCGAATCATACAAAACCATACACACTCATATACATTCTGATCTAGAGACACTAATAGAAACAAAGGAAGGGGATAATAAAGTCTAGGAGGTGAGAAAGAGCTTGGTTCCACTTAAGAAGTCCATTGGGTCTCATTTCTGTTCTAATCACGTAGCAGTTTGTAAGTCTACTAAACTCATTAAATTTCGTTATCACTTTTAATATTAATTGCATGCTGTTAAAAAGGATTTTATAAGGAAAATGTGGCAATTTGAATCACTTAAAACGAGTACACGCATCAAAAGTTATGACCAAACGAAGTTACCAAAAATCTGTTCAAAACTTTCTGTGGACAAAAGGGTCGGGCACGCGAAACGAAGCACTTCTGCTCCATTTCATGTAAAAGTTAAAGCACGAAAGTTGTCCGGAACGACGTTTTCTTCAAAAACTCAGGAGCACGAGTCCAAAAAACGCATAACGAAGTTATACTTTAATAAAAATCCCATTAGCTGTTATATATATGTTACAAAAACAGTCTCAGCCCCCTACTTGCGCCCCATTTATTTGCATCATGTTAAAGGTATTAGGGCCAACCACAGTACCTTTGTGAAGACCACCTAGGACACTCTAAAACGCCCCTCTAACCCGGTTGAAAAGCCTAGTCGTCATGCATAAAAACGGCACACCATTAGAGCCATAAGTCTTAAAAACCAAAAGTACTTTACAACAGGTCTTTGGGAAAAACTTAGGATTTTTGATAAATTTGAATTTGAATCATCTTAGAACACTTAAAAATGAGTTAAACAATATATCACAAGGTTGCATGCAAAAGATATAAAGTTTTATGGTTTGAAAACAAGATTTTCAATTTGTCAATACTAGCCTAAGTAGCCCTTTTCGACAATTAATATCTTGCTAATTAAAAGGTTGTAAAGTGTGAGAGTTACACCATTTTAAAGAGCCCGCTGCAAGGATTTTAAAGCCCCAATAACGTCTTTAAAAACTCTTATAGTCTCTTTTATAATCAACCAAAAAGTAGGTGACTCGTGAACTTTTCATAAAAAGACCTTGCATGCATTTTACAAAATTTGAGTCGTAGGAGTTATAGAATGTTAGATAATAACTTAAAAAGAGTTAATTAACATATTACTATGTCCCTAGGCGACACCGTAAAAGATAATGAGTCAAAAGTGAAATTTCCTTAAAACGCGTCATGGCCAAGTGGCCATGTTCACGGACTTGTTTCTCCCTAACCAAAGATGACTATGATATGAGACCTATACCATTTAGAAGAGCTTACATCAAAGTTTTTAAAGGTTCAAATGCGTTGTAAAAACACTAGCTTTCCTCGTGTAAAATCTGTCCTCGTTTGGCCCTGTTATCTCCCAAAACCAACAAAAGGCACTTAACCCCCCTACTTTAGAAAATCATTGCGACCAAACTGTAAGAGCTTAAGACCTCTAGTTTGAACCATTAGAAAACTATCAGACAAACTCTTGAAGGGATCAAGAACGTAGTAAAAACCTTTTAAGGCCTCACTTTTATTTACCCGCAATTTTGTCAATTTAGGCCTAAAACAAGTGAATTTTTCTTATAAAATTACAAGTATAAAAATTGTAATTTTTGAAAGATAAAGTTTTCTTGGACTAAAAATGTAATTTCTTCAAAGTTAATTATACAAGGGCTGATTTTTTCTACAACCCATAGTTGAGGGTTTAAAGTGTCATTTTTGAAAGTGCAAGGGTAAAAACTGTAAATATTTAAAATTGTAAATTATAACATTTTGGAAACATAAAATATTTAACAACTTGGGTTTCGATAAAATTTATTATCCATCATCCGAGCCATAAAAATAAGAACGATAAGTATTGCTAATTTTTGAATAGACTTCATGTTACCTAACTATCGATAAAGCATCGTTATCACATAAACTTGAACTCGAATACTAAAAACATGACATACTAACTCAGGTCACAAGTCGGAGCAGTTTATTCACATTACTTAATTTGTTTTCCATCCAGACTACTGTAACATCGAGGTGAGTTTCATAGCCCCTACTTTTATGTGTTTTATACTATTTTTGGGGGAGATACATGCTCAATTACCTATTTTTACTTTCACAAGTATTCTAAACTTTTTCATATTACTGTGAGTTTCATATCCCCTACTTTTATGTGTTTTATACTATCTTTGGGGGAGATACATGCTCAATTACCTATTTTTACTTTCACAAGTATTCTAAACTTTTTCATATTACTGTGAGTTCATGGCCCCTACCTTTACTTATTTTTAAACTGTTTTGGGGGAGATACATGCTCAATTACCTATTTTTACTTTCACAAGTACTCTAAAGCTTTTACATACTACTATGAGTTCATAATCACACTTTATACATTTTGCTACAAAACTGGACACTAGTACTATCTGTATGTGATCCTGATTGTTATTGCCTAAGTTATACACTATTGCCACTGAAAGTCCCTCATATCATGAACCATTAATCACTTTACAAGTGAACGCGAATATAGTGAATAGATCTATTGGCAGTTAACGTCCCATTTGTGTTAGCCGGATAGGTAACCAAATGCACTTTATTTGAGAATACTAGGAGAATGGCAAGCTCCTACCAGAGGGCATTGTTGCTCACATCATTACTATGATGTTTGTAACTTACGTCATTATTATGATGCGTTCGTTTTAAGGTTTGCGTTCATGAGACTTAAGGCAATATATACTATGTTGCAATGATACAAATGCTGCAACTACTGAATTAATGGGTGCAACAACGTGGCCCAACCTTGAAACTTGTGTTCAACTGATTTGCATACAAACTCTATGGATTCACTCAACTTTTGACCCGGTTAGGGCAAACAAATGACTATGGGTGCATAACAACGTAGTCCACTACTTATTTCATCGATATTTGTATTTATTACAATAATCAAACTATTGAACTCAACTATTTTATCTATAAACTCTATGAACTCACCAACCTTTGTGTTGACACTTTTAGCATGTTTATCTCAGGTTCATAATTTACAAAGATGGCACGGAAGGGCACGGATACTCAAGAAGGCTATATTATCATTCGAAAACTTATTTAATAAATTGTAAAACCACTGGGACCTCATTTTGTAAACTCTGATATTTACATAAATCGAATGATAAATCTTTTAAAATGACTCAATTAGGGTTCGTTTTCTATTGATATAACTGTTGTGCCATGAAGTAACACCCAGCTTGAATTCCACTGCGTATCACGAAATTGGGGGTGTTAGAGATACTAAAGTTAGTAGGTCAAAACCTAGAAGCAATGCAAAGAAGGATAGGATTACGCAAACTAAAAGTGATCATGAAAAGGAAGTGAAAGAACACCATAGGGACAATAAGTTTGACTTGAACAAAAAGAATAGTGTTGGTTCTAGTATTAGCTCTAAGCTCACTGAAATGAATTCGATGGCTTATGCTGTCTGTAAAACATGTAAAGAATGTCTATTTTTTGGTAATCATGATAAATGTGGTGTGTTATTTCTGAGGTCTAAGAATCAAAACCCAGTTAATAAAGTTTGGAAAACGAAACAGATTAAGCAATCCTAGAAACCTACAGGGAAGGTTTTTACCAATATAGGATTTCAGTGGAAACCCACAGGTCGAATATTCACGCATGGCAACCTTGATCCTTAACTAGATCCACTATGCCTAGAGTAGTGCATGTTAAGGTTTCGAAGCCAACTAGTAGAATAATCCCATTGGGCACACAATGCCCTTTAACTAAGTCTAATGATTCTACTAGTTTAGCTCCTAGTGATAATGCCATAGCAACTAGGGTTTCTGCTGATTCAAATATTGTTTGCGCTAACCAAAAGGAACCCATTTTCACATGGGGATCCAATGTTTTCAAATTTCCACCTTTGTCTGTGTTCCAATGTAGGTCGTACAAATCATCCGTTGGTACTTGGATTAAGGCTGCTCTAAACAGATGAGGGGAAATGACTATGACATTTGAACACAACAGTTCAAGCCTCGTACTCTAAAGAAAATAAATGGGTACGCTTCAGTGCGCATTATCTTCTAAAGAAGAGAAATCTTCTTATGACGTCTGTTCACATCAGTTCAGGCCTTGTTCTTCAACACTATGGCGTCTGTAGATAACACTTCAGGCCCCGTTCCTCAAAGAAAAGAAAAGTGTACGCCTCAGTGCGCTTTATCTTCAGAAGAAGAGAAATCTTCATTTTTATGACCATTCTCATCGACATTCTTCATCAACAAGCTTCATGTTTTTCCATGCTCATTCAATCCTCAAGTGGATCTCCGTTCATTGGTATATATTCTTATTCACTTGCTCAATCAAAAATGGCAAACTTCATTTGCAATTTTTGAGGGGGAGAAGAGTGAATATACTACATGATGATGGATGCTTTAGTTATGGTCATACAACTCTCCAACGCCTAATGTCTTCACTCACTAAGGATAACTAGGATTTACTATTTGGGATTCATTGTTTTTCAAGATATGTTTGATGAGTACTTCCAACCTCCAACGAATGTTGATTATCCAGTTTCTGAAGCTCATGCTCCGGTTCCTACTGACTCAACTGGTTCACCATCTAAGAAGTACTTCTCGGAATTCCCAAGAAACCTTATCTCCAGTTACTTCACTAGGCGTTGATAATGGCTATCATGATATTGTAGTTTCATTATTGAATAATGATCCACTCTTTGGTATTCCTTTCCCAAATCTTCACAGATTATTGTTCATGAATAATGATCCGCTCTTTGGTATCCCTTTGCCAAATCTTCTCGAATTATTGTGCACTTTGTAAATCAACCACATAAACATTAAGGAAAATGAATACCTCATCCGCTAGAAGACATTATTGGTGAATCTTCCAGATCAGTCTCTATATGTATATCTTTAGGAAGATGGAATTGATATTGAGGAATCATTTGATCCAGTTCATTCAATGGATCGATGTACATCCGATTGTATGTTTATTCACATGTTGGGCATTTGACACAAGTTGATTACTTTGGAGTTAATCATTTATCACTTATTTGAGATTGAAGTTGACTTTCACAAAGGTGTGTTCTTATTTGATAACTTGCTTGTGCTTAAGATCTATGTAGAAGACTTGGTTTATCTAGTTACCAAAAGTCGATATAGATGGTTGAAGACCTGGTTAACTATCACTTTAAGGAGTTACGTTGTTTTACTCAGTGGCACACGCAACTTTCGTTGTGGATAATCGCAAGAGGTGTTAATGTCTCATACTTTGGTTGAGTATTGAGTACTTAGAGATTTGCTTGGAGCATAAATTCTCGACACCGTTCTTCCAATATTAGTGCAAGATTAAGATACAAATGCGGGGAATTCTACTTCAGCTTCAAGTTTGGTATATCGGGTTTGCTTCATCAGTGGTCACTTCAAATTGTTTACATCTGGGTTGGTTAAGGTAGTCAAGGAGAGTTTCTGTAGCAGTTGATTCTCACAGGATACATTTGAGCTTATTGTATTCTTCTCAATAGATTTCAAGGATATGAGTGTATTATGTTTTGCTGATTCTGAGGTATCAAAACCAGCAAGGGGGAAGGAGACATACATTTAAACTCACAATGAGTATACGTGATGAACTTAATACTTCTGCTCAATTGAAGTTATTCCGGGAAGATAAATGTCTTATCCGCAGAGAAACTCAGTGTTTAATTTATGGAGTTTGGTGTTATTATTCCAACTATTTGGGGGAAGGATGTATCATTCCAACTATTTGGGGGAAGGATGTATTATTCCAACTATTTGGGGGAATTGGTCTCTGGATACTTGTGGTATGTGTTATCTCAGCTATCAGTGGGAAGAAATATGAGAAGAATATTTGGAGCTTGAGATGTTATTGCTTATCGACATCTTCTATATGATTTATGGTAGTGCTTCCGGTGTTTGCTTCATGTACACAATGCAATGATAATTCCAATGAGATCGCAACCATCAGGGGAGAGATATGTGTACATCAGGGATACACAACATGTTCACTTGATCGAGCTAATTCAGTTATTCCGGAGTTGACATCCGCAGAGATGATTAGTGACTCAACATGTTTCATGGATGTCATCGTCTCTACTCTTGTTGGGTACATGTGTACATTATGGGCTGATTGGTTATATGTTAGATAACTGGAATGCATATGGTGAAATGCATATGTTGACATATTGTTCTCCCGAATAGACTACTGCTCAAACTCGAAGAGTAATGTATACATCGAGAACGCACAACAGGATCATGTGATCAGGCTTAATCACTTATTTCGGGTTTGATAACCGCATAAATGATCCGTGTTAACTTGTTACTTCGTTGTTATTGTCTTCTTCGGGTTCTTGAGCTTCATACAATTAGACTGTTTGCTTCACTTCTTCTTATTGGGGGAAATGGTCTTTTTACGAGGATTATCGGTTTGGGGGGAAGTTGCCAAAGATTAACTTTTTGAAGGCTCAAGTTCTTGCGACGATTCAAGAGCCTCGGATGCTTTGGTGGTGAAAGTTTAAGAGATGATGACTTCTATCTTCTACAAAGTGCTGAACGATTTCCTTATCTCGGTACTCGTATCATCATCTTCTTAAACTATTTCTCTATCTTGTATATATTTATCAAAAAGAAAATAGAAAAATATAAAATCAACAAAAACCCATAAAAATTAAAAATTTGAAAAAATTCCAAAATATATATATATATATACACTAGATTTCAAAGCCCGCCCAATGGGCGGGCATGACTTATAATTATTGTTAACATATTTTTCTTTATTGTAAGAAGGTTGTTAAGAAATGTTTTGAAAGTGGGCTTTTTCCACCTATGGAAAGTTTAATTCTACACGTATTTAATAACGACGTAGGTTATATGCTTATATGCATGTATGTATAGATTCTAATACCTATATAAGTGTTGTTGTACCATCCCTTTTGAATGATGGCTTTAAGATTTCAAAATCCGCTTTGGACCTTGTAAAATGTTGCAATGGTGTGTACTGAAGTTGAGCTCGGGATAATATACACTTGGAAGAACTTCAAGCGTAGACCGAGCAGAGTGACGGGTGGATGGTGGTGAATGGTCCTTTTTAGTCTTTGAATGTGGGTGTTTGGGTGTTCCACTGTAATAAGATTTAAAAAAATATAAAAAAACTTAACATCAATTTTTAAGTGTTTCGGTTATATGAATGAAATGTATATATCTGTTATTATACAAAGCTTACCAGTGGAACTGCAGCCGTCCATGTTTTGTGTGTGCAAGGGATTCTTTTGGAGTATATGATATTTCCTGGAATATGACAGAACTACACTAATATAAGCGTTTGGAAACTCAAGAATCATAATGAATGAAATATAAGGAAATATAAGGAAATATGAGACTTACATTCAATCTCAGACCAAAAAGTTTTTGCTTGCAGAGTGAAATATTGTGATCGAATGAGTGACGCACAAATGGATGTTCAAGTAGTAAAGCAACTGATAGTGACCCATAGTGCAGATACAAACTTGTACTATAAAGTCTTCTTTAGTGAGGGGCACATGAGAGACTTCTACACCACCTTTAACCACAATATCTTTCTGTTCGTGAGCAGAAAAGAAGCTTCAAGTAGACAAAAGTAAACACAGAGTATGAGATTTTGCCAGTTGGAATATCATTACTTTAGCTAATAACAATATATAAATGCATTAAATAATGAATAAATTCGTTTAACATAAATGGATAAAATGTTAGGAACCACTCAAATGACTCGACTTGTCTAGTGGAAAATGAGAGCCTCTAAAAGTAACCAAAACAGCCTTGCAAGCCTCAAAAGGCGGAGTATATCATACAAATTGAAAATAATGAAGTATTACACAATACTATTCACATTCATTATCATCCTGTTTATGATTAAAATTACAAAACCAACAAATGAATAAATAATAAGTTCGACTATGATGAAAAGAATAAGACGAACCTATACAATGACCCAAAAAACATAAATAAAAAACTCCCAACTATTATACACACCACAACACAGTATGCATATACTTTCTAAACAAATTCAATCAATATCACAGCGACAAACAAGAACAAAAAAAACAAATAGATTCAGCATCAAGAATTTCAGCCAATCTCGAGGGCTAGCGAAAAAAAAAGGTAGCATAACTTGGTATGTAAGAAGTTACTTTTATGATATGCAAAAAGATGAATTTTAGTAAACTTCGTAGGTGAAATTAGAAGCAAAATAGATTTGTGAGTCGGAACTTTTGGTTTCATCTATTCATATACGTTCGGGGTTGGGTTCGAGTCTTTGACTGAGTGATCGAGTTAGTACCTTGGTTTGTGTTCATGTTTCGGTATCGAGTTGTCATCAGTAGCTTGAGGTATTTATATTAAACTCATGTATCCACCAACTTTGATTGCTTCGTCCTCCACAGGTAGGTTTCCAGTGGAACTTCACGTAATATGTTTTGTCGGCTTTGTTGATCAGAGTGTAGGTGTTAACACCGGAACCTTCCATGTGTCTGTAATCTTGCGGCACACCAATGTCATCTTGAAGGAAAGTGAACATGTGTAAAATCTTGGGATGGTGGGAGAAGAAGTCGAGAACTCTCCAGTCCTCCTGGTTGTGTGACTTAGGGTTCGGTTTGAAAGCATGAACCATGTCAGGAAATTTCATCTCATCACGGATAAAGAACACGGGAAAATTGTTGCCCACCAAATCAAAGTTACCCTGAGCAATTAAAAAATAATCAGCACATCAACAAACGATATAACTATTTATGAAGAACAAATATGCTTCAGTAACATTTATAAAAAAATATGTTTCAATGATGATAGGATGAGTTCTTACCTCTCGGTGTAGAACTTGACAAAGAAAAGCTCTAGGGTTTCTAAGAGTTTCAGGGCTTCCAAGCTCGTGGATAACTGTATTGAAACGAACGATAACAGGAGTTTGGACACCAGGGGCACGGAGAAAATCAGCACAGGTGAGGCCACTAATGTCATGCGTGACCTCGAAAAGTCCCTTTGCACTGACACCTCTGGCATGGACAACATGTTCAGGGATACGCTTGTAACAGCTAATCAAAACCAACAAACCACCTGATAACCAGGCAGTTTATAAAAAGGAAAGGAAGTCGGGTGATGATATTCTTTAAGAGATACTGAGGTCTATATTACTCATGTCTAGGTATTTGAGCAAAAAAAGTTTAGTGAGTGACTTTGTATCTTTCAGAATAATGTAAGAAGCTAAAAGATCAAGAGTTTGTAAGAATGTAAGATTACCCAAATGAGGGGGGACTTTGGATGCTTCATAATCGATGTAGGAAAGGGTGAGGTAGCGAAGGTTTTTGAGGGAACCAATGAATTCTAGAATACGGGTGCAGCTATTAAAACTGAGGTCCAAATGGTTCAAGTGTTTTAACTCGAGCAATGAAGAGTTGATTTGACCTCCTAAACCAGCTACCACGGCAAGTTCGTCTGACCAATATCCGTTAAGTTTGAGGCTTATAACATGAATAGTTATTTGCTGCAGCGTACACCTTTCCATAAGCAGCAGCCATGTGAGCTTATATGACTGCTCCAAGAGAGTATGCCGTAATCATCCACTAACCCATTTTTAAATTGGAGTGCTCTTCGCTCCTTCTCAATGCACCGTGTTCCGCAGCCTCTGTTCTAGTTACGCCAAAAAGAAAGCTGGTGCAGCATATGAAAAGGACAAGTAAATACATGGTTACATTTATGCAATAGCCTTCTACTGTTACCCTTGGTGATGCTTTGATATCTGTTGTAAAGGAGGGAATCCTATAAGTAGTATTTCTATTCAAACCAAAAGTCAAGTCAGGATGTCTGATAATACTATTTTTAGATGTATTCGATTTTTATGATCATATTTAACTCCTAACATTTAGTAATTAATATTAATAAGTGTGCTTTGGCTTTTCCAACCTCATGCTGATTGGGTTATGGTTCCATGATCATGGCCTCATGGGTTCTCAAAGTTCTCCATCAACTTCATCATTGCTCGACTGATATTGACTGCTGCACCCAAACATTAGACATTAGAAAAGCCCTTTTGGTCATACCGTCTTAATAGGACCGTCGAAATAGATTCAAATTACCTTGTCTGCTTGCAATGTTGGCTAAAAGATGATCCCCATAATTTAGATGTTTGATTAAAGTGTTTCGCGTCAACCCATCCCATTGAAACCTACACAAAAATACCATTATGACCCATACCCGACACAGCTGACCTGCCTACTTTTTAAACTAAAGGTAACATCATAATGATGAAGACCACAAGAAAACAAAATAGATGTGAAGAAGCAATGCTAACCATATTTCTGGACAAGATACTTTATAATGTCATCTAATTCATACATTGAAACTCCTGTATTTGGATCTACCAGTAGCAAAAAACAATATGAAGACAGTGTCATTCGTCATATTTATTTATTCCTTTTATGCACCTCTATTTCCTTCTTTGTACTTGCATTTTACAAAATGAAATTGTGGATACTTATCAGGTTATATTGAGAAAATTAGATAAGATATTGATACGAAAGGAGTATTAGCATATACCATGTAAGGAAACATCTGTTTGCCACCCATCTGACCAACCTTGGGATGGAAATTTGGACCATTTCTTTGGCATGGATAAAATAATACATCAAGATCCAACACTGCAACAATTTCCCTCACCTGTAATTCCATAAATAAGAAAACAACAGCATGCGAATCATTTTGGTACTATCCATGCTTAACTCCTTAGTTCCTATTCTTAAGAAACTATAATCCGTAAACATAAATCTTACCTCCCGACAGAAAGGGCAGATGAAGTTTCCACGTAAGCGCATAATGAGGAGAAGGTAATACGTAGAGTCAGTCAGAATTTTTAAGAGTCAAAACTTCAAAATGAAAAATATAATATGAAAACAAAATTGTATATCTTTGCTTACCCTTCAAACACATATATCTCGATAGGCTTTTGAGGTCGAGGTCCTAGTTTGGCAGTTTCTTTTGCTACGTATCCTGCAAGCATAAATGCATGGTATATTAATGATTAATAATTGAACAAAAAATACTTTATGCAGATCTTTTCTTCTAGTTACTCAAACATGATTAGAGATATAAAGCCATTAAGTTACTGTAAATTGTAAATATCGTTACCTCCAACTCCAAGACCACACTGACCAGATGGATACTCACTCTTGGGAACCAAAGAAACTGAATACCTGATACATCATCACATATCAAATATTATCTTAAAATTTAGAAGTTTGAAACTCTGGATATCCAAATATTCAAACACTCCAATCTGCTTATTTGTTCGAAAATTAATAAAAAAAAATCTTAAAATCAATAAAAAAAATCCAAAAATTAAATAATAGCTAATTTAATTTTAAAAAATGCTTATAATACAAACAACATCTTATCGAAGCTTAAGATGCAAAGGCATATCCAAAAGTCGAAACACTATCCAGTACTATGAAAATTTCTTGAAATTTTCCTAAACATCAGTAAAGAAGTCTTCAAATGTATTACCTAGCAATAACACTCAAGAATCAAAGGTATTCTTAGAACACCAATCCAAAAAACCTTGAATTTTGACCTCAAAATGTTCCTCCTTTTTCCTCGCCACAAAAATATCCTTGTTTTAGCGAGGACTCCTATTCAAAAAAATGAACATAACTATGTGACTATAAACGGGTATTAATGTCATGACACGTTTAGAATCTGAATAGGTTGACACTAAAAAAACAATTATTCAAACGTTGTAATAAGTTAATAGCAAATTCCTTGAAATAGCATAAAGTTCACGAATATACTAAGATAATGGTACCCATTCGCCTAAATAATATGTTAATCATTTGAGTTAACATAGCCTTGGACGTAGCTTGGTTGACATGACTTTTACTAATCATCAAAAAGTAGATTATGTATAATTTACCAAAAAATAATAACACAATATACTATTTACCAAAGTGAAATAAACAATCAGAAATAAGTAATATTTACCTGTTAAGAACAACATTATAGCACACTCTAATTGCATTTAGCAATGGTTCCCTGTGAACTACATATGTGGAAGTTAGAGAAAATTAAGAAAAAAAAGACAACCAACAACAATAATGCTACAAAGAAAGCAAAGCTTTATCAAATTAATGAGGATCATTGTTTACTTGAGATCATTAGAGATATATCAATTAAATCTTGTGTTGATTATGAGCTAGGAATATATAACATGCCAAATTCTTGTTCATGTTGAGCCTTTCTTCTTATTATCCAATATTGTCTAATAGAGAACACCCACTTCACCAAAATATACCCCACCAGACCCTTTATATCCAACTGTCCGATATTCACTGTGATTTTCAAATTTCAAATAACATAAAATAAAATATACCCAACATTCAAAATACAATATGTTGGAATCAACTGTTCTCTGTGAACAGGTTGATTAATAGTATTGTGCTTACAGTCTGTGACAAAAAGAATATATTAGCAGATAAAAACATATTTTCCATGGCTAAGGCTGCAAACTTTTGCCACCAGTAGGTTGATTTTGTAGGTTTAATATCCTGCAACGTTTTTGCATGCCATGTACCAAGCCTACAAACATTGGAAAGTAGGATCTGTATCAAATAAGTCATTAATTTCTTTACCACTGGAAAATAAAATGCTGTATTTGTTAACTTATCTTACAAACAGATGATTGTACTTTATTATATAGCAAATATTCATAATTGAAAACTATTGTTGCTGGCTTCACTTGCCTAGGTGTGTGGATCGTCTGTGTTCATTCTTCGCCCACAAACTTATGCAACCCTTTTCAAGCCCTGCGTTAACATACATAAACTCAAGAGTAGCACAATGACCAAATCATTAGAAAGATTAAACATAAAGATTGGATAGTTGACTACCAGATCTCCATTGTGCTACGATCCAGTTACTCGCTCTAATTATATTAGGAGTAATGTGACTTACCAGGTTTTAGATCATGGTGAATGATCTGTGGGCATGCAAGCACTCCATTCCACAAGCTATATCAAGTGCAAACGCAATCGCCACACATGTTTTCCAAACTTCCATGGCCAAAAATACATGGTTAAATTTATGCAATAGCCTTCTACTTTTACCCATGGTGATGCTTTGATATCTGTTGTAAAGGAGGGAATCCTATAAGTAGTATTTCTATTCAAACCAAAAGTCAAGTCATGACTACTCTAGAGGATAAATTGACAGCTGAAACTCATTACTCCCCTTATGTCGTTGTTGTTTCTGTTGCCTTTGCTTTTGTTGTTCAATTAACCGAGCAGACTTTATAACAGAAGGAGTATGATACAGCTTCATGGTCTGCAGTGCAGATACATCCGCCAAACCATGAGGAATAGCCAACAGGTCAGTGCATTACTCAAGCACAATGTGTTCAAGGAGGAAAATGATGAGCGAAAGCCATCCACTCCTTTAAATCCGTTTTCCCAAGTTGAAACACACTCTTTAAGCTACAGATTTTGCGACTTCTTTAGCACCATTTGTTGTAATCATTTTATGTGCCTGTGGCTGCAAGTATTTATGTAAAACGGTAATTAGTAATTGGTATGTGCTAAAACACATACCTTTTCTATATCAAAATGGACCCAAAATAACCAATAAAGAGCCGTTTAATGCTAATATATGTTGTTTTCTTGAGTTTATGCATGTGCAGGTACGGATATGTCAAAACACGCAAAAGATAGCCAAATCAGACAAAAAACCCGAGCATAAGAGATAAAGAGTGCTAAAGCTGAGCCGGAAGGTCAGAATTGAGCATCTATGAAGAATTTCATGATGAGAGGATGATTTATGAAAGATATGTTCAAGTTTAAAGAATTGGCGAAATCAGTCCCTCAACTTTCAGAAATTGGCAGAATATACCCTTGAGATTCAGAAATGGCAAAAGTGGCCCTTAGATTATTGAAGATTGGTAAGAAAGATACTTGAATAACATTTTCAGAATTACATAACTGGTCCCTGGATTTTCAGAATTGGCCATTTTAGTCCTTACAATTTCAAATGGATCACATATTTAATCCTATGTCCAAAATCAGCCAAAGCCCACACCAAGTCTACCTAGGCCCAAATCCATATCTGGTTAAACACTAAACCCGATACCCATTTATCCATACCGGTCAATAACAGGTCAAACCCAAATAAAATAATTACCCATTTCTTTTACTTTTCACCCCAATATAACCCAACTTAAACCTAAATACCCAAATATACCCTTACAATCAATTGAGCAAAATTACTTAAATCGAGGGTATATTAGTACATCCACTGACACAACCTGACACACGGATGCCACGTTGGCAATCCGTGTGTCAGTCCTACCCTTTCCTGGCTTCTGATTGGACAATGCGATGTGTAAGATGTAATCTAAGGGCTGATAATGATTGGTGATGTGTGGGATTGATCCAAGGGATAGAAAGCAACATGAGAAATCACACATTTGGAGCTTCCAGATTCTTCCAAGAACTCAAGCTCTAGTATAAAAACCCCATGATTCACAGTTGTAATCCAAGTAGTTTAGGAGTATTATAGGAATAGTTCTGAGTAGCTTATTACTTTAATGTTTAAATTTTGTATTTGAATCTCTTTCATTAATGAAGTTATTTTCAGCTTAATATCTCATCTTTTAATCTCTGTTTTAAGTATTAAATTTAGTTGTTGATTAATGTTTTACAAGGTTTTAAAAGTTTTCTAATAGCTTATTTTACACATACTCAGAATCTATTCTTAAAACTCATCACAAATCAACAAAAGTCAAAGCTGCAAGTTCATAATTATATCTATCTGAATTGCTGATTTTAAGATGAAATGGGTTGAGTTTGGATCTGGTATGGGTTTATATTAGGTTTAGATTGGTTAAATTGGATCACAAGAGCAAACCATCGTGGTTGGACCCCTGTAAGTCTCATGTTTTGTTTTATTCTGAAATCAGTAGCTAAAATAGGATAGAGTGCTTTTACTGTGTTCAATCTAGTGTATTCAATTATATTTTAGCTTGTTTGATTATAGTTTCTGCTGGTCTAGTTAATTTCATCATCTGCACTTAACTGTCATATCTATATGAGTATTGTTTTTCTGCATAATCTAGAGTAGGTAGTTTAAGTGTGATTTTGCTAATAATCTAGTTTGATATAGGCATAATCTAGTAAATTGCTTCTAGTTTGTAGGTTAGTTTCACCTGAATTAGAGTTTGATTTGATAAAACAGTTTATCAGTAATATAAGGAGTGTTTGGATCATTGGAGTTCACTGATTTTGGGTTTGATACAGAGGTTAGGATCAGTTCTGTCATTCATATTTAGATAGATTAAGTTTAGTTTGGTCATTATTCTGCACTTGTTTACACTATAAGTCAAAATCAATCTTAGATCCATTTAATGTGCACATCAGTTAGTGTAGGGATTGCATTAGCTTACATTTAAGTGTAGGAATGATTTCTATTGCTTAATTAGGTCTTATTAGTGCTAAAAATATCTAATATAATCTGTTAGAAGCAAACAAATTTCACAAAAGTCAAATAGCAAGATTTTCATAAAAAGTCAAATATCCAATTTTTGCTCAAACTGCTTCCACTTTTATATTTTTCATTCACTCACCTTAAGTCATTTTTAGCTGAAATTCTGGACTTAAGCTCTCTGGTTAGTTGTGGTTAACAGGGTATTTTTAGTTTATTTTTTCGATTTTTCTAACCTAGCTTAATTAGTGCTCAAAGTAGGTAGTTTAGGGCCGTTTGGCATATAGTTGTTAGAATTTGATCTTGTGCCTTTTACCTTCTAGCTTGTGCTTTTATGATCCATTCCAGTTGCAGTAGGATAGTTTTAGTTAGTTTAGGTTAGCTTTAAGTTTAGGTAGCTTTTTGTAGCTTGTGGTTAGCTTATTGCTCATTTTAAGTGCTTATTCATTCTAGTAGTGTACCCAAATCATAGTTCTTGTGCTCCAAAATCATTTCTGTTAATTTTCCCTGGTTCTCTATTTTATTTTATAATATTCTAGAAGTTTTCATATTTTTCACTGTTCATTTGCTATTTTTCTGCATTTTCTAGCATTTTTAATTAGCATTTAATCCAAATAATTCAGAAAATGTTCAGAAAAATGTAATTTCAATTTTCCTAGTTTTATAAAAATCAAAAAGTGATAAAAAGTATTTTTCCAGAATTTTCTTAGCTCAATTAGTATTTTCTAGAATTTTAATTAGTTTTAAATAGTTTTAAATTCATAATAAATAGAGAAAAAGTCAAAAAAATGTGATTCCAGTTCTGAAAATTCTTTTTAGTTAATTTTGATTTTTGAAAAATAGTTTTGAAATTTTCTTGCATGTTTTTCTTATTTTTAGTATTTTAGCTCTATATTTTGAATATTTAAAATTAGTTTTTTAATTCAAAATAAATCAAGAAAAACCCCAAAAAATAGATTTAAATTCCAAATAAGTTTTAAATATCATTTTTAGCTGTAGAAAAATAGTATTTCATTTTCATGGGTTAAACTAGAGTAGTTTGCTTTTTATTCGCGTTTTATTAATTACGTTTTTCGCGTTTTTAGTTTTAAAATTGCATACTTAGTCGTATTTACTTTTTTTCATCATAGATTCTGTAGTTTTTATTGCTTTCCTTTATTATTGCTTCCCTTGTAGTTTAGAAATCACTAAATCCCTTTTTAATCCATTCGAATCCCGAATCACGCGACGTGAGTTGTCAAACTCCATTCATCCCTCGTTGGGAAAACGACCCGGGAAATACATACCTTTGTATTTCTTCGGAAAATATATTGTACGAAAACGACAAATCAAAATGGCGCCGCTGCCGGGGAGGGCATGTAGTGAGTTTCCGATTCCGTCTCGATTCGCGTGCATTTGAAGATCCTTCCCCGAGAAGTTATCGTTGTTTTTGTAAATATCCCTTTTATTAAAAAACCAAAAAATATTTTCATTTTCAAAATTTGTTTTCCTTTTATGTTTTCTATCTTTAAAAACCCAAAAATACTCTTCGTTATCCTCTTAATGTTTAATTCTTATCTCTTTACCCTCTAAATTGTTTAATTCTCCACAATGCTCGATTTCTCACCTTTTGATCCCCATGATCCTCGGACCATGGAGGATTTCTATCGTCCGTCACTTATCGGTCGAGGAGGACCGATCGTTCCGGGAACCAAGTTTAGATTGAAAAATCGTATGGTTCGTCTTCTTCGACAGCATTGTCAATTTCATGGATATAACGACGAAGATGCTAATGAGCACTTGAACAAGTTTTTATCTATTACTCAATCCATGAAGCAACGTGACGTTTTTCAAGATGATATCCGATTGAATCTCTTCCCCTTCTCTTTAACCCGTGAAGCCGAATCTTGGTTTTATACTCTTGAAAATCATTCAATTCATACTTGGGAAGAGATGTTTCGCAAATTTCTTTCAAAATACTTTCCATATTCGAAAACGATGCGGTGAGGAAAGAAATTCTTAATTTCCAGCAATTATCCAAGGAATCCGTATTTGAAGCTTGGGAAAGATTCAAATCGTTATTACAGAAATGTCCCGATCATAGAATTTTGCTTCTTGATCAAATCCTAACCTTTTATCATGGTATAACCACGATTGATCGAGACAAAATCATGTTGGCAGCTGGTGGAAATCTCATGCGGAAGACTCCTCAAGAAGCTTATGATTTGGTCGAGAATATGACGCAACATCATTATCAGTGGGATGCTGAAGTTCCTTACGATTCTACCACTATGTTGAGTGATCATTATTCCGAGAAAATTTCCGTTATGAGTGCACAAATTGACGTCTTTGGCAAGCAAGAAAGATATATCAGTCACCATTATCAACAAAGACCAAGTCATTCACCCACCTTTTACTATTCTGACTCTGACGATAGTGATGACGATGAACCGTTTGAAGAAGAGAACGTAAAGATCGATGACGATTCTTCAAGTGGCAATCTCACTCCCATTTCTGATCCTATCATTTCTGACTCTTCCCCTTCACGCACGCCGGTTGAGAGAAGTGACGTCATTTTGGAAGAAGTCGATGATCCAATTTCGCTGGAAATTGTTGAAATCGATTGCGATCCGGGGGGAGATTTTCCTTTAGAAAAGATGTTATACGTTGAACCGTCACCTTTTCTCCCCCCGAAAGAAGATAACGTTGAAGAATTTAAGCCGTCAGATCCTCCGGAGCTCGAGCTCAAGGATTATGTTCCCGAATTTGAGAGTTTTATCTTTGATATGACAAAGGAGAGTAGTGGCAATCCCACTTCTCATCCCGATCTTTCTCTTACGACTTATGAGTCGTTTTCCTTTGATATCGATCATACGGAAGAGACGAGTCGTGGCAGCACCACTTCTCATTCTTATTTCTCTCTTCCCGAGTATGATTCGTTTCGTTTTGAGGAGTTCTCTGATGAACTATCTCATATCATATCTCCTCCGGAGTATGATCATTTCTGTTTTGATTTTGAGAAATATTTTAGTTTGGGGGAAGAGCAACTCTCTCAAAAGAGTTCCCTTATTGATGACATCATCCCACCTCTTCCTCTCGAGGTTTTTGTTGAAAATCACCCTATGAGCTTAAATGATCAAAATCAAATTAAAGATTATATAAAATTTGCTTTTGAAGATGAAGAATGGATCTTAATTGTCATAAAAATCTTTATTCCATTTCTTCCATACAATGTGATTTCTCCTCTTCTTTACTCTTGCGGGAGTGAGGATACCATCTTTGACCCCGGTATCACCGCTTTTCCTTTTTAAGGACCGTGGGTATCTCGTCGGAGTGGAACTTTCTTATGTTTCAATGTTTATCCAAACCTCTTGAACGAAATTCCGATGAAGATTATCTTTTCCACTTGCTTCCCCATGGACAAATGAATTCGGGGCGGGTCAAGCTAACGACTCGATAACAAAACAAGCGTTTATATCTTCTTTCTATTTTCTAATAAGTGACGTGAAGGGGTTAGCCTCTTCGATTTCTCGTGTTTGGCTGTTTGTGATGTTTTTGTCTAGGATTTGCTCGATATGAAGACTCTCGTGCTCGAAGATTGTCTTTTCTCCACTCGAGTTTCATGATCGATGTTGATGGAAATCCGATATCCTAAATCTTATCGACTAACGTTTATCTTTTAGCATACTTAATAAACGGCTTTTAGATTTTCGTAATACCCTTGCCTTTAAACATTGAGGACAATGTTTCGTTTTAGTCTGGGGTAGGGTAATCTTCGATTTGATTTGACCGCACTTGCTTATTTTTTGTCATGTACTTTCGCAACCCCGTTTTTCCTTAGAAAATGAAAAAATTGTGCAAAAAAAAAATGAGCAAAATTTTAAATTTTTTGTAAGCTTTTGCTAGTTTTATGATCAAAAAGTCCTTGCGAGTTTCTTAGAAATTACTTTAAATATGCGTTTTTCTTGAAATAGTCTTTGCTAATTGCTTAGACAAGAGGCTATAAAATGCGATTCTAGCTCATAAGGCCAAGAATTTGCAAGTCTCCCTAAGTGATTTTAAATATGCGAAGCTTTGACAAAGATTTGCTAGTTTCTAATAAGTGACTTTAAAAATGCGAGACTTGAGATTATTTTACGAAACATTTGCTAAGTTAATATATGTTTTGAAAACTTGTTGACTTTCCGCTGGTGAGAGTAGGAATGGAATTCTAACTTGACCGGGCGTGTTGAGCCCTAGCTTGTTCCCTTAACCATAGATAATTTAATTATCGGCTAAGCATCCGCGGATCTCATTATTTGGGATTTTAAATTTGCGGAGATCGAGGAATGATAGAGGTACTTATGAGTTTAGATGCTAAGCGTGGAGTAGTTGGTTCTCTTTAGAGCCCATCGAAGGTACTTATGGCTTTTTGTTCCCACAAAATTGTTTCACCCCATATCTGTTGAATAAATAATTAAAGATGTTAGGTTTTTGGCGATATTTAGTTCTTTATTCTTCTTTAGAGAATCCTTGCCCATGAGAGTTGGGTACACATCAAGGTACTGTCAGTGTCACGGTGTAATAGACAAGCTGATTCCGATAGTTTGTGCTATTGTTTCTATTGTTATAAAAGCCGTAGGATTCGGAGTTTGGCACACAAATTAACATGAAATAAAGCCCAAATGTATTAAAGTTGAAAAAATCCAAAGCAATAAAAGTTTTCTATGTCTGACGGTACCCCCGTTGTCATGGACTTCTAAAAAGGTTAAGGAAAATCCAAAGTCATAATAAGACTTCCGATAAAACGGTAATCCCGTTGAGTTAGTGGTTGAAAAGACCAAGGGCCTAAATTGCAAAAATGCAAATGTGCTGAAATAAGTGTTAAGCCAAACTTTGAATCCAGGAGATATCTCCCTAAATCGTGCGAAATTAGGACCTTGATGTGGACCTCATTCTTGTGTGCAATGGTTTTCGAGGGAAGGTGGATAACTAATTAGCGACTTAGCTTTGTATCTTTATCGGAATAAAAATTATCGAAACGAGAAATTTGAAGAAATTCATTTCTCACAAAAATAAAAAATTCTAGAGGAAAATAGGAAAATGGGAGCAAAAGGTAATTAAACAAGTAACTTCAATGGGTAGTGTTAGCATCTAGAGTCATATTTAACAATGATTTCGATTTTACGCTTAGTTTGGGGACTTGTGAAAAATCAGGGATGATGTATTCTATCCGTATGGTCACTTCACGCTGTGTTGTGTTTCCTACTCCGTGATCCTAACGTGTCGTTTGAAAAATGTTGGAGTTATTGATAGACATGAAAGTTTAACAAACCGTCACTCATAATTGGAATGTGCTTAATCGTAATATCTATACATGTGAAATAAAAGGTAAACGGGGCGTTTTTAGAATTAAGGGTTCTTAATCTCTTTTGAGGAATCTTTGCTACTTCTTCATAGGTTTAGTAGAAAGAGATTGAAATCCTTTGTTTTAGAAGCGTGAGTTGATTGCATTGCGTGGGGACACGACAATGGTCTCGTCTGGGGTATTTTGGTATGTGCTAAAACACATACCTTTTCTATATCAAAATGGACCCAAAATAACCAATAAAGAGCCGTTTATTGCTAATATATGTTGTTTTCTTGAGTTTATGCATGTGCAGGTACGGATATGTCAAAACACGCAAAAGATAGCCAAATCAGACAAAAAACCCGAGCACAAGAGATAAAGAGTGCTAAAGCTGAGCCGGAAGGTCAGAATTGAGCATCTGTGAAGAATTTCATGATGAGAGGATGATTTATGAAAGATATGTTCAAGTTTAAAGAATTGGCGAAATCAGTCCCTCAACTTTCAGAAATTGGCAGAATATACCCTTGAGATTCAGAAATGGCAAAAGTGGCGCTTAGATTATTGAAGATTGGCAAGAAAGATCCTTGAATTAAATTTTCAGAATTACATAACTGGTCCCTGGATTTTCAGAATTGGCCATTTTAGTCCTTACAATTTCAAATTGATCACATATTTAATCCTAAGTCCAAAATCAGCCAAAGGCCCACACCAAGTCTACCTAGGCCCAAATCCATATCTGGTTTATCACTAGACCCGGTACCCATTTATCCATACCCGGTCAATAAACATGTCAAACCCAAATAAAATAATTACCCATTTCTTTTACCGCCCTTTTTGACCCCCAATATAACCCAGCTTAGAACCCTAAATACCCAAATATACCCTTACAATCAATTGAGCAAAATTACTTAAATCGAGGGTATATTAGTACATCCATTCTAGTAGTTTAGGTTAGCTTTAATTTTAGGTAGCTTTTTGTAGCTTGTGGTTAGCTTATTGCTCATTTTAAGTGCTTATTCATTCTAGTAGTGTGCCCAAATCATAGTTCTTGTACTCCAAAATCATTTCTGTTAATTTTCCCTGGTTCTCTATTTTATTTTATAATATTCTGGAATTTTTAATATTTTTCACTGTTCATTTGCTATTTTTCTGCATTTTATGTCATTTTCTAGCATTTTTAATTAGCATTTAATCCAAATAATTCAGAAAATGTTCAGAAAAATGTAATTTCAATTTTCCTAGTTTTATAAAAATCAAAAAGTGATAAAAAGTATTTTTCCAGAATTTTCTTAGCTCAATTAGTATTTTCTAGAATTTTAATTAGTTTTAAATAGTTTTAAATTCATAATAAATAGCGAAAAAGTCAAAAAAATGTGATTCCAGTTCTGAAAATTCTTTTTAGTTAATTTTGATTTTTGAAAAATAGTTTTGAAATTTTCTTGCATGTTTTTCTTATTTTTAGTATTTTAGCTCTATATTTTGAATATTTAAAATTAGTTTTTTAATTCAAAATAAATCAAGAAAAACCCCAAAAAATAGATTTAAATTCCAAATTAGTTTTAAATATCATTTTTAGCTGTAGAAAAATAGTATTTCATTTTCATGGGTTAAACTAGAGTAGTTTGCTTTTTATTCGCGTTTTATTAATTACGTTTTTCGCGTTTTTAGTTTTAAAATTGCATACTTAGTCGTATTTACTTTTTTTCATCATAGATTCTGTAGTTTTTATTGCTTTCCTTTATTATTGCTTCCCTTGTAGTTTAGAAATCACTAAATCCCTTTTTAATCCATTCGAATCCCGAATCACGCGACGTGAGTTGTCAAACTCCATTCATCCCTCGTTGGGAAAACGACCCGGGAAATACATACCTTTGTATTTCTTCGGAAAATATATTGTACGAAAACGACAAATCAGTAATCTATAAACGTCTCTTTCTTGTTCAAAAGCAACCATATACTAATTAGAATACAATTTGATTCAGTACAAAATGATATTTGGCTGGTTATGCTTAAAAAAATGATTACCTGGTTAGATATTGTATATACTTGTTTGATCCATTATAGATAATTTCATAAGAAATACCCATTCATGATTTGCTGGTGGTTTAGATCATTACCTCGGCTAATTCCTCCTCGTGCTTAGGAATGAAGGCAGTATCAACTTTCCCATTTTTAAAGTCCTGCGATGAAATAGTGATAAGATACCCGAATTTAAAGCCATTGCAACATGAAGGATTTTAAATTTTTAGAAATAAAAAAAAGTGTGACATGTTACTTACTTCGATGTCAAGGATTAGCTTGTGGTATTCGATCGTCGTTGGAACACCTGAAAATTGTAAAACAAAAGTAATGAATTGAATATCTTTCAACAGAACACATTGTGGAAATGATATTATAATCATGGAGAGAAAGCTTAAGAAGAAATCAAGAGGAAACAAAAACTGCATAAAAATAACTCCTTGTTGCACAACGTTTTCCAGCTTTCTGTTAAAGCTAACCCCTACAAGTTCAATACTCATTTTAGGAACCATTAATGCAGATTGTGAATGTGGAAAGTAATGCGCTGTAAACAAAAAAGATTACATGTACATATAGTATTTCCTTGCCAAGCATATATGTAGAAGCGATACCAAACACACACCATGACTGCAATCCTGTTAAGTAGTAGTAAAAAGGCTAATAAGATACTAATAGGTGACAATATAATGTTATTTCATCAACTTAGCAGTTTATGTAATGCAGTTTAATCAAGTTAATGTTTTTTCAGTGACATGCTTCATAACATATTAGGACTTCACTATACAATCTTAATGCAATTTCACCAAGTTCGTTGCTCGGAAATGCTTATCAAAACAACTTATATGATTGTTCCTTTTTCTAAAAAGTTGTTATAAATAAGTTATTATATCAGGCTTGAGTGCCTACCCTATCCCTTCATGTTGTCCCGGTGATAACATTGATGCATATTTTGTGTTGCTACCTTGTAGCCCCATTGTCAACTATCGCATCATGTGACACTAAAGAACCAACCGACCGTCATCCTCACACATACTCATGAGTATCCGTTAGACCGATTGGAAGTTCGACTAAACCTGCAGTAGCAATATATTTAGAAGAATATTAGCACGAAAAATAACATTGGAAGAATTTGCAGAACTCTATTCACCTATACAGTGAGATAATGAAGAATCAGTAGGAAATTTTCGTCACACATCGACATGAGTTGCCTCTTTTACTACTTCATTATTAGAAGGAAAACTTGCTAATGTTCAATCATCAACCTTATTGACTCACTGGTATGGTTATTATTCTAGCACAAAATAACTAACATTGCTAATAAAATGTAATTTACCAAATGATTAAGCAACCATGTATCCATCAATAGTCAAGTGTTATAGTGAACTCTAGACGCGCAACTGACGAAGGCCTTTGACAATTTTACCTAAGTCCCAAAGGGTTACGCACTCTATGTCGCATGGTAAAGAGCAAATTGTTAAGACCTTGTGCACCTTTTATATACTTACCCTGCAATTATTTAAATACTTGAATAGTAGGAGCTGCTTTTGGACTCCCTCATTTCATTGGCCCTTTGAGCAAGCTGCAACAACAATATAATATTTAGCAACTCAATATAAGACTAAATGTGAACCAAAAGGAGTTGAGTAGCACTTGCTGGATAAAAAATAATCAAAGTTACTTTGAACGGGAAATTGATATCGAAAATCTGGGGTCACCTGTTCTAAAAGACATTTATGTTTTCTTTAGTCTCTTGTTGAATTCATTAGTTGAACTCCGCAACAAACTCTTGTAATAGAGTACAAACACTGCAATTTGTCAAGATAAATTAAGAATATATACATACTACAGTTTATGATAACAAACGCCTGAACAAATGAAATTATACCTTCAACATATATTGTAAAAATTCAGATGACACTCCTCGTAGATTCCTCCTGATGGGCCGAATGGAGTCTGTACACATAACTGCCATGATCCCTAATCTACTTGCCCGCACATATAATATCACCGTTTTTAATACCAAAAAAAACTAATCTCATCGGTCATGTCATTAGGGTTTGATGCCTCTGGTATATTTTCACTATATGGAACTTCTCAGGTAGACTTATATATTTACCTAGTCTTTCCATCATCTTCAAGTTTCACATCCTTGTCAAGAACCGCCTATAATCCCTGTGAATACAAAAAATAACCATGTTGTAGCTTTTTTTCATGCATTTGTAGTTCCAGAAGGTTGCACACCTAAATTAATAAAAAAAATATTGTTATAAATTTGCATAGTGTAGTTTAATTAATACATACATAAACACATTAATCAAAAAACATAAACACATAACCAACATGAATTCTATACGATTTATATTTTTAAATAAAAAACATAATTAAACTGATAATGTAATGAAAGCAAGATCGAGTTCTAAGTATGAACATAAAAAATGATATATATTAACCTCCAAAAAACATGGATAATATGTCTTTGCCCATAATCTTCACTTACTTCATGAAAAGCAAGATAAATGAATGCAAAGAACAAACATTAGCAGAATCTGCATAAAAAACAAAACAATATTAGTTAATTGTGTAAACTTGAACATATTAGGGTTTTGAGAAAAAAAATAGAGAGAGTCGACTTGCTTTTTTTTAATCCGAACATTCCTAATAATAATGGATTTATGTTGTTGTAGGGATTCTTATAATTATGTTTTTGTAGATAAATACATTCCATTTCAAACTAAGGTCAATGATTGGTTGTAGAGATTTATAAATTTGGTTTTCCAAGTTATAATCAAAAAAATGTGTTGGTCTAGTGGTAATCATGTTTGTTTGTAGACTAACAGACCCAGGTTCGAATCCAGCTGCATGCATGATTTTTTGAAGAATAAAAAAACGAAATTTTAATAAATAAAATAAATTCCGAAAATTCTAATAAATTAAAAAAATATTGCTTAGGTGGATAAAAATATTGCTTAGTTGGACAACAAATGATTATGTGGCATTAAATTGAATTACATGGCATTGAGGTGGCATTTGTGAAAAATGCCTCCTGTTATATATATATATATATATATATATATATATATATATATATATATATATATATATATAGGGGAGAGTTAACGTGAGATCAAGCTTAAAGTTCTAAAAATAAGATCAAGTCTAAAAAATCACTAAAACATTTATAAATAACAATTTTAGCAATAATACACATAAAAATAATATTTTAATACAAATTAACATTTTAGCAACTAATAACCAAATGATGCATGAGTTTGGATTAGTGATACACCTGATACACATTACACTAATAAATATTCCAAAATCTGATACACATACTAAAACCTGATACACATTACACTTCTAATTAAAGTGTATCACCTGGGTTTCGTAAATTTTAAAAAGAAATCTATCGAAACTTTAACAATTTTAGTTGTAGTTAATAAAACATTTATTTTTGTTGTAAGGAGAGTGTCGATTGTCAAATTTTAGTTGGATCTCATTTTAACAACTTTAAGCTTGATCTTATTTGATCTGGATTCTATATATATATATATATATATATATATATATATATATATATATATATATATATATATATATATATATATATATATACTATTTTTCGAAGCCCGCCCAATGGGCGGGCATGACTTATAATTATTTGTTTGTTGTTTTTTGTTAACTGAAATACATTATTTAGAATTGTCAAACAATATTATAAGACAATCGTTTATTTAGTTTTTAGTTGTTTTTTTTTTTTTTTTGTTAAGAATTATAAATAATTGTATGGTTTGCGTGGATGGTTAATAACACAACATATATAATTTTTACAACATTATGAATTTTATGTATGTTTGTAAAGTTGTAGATAATGAAAATGTATTAAGGTGACGGTATAAGAAACTCGAAAATATTCATTCATGTCAAAAAAAAATGACGTCATCCTAAACTCTTTAAATTGATGTATCTTCCAATCATAGAAACATCTTTTAACCTTAACATTCTACTTTAAGTGACCATCCTCCTAAAATCCAAAGACAGCGACATGTTTTCTGAGCTGCTAAAACATAAATTATAGGAAACAATAAATTTTGAATGTGGTCTTTAAGGCTGCTAAAGCTGATACTATTGCCTCTAGCGACATGGTGTATCAGCCCACTTTTAGCTATGGCACAAGAACATGCTCGCAAATTTACCACTTCAACAAATTTTGTGTCACATCCCCAAATTACCTGTTTTGCAGCGGAATGGAATTCCTGGGGATTGACTGTCATAGCATCATAGTTACAGATATATTGAACGACCTAAAGTGTCGTTTGGAAAATACATCGTTTGATTTAATAAAATAATCAGAGTTTACAAAAGATAGGTCCCAAATGATAATCAATTTGTGCGGAAATAAGTTTGTTACAAGTCAAACGATGTTTTAAAATGCATAAATCCCATGTGTGACGCGTCGTCACCACGACCCTATGATAGGTCCACATGCATGCCATGAAGTGAATGCCTTAGATACCTGAGATAAAACATGCTAAAAAGTGTCAACACAAAGGTTGAGTGAGTTCATAGAGTTTGCGTGGAAATGAAAAACCTTTCCAAATCGTTTATGCAGCAAAGGCATTGCAAATCCACTCAGTTCCAAGTTCCGCCCATTCAAAACTTGCAACATGTGTGTTTACAACCCATTGCCAAAATGTGTATAGTTTATGTTCAAATGCATGATGTCAAATGAATTCACATAACAGTACATTACTAAATCTATCAATTGATATAACACATATGAGTGTTGTTTCAAATAATTCCAAGACCATTAGTTCATAATTATACCAAGACCTTTAGTTCAATGATTATACCAAGACCTTTAGCTCAATGATTTATGATATAGAATATGACTAAACATTCAATTCAGATAAACATATAGTTGCAAATAATCATGAATGTCATAAAAGTTGATGAGCATGTATCTCCCCCAAAGAGTTTAATAAAAGCATTAAAACAATTGAAAATGGGGCTATGGAAACTCACATGTTGCAATGATTATAATGACAAAAGTGGATACAACGAAATGTAGCGTGAATCTCTAAACTTGACCTATTATGAATGATATGATATGTAATAAGTCATGATGTAATGCTACGCATGCAATTCGGATGATATCTATACCACTTATAAATTTTTGAAAATAATATTTCTCGTCGAGAAATAATCTCGTAACGTCTTGACCATTTTAAATTACTCCAAATGTATTTACGTTGAAATGATATCCGACGATAATCATTTAGTGATTTATTAGGAAATTATAACTTTTCTTCGTAAAATAATGTCGTTGAAAATTTTCATGAAAGTGACTAAACGGCCTCGAAAATCTAGTCGTAATATGGTGTACGTCGAGTGTTAAGAAACGAACTCAACGGTTTTGGGAAGCTTGTATCTTTATCTCAAAGTTTTAGCATTTAAGTTTTCATCCTAGAGGTCTCGATCACGGAGAAAAATATAGGTAAAGTATGGTACTTTCGTCCAAAATATAGTTTAAGGATGGTTTTCGGCAAAATTTAAGTGACCGTATCTTATTCGTTACAATTCCGCTTGACAAATGGTTTGACATTTTGAAAAATATGCTTGGCGAACTTACTTTTACTAGAAGACATCACTTTATAAAAAGTACTTCGTCATTGTTAAAAACAACCTTCAACATGGTCACTTGTTTGCCGTAATACTTGTCTATTAGAAAATATATATGTTATACTTGTACTAAAATTTACGGCAATTTGTTTAAAATGTGAATAACTTAGTCGTTATAAGTCCGTTTTCTACGTTCTTTATATCCACGGAATCGTGATAACATATACTAATATATTTTTGATAAGTCGACACATTTAGCAACGCTTAAGACTCATTTTTGACTCGTAAAAAGTCGAGACAGCATGCTGAATTTTCTGGAACTAATAGTTTTCGTCGTCAAACTTCAAAATAACATAACTTCTTCGTTATAGCTCCGTTTTAACCCGTTCAAGCTGCCCGCGTTTTCGTTTTAAAGTATATTTTCCAAATATCTAGCCCAAAATATTTTACTTACTGTCGAAAATTCCAGAATTTCAAAATAAGGACAGACCCTTTAGAAAACTTGTCGAAATGAGTTTTTCTCGCGCCAAACCTATTCCAACCAATTCAAAACAACTCCGAAGCTATTCTAATCCTACCATACACCTTCTTAGGGTGTCATGGGTTCCTAGACATCACCAAAAGTGATTATATAACAAGGAGTAATTATAGGATGACAAATATATATATAACTCTTAAAATCAATGAAAAAGTGGTATAAACATCATTTGACTTGCATGTTTTCTCAAATATGATGAAATGACCATAAAAATAAATATGAAATATGATGATGAATATAGATGCTTACTAGTAACTTGATGAGGTTTATGGACAAAGGATTTTTCCTAATCACCCTAGGTTTTTATTGCAAAACTTTAATAAAGAGTGAGACTAGAGTGTTAAATTCTTGTCTAGAAAATATTTGATGATCCCTCTTGGTTCCTTTGGTGTGGCCGGTTTTGTGAAGAAGAAGAGAAGAGAGAAACTAAGTTTTCACCTTGAGAAAGTGTTTGTATGTGTTTGTGTAAATATCTAACAAGATAGATAAGTGTATAATATAGATGCAAAAACCAATTTGAAGACTTGTGATGACTAGGGGGGATGTGTATGGCCGGCCTTGGGTGATTAGGAGGGGGGTGAGGTGTATTTTGGGGTTAAATGTTTTTAAGTGTAAGTATAAAGTGTAGTGTATAAATATAATTAAGTAATTAATGTAGCGTTAACTAAAAATAGATTTTAACGGAACAAAATAAAATGTATCGAAGTCATAAAAAGTATAAAAATACATTTCTCACAAGTATTGAGTGAATAAATATTTATCGTGTTGAATTTACGAAAACCGTGGTAAATATTTATACATAACAATTTATATACAAAATAAATTGAAAACATCGAGTAAATTAATAATATAATTTTTATAGTCTTAAAATGAGTATAAAAATATATTAGGAATATTTTTGGAAGTGTCGGATCAAATGTTCAAAACAATGTTTACGCGATAGCGTTTATTTAATAGGAAAATAAACGTTGAATAAAAAATGCAAAACCATGCATGAACTAATATGATGACGATGATGCTAATGATATGTAGACTAAACCTAGTCTATATGAAATGTCCTTGATGATATGTTCATGAATTCACAGCTAAACCACTAAGGTTACGCGAATTTGATACTCGTAAACATAGTTTACGATAAATGATGAAATAGTGAAACTTTTAAAGTTTGTAAAATGACCTGAAATTACGAGTTGTCACATTCGCCCAACCAAAAAGGAATTCAGTCCCTGAATTTGAGTTCGTGTTAGTCTATCGAATTTTTGAGTTTGTGATGAATAACGAGGAAAGAAGACATGAAGAGGTGTCGTTATGGTTATCGATGATTAAGAGCGTACAAAACATCATTGTAAAGAAAATATTGGATGAATCTCCCATGAATAACACTTTGACTTTTGAATATGTGAAAACCACCGCTTGCACTAAGACTTATAAATAACCGCTCCCAACATAACATGATCCCTCCAGAATTAGACATAGTTAGCTAGGCTATGTATAATTAAGGAACGATATCCCTCTAGAATTAGACATAGTTAGCTAGGCTATGTATAATTAAGGAACGATAATGTGACATTCGGTTTAGTTGTTATAACTCTCGATGTTTACAGAGATCTAAACCTTGTAAGTGATAACGAATCAGAAGGAAAAGGAAGTACGCTTAATGAGAATATTTTACAACGAGTGGTTTATCAAAAGTAGTACATCTTAAATCATAAGATCCGAATACGATGGAAGACATAAACTTAGTACGACATAGTACATAAGGAAAATGAGACTGTTAGTTTCTAAACTTCTTCAGTCTTCCGCATTGTTGAGACCATGACGAGCTTATCCTCCTTCTAATATGTATGCATTCCCATGAGCACCTTCAACTTGTTGACCTTGGTTTTGAGGACATTGATTCCGATAGTGTCCTTGCTCCCCGTATTCGTAACATGTAACTATGGTCTTGCCTCTACAATTCCTGGCATGGTGTCCTAGTTTTTGACACTTGTAGCACTTAACAGGGCAAAGACCCGAGTGATGATACTTACATCGATTACATAGTGGGTAGTTTCCAGCATAACCTCTGCCTTCTATTGATGCAGCAACATAAACCATTGCGGTTTCTTGCCCTCTATTCTGTTGTTGATGATGATTAATGTTACAGTTTTGGTTGTCGTTATCATAACCTCCCTGGTCATTTTCCCATTTCCTTTTGTTGTTGCTAGTTTAGTTGTTGTTGTTGTTGCGATTATTGTTGATAATGTTTTCCCCTTTCACAACTTGAGCCATGAGTTTTTGAGTTATCCTGATAGTTTCTTCAATTGTTTGTGGATCGGAAGAAGTTACATCTCCTTGAATACATTGTGGAAGTCCTCCAATGAAATTTTCTAGTAGTTTCTCATTGTCCGAAACCATTGATGGACATAGTGCAGCCAATTCTTGAAACCTCCTGATGTAGGTCTCGATGTCATAACCAACAGTCACTAACTCATAAAATTTTGTTTCTAATTTCTTCACCTCCGTGCGTGGACAATACTTCTTTGTCAACAACCTCATGAATTGATCCCACGTGAGCTTGTAAGCATTTTCGATACCAATAGGCTGCGCATACGAATTCCACCATGACATTGCGCCATCTAAGAGTGTACCAGTGGCAAACTTCACCTTGTAGTCATCCGGGAAATTGCATAGAAGAAACACAGACTCCATCTTCTCAAACCATCGAACCATAGCAGTGGCTCCTTCTGTGCCTTTGAACTTTGTAGGATCACAGTTCTTAAAGTCCTTGTATGTACAATTTCGAACTCCAGGTCATCCTGCAGCTCCTGTAGCAGTAGCAAGTCTAACAGCTTGGCAGCGGCCGTGGCCTCAGCAGCAGCAGCTACCGTTGCTCGTTCTTTCCTTAGTGCCTCGGCTATACTATCCTCTACATACCTTTGGATAGCATGGTGTCATTTCGTGCGCTTTCTAAGGTGCCATAACTCTTCAAAATACGAGGAAAGGTGAGACGTAGCAAAGTCCTATGTTAAGAATAAGCACTCTAAAGAGATGTGATGTGAGGTGATAAGTTTGAGGTTACTTTTCAAAAATAATCGACGGGTTCCCAAAAGATGGGTTATGAGATGTCGTAAGTGCTTCAAATGTATGATGGTCTAGTGACTTAATGTGTGAATAACGTGTAACTCGACATGTTAGTGGTGAAACAAAGGAGTGAGAGTGACTTTGCCCTACTAAAAGGTTTATCTCGGCATTCGACGTTATCGGTGATGAAGCAGCTGATATTAAAATTGTGATAAGGAATGACAAAGCATTCTCCACATTGGAGTATGAGGAAATGATAATGGGATGGGTATTTAAAGGCATCTATGTGACAATCGATTTGAAATGAAAGTAAATAACTCGAAAAATGTACGTATAAACCGCATGTAAAGTGAACATGCACTTATGATGAAATGATAAGATGCTATGATGATGTAGTTATAGTCTAGGGTCAATGATGCAACCTAGTTCTCTATAACTGAAGCTCTGATGCCAATCTGTCACACCCCCAAATTACCTGTTTTGCAGCGGAATGGAATTCCTGGGGATTGACTGTCATTGTTAGGAATTAGAAATTCCAGGTATTAAAGAGTCGGTCACCTCAAGTATATGTAATCTTTAGAAAGCTCGTAGTCATAGTACTTTTATGTTAAGTAGTATTTAGTTTAGTAACACCGTGGAGGACTGACGGGTCTTTACCCTTTGTATGCACGATCCACGACCCGTTGTGTGGCGATTTATGTAAGACTATAAATACTCTCTACCTCCCAAGGTAGAGAGTTGGAGCTCATAATAATATCTTTCACTTTCTCTCACTAAGTTCCCTAAACCTCTAACTTTCTCTCTCTAGAATTCCATTTATACGCCACTTTGTGTTATGGTTTGATGTGTATGTGAAAACTTATTTCTAACAATTGGTATCAAGAGCCATGGTTAGATCATATCTTGCACATCTTTGGATTTCTAGTGGTTTTAGGTGGTTTTTGAGTTTGAAAAAGTTTAGTGGTTTTGCATCATTTGGTTGATTTCTTGTGTTAAAGTTTGGATTTTGTTAGTACTTTTATGTTTAGAATCATCACAAGTGTGTAGGTTTTCATTTGGTAAGCTTGAATCATCTTGGTTGGGTTGTTTTGGATTGAAAAGTGATGTTTATGTGGTTTTTTCTTGCTAGCGACTTAACTCACGGATTACTTTCTTCGTAGCGACTTGCTTTACAAATTTGTAGCGAGTTACAGTTTTAGACCTAGCGACTTAGATCTAGCGATTTACAGTACAAGTAGTGGACTCTCCACTACGGGTAGCGACTTGGTGGTAGCGACTTGGTCCGTAGCGAGTTGCTCTTTAGCGACTTGTATCTTTAGCGACTTGAGTAGCGAATTTCTGCCAAAATTTTGCTAGCGACTTGAGGCTTAGCGAGTTACTACTTAGCGACTTGCATTTGTCTAGCGACTTGGGACTCTAGCGACTTAGTGGTGTAGCGAATTAAGTGTTAGCGACTTGGTGCATTATCTTCTAGCGACTTGGGTGATTGTTTACGGTTTTCTCTTGATTTAGTAAAATCCGTGAAAGAATCTATTTCCCGGTTTAATCATAGAGTTATAAAATCCCGTATTATCTGTTAACATGTCTACCAACGTTCCTACTATCATCTCCACTGTTTCAGAGGATGTTCAAGCGGTGGGGATACTCGTCCACCCATGCTTGACAGAACCGACTACGATTCTTGGGCTCAACGAATCAGTTATGCTTGCCTTGGAAAGGAAAATGGTGTCAACATTCTCAAATCCATTGATGAAGGACCATATTGAGTTGAGACGACTAGAGACATACTTGATACTAATGAAGATGGTACTCCTGTTTACGGAATGGACGACCTAAAATGTATGATGAGCTTGATGATAAGGAGAAAAAGAGATTCGATGCTGATATCAGGGCTTCAAACATTGTTCTTCAAGGTCTTCCTAAAGATATCTACAAGCTGATCAATCATAACACGATGCAAAGGCGGTTTGGGATAATGTTAAGATGCTTCTCTCGGTTAATTAACTATGGAAGACAGAGAATCCCAACTCTATGACGAATTTGAACACTTCAAGATGAAACCTGATGAGAATGTCTATGAGTACTATGTGAGATTTCATAAGTTAGTGAATGACATGAGGAACATCAGAATGACTATGCCTAACATTCAGGTGAACTCAAAATTTGTGAACAACATGAATCCCGAATGGCACAAGTTTGTCACCGCTGTGAAGCTCACTAAAGGATTGAAGAATACAAACTATGAGCAACTCTATGCCTTCCTCCTTCTGAATGAGAGACATGCTATGTTTGAAAAATTGATTCTCAATCAGTTCAAAACCAACCGGGGAGAGACAAGCTCGTCTAATGACTCAACTGCCTTCTACTCAAACATCGGAATCACAACCAAAGCATCACAAGTCATACCCTTGGGTAATGGTAATCACAAACTCATTCCTGATCCTATGTTCAAACAAGGCGATCTTTGATGCACACGTGGGTAACTTCATTAATCAACTAGCTCTTCTGATTAGTCAAAACATGAATTCTCTCCCACATACCAACAACAACCTCGAAACAGACATCTAACCCACACAATCAAGCCACTGTTAAAGATGGAAGGATCGTGGTGCAACCAGTTCAGGAAAGACGGTATGATCAGGGAAGAGGTGGAGCTGGTAGAGGTTATGTTGGCAACCCGAATCGAGGAAGGAATGGTAACCAAGGTCAAGCTAAGCCAATCAAATGTTATAACTGTGGTGGTGAGGGACACATTGCAAGGAACTGCACATCTCTAAAGCGTCCACAGAATCTGATTACTTAGAGATAAGATGCTTCTTGGTACAAGCTCGGGACAATGGTGCTTTGGATGAAGAGGAATTGTTGTTTCTAGCTGAGGGCAATGCCAAGACCTATGATGCAGATGTGGATGAGCAACCTATTAAGGAGATAGGTCACAATCATCAGAATGCCTTTCAAGTCAGTGATTGTGATGCATACGACTCTGATGTGGATGATGGACCTACGGCACACACAATTTTATGGCTAGCATTTCTCCAATGGTTTCTCCCAAGGTCTCTTCTTCGCCACTAGTGGCCCATCCCAAGACAAACTCATCTCAGAGGTATTAAAACTATACGATAATGTTGATGTGCAACAGATGCATGACAAAGTACAATCAACTGAAACTATTGAATCAAATGTTGAAAATATGGGTAATATCGATATTATCCCATATGATCAATACGTGAAACAAAGTGAAAGTGAAGGTGTACCAAGTGATGCATCTTCTGCATTCAACAATGACTATGTTTTTGATGAATACACGCATGTGCCCACGATGATTCCGTAATTTCAACTAAATGCCTATAAAGAGCGTGTTGCTATTTATGAACAACGTGCTAAATTTGAGTTGACCACTCGTGAGCAGGAAATGGATGACCAAGTGCGTACAGTCATTAGAAAAAGTAATTTTAGAGAAGAAGTATTGAAACAAGAATTAAATTCCTTGCAAGAAAACTTTCTAAAACAGCTAAGCAAAAACAAGAACTTCAAGAAAATGTGAAAATGCTTAAGCAAGAATTTAATGCAAAGGAATCAAAACTCTTGAGAGATTTTTCTAATCTAAAAACTTTGAAAAACAAAATTGAAAACAAGTTGTACATACAAGGAAACACCATTCAGATTGCTCACATGGTCACTAAACATAGAGTTCTAAGCGATAAGCATAGTGTTCCCATTATAGATAAACCCAACCGAGTCGGAAAGATAGCAAAAGTAGCTCAAAGTGTGATCTATGATGGCAATGAGATTCTTAAACCTAGACAGAAACCTAGTTGCGTTGAGTGCACTGAGGAAGATAAGAAATCCGATGAAGTCACTAGGGAAAGGATGAACAAAAAATTAGATGATCCTAAATGCAAAGAGAAAAAATAATTATCACTCCCCATGACTACAAAAAGGAAAACTGGATTTCCTTGAACATGTTTAAGCCTCGGACATTGTTGACTCCCGAACAAGTTTTTTGGAAAAAGGATTTAGATAAGCAGAAAGCTGAAAATATTGTTGAAACAAATCCTCCTCTTTGGAAAATGCCTAGAGCGACTGTGTATCCTCCTAATACACCAATGCATCTTGTTCCTAGAACAATTTCCACTAAAAGCAAGACCTTAATTAGCCAATATGTTATACTTCAACTATTTGTTGATTTTGAGAAAACTTGCAAGAAAAGGATCACACCCAATGGTATAACGGAAGGAGAAAGGGGTTTTGAGCAAATGAAAGAATGTTATTTAACCGAGGTCATGCCTTTCTTTAAACTTCTAAAAGATCACTTTGAGAGTCTTAAAAAGGGGATAGAAGCTGATATTAAGGGAATGGAAAAGGAATTTGATGCAATGATAGTTGAAGTTAGTGACTATGAGCGAGCACTAAAATATAATGAGATTGAGAGGAAGAACTTGCAAACACTAAATGAGAACCGATTCTGAATGTATTACTCAGGATGTGTTTTTCAATGCTACAAATTGTTCCATTAATGCTTCCAAATTTCATGAATTATCGGTTGCACTGAAAGTCTCCCATGATCGTGTCATTGAGCTTGAAAAAACTAATTCTGAACTAAGCGAGAAAATTGAACTGGATGATCACGACAATTTGGTTAAACATTTTTCTAAACTGGAAGTTGAGCATTTTAATTTACAACTAAAATATCAACATCTTAAAGAAAATGTCAAAACTTCAAATATCAAGACATCCTCGGATGCTCCGAGTTTGATGCGTTTTTCAAATTAACAAAGCGTGATGAACGATTCAAGCTCAGTGCAACACGATCGAAAAGTTGAAAGCCCAAATCTCTCAATTAAAGGGTCAAGCGAACAATATGACAGGCTCCCAAATCCCTCCTCCTTTAGATTCTCAGAATTCTCAAACTTTTCATCTTCAAAACTTAGTTGATACCTTACAAAAGGAAAACGAGAGTTTTCTAAAAGAAAATGAAAAAGTTAAACGACATTTTAAAGAGTTATATGATTCAATGAAAGTCACTCGTGACCAAAACAACGAAAAATAACGTCTTTACAAAAGGAAATTGAGAATCTGAGAAGTCGGGGAAATGGGAAGCGCCACTTGTTTTCAATAAGAATGTTGTCTCAAAGTCACCCTTAGACTGCAAATACACGGACAGCTTAAATATATTCCTCCTCATCTTAGGAATAATGAACATGCCTTTCATGAATACTGTGCTCACCTTAAGGATAGTCTAGAATGTCTCCGTGAGATTGTCGAAGAGGATTTCGTTAACAAACCTCTTGATAGTGAAATTAGGTTTGCTTGCCTCCAGGCCAAACGATCTCAAGAGTTGCTAGAATGTGTAATTGCAACATGTCCCAAATCCTTAACATTAGGTGCAAAAGGCAAAGCTGTGATGCCTTGTTCTATGCCTAGTGCCAAGTAGGAAATCCGTTCTATGCCCAGTCTTAAAAAAGGAAACACTAATGTGCCTTCAAGTAGTTCAGATTCCAGATATGTTAGTGCTAAGAAAGTGAACTTTAGTGTGCCTACAAAAAGCTCAAATCACAGTCTTAAGAAAGTATCACTTATTTGAGATTGAAGTTGACTTTCACAAAGGCGTCTTCTTATTTGATAACTTGCTTGGGCTTAAGAATTTGAGTTGAAGACTTGGTTTATCTAGTTACCAGCAGTTGGGGTGGATGGTTAAAGACCGACGATGTGGATAATCTCAAGAGGTGTTAATGTCTCATACTTTGTTTGAGTAGTGAGTACTTAGAGATTTGCTTGAAGCATAGATTCTCGACACCGTTCTTCCATTATTAAGTGCAAGCTTAAGATACAAATGTAGGGAATTCGACTTCAGTTTCAAGTTTGGTATATCGAGTTTTCTTCATTAGTGATCACTTCAAATTGTCTACATATGAGTTGATAAAGATAGTCAGAGAGAGTTTCTGTAGCAGTTGATTCTCACAGGATTCAGTTGAGCTAATTCTTTGTTCTTCTCTATTTCAAGAGTATTTGGTATGTATAATGTTTTTCTGATTCTGAGGTATCAAAACCAGCAAGGGGGAAGGAGATATACATCTAAACACACAACGAGTACACGTGATGAACTTAATACTTCTTCTCTATTGAAGTAATCCCGGGAAATACAAATGTCATAACCGCAGAGAAACTCAGTGTTTAACTCGTAGCCTTTGGTGTGTTATTTCAACTATTTTGGGGAAGGATGTATTATTCCAACTATTTGGGGGACGGATATATTATTCCAACTATTTGGGGGAAGGATGCATTATTCTAACCATTTGGGGGGAAGTGGTCTCTGGATACTTTTGGTATGAGTTAACTCAGCTTTCAGTAGGAAGAAATATGAGAAGAATATGTGGAGCGTGAGATGATATTGCTTATCGACATCTTCTATATGACTTATGGTAGTGCTTCCAGTTATTGCTTCATGTACACAATGCAACTTGTTACTTCGTTGTTATCGTCTTCTTCGGGTTCTTGAGCTTCATATAATTAGACTGTTTGCTTCACTTCTTCTTCTTGAGGGAAATGGTCTTTTTACGAGGATTTTCGGTTTAGGGGGAAGCTGCCAAAGATTCACTTTTTGAAGGCTCAAGTTCTTGCGACGATTCAAGAGCCTCGAATGCTTTGGTGGTGAAAGTTTAAGAGATGATTACTTCTATCTTCTACAAAGTGCTGAACGATTTCCTTTTCTCGGTACTCGTATCATCATCCTCTTAAACTATTTCTCTATCTTTGTAAATAGTTTTCAAAAACCATACTACAAAAATATATCTAAAAAAATTTTTTAAAAAAAAAACGTAAAAATCAGAATATTTGAAAAATACCAAAAATATTGTTTTTCAAAGACATGTCTTCTAGTATCGATAACATCTACGGTTTTAGAAATATCATTCAACAATGGCACGGGACCATAGATGAAGTTCGAGCAGGAGGTATAAATATTTCTTTTCAAAACATATCTCAAAATATGGCTTGCAGTTACTTCTGACTATAACCCGTGCTTAACCCATGGTTTGCTATTATTTCAGATAGCAACCCGCTCGTCAAAGAAGGAAGCTTAAACGATTTTCACAAAATTTGTGCACTTATTCATAAATTTGCAAAACCCAATCAATGACTTCAGCATGGTTAAAACTTTTTATGAAATGAGCCATTGATTGAGGGGGAGAATGTTTTTCAAATTTATATCATCTAACGGGCTTATCTAATCATCCTATGTGCTTAAAAGAAAAATATGTTTGCCTACGTTGAAGGACTAGGATTCTAGGATTTGATCGTTAGGATTAGATGATTATAGTTTGATGAACATATTATTCCCATGCCTGATATGAACTGTTTGATATGTTGGATTGACTTTTATTAGTCGATTGCTGTTTGGGTGATGTCGGCCACCATATATCTGTTTGTGTCCACTAACATATGTAGATATCATGATTTAAAAGAATGTTCCCGATCCGGATCCCACAAAAGATGATTGGATGCCGAAAGGAAAAGGCAACTATTTCTTGGGTCAACAAAAGAAGAAACGGAGCTTAATTAGATCTCCATGGAGAGTCGGCACGATAGATGCAACTTAAGAGGTCTCACTGCATCTGCAGATGGTTTTCTTCCAGCCTTTCAGCAACAACAGAAGCAGCTTATTATTCTCCCCACCTAACGTATCTTTGTGCAGGACAAGTAGTGGATAATACCATTTTCAAAACAATTTTAAAATTATTGTTTTTGAAAATGGAAAAATATTTGTTTGAAAATAATTGGACTAAATTTTGGAAATCAATTGGACTTCATTTTATCAAAACTTAAGTCACTCAATCAACGATTACGGTCATCGATTGAGGGGGAGAGTGATTTCAAATAAAATATTTTCAAATGATATTTCCTCATAAAAGGCCGTTTGTACGAAATAAAGTGGTGATCTAAAGATTTAATGTTATGTCATGGTATGATTTTGTTTAAAACTCAAAGATCTTACAAAATAAAATTTTTTCTGTCCTTGGTTGATTGTGAAATTGTTTTATTTTACTTAAAGATCTCTTAAAAACTATCACACCTGACACTAACATTCTTTAATGTCTTAAATTGATCCTTATCAGTCTATTTCAAAAATTAAATCAAGCCACGTCTTTCCCCAAAATTTTCTAAATGATTTAAATCAATTGAGATCACAAATCTCAAAAGGTTTGAAATTTTTGATAGGGGGAGAGATCGTGATTTAAATCTCATATCGGTTTTAAAAGGGTAATTGTTTCAAAAACACTCCTTCCTTCATGTGCCAAACAATTTCAAATACATGATGCACATGTTTGAGGAGGAGCATTTAACCTAAAACCAGAAGAGAATTTAAACCAGGCATATTTTCTCCCAAGTTTTATAAAACTATTTAAATCACTTGGGATCCAAAATCTCAAAGGGTTTGATATTTTTGATCGGGGGAGAAAATGTTATTTAAATATGAAATCTGATAAATGATGATCGATTTGACTCAAAAAGTGCAGGCTGCTCTCCCATATGTGTTAAACGTTTTCGAATCTCGAAGCACATATTGAGGGGGAGCATTTAAAAAGAAAACAAACTTTCAAGGTACAAAGATTTCTATGTTTCAATATAAAGTACCTTGATTGATTTTCTAATGGTTTTCTATATGGCCGTGTGATCGTGAAAGTTCTTCAAAAACCTCCTTCCTCTATGTGTTAAATGATTTCAAATAACCAACGCACATTTTGATGGGGAGAATTTACCAAGAAAATCAAATGGCTTTTTCTAAGGAAATTATGATCAAGAAAATGTTTCAAAGAACTCTTGCCTCCATGTGCTAAACAATTTCAAAATCATATGCACATGTTGAGGGGGAGCATTTCTAAATGCTTTGATATTATATCACAAGTACCTTGATTGATTTTTCCAAATGACTTTTCAATTGGTTTCGAGAAGAAATGAACAAAACCAAAAGACCGACCAATTTACTTTATGCATGGTGTTATAAGGATGGTTAGGTTAGGTATTCGTTCCCACGATCCCGCCAGAGCCGGAGGGATCTACCCAGGGACAATCCACTAGATAGTGTTGAAGTCCTTAGGTATGAAAAAAGGAGAAAAATGAGAATACGGGAAGAGTGCGAACTGAGACAGAGCTAGTACTGGAATAAAACCAACAAGGTTCTATTTATGAAGTCTTGGTAAGCACTGAAGAGGTTGAAGAATGAAAAATAATTGAATATGAAAAGGGTGAAATGAAGTAGCCCTCCATTAATTCAACCTTAGGGCAGAAACCGGGTTCAATACATATGCTACTGGTGTCTACTAAGGCAACACTGGTATTGAATACAAGACATCATGGACCTAGTGATGCACTATACTAAACTTCCCAAGCTACTCAAGTTCCTCTTAAAAGGGCTTGTTTCATTCTCACAGGGAACCTACATAATCTATCGACTGTCTCTTAGAGATTGTTGATATTGAAGAAGGAGATCCTCTCCTTAGTCTACGGCATAGGAAACCAAAATGCACAATTGAGTCTAGAGCCAAGAGATCATTCACAAAATCTCTTTAGAACACAAAATTAATGAATACTTGCTGTTTCACACAATGTGGAAAGTAAGAATATATTAAGACTCCTACGCATTATCCTTGTGATATTTGCCAGAACATCTGAGTGATATGTCAAACATTCACAATGAAGATGGAAATCCTTCTAGAGCCAACATCAAACAAGCTCCTGGTGGGTGACATGTGAGATCCTTCCAAAAGATCAAGCTTGTGAAAACTGGATAGAAACAATGGGGCGATTCATTCTTGAATCAACCTTGGTCTAGGAAATGAATTGACGAATACTTTTGGAAAAACCCTTCGATGTGCAAATCTCTTCTTTTCTCTAGCACATCGAATGTGTACTCTTTTTCAAATACAAAAAGTATTTCTGATTGAAAATTGATCTTTCTCATAAAACCTTCGTCGTATTGCAAAACTCTTTCTTCTAAGCAATACGCGATTCTTTTCAAATCCATTTTTCATCAATCAGTGAATCTCAATTCGCTGGTTCACTCACTCTATGTTGTCTACTTTGGGACGCTCTGGTTTGAGAACGGATAGATCAAGCTGCGAAACCTTGTCAAGGAGATTCTTCAGAATTCTACCTGATCACAGGCAGTATTTATACTGATCAACGGGGAACCGTGGTTCTTGCAACTATATTCAAAGAAAGTAAACAAAGACACTTTCGTGTGTTTTAGTGCTAACTGTTGTTTGGAGGAACATTGGACGGTTGCAGCTGATCGTTATTGAGAAGTCAATTCACAACCGCATGCTCACAGCTTACACCAATATAATTGAAGAAAATCATGACTATCAAATACATACAAAGATGCTTCCGCTACTCTGATAAAAAGATGTCATGATCCAGAAAGTGTGAGCATGTCAGTCCAAAAGTCACAACTTCACATATTGACGATACAACAAAGGATGAGTCAGAGATTTGCTGTGGTTGATGACCTCAATGAAAGCTCAAAGATCATCAAGACGTGGATCAATTAAAGACCTCCACTGAAAGTACAAAGCAGTCGGACTTTAAAGTATCACTACTAAAGTACAAAGATTATGGGATTGAAGAATTGAAGTCTACGAGCTCGAGCATGAAGATAAAGATAGAATGCTAGGATACAAAATGTATTTCATGAGGTGACCTCCCTTAGGGGGAGATTGTTAGGATTTAGAAAATCCATGTTGAAGAGTCGGTCACCCCAACTCTAGTCAAGCGTATGTTAGCTCGTAGACATTATGTTATTTACTAGTTATTTTAGTTAGTTATTTAGTTTAGTGCAACACCGTAGAGGACGGACGGGTCTTTACCCACTGTATGCCTGATCCACAGTCTGAAGGAGGACGTTTAGTATGTAACTATAAATACCATCTACCTCCCAAGGTAGAGGGTTGGACCTTTCTTTCAATCTAACCTTTTTTTCTTTTGTTTACTTTCTCTCTCTAGAAAGGATCTCATCCTCCACTTTCTCTCTCTAAAACTCTATCTTATTCGAGCCATATTATTGTGTGTTTGTGTGTTTGTGAAAACCAATATCTAACATGTTTCAACAAGATTGGGCGTTTTAATTTTTTTCGTTCTCAAAATTTATCTAAACTTTTATTTTGCGCTTGAAATTATATAATATACAACTTTTAGTAGTTTAACTTTCGCCTAGGTAGACCTTAGGTAGACGAGAAATTATAAATAGTAAAATCTAGTCTGAAATCCAGCATCAACTATACATTAAGCTACTAAAGAAGTATCCTGATTTTGGTCAAGAGGAAACAAATGAAGGTGCAGTTTGACTGTGGAAAGTCAAATGTTAAGGAGAAGGGACTTGATACGCGCCAATTTATAGTTTCAAAAGAAGTCACTTGCCAGGCACGTGTGGACCAAGTAGCCAAAAGTCTGTTAAGACTTTTGGCGGGAAATTTTGTTTTGCTTCTTTTTCCCATTCCAGCTTTGTATAAATACTTCTTTCTATTTCACTTGTAAATCATTCACTAAAACTGATTGTAATCTTCTTCTCTCTTTAATTCTATTACAACAAAGTGAATTATTGATCTCAAATACGGTTTCATTACTTCTTATTGTGATCCCCTGTTTGTTATCTACACATTAGCCACATTTCATTTTGATTTTTGGTTAATTACTACCTGCACACATCAATAACTTGCTAATGCGACGGTATCAGAAAAGTATACGAAATCATATTTTCCACGCCTTAAAACTTACCAGCATTACTAGGATTGTCATATGAAAAGCAAACTATTCAAAACCATGCAATTTAAAAAGTGAGATGACAGCTCTCGCACCCGTATATCAATTATCAAACAATCGCTATTTATTTTATAGTTCAGCTTTCGTCCTCAAATGTTTGAGTAATAACATGATTTCTATATTATACATCTTCATATCATGTTTCAACGAGATTGGGAGTTTTAATTTTTTTCGTTCTCAAAATTTATCTAAACTTTTATTTTACATTTGAAATTATATAATATACAAATTTTAGTAGTTTAACTTTCGCCTACGTAGAACTTAGGTAGACGAGAAATTATAAATAGTAAAATCTAGTCTGAAATCCAGCATCAACTATACACTAAGCTACTAAAGAAGTATCCTGAGTTTGGTCAAGAGGAAACAAATAAAGGTGCAGTTTGACAGTGGAAATTCAAATGTTAAGGAGAAGGGACTTGATACGCGCCAATTTATAATTTCAAAAGAAGTCACGTGCTGTGTGGACCAAGTAGCCAAAAGTCTGTTATGACTTTTGGCGGGAAATTTTGTTTTGCTTCTTTTTCCCTTTCCAGCTTTGTATAAATACTTCTTTCTATTTCAATTGTAAATCATTCACTAAAACTGATTGTAATCTTCTTCTCTCTTTAATTCCATTACAACAAAGTGAATTATTGATCTCAAATACGGTTTCATTTCTTCTTATTGTGTGATCCCCTGTTTGTTATCTACACATTAGCCACATTTCATTATGAATCTGGTTAATTACTACCTGCACACATCAATAACTTGCTAATGCGACGGTATCAGAAAAGTATACGAAATCATATTTTCCACGCCTTAAAACTTACCAGCATTACTAGGATTGTCATATGAAAAGCAAACTATTCAAAACCATGTAATTTAAAAAGTGAGATGACAGCTCTCGCACCCCGTATGTCAATTTTCAAACAATCACTATTTATTTTATAGTTCAATTTTTGTCCTCAAATATTTGAGTAATAACATGATTTCTATATTATACGTCTTTATATCATGTTTCAACGAGATTGGGCATTTTAATTTTTCTCGTTCTCAAAATTTATCTAAACTTTTATTATGCGCTTGAAATTATATAATATACAACTTTTAGTAGTTTAACTTTCGCCTACTAAATTTTCATAATCCATATTATAGGAGAGCCCGATGCAGTGCTCCATTTGCGTGTTTTAGGGCAAATTTTGCACCTATGGCACCGCTGTGGCATGCCAAACTGTGCCGCCCTATCATTATTGGTTCATCGCTAGACAATTCACATCTTGTTACCCTTTTTTTTTTTTTTTTTGTGAGTGAGGAATTTTTTTTGGTGTGTTTTGAGCCTTACATGCGCCTATAATAGTTATAGTTAAAAAAATGTTCTAGTTTTAATGGTTTTATTGACTGTGTGCCGATGTGACAACTCAATAACATGTTATTGGATTCCACTTCACCTAGCTCTTTAACACATGAATTTATATCTCTACTACTTATGAAAACTGTATATCTTTTCTTAAAACTTGAATCTTGAAACTTAAATTAATATATTTTGCCTAAATTACCTCTAAGTACCTTTTAAACTTGGTAACTTTTCAAAAGCTTGGCAACTTAAATTATTTTTTATTGTCAATTCTAAACTTTACAACTTTTCAAAAATAGACTATATTAATTATAAAAACATGCGCATGTATTTATAAAACACACATGCTTTGCATCAAATGTCGAACCAAAATCACAATTTCACAAGTATAACTATTTGCCGCTATTCACCGTCGTTTTGATCGATTATTCGTCGCATATATTATAAGTTTGCTAAGAGCCTCGGGTACCCTGCGCCGTCCCCCAAATGCTCCCGGAAAACGTCACTCGGCGGCTCCACAATCACACCGGGCCTCTCGTTTTCAAGTCCTGAGCCATCACAACCAGCCCAAATGGTCTCGGAAAACGCAACGGGACTGTGCGAACATGATACCGAGCCTCACATTTTTCCTTTTTTTTTGGCGTTATCCCTTTTTTTCCTTTCTTTTTCACTTTTGAAAGTATAGGCAACGGTTGTGAAGAAAATGTGTTTGAAGAGATTAGTAGCCTGTGAGGTTTGTGTTTTTGAAGAGTGTGTAAAGAAGAAGTATGGCTGCAAAATGGTTTGTGAGTGCTATTATTTGCAAGATTATGGCAAAATGAAGTAGGTTATATACTTTTAAGATTAGGGCAAAATGTTTGTTGGGCTTATCATACTTTTGGGATTTGTATTATTTTGTGCTTGGGCCTATCCGAAATTTAAAAGAAAAAAGTAGACTACATTTTTTTTGGGCTAGCTTATTAGCTGAATTTATGGTTCAAGTAGAGAGGTTTAAGGTTCAAGTAGAGAGGTTATTATCCGAATTTTTGTTTGGGCTAGCTTGTTATCCGAATTTTTGTTTGCCTAAGTTCAAGGTTCAAGTAGAGAGGTTCAGAAATCATGCTTTTGTCAAAGACTTATATTGGAAGATCATTGAAGACCCCCCAGATTCTCACATTATGTTCATCTCAAGTGGGGGATGTTATGTTTAGTTATGATTCACAAAAAAAAATAAAAAAAATAATAAAAATAAATAAATATATATATAGTTGTAGTTATTTGTAAAGTGCAATGTTATAAGCACTGTGTTGAAGCTCATCAAAGTTTAGTATCGAGGAGGCCACCTCGGTCACATTTGAAGAATTAAGTTGGTAATTATTGCGCCAACAGTTGAAGAATAGGTAATGTGCCCATCATGACGTCCACTAATGGCACATTTACTTGGTATATCATGATCCGGTTTCTTCGCCTTAAAACTTGAACTTTGGATGAATGGTAAGTGGTGATGACTTGGTTATAGGTTAGGACTATTTGCTTTGTTATTTTTACTTTACACCAATTAAATCCCATGTCTTATCCTTCCCTTTAGTCATGAAGTGTGTCTAGGTGATGAAACGAGCAATATTTGGTGTCTTGGCTATGGATTTGGTCATATATCATTGATTTTGTCCACTTTGCTGTGACATGTTAGTAATGACAATTCACCCTTAACCCATGTCGTGTCTACCATTATTTCCTTTAAGAATTGTTTAGTCCTTAACTCTATTGATGGAGATCTGTGTAACCGCCAAGCTTATGATAGCATACATGCTATGACTGTGCTTTGAGTGATCACCCCGAAATTGACACTTAGACTAGTTGAGAGAATTTGAGTGTTTTGTTCCCATTTCGTGAGATGTTCGGCTTTGATTTATTCTAGCATAAGGGATTTTTAAACTTATATTTTCCAGGTAATGGGAGATATCTTTTTAGGAATTTTTCTAATAAGGTCTACTTGAGGGTAAGTACAGTTCAAGTGGGGGGATCTTTGACAACATCAAATAGTCCTGAATATTAAGTGTCAATTTCCCCCGATAATGCTCGTATTTTATATCATTTATATGGATTTACGCTTGTTTTACTTTATATTTCACTTTCAGGTAAAATACGAGCATTGGAGCTAATGAGACGTGGATTTGGAGATTTTCTTAAGATATTTATGATAGTATGCCTACTATGAATAAGCTATGGCGTAACTCCATCTCTCACATTACGTCGTAGCTAGCGCGTGACTCAGAAGACCAACTCAGCATCAAATTACGCGGTAACTCCCAACTAAGGATTACGTGTTAGGAATTGGAAATTCCATGTGAAAGTGTCGGTCACCCCAATTATGGTCTAGCATATGTTAGCTCGTAGACATGTCGTTATTTACACTATTTAGTAGTTAATTAGTTAGTTAGTAGCGTAGATTAGTTTAGAGCAACACCGTGGAGGAAGGACGGGTCTTTACCCATTGTATGCCTGATCCACAGCCCGTCAGGAGGGCGTTTAGTTTGTAACTATAAATACCCTTCCCACTAAGGGAAGGGTGGTGCTTCTTGGATAATCTAACCTTCTCTTTTTGTTTATCTCTCTAGAATCACCCTCTCATCTCTTTCTCTCTCTAAAAGAATGACATACTTGTATAATCATCTCCCTAGACCACCCGAATCATCTAAACAACATAGACTATACTATCCTACAAATGGTACCAGAGCCTAGGTTTGGTTGTTTTTGGTTATTCGAATGGCTTTATTCGGTTCTTGTATGCGGTTTGTGTAGTGTTGGATGAGATTTGATATGGGTTGATGTTGGTTTATGCAAATTTGGATGTGGTGTTAATCTGGTCTTTGATGTGTTCAAGCAGTTATGATGTTAATTTTTTTAATGGATGCTGATATTGGTTAAACTGTCTTAAAAACATATTGTGTTTGGTTAGACAAACCTGTTTGATTATTCTTGAATGAGTTTTTGTCGACAGTCCACTGTGCAGTTTGGTCATTTTCTTGTATGCGGTTTGTGGACCTGGTGTTCTAACATGCGGTTTATCTGCAAACTATCCATATTCAATGTTATTACTGCGGTTTGTGTCAATATGCTTTTGAGCAGTTTGTCTTAAACTGGCATGCGATTTGTCTGTGTCCAGATTCATTGAACCCTATGCGATTTGTCTACTAACTGATGCGTTTTGACGCACTGGTTCACATGTGTTTTGTGTAGACTGAATGTATGCGATTTGTCTATTTATGGTCAATAAGTCAAAAGCGATTTGTGAGTAATATGACCAGATGCGATTTGTCCAAAAATGAAGCAGTCTTTAATGCGTTTTGAAGTAAATAAGATGCGGTTTGTTGAATGATTATTAAAGACTTATGCGGTTTGTGAAAGAAATGAAGCGATTTGATTATCTTGGTGCGGTTTGAAACAAGAATCACAAATTACAAACATCAAACATAAACAAACAACATCTGATAACATCATTCTCTCATAAACTACAACTATTGTACCATCATCCACATCTCAAGACTCAAAACATCTCATTCATGCATCACATAAACAATCTTCTACATATGTCTATTAGACTCAGATGCTATCAATCAGGATCTCAGATCTTCCATTCGTGTGGTACTTAACTAAATCTGACCATTAAAGTCGATAAACATGAATTGGAACTAAATCTGACCATTAAAGTCGATAAACACGAATTGGAAAATTCATCATAGCTCCTCATCGATTCTTGACTCAAACAAAACAAATGAAAATGAAAACATTGATCACAACCATCAACTAGTGCCAATTACATCACAAGATCTCAAAAGGTCAAAGTTTTATAGATCTCAAATCAAGTCAACGAAGGGTTTTCAATCTCATTTAAAGATGTTTTTCGTTGCTCTTATATAATCAAAGATCCAAGGTGAAGTTGTGCTTCGTGTTAATATCCGAAACCCAATAAGAAAAGTTTTATCTCAAGATTGTGATAAACTTTCCTTGCTTCGTTTGACAATCAATTAATCATTAATTTTGAGTTCATATCGAAAGCAACATCATGATCACATTAGATCTCAGTTAACTATTTTTGTGGTACTCATAAGTAACATCAAGACCAAAGGCCTTATGCGTGAAATAGTATTGCATCATTGATCTTTAATCGAAGTATCCAACTAATTTTACTATACGAACCATGAATCGTTTTTAACAAGTGATGTTAAAACGTTTTTCATTTGTTCTCTAATAACTAAAAGGATAAATTGTTTTAAAACCTACTCAATACCTTGGTTTGATCTTGAAGCCGGTCACTTATCTCATGCCATCCCTGTGGCGAGATAAATCTATCTAAGAAGAATGATGGTAATCAAATGAGTTCTTGATTGTTATAAACTTGATTCGAATGAGCCCTTGGTTTGAGTTGTATAAGATGAAACGTTCTCTTGGTGAGAGAATAAGAGAAAGAGGCGGACCATTTTAGTTATGGGATTAGGGTCTTGATTTCAGCGTTTGTGATAAGAATCAGGAAAAGAGGCATATTTAGTTGAAGAGATTTTAGGGTTTCTTTGAAAATTATTAGGGTAATGTGTGTAGGCTATGAGATCTTAAATACCCCAAAATATTAGGGTATGCGATTAGTGTATATCTGCTCGTGGGCCTCTCATCTGGTCATGGGCCAAAGGTGTTAAATGGGACTCGAATTGGACCTTGCATTCGTTGATATTGGACGAAAATGTGAATGGACCATGGTATTAATTGAGCTATTTTGGTATTACTTGGACCTGAGACCATGAGTTTATGTGTTGAACATATGTGGGAGTTGATACATTTCGTTATCTGAGACGGTTATATGAGTCGGTAGTCAACTATTGGTGCAAACCATATTCTACTATCTCATATAATGTGAATACATAGTTGATTTGTTTTCCATGAATGAGTGATATGACAATGAGCAAAATCCATATATGGGCTTGAACCGTTATGTGAGGAGTCGGTGTGATTGTGTGACATTACTTGGATTGTTAATTTGTTTTGAATCGGGATTGTGATTCGATGGGCCATGAGGTCTAGTACTTTGGTATATACATCGTCACGGAAAACATTTTTGTCACGGCTTGAATTGCTATTGGAACTAAGATGTCTACGGGGTTGTTTATATGATATTTCTTATTTGGACTTGAAGTGAAGTTTTCTGGGCGCATTTACTTATTTCGTCTTCTTTCTTTCTACCCTTCCGCGAAGATGACTTGTTTGGGCATTTATAGAGGGTGATAAAAACTTGGCTATTTAGTTACGTTTGTGATTCTTTCTCGCTTAACCCACAACGTAATTATCACTTCGGTGTCTCACGCAGTTGAGAATACGTCAAGAGTTTTTGTACATTGGGTACACCGTTTCTTCTTCACAAGGATTAGTGCAAGATTGAGTAACAAACCGGGGGAATTTTACGTCATGTTCAAGCTTGGCATATCGGGTCTATTTTTCAAGTGGTCATTGCTATAACTGTCTGAATACGTGAATGGTGTGTTTAACAAAGTGTTTAATGGTTGTGATGCAATCAGCAATTCTCATGGGTTACTCGATGCTACAGCATGTTTATGATACTTCACTGTCTAAGCAAAATCTTTAAAATTCTAAACGACATTCATGATCTTTCAAGATGTTTGCTTATGACAAGAACTTCTCGTGCTAATGGTCGTACACGTTATGATGCTTCCGAAAGTTCGAAACCATCATGGGGGAGAAACGTGTACTTTGGTCTACGGACAACCTCCAGGGGGAAGTAGTTTACACTACTTGTCTTAGTATGGTTTGTGAAGTTGTCTACATATGGGTAAAGAATTTTTGATGATATTGTTGATAATGGATAATGAACCGTTGATGAACCGTTGCGTGTCCTTCTAAAACATATATTCACTTAAACTAAATTTATCATGACACATTCAAGATGACATTGTTAACGGTTTAGTCTTGGTTTTGTAAAATCCGGCGAAAGAATCTATTTCTCGGTTTAAATCATAGACTTGTAAAATCCTGTAACAATGGAATCATCCTGGTGAAAGAAAAGTGCATTCTTGGATTTATCTTACGGTTTATTCTTGGTTTTGTAAAATCCCGCGAAAGAAACTATTTCTCGGTTTAAACCATAGAATTGTAAAATCAGGTAATGATGGAACCATCCTAGAGAAAGGAAAGTGTATTTTTGGATCTTATCTGATGCTGGTGCTACGATTTCTGCTTCGAAGAAGGGATAAAGGGTGTACTTCATGAATTGGGTGATTGTTTGAATATTCTTCATGGCAGTTTGGTTATTTCTAAGTTTTACGGGGTTATGTGCTTTTAACTATGGTCGGGATGAAACCAATATCATAGTTCACTTAAAACGTCAAAGGAGGCTAGATTTGAGTTTTTAACCAGAAGATGTGACAACGGCGTTAATTCACTATTATTTATTTGAGGTTGAAGTGAAATATCACGGGCAAATGTACTTAGTATCTGAAGGTATCGGGGATGGTTGGATGAAGATTCTTCATGATCCTTGTTCGAGCTTATTATAAAAAACGAAGACTTAGAAATCTAGTTATTGTTGGGTGACTTTTCCTTTTCTTTTACCACTTGGGGGAATTGGGCTCTTACCACCACAAAATAACTATCACTTTAAGGAGTTACATTGCAGTGCTCAGTGTCACATTCAATTGTGGATTTTCAAGAGGTGATGTACGTCTTATACTTGATGGTTGGTTGGATGAAGAGTATAGAGTACTTAGAGATTCAATGAAGGATGAACTCTCGGCACCGCTCTTTGTTACATATGTTCAAGTTTAAGTCACGAGTTCGGGTTAGTTTACTTCAGGGTCAAATTCATCATATTGGGTTTTCTCCATCAGCTGTCACTACAAAGCGCCTACTGAATGATAATTGGGTTGATTAAAAGTTTGCCAAGAGTAGTAGAAAAGAGAGAGATTATGACGTTTGAACACAACAGTTCAAGCCTCGTACTCTAAAGAAAAGAAAAGTGTATGTGTCAGTGCGCTTTATCTTCTGAAGAAGAGAAATCTTCTTATTTATGACCATTCTCATCAACATGCTTCATGTTTTTTCCATGCGCGCTCAATCATCAAGTGAACCGGACTATCGTTGCTAGTTCTCCTATTCCACTTGCTCAATTAAAATGGCAATGGCGACATCATTTGCAACCTTTGAGGGGGAGAAGTGTGAAGAGACTACATTTTAAAGATATTCACCTGTTTAATCAAGAATGGCATCTCCGTATGCAATTCTTGAGGGGGAGAAGAAGTATGATAACTCTACATGTTGAGTTATTTTTGAGAATTATGGTCAAACGGCTCCTAACTCTTGTAAGAACCGAGCCTCTTCTTATCGGATCATATTCACATGTAGTTTCTTCTAAGAGCCGTTGGTTGACATCTTCACACGGGCTGATATGATTAAATGACAAAGTACTTCCTGTTGCGGGGCTGATTTCCTTGATGAACATCTTTCTGTTCTTGTTTGATTGGGAGGGATTTGAGTTAAGGGGATTTGCTATATACAAGTTAAGGGGAATGCATTTGGTGAGTTGAAGATGTTGACTTTCTATTCCCCAAATGGACAATCTTGAAGAAGGTCGAGTCTACAGTCTGTTCTACATTTTCTGCTGCATGTTAGAAGACTAAAGACGAGTTGCATTTAACGATCTAACGACTTCTTCTTAATTTAAGCATTCATCATAAATATCGTCGGTTTAGGGGAGAGCACTAATTGGGAGAGAGTGAAATGTCAGATTTAATCCCAAATTAGACTTGCTCACATTCTACTTCAGCAAGTTGATTCTCACAAGACTTTAAATGATCTTCTCACAAGATTTCTAGTATATGGGCTTTGAATGTGTTGTTGATTCTAAAGTATCAAAACCAGCAAGGGAGAAGGAGACACACATCTAAACGCGAGTAAACTTGATGAACTTAATACTTCTAAGTGATTGAAGAAATCCCGGGAAGACTAATGTCATTACCGCAGAGAAACTCAATGTTTGACTCATGGCTTTTAGTGTTCGTATTCCAACTATGTGGGGGAAGAGATGGAAGAGTTAGTTTCTGAAGATAAATGAGGTACACAAGTGTGTGATGATTTCGATATTATCGCAATCATCAGGGGAGAGATATTGTGTACATTGGGGATGCTCAGCTGTTTCACTTGAGAGCTTAATCAGTGATTTAGTGATATAATCACTTATGCCGGAGTTGACATCCGTAGAGATAATCAGTGATTCAGCCTACTTCTTCAATGTTATCGGTTATCTGTCTTTGAGTATTTGAGTACTTCGGGTTCTTGAGCTTCATACAATATCATCAGGGGAGAGAAAAGTAAACATCGGGGTTATTTGGCTATCGGACTTAATCTGCTACTTCAATGTTATAAGTTTCTCTGTTTTTGGGTATATGTGTATTCGGGTTCGTGAGCTCTATTCTAAGAGACTGACTGCATCAATTCATCTACTTGGGGGAAGTGGTCTCTTGACACCATTTGGTATGCATTACTTCAGAGTTCAATGTAAAAGAAATTTGAGAATAATCTTTCAAGCATGGGATGATACGTTGCTGTTCTATTGGATGATATTACCCCGAACGAAGAATCACAAAGATCATTCTTAAAAGGAGCAGCAAGATCGATGATAATGGTGTGCTTCTTTGTGCACCTGGCTATGTCAAGCTTGAAAGAAAGCTTTGAATCTGCTCAACTAAAGGATTTTCGGTTTGGGGGGAAGCTGCCAAAGTCTCGTATTCTTAAAGGCTCAATTTCTTCTTTTCAAGAGCCTCAGAAGCTTTGTGGTGAAAGTTTAAGAGATGATGATTTCTATCTTCTACAACGAGACTGTTCGATATCCTTATCTCGGTACTCGTATCATCATCTTCTTAAATTATATCATCTACTCTATCTTTGTAAATATTTATCAAAAACAAAAACACAAAAATATAAAATCAACAAAAAAAGAAAATAAAAAAATATAAAACCAACAAAAACCTATAAAAATCAGAAAATTTGGAAAAGAAAATATATATATATATATATATATATATATATATATATATATATATATATATATATTGTTTTTCAAGACATGTCTTCTGGTATCGATAACATCTATGGTCTTAGAAATGTCATTCAACAATGGCACGAGACCATAGATGAAGTTCGAGCAGAAGGTGTAAATATTTTGTGTAAATATTTTTTTCCAAACATGTCACAAACTATGGCTTGAAGTTATTTCAGACTGTAACCCGAGCTAAAACCATGGTTTACTATTATTTCAGATAGCAACCCATTCTTCAAGAAAGGAAAGTGTTGCGCTAAACTAATTTTCAAATATTTCGTGCACTTATCCTAAAACAAAATGAGGAAAGTATGTCGAAGGACTGCTGTTCCTACTCAAATATTTTTCCTTCTAAAATTCTTCAAAAGGAAAAATATTTGTTTTAACTAAATGGTGGTAAATGAGTTGCTTGAAAATCTATCAGAATCATGTTTTCATTAATTTGCAAAACCCAATCAATAACTTCAGCTTATTTAAAATTTTTGATAGAATGAGTCATTGATTGAGGGGGAGAATGTTTTCAAATTTATATCATCTATCGAGCTTGATGAGTGTGTAAATACTCATCATTTTTTGTCAAATCTGAACTGCAAAACATTTAAAAACACTCAGAAATGCATCAAAATACTGAAAATATCCAAAAACTGTGTTTTATATGTTTTAGATGCAAAATGTTTAAAATCAGATGAAAATCGAGCTAAGTTTGCATAATTGGCGTTCTCCCTCAACTTTCAAATCTTGACAAAATCAGTCCCTGAGCATTTGTTTTGGAATAAAAGTCAACCCAAGTCCTTTCAAAATCAAAATTTATCAAAAATGATCCTTGGGTAAAAAGTTTGGAGAATTTACAAGTTTGGTCCTTCAAGTTTCAAAATTGGCAAAAATAGTCCTTGGAAGTTTAAAAATGGAAAATTATCTTTTATGGTCCTTGTACTAATGAAACTTGGCAAGATTGACCCTTGGAAAAACTTTGAAAAATTGGCAGGTTCAGCCCCTCAAAAAAATCAGAAATTGCAATTATGGTCCTTGTGTATTAATTCCAAATCCAAACACTTGACCCTTGCTTGAGCCTTGACCCCTGCCAATACAACCTTGAACCCCCTGCCAAAGCAACTTGACCCCCCCAACTTGACCCCCTGCCTAATAATACAACCCCGGTCAAACCAGTCAAACCCCACCTCCCTTTTCCCTCCAAAACACTCCTCCTTCTCCACCTGCTCTGCAACCATCTCCCATCACCCCTCACCTCCAGCTCATCTTCACCTCTCCATGTCCCCTCCACCTCCACAACAAACCAAATGCATTAAATGCCTCTCCTTCCTTGCACTCAATCAACCCCAGTTGCTATATCTTCTTTTTGGCGCCAAAAACGAATCCACGGCTAATATCAACTCCAATAATCCAATGGTCCGAAAAAAGAGGGAAATGCTGAAGACACGTGGGAGACTTTTTGTTGATAAATAGAGGGAAGAGAAGGCAGAGAAGAGTAGTAGTTAATTTTTATAATTTCTTGTAAAATCGTTTTTATTATCAATGTCTTAGTTTAAGTCTGAAAGTGTAATTTTCAGCTTCTATGTATGAATTTAAGTTACTTAATCGTTTGTAATCCAGTTAAAGTTCTCATTAAAAGTTTATCCAAGTTTCTTGTTTTTAAGTTTTCTTTTATTTATGCAGTTTTAAATAATCTAAAGCCAGGCTTCAATAAGCTTCATTATAACTCAAATAAGCTTACTAAAGCTGCCCATAGCTTTTAGTAAGCTTATAACTCAGTTTCAAGCAATATTATACCTCAGTCAACAAAAGTCAACTATAAAGCTCAATATGGACTTAGTTATGGATATGGGTTGATGCAGTGTTGGATATGGGTTGATTCTGAGTTGGATATGGTTGAGATAAGTTAGGTTAGTGGTACTTGTCGTTTTGCAAGCCATAGTGGCTAGGACCACATGTGAGTTCGCTTCTAAATAAGAATATTGCATAACTGCTTTTGTGATGCTTAATTTTGTTTCTGCATTTGTTAGTTCATATTCAGTAGTTAGATTATAGTTTCATTACTGTCATTGACTAGATTAGAGTATAGGCTAGAGTAAGTTGCATATAAGCTTGTGTAAGGGTGTTTTGGATCATAGTAGTAAATTGGAATTATAGTGCATATCAGAGGGTAGAATTGTTAGGTATAATCTGTTTTAGTATTATAGAAGTCATTTGAATGAGTAATTTGCATATTAGAGTAGTATAAGTCAAAATTGAATTGAAACTGCTCTTAATTTCAATTCTGTCAAAATCAGTTGGTTAAATCTTTGCATATTGGTTTTAAAACAGTAGATCTAGCTTGCATTAATCTTAATTAGGACTAAATCATCATTATCAGTTCACAAATTGATCTCAAATTTCAGTTTGGTCAAAATCTCAATATTGTCTTGAAAAGTCAAAGTTGGAAAAAGCAGTTTTTCTAAAACTTTGTAGATGTCTCATTTGTTAATCCTTGGTCAAGAGCTTTTGGTATTTTGGATTTAACAAGTTGAGCTGGTCTAGTTTCTAAAACTGAATTTTGTGAAATTTTTCCAAATCTCTTTAAGCTCCTAATCAGCTTGTCAAATGGGGCAAAAGTGCCCTGTGCACACACTCAGTGACAACTGAGTGTGCACAGGCAACTTCTAGACCTTGTGCAGGTCTTGTTTTTGGTCACTAGGATCTGAAACTTGGTTTATTGGCTCAGTGGCTGGTGGTCTTGAGGTCTACAGTTCTGGATTTAGCCTTTGCTTATTAGGTAAGCTTGTGCTTAAGCTAGAAGTTAGGAGGAAAAACTGTTTTGGCACTTAAGCTTTTAAATCACCAAATCATTGTAGCTTATAATTCAGAGGTTAAGCTTAGTTACTTTAGGTGCACTTAAGTTGATGTTAGCTTAAAAAAGCTTCTGGTAGCTTTTGGTTTAGTAAAATAGCTTTTAGCTTAATCTTAGTAGCTTAATTAGGGCAGTTTGCACTACAGCTTCTATTTATCATACATAAGCCATAGTTTTTATATTTTTCATAGAATTAGAATATTATTTTAGACTTGTCCTGAATTTTTCAGATTTTTCCATTACTGTTTGCTATTTTTCTTATTTTTTAAGACTTTTTAAATAGCTTTTAATACAAATAAATCAGAAAATCTTCAAAAAAATAATTTTTCAATTTTCATAGATTAAGATAAATCTAAAAAGCCAAAAAAATATTTTTCCATAATTTTCCTAGTTTAAATAGTAATTTTTAGCAATTTAATTAGTTTTAAATAGTTTTTAAATCATAGAAATTAGAATATAAATCAGAAAAATATAAAATTAGTTTTGAAAATTCTCTTTAGTTATTTTAGATTTTTGAAAAATAGTTTTATAGTTTTCCTCTTTATTTTCATAAATTTTAGTATTTTAATTTAGTTTTAAAGTTTAAAATTAGTTTTTAATTCAAATTTATAAAAGAAAAATCAAGAAAATCAAATTTTAAAAATAGTGATAGCGTTTATTTAATATAATTTATCTTTTTAATTTTTTTTCTCATATTTTTCCTTTGTCATCTAGTATTATCATTAACCCATTTCCTGTTCAATATCACCCGATCACTACGCGTTTAGCTTCAATCGCACAGCTCGTTGGGACTTAACGACCTGGGGAAACACTAAACAATCCTGGATTTAATTGCTTTGGTTTTAGACTGTTTGACTTTTATTACGGTTGACCATTCACAAGTGGTTGACTTGTGTAATAAAAGATAGACCATTTGGGAGCCAATCAAATTTTGGCGCCGCTGCCGGGGAGCTGTGCTAATAATCTTACGTTTAGCAGATTAGTGATTTGAATATTCACTCTTTGTTCATACCATCTATATATATTTATATTTTCTTATAAAAATCCAAAAATCCAAAAACATCTTAAAACATATAAAACACAAAAATATTTTTCTCTTGTTTCTACATATATATAAAACCATAAAACCCAAAGATTCTTCTTTCCCCATTTTCATAATTGCTCTGTTACGCCTAGTGCATGCGCACTCGCTCTTCTAGATCATTGAGTCCTTTTCGTGATCTAGCAGAAATTCCTAGAAGACGTTTCATAGACGTCGTTTCCAAATAGTCGAACCCGGATTCGTACTATTCCAAACAACAATATGCGACGAGCGAACTATGGCGGAAATGCTCCGTGCACCCACCGAGGGTTATGGAGATGCCATCGTTTTTACCGTAATCAATTCGATCACTTCAATTAAAGACACATTTGATCCAACTTGTGTCTACGAATCAATTCCACGGGTTTGATCGAGAAGACCCGTATGCACACATCCGTTGGTTTAACAAGTTGACCTCAACGATCAATTTCAAAGATGTACCACAAAAAGTGATCAAGTTGATGCTATTTCCATTCTCACTTGAGGGGCAGCCCGAATTTGGCTGGAAAAAGAACCCCCTCATTCCATCGAAACTTGGGAGGATCTTGTTCAAAAGTTTGTCAATTATTTCTTTCCTCCATCAAAGACGACTAATCTTAAAAATGAAATTTCTGGATTTCGTCAAAATTTCGATGAAAACTTTTGAGAGGCATGGGAGAGATTCAAAGATCTCCTCAGGAAATGCCCCCATCATGAATTCACGGGGCTTCAACAAGTTAATATCTTTTATAATGGGTTGAACGGTAACGATCAAGATTCTTTGAACGCAGCCGCCGGTGGGAATATCTTGAATCGTAAGCCTAAAGATGTGATTGAGATTTGCGAGATAAAATCAAAAGTTCCTATTTCTCGCAACAAAGTCAATATTCCTAACACTCCTGCTTCTTCATCCGTAACTCTTCCGAAGTTAGCCGCTCGTTAGCCGCTCTAACGGACGTCATCCGTTGTATGATGAAAGAGGTAAAGGAAATCAAAAGTGAAATTCATAAGCCGGAACCAATCAAAGCCGTGAACAAGGTGTGTGAAACTTGTAGTGGTCCACACGCGTATTATGATTGTCAAGCAACCGATGTTTCCTTTTACCAAGCTCCGTAGCTTCATGAAACCACAATCAATACCGAACACAAGCTGATCCTCAATACCGTGCACCTAGCGGTATGACACCACCTGGTTTTCCTCCCGTGCAAAACCATGGCAATCAAAATCGCTTTGTTCCGAATCAAGGACAAAACTTCAATAACTCTCAAAATTTCAATCAAAACCGGAACAATTTCAACCAACCATATCAAGCTCCAAATCAGAAAAGTTATCAACAACCTTCTCAAGCTCCCCTACCAAATGACTTCATGAAAATTACTGAGTCAAGCATACGTTCAATGCAAACTCAAATCAATAACATGAGGGTTGAGCTAAAAAAGGAAATTGATACCACAATGTCTCGGCAGACAAATGAGTTGAAGAATATGATGAGCAGTTTCATGAACATGAATATGAATAAAGCTTCGTCATCCTCTGGAGGACTCCCAAGCAATACAGTCCCAAATCCAAATGCCGAGTTGAAAGCCGTCACCACTCGTAGTGGTAAGACGCACAATGGACCTTCGACTCCAATGCCTCCTCCACCAGGAGCAATGAGTCAAGTTACCAAGGATACAACGGACAAGGTGCATTTCTCAAGCCCACGAAGTATCGGACACGTCCCACCTTCGGTAGTCCAAGCTTTAAGTCCGAACACGGTTCGAAGACAAATTCGAGCCGAAATGACTTCCGTCCCGGCTCAAAAGTCTAGTCAACTTCCTTACCCATCAAGATTGCATGATGAGAAGCTCAAAGACAAAACCAAAGAGCAAATGGAAAAAATTTCCAAATTTTCAATGAACTACACTTTGATATAAGCTTCGTTGATGCTCTCGTTCTAATGCCCAAATTTGCATCCACGCTTAAAGGCTTACTGAGCAACAAAGATAAGTTATCCGAGATGGCTAAAACCCCTCTCAATGAGCAATGCTCAGCGGTCCTTCTCAAGAAGCTTCCCAAAAAGCTTGAAGACCCCGGCAGGTTTTTAATCCCGTGTGATTTCTTAGGGATGGTTCAATGCTCCGCCTTGGCCGATCTTGGCGCAAGCATTAACCTCATGCCACTCTTAGTATGGAAGAAACTGGCTCTTCCTAAACTTACATCCACTTGTATGACACTCGAGCTAGCGGACCGTACCATAACTCTTCCACTTGGGATAGCCGATGTCATGGGTGAAAGTAGGAAAGTTTCAATTTCCTACTGACTTTGTTGTAGTAGACTTTGATGCAGATCCTAGAGTTCCCTCATCTTAGGGAGAGCTTTCTTGAGAACGAGCCGTGCTCTAATTGATGTATTTGCTGAAGAGTTGACCATATGGGTTGACAACGAAGAACTCACGCTTAATATCAACCAGAACTCCAAACCTCTATCCAAACATAGTGTTGCCACAATTGATCAAAAATCTGAAAGAATCAATGCAACACTCTCAAATTTCACAGTTAAGAGGAGTCACCAAAAACGTGCTGAGCTAAAAGCTTTGAAAATCAACCCCGGTTCAAACAAATGGTTTGAAAGTTGTACCAAGGAAGTCAAGAGTGTTCTTGATGATGATGATCTAGAATCGGAGACTTTATCGGAAGTGGTGGAAATTGCTAGCTCTAGTAGCACACCACTTGTCCCACCTCCAGAATCAGTTTATCGTATCGAGTTCGTTAACTCTGTGGATGAAACCAAACTATCTTCAGTTTCATCCGGATTGGATGATGATGTTTGTGATCCAATGGGAGACATTCTTCCCATTGAAGAATTGCTCAAAAATGATCCATCATCTCCTAGTCTTATTATTTCCGACTCTTCCATCCCTTCTCTCACTCCGGATGAGGAAGATGACAACTTTTGGAATGAAGTCGATGCATTTCTTAGTGATGAGTCGATTCCAACAGGAATTGATAATACTTACTTTGATTCGGAGGGGGACATCCTTTTCCTGGAAAATCTGTTGATTGAAGAACCGTTTCCAACCCTCCCTACCGGAAATTCTGTTGACAATCACCATACAAACTTCAAGACTAAGCTTAAAAATGCCAAAAATGGTGATTTGCTTTTTACCGATGAGGAATGGACTTGCATTCTCATGCACATCTTTATTCCATTCTTCACAGATGGTGTGGTTGCTCTTTCCCTTTTCTCTTTCGAGAATGAGGACACCATTTTTGACCCCGGTATCATCCTTTATAGTTTCTACTATTAACAATACCGCGGTTGTATCTCGTCGGTGTGGAACTTTCTGATGTTCTTATGTTTATTAACACGTGAACGAAAGTCCGATCGAGATTGGTTTTCCACGTTGCTTCCCCAAGAACAAATGAATTCGGGGATCGAGTCAAGCTAGCGACTCGGGAATCAAAAATAGTAGCACACTATATGGGTTTTCACCCATATTTCTGACTTCTTTCTACTTTCTACCACCCTAGTGTGGGGAGTTGCCCCCCTTGTTGTATATAAGTTTTCTAAAAAAAAAAAAAAAATTCTCAAATAATGGCCGTAGTATTTCCCTTTTACGTTCTATGTTTCAGCATAACAACCGGTACTTTGAATATTGAGGGCAATATTCATTTCTAGTGTGGGGGGGAATTCTCACGAATTTTATCATGTAATTATACCACCCAATTCCCCATTTTTGGCCAAAATTTTTTTGGAGCAAGTGTTTTGCACTTACTCAACTTACGGTTATCAGTCCGCCATGTCTAACAAACAAAAGGATTGGCTAATCCGGAGCAAACGGCTCTTGGTAAAGATATCTCAAATCCGTTGACGGCTTGCAATTTGCCCAAAATTGTATGGTGTTCAGCCACCATATCTTTAATTAGTGAAGAGTTGGCTAGCCCGCAAGTTTATGGCTTGTGGTAAAGGCAGTTGGAAAACCGTAATTGGTAATCAGCTCACCAAAGATATTTTATCTAAGAGTTGGCTAGTCCAAAAGCAAACGGCTTCTGGTAAAGACAAATCCAATCCGTTGGAAGCTGGTGATTTGCTCAAAATCATTTGGTTATCATTGTACCAAGGTTCTTACTTGAACTGAAACAATTGGCTACTCCAGAAGTAATGGCTTTTGGTAAAGAGATTCAAATCCATTAAGTTTTCTCAAAAGATTGCTAGGGACTAGCAATAGTTTAGTGTGGAGGATTGATGAGTGTGTAAATACTCATCATTTTTTGGTCAAATCTGAACTGCAAAACATTTAAAACACTCGAAATGCATCAAAATACTGAAAATATCCCAAAATTGTGTTTTATATGTTTTAGATGCAAAATGTTTAAAATCAGATGAAAAATGAGCTAAGTTTGCATAATTGGCAGTTTCAGTCCCTCAACTTTCAAATCTTGACAAAATCAGTCCCTGAGCATTTGTTTTGGAATAAAAGTCAACCCAAGTCCTTTCAAAATCAAAATTTATCAAAAATGATCCTTGGGTAAAAATTTTGGAGAATTTACAAGTTTGGTCCTTCAAGTTTCAAAATTGGCAAAAAATAGTCCTTGGAAGTTTAAAAATGGAAAATTATCTTTTATGGTCCTTGTACTAATGAAACTTGGCAAGATTGACCCTTGGAAAAACTTTGAAAATTGGCAGGTTCAGCCCCTCAAACAAATCAGAAATTGCAATTATGGTCCTTATGTATTAATTCCAAATCCAAACACTTGACCCTTGCTTGAGCCTTGACCCCTGCCAATACAACCTTGAACCCCCTGCCAAAGCAACTTGACCCCCCCAACTTGACCCCCTGCCTAATAATACAACCCCGGTCAAACCAGTCAAACCCCACCTCCCTTTTCCCTCCAAAACACTCCTCCTTCTCCACCTGCTCTGCAACCATCTCCCATCACCCCTCACCTCCAGCTCATCTTCACCTCTCCATGTCCCCTCCACCTCCACAACAAACCAAATGCATTAAATGCCTCTCCTTCCTTGCACTCAATCAACCCCAGTTGCTATATCTTCTTTTTGGCGCCAAAAACGAATCCACGGCTAATATCAACTCCAATAATCCAATGGTCCAGAAAAGAGGTGGGAAATGCTCAGAAGACACGTGGGAGACTTTTTGTTGATAAATAGAGGGAAGAGAAGGCAGAGAAGAGTAGTAGTTAATTTTTATAATTTCTTGTAAAATCGTTTTTATTATCAATGTCTTAGTTTAAGTCTTAAAGTGTAATTTTCAGTTTCTATGTACTGAATTTAAGTTACTTAATCGTTTGTAATCCAGTTAAAGTTCTCATTAAAAGTTTATCCAAGTTTCTTGTTTTTAAGTTTTCTTTTATTTATGCAGTTTTAAATAATCTAAAGCCAGGCTTCAATAAGCTTCATTATAACTCAAATAAGCTTACTAAAGCTGCTCATAGCTTTTAGTAAGCTTATAACTCAGTTTCAAGCAATATTATACCTCAGTCAACAAAGTCAACTGTAAAGCTCAATATGGACTTAGTTATGGATATGGGTTGATGCAGTGTTGGATATGGGTTGATTCTGAGTTGGATATGGTTGAGATAAGTTAGGTTAGTGGTACTTTGCTGTTTTGCAAGCCATAGTGGCTAGGACCACATGTGAGTTCAGTTCTAAATAAGAATATTGCATAATCTGTTTTTGTGATGCTTAATTGTTGTTTCTGCAGTTGTTAGTTCATATTCAATAGTTAGATTATAGTTTCATTACTGTCATTGACTAGATTAGAGTATAGGCTAGAGTAAGTTGCATATAAGCTTGTGTAAGGACTGTTTGGATCATAGTAGTAAATTGGAATTATAGTGCATATCAGAGGGTAGAATTGTTAGGTATAATCTGTTTTAGTATTATAGAAGTCATTTGAATGAGTAATTTGCATATTAGAGTAGTATAAGTCAAAATTGAATTGAAACTGCTCTTAATTTCAATTCTGTCAAAATCAGTTGGTTAAATCTTTGCATATTGGTTTTAAAACAGTAGATCTAGCTTGCATTAATCTTAATTAGGACTAAATCATCATTATCAGTTCACAAATTGATCTCAAATTTCAGTTTGGTCAAAATCTCAATATTGTCTTGAAAAGTCAAAGTTGGAAAAAGCAGTTTTTCTAAAACTTTGTAGATGTCTCATTTGTTAATCCTTGGTCAAGAGCTTTTGGTATTTTGGATTTAACAAGTTGAGCTGGTCTAGTTTCTAAAACTGAATTTTGTGAAAATTTTCCAAATCTCTTTAAGCTCCTAATCAGCTTGTCAAATGGGGCAAAAGTGCCCACTGCACACACTCAGTGACAACCGAGTGTGCACAGTAACTTCCAACCTTGTGCAGGTCTTGTTTTTGGTCACTAGGATCTGAAACTTGGTTTATTGGCTCAGTGGCTGGTGGTCTTGAGGTCTACAGTTTTGGATTTAGCCTTTGCTTATTAGGTAAGCTTGTGCTTAAGCTAGAAGTTAGGAGGAAAAACTGTTTTGGCACTTAAGCTTTTAAATCACCAAATCATTGTAGCTTATAATTCAGAGGTTAAGCTTAGTTACTTTAGGTGCACTTAAGTTGATGTTAGCTTAAAAAAGCTTCTGGTAGCTTTTGGTTTAGTAAAATAGCTTTTAGCTTAATCTTAGTAGCTTAATTAGGGCAGTTTGCACTACAGCTTCTATTTCTCATACATAAGCCATAGTTTTTATATTTTTCATAGAATTAGAATATTATTTTAGACTTGTCCTGAATTTTTCAGATTTTTCCATTACTGTTTGCTATTTTTCTTATTTTTTAAGACTTTTTAAATAGCTTTTAATACAAATAAATCAGAAAATCTTCAAAAAAATAATTTTTCAATTTTCATAGATTAAGATAAATCTAAAAAGCCAAAAAAATATTTTTCCATAATTTTCCTAGTTTAAATAGTAATTTTTAGCAATTTAATTAGTTTTAAATAGTTTTTAAATCATAGAAATTAGAATATAAATCAGAAAAATATAAAATTAGTTTTGAAAATTCTCTTTAGTTATTTTAGATTTTTGAAAAATAGTTTTATAATTTTCCTCTTTATTTTCATAATTTTTAGTATTTTAATTTAGTTTTAAAGTTTAAAATTAGTTTTTAATTCAAATTTATAAAAGAAAAATCAAGAAAATCAAAATTTAAAAATAGTGATAGCGTTTATTTAATATAATTTATCTTTTTAATTTTCTTTCTCAGATTTTTCCTTTGTCATCTAGTATTATCATTAACCCATTTCCTGTTCAATATCACCCGATCACTACGCGTTTAGCTTCAATCGCACAGCTCGTTGGGACTTAACGACCTGGGGAAACACTAAACTATCCTGGATTTAATTGCTTTGGTTTTAGACTGTTTGACTTTTATTACGGTTGATCATTCACAAGTGGTTGACTTGTGTAATAAAAGATAGACCGTTTGGGAGCCAATCAGAGCTCCTCTAAACTATCCTACGTGCTTAACTGAAAATGATAGTTGCCTATGTCGAAGGACAAGGAATTTAGGATATGATTGTTAGAATTAGATGACTATAGTTTGATAAACATGTTAATTCCATGCCTTATATGAACTGATTGATATGTTGGATTGACTTGTATTAGTCGATTGCTGTTTGGGTGTTGTCGACCACCATATATCTGTTTTTATGTCCACTAACATATGCAAATAAGATGGTTCATAAGATTGTTCCCGATCCGGATCCCACAAATGAAGATGATTGGATGCCGAATGGAAAGGGTAACTATCTCTTTGGTCGACAAAGAAGAAACGGAGCTTAATTAGATCTCTCTATGGATAGTTGGCACGATAGATGCAACTTCAGAGGTCTCACTGCTTCAGCAGATGGTTTTCTTCAAGCCTTACAGCAACAACAGAAGCAGCTCAACCACCTAACGTATCTTTGTGCTGGACAAGTAGTAGATTATACCATTTTATGTACAATTTTAAAAATATTGTTTCGAAAATGGTAGAAAAATATTTGTTTGAAAATAAATTGGTCTAAATTTTAGAAATCACCGAACTTTATTTTATCAAATCTTAAGTCACTCAATCAATGACTACGGTCATCGATTGAGAGGGAGAGTGATTTAAAATAAAATATTTTCTAACGATATTTCTTCATAAAAGTCCGTTTTGTACAATATAATGTGGTGATTTAAAGATTTAATGTGATGTCATGGTATGATTTTCTTTAATACTCAAAGATCTTTCAAAATGAAATTTTTTCTGTTCTTGTTTGATTGTGAAATTGTTTTATTTTACTTAGAGATCTCTTAAAACTTTCATACCTGACACTAACAATCTTTAAATGTCTTAAATTGATCCATTTCAGTCATTTTTCTATATTAAATCAGGCCACGTCTTTCCCCAAACATTTCTAAAATGATTTAAATCAATTGGGATCACAAATCTCAAAAGGTTTGAAATTTTTGATCGGGGGAGAGATCGTGATTTAAATCCCAAATCGGTTTTAAAGGGTAATTGTTTCAAAAGCACTCCTTCCTTCATATGCCAAACGATTTCAAATACATGATGCACATGATTGAGGAGGAGCATTTAACCAAAAACCATAAGAGAATTTAAACCAGGCATATTTTCTCCCAAGTCTTCTAAAACTATTTAAATCACTTGGGATCCAAATTCTCAAAGGGTTTAATATTTTTGATCGGGGGAGAAAATGTGATTTAAATATGAAATCTGATAAAAGATGATCATTTTGATTCAAAGTGCAAGTTCTCTCTAATATGTGCTAAACTCTTTCGTATATCAATGCACATATTGAGAGGGAGCGAATGGTTTTTATTGGCAATCGTGGAAGTACTTCAAAAACCTCTTTCCTCTATGTGTAAAATAATTTCAAATAACCAATGCACATTTTGAGGGGGAGAATTTACCAAGAAAATCAAATGGCTTTTTCTATGGAAATTGTGATCAAGAATTTATTTCAAAGAACTCTTGCCTCCATGTGCTAAACAATATGTTGAGGGGGAGCATTTCTAAATGATCAAAACAATTAAGGTACAAAATGCTTTGAACTTATATCACAAGTACCTTGATTGATTTTCCAAATGATTTTTCAATTGGTTTCATGAAGGAAAGAACAATACCAAAAGACCGACCAATTTACTTTAGGCATGGTATTATAAGGATGGTTAGGTTAGGTATTCGTTCCAACGATCCCGCCAGAGCCGGAGGGATCTACCCAGGGACAATTCACTAGATAGTGTAGAAGTCCTTAGGTATGATGAAAAAAGGAGAAAAATGAGAATACGGGAAGAGTGCGGACTGAGACAGAACTAGTACTGGAATAAACCCAACAAGGTTCTATTTATGAAGTCTCGGTAAGCACTTAAGGGGTTGAAGAATGAAAAAGAATTGAATGTGAAAAGGGTGAAAAGAAATAGCCCTCCATTAATTCAACCTTAGGGCAGAAACCGGGTTCAATACATATGCTACTGGTGTCTACTAAGGTAACACTGGTATTATAGACAAGACGTCATGGACCGAGTGGACACCTGCACCTAACTTCCCAAGCTACTCAAGTTCCTCTTAAAAGGACTTGTTTCATTCTCACGGGGAACCTACATAATCTATCGACTTTCTCTTAGAAATTGTTGATATTGAAGAAGGAGACCCTCTCCCTAGTCTTCGGCATAGGAACCAAAATGCACAATTGAGTCTAGAGCCAAGAGATCATCCACAATATCTCATTAGGACATAAAATTAATGAAGACTTGCTGTTTCACACAATGTGGAAAGTAAGAATATATTAAGAGTCCTACGCATTATCCTTGTGGTATTGCCAGAACATCCGAGTGATATGTTAAATATTCACGATGAAGATGGAAATCCTTCTAGAGCCAACATCAAACAAGCTCTTGGTGGGTGACATGTGAGATCTTTCCAAAAGATCAAGCTTGTGACAACTGGATAGAAACAATGGGGCGACTCATTCTTGAATCAACCTTGGTCCAGGAAATGAATTGATGAATACTTTTGGAAAAACCGTTCGATGTGTAAATCTTCTTTTCTCTAGCACATCGAATGTGTATTCATGTTTTCAAACACAAAAAGTACCTCTGATTGAAAAAATACTTTTGGAAAAACCGTTCGATGTGCAAATCTCTTCTTTTCTCTAGCACATCGAATGTGTATTCTCTTTCAAATACAAAAGGTATTTTTGATTGAAAATTGATCTTTCTCATAAAACCTTCGTCGTATTGCAAAACCCTTTCTTCTAAGAAATACGCGATTATTTTTCAAGTCAATTTTTCATCAATCAGTGAATCTCAATTCGATAGTTCACTCACTCCGTGTTGTCTTCTTTGAGACGCTCCAGTTTGAGAACGGCTAGAGCAGCTGCGAAACCCTGTCAAGGAGATTCTTCATAATTATACCTGATCACAGGCAGTACTTGTACTGATCAACGGGGAACCGTGGGCCGTGTACCTCAATTTGACGAAAGTGATCAAAGACACTTTCGTGTGTTTTATTGCTAACTGCTGTTTGCAGGTACACTTGGACGGTTGCAGCTGATCGATATTGAGAAGTCAATTCATAGCCGCACGCTCACAGCATCCACACTTAATTTAAAGAAATCATGACAAGTGCTTATATACATAACCTGGCTCTGATAGCTGACAATATCATGAACTAGTAAAGCTTCCGCTACTCTGATGAAAAGATGTCATGATCCAGAAAGTGTGAGCATGTCGGTCCTAAAGTCACAACATCACATGAAGGCAACACAACAAAGGATGATCCAGAGATTTACTGTGGCTGATGATCTCAAAGAAAGCTCAAAGATCATCAAAGATGTGGATCAGTTAAAGGCCTCCACTAAAAGTACAAAACTATGCGGATTTTGAAGAATCGCTACTAAAGCACAAAGATTACGGAACTTGAAGAATTGAAGTCTACGAGCTCAGAACTAATGACAAAGATAGAATGCTAGGATGCAAAATGTATTTCATGGGGTGACCTCCCTTAGGGGGAGATTTTTAGGAATTGGAGATTCCATGTGAAAGTGTCGGTCACCCCAATTATGGTCTAGCATATGTTAGCTCGTAGACATGTCGTTATTTACATTATTTAGTAGTTAATTAGTTAGTTAGTAGTGTAGATTAGTTTAGAGCAACACCGTGGAGGAAGGGCGGGTCTTTACCCATTGTATGCATGATCCACAGCCAGTCAGAAGGGCGTTTAGTTTGTAACTATAAATACCCTTCCACTAAGGGAAGGGTGGTGCTTCTTGGATAATCTAACCTTCTCTTTTTGTTTATCTCTCTAGAATCACCCTCTCATCTCTTTCTCTCTCTAAAATAATGGCATACTTGTATAATCATCTCCCTAGACCACCCCAATCATCTAAACAACATATAATATACGTTCCTACATTACGCTGTATGCAATTAGGTCAAAGAATGTTCCACACCGCCATCAGATATGCCGTAACTCCTTCCAATGATTACGGTGTAATCATACCAAATGTAATCTATTGATCTGTGCCGAACCGTCAAGTCTAATCACACAAGCTGGCCACTTGTGAATGGCCAACCGTAACAGACTTAAAACAGCTTAAGCACAAATGCAATGAAGTCCAGGGGAATACAGTGAATTCCCGGGTCGTTAAGTCCCACGGAGACTCAATGGTGTGTCAAAACACTTGATCAGACGATAGAATGATCACTAAGGATAGTGATCGGAAAGGATTTGGATGGATAATTACACTACTGAAAAAGTTTATAAATTAAAGCGACTTAAATACAAATTAAGAAAAGTTAAAAAGATAAAAATATTAAATAAACGCTATCACTATATTTAAAATTGATGAACGTTTAAAACTTAAAACTTAAAACTTACGTTTAAATAAAATTACGTAAACGTACAAAATAAAAAGTGAGATCTAAGAAATAAAAGACCTAAAATATGAAAATGACATTTTTACAAACCTAATGATAAAAGAAAATTTATAGAAAAAATAAAACTATTTTTACAACTATTTAATTACTTAATATTAACTAAAAACTAATTTTAACTATTAAATAATAACCTAAAATGCAAGAAAATAGGAAATAAAGCTAGAAAAATAAAATTATGACTTAGAAAAATCTAAAATATCATAAAACTAATTTTAAAACTGAAAATATATTTTTTTGGACTTTTTATATATTTATTACTAATTTAAAACTATTTGAAACTAATTAAAATGCTAGAAATGACTATTTAAACTAAGAAAATTATGGAAAAATATTTTTTTGGCTTTTTATATTTATCTTAACTTAAGAAAAATGAAAAATTATTTTTTTGAACCTTTTCTTAATTTTTTGTATTAAATGCTATTTAAAAATGCTTAAAAACTAATTTAAATTAAGAAAAATAGCAAATCAACTTGGAAAAATATGAAAATTTCAGGAAAACTCTAAAATAATATAAGGAAGCTAGGAAAAATTGAAAAACATGGGGATGTTTAGAGGAATTTGAAACTGATGTAGCAAGTGCTTGTGAAATAAGCACTAGAATAAGCAAATGGCTACCAATAAGCACCCAACTAAAACAGAAGCTTAAATAAGCTTAAAGAACCAAAATGCAACAGATTACAACAAGCCCTAACCACTGGAATAGCAAATTACTCAGATTTGGTGTTTTGAACTAATAAGCTAAAACAGATTTTGGTAGGCAACTTGCAGCCTATCAATAAGTACTCAAATAAGCTGGAAACTAGAAAGCAATTATTGGAACCTCAAGATAACCTGGCTAAGAACATGTAAACCAAAAATTAGACCTAGATAAGCCAAGATGAGCCCTGCACAAGCTTGAGAAAAAGCTTATGGATCCTTGCCAGGGCACTATCTAAGACAAGGACTAACTTCTAGCTAATAAATAAGCACTTAATAAGCTGAGAAATGGAAAACTATTATTTTTATAATTTATTTAAGCAGTTAAAGTTTACTATCCCAAAAGCATTAAAGCTGAATCCTAATATTGAACACACACTAAAAAGATCTATTTTATTCAAAAACGACCCAAGTGAAAAGTTTGACTTTTGTAAAAACCAAAAGGGTTGACTAATTTGAACTTTGATTTGATCCTGTGGACTGAATAAGATGTATTAAGGTATATAAAGACTGATTTGGGCTAGAACAACAACTAATAAGCTAAATGACATGATTTGGTTACATGAAAATTCCCACAGTGGACAGTTGGGTACAATAAGATGATTTTGACTTTTTACTAAACAAGCACTAGTTTTGATGACTTATCTGAGCTAAAGAACACTAAAGTGATTTATAACAACAATGAATAACAACACAATAAGCTTCAAAAAGCAGTATCATGCAGAACCAAACACCCCTTATTGAAACAGTTTTGAAGCTTTTCAAAGGTTTCCACTGATTAAGACCATACAAATGATTAGAAACTTTATATTAACTATTTTTAAATAGGATTAAGCTAACATTAACAGGTTTTAAGCACTTTAACTAGAATATGCAAATTTTAAGAAAATAGCTTACAAATTGGAATTCAAATGTAGACTGAGAACAAAGACCTGAAATCACTCCTAATGCTTCCCAAGAGACTCTAAACCAATAAGCAATCCAAGAAAGCTCTGCTCCAGTTTCTTGATCATTTCCCATAGATTTTTTATTTTAAACTAATTTATTGGTATTTTTGGTGATATTTTTTGTTTTGACTACAAACTGAGTTTTAAGGATTTTAAAAGGTTAGAAAAGCTTTATAAGAGCTTATATGAGCTTTTTCAATCCTTAACAACAACTAAGAACAACATTTAAGTAATTTGAGATTTTGAACAATAAAATATGCATAAACTGAAATCGTGTACAAGAATTGAAATTGAAACTGAAATTAAGTTTTTAATACACTGAGATTGGATTACAAAACACTTGAAAGATTAGCATAAACGGGAAAACTTAAATTATTTAAAAACGAGACAAGTAAATAAAAATTACACTAACTACTCTACTACCCTCTTTCTCTCAGCTTCTTTCTTGATTTATAATGATCTATGTCGACCTCTGAATCTTTCCCACCTCTTCTCATCCCTTGGATCATTGAAATTCATCTAAACCACACATGTGGCATTTTTGGCGGGAAATATGGTTTTGCCAGTTGAGGGGTTGAGTGAGGGGGAGGGGGTTACATTTAATGTTTTTGTAGTTGTGTGGAGGTGGAGGGGACAAGTGGAGTAATATGTTGAGGAGGGGGAATGGTTGTGTGGAGTGTATGCAGAGAGCAGTTGAGGAAGAAAGACTTTGGCGCCAAGGCCAAGTTTGACTGGGTATTAATAAGAAAGGGGGGGTCAAAAGTGGCAGGGGTCCAAATGGTTGGCAGGGTCACAATGGGTTTTGACAAGGCCAAATGATTAAAGGGTTAATAATCAAGGGACCAATTGTGTAAATTCTGAAAATAAAGGGACCATTGCTGCCATATCTGCAAAGTTGCTCCAAGGACTAAAAGTGACAAGTTTTAATAATGCAAGGACTAAACTTGACATTTTCCAATTTTCCAAGGACCATTTTTGCCAATTTTGAAACTTGGAGGACCAATCTTGTAATTTTCTCAAACTTTTGACATTTTTCACCAAAGGACTAAATTTGACAAGTTATGATTTAAAAAGGACCTTTGGTGATTTTTCTTTTGAAATTAGGGCTCAGGGACTATTTTTGACAATTTTTGAAACTTGGGGGACTGAAACTGCTAATTATGCAAACTTAGCTCATTTTTCATCTGATTTTGAACATTTTGCATCTGAAACATATAAAATGCAATTTTGGAATATTTTCAGTGTTTTGATGCATTTCTGAGCATTTTTAGATGTTTTGCAGTTCAGATTGACCCAAAAATGATGAGTATTTACACACTCATCAATCCCCCACACTGAGATATTGCTAGTCCCTAGCAATGATTTGAGAAAACTTAATGGATTTGAACCTCTTTACCAAAAGCCATTACTTCTGGAGTAGCCAAATGTTTCAGTTCAAGTAAGAACCATGGTACACCGATAACCATCTGATTTATTGGCAAATCATAAACCATATAACGGATTTGATGTGCCTTTACCGAAGCCGTACCCTTCTGGACTAGCCAACTCTTAGATAAATTATCAGAATTATCTTTGGTGAGTTGAATACCAATTATGGATTTTCCACTGCCTTTACCACAAGCCATAACCTTGCGGGCTAGCCAACTCTTCACTTTTTAGGATATGGTGAGTTGAGAACCATACAATTTTGGGCAAATTGCAAGCCATATAAACGGATTTGAGAAATCTTTACCAAGAGCCGTTTGCTCCTGGATTAGACAATCCTTTTGTCTTCTGAGACATGGCGGACGATAACAATGAGTAAGTGTAGAACACTTACTCCAAAAAAAAATTTTTGGCCAAAAATGGGGGAATTAGGCGGTATAATTATATAATAAAATTCGTGAGAATCCCCCCCACACTTAGAAATGAATATTGCCCTCAATATTCAAAGTACCGGCTGTTTATGCCGAAACAAAGAACGTAAAAGGGAAATACTACGGCCATTATTTAGAAAGATTTTTTTTTTTTTTTTTTTTTTTTTTTTGAGATTTATATATATACACAACATGTGGGGCAACCCCCCCACACTAGGGTGGTAGAAAATAGAAAGAAGTCAGAAATATGGGTGAAAACCCATATGGCGTGCTACTGTTTTTGTTCCTCGAGTCGCTAGCTTGACTCGACCCCGAATTAATTTGTTCATGGGGAAGCAAAGTGGAAGAGACAATCTCCATCGGACTTTCATTCAAGATGTTTGGACAAACATTTGAAGCACGTGAAAGTTCCACACCGATGAGATATAGAGAGAACCGGCTCAAAAAATGATAATTGAAAATGCCGGGGTCAAAGATAGTGTCTTCATTCCCGAAGGAGAAAAGGGAACGAGAAGTCACACCGTATGTGAAGAAAAGAAAGAAAATCATGATAAAAATCATGACTAACTCCTCATTATCAGAAGGGGAATTCATGATTTTTGGATCATGAATCTCATCAGTGAGGATAGAATCGTCATCACATGATGGAAGAGATAAGTTAGAATACAGAGGTGGGACAAGTGGTGTGCTCTGAGAGCTAGCAATTTCCACCACTTCCGTGATGGTCTCTGTATCGGCCTCAGACATTTCATCGAAAAGAGGATTTACTTTCCCAAAAGTGTAGTCATTATTAAATTCAAAAAGAGGATTTGAGAAAATCCCGGAAGTAACCTCAGAAATGTCAAGAGAATCACAAAAGGCAAATCACAATCACTATCGGATATATCCTCAGACTCACTTGGGATTGGGACAAGATCCTCAACACTTGATGATTCCGTTTCCGAAATAGTGCTGAGATGATCATCCTCCATTATGAGAGAGTCTTTGGAAGCAATAATAGGTAAGATAGGTGTGATAGCAATAGACTGAGGGAGTTGAGAAATAAGATCGTTCAATTGAATAGCACTCTCCTCGTCGTCCTCATAATATTCCCTCATTTGAATAGTATCCTCATCATCATCGTCATCATATCGGATTCTTATATTCATCTGCTGAAGCTTACACACCATTCTTTTCATTTGTAGTTTCTTTCGAATGCGTATTTCTTCAGAACTCTGTGGAAGATTACACTCCTCGTAATCATTGATATGCTGCGAAGGCTCGGAAGTCTGATTACTAGGATTAGTCGTTCGTTCTTCAGCTAGTAATTCTCCAATAGTTTTATCATGATGATATTGATGAATGATGGAATACTGTGGGGGTTGGAAGTTGTCAAAACCGGGAGAATTGGAATTGTGAAAATTTTGATTCATCGGTTGACATTCAAAAGTCACATGAGGACCCCCGCAATTCTCACAAAAGAGATAATTGGGAAAATAACTTTCACCAAAGTTCTGATTGTAACATGGTTCCGGCTCATAGACAAGCGGGACCCGTGGTGGACAATCAAAACCGTAATGAGAATCATTCCCACAAAACTCGCATGAGTAGGATTCATATTGGGGCTGTGGAGGTAGGTAGGAAAAATCGGGTGTTTCATTTGAAATGGGATCGGGATTACCGACAAATTTGTCTCCGAAACTCACATTGGTACATCGCCGACAATTTCCACCGTTAAATGGACCTCCACACCAGGAACATGTCGAAAACCATGACATGAAGAATTAAACAGATAAGAGGGATAAGAGATGAAGAATTAAACGGTTATAGAGGATAAGGAATGGAGAATTAAATAGATTAGAGGGTAAAGGAATGGAGAATTAAACAGATTAGAGGGTAAAGATGAATTTTTTTTTTTTTTTTTTTTTTTTTAACTTTACAAAAAACTTTTTACAAAGGATGGGATATGTGCAAGAATGGGTCTGAAAATGGCTAAACACACGCTAAAGCCTCCCCGGCAGCGGCGCCAAAAATTTGATCTGTGCCAAACAGTCAAGCTACCTCACACAAACCGACCACTTGTGAATGGCCGACCGTAAGAAGCTTAAAACTGCTTAAAACACAAATACAATGAAGATCAGAGAATACAATGAATTCCCGGGTCGTTTAGTCCCACGGAGACTCAATGGTGTGTCAAAACACTTGATCAGACGATAGAATGATCACTAAGGATAGTGATCGGAAAGGATTTGGATGGATAATTACACTACTGAAAAAGTTTATAAATTAAAGCGACTTAAATACAAATTAAGAAAAGTTAAAAAGATAAAAATATTAAATAAACGCTATCACTATATTTAAAATTGATGAACGTTTAAAACTTAAAACTTAAAACTTACGTTTAAATAAAATTACGTAAACGTACAAAATAAAAAGTGAGATCTAAGAAATAAAAGTCCTAAAAATATGAAAATGACATTTTTACAAACCTAATGATAAAAGAAAATTTATAGAAAAAAGAAAACTATTTTTACAACTATTTAATTACTTAATATTAATTAAAAACTAATTTTAACTATTAAATAATAACCTAAAATGCAAGAAAATAGGAAATAAAGCTAGAAAAATAAAATTATGACTTAGAAAAATCTAAAATATCATAAAACTAATTTTAAAACTGAAAATATATTTTTTTGGACTTTTTATATATTTATTACTAATTTAAAACTATTTGAAACTAATTAAAATGCTAGAAATGACTGTTTAAACTAAGAAAATTATGGAAAAATATTTTTTTGGCTTTTTATATTTATCTTAACTTAAGAAAAATGAAAAATTATTTTTTTGAACCTTTTCTTAATTTTTTGTATTAAATGCTATTTAAAAATGCTTAAAAACTAATTTAAATTAAGAAAAATAGCAAATCAACTTGGAAAAATCTGAAAATTTCAGGAAAACTCTAAAATAATATAAGGAAGCTAGGAAAAATGGAAAAACATGGGGATGTTTAGAGGAATTTGAAACTGATGTAGCAAGTGCTTGTGAAATAAGCACTAGAATAAGCAAATGGCTACCAATAAGCACCCAACTAAAACAGAAGCTTAAATAAGCTTAAAGAACCAAAATGCAACAGATTACAACAAGCCCTAACCACTGGAATAGCAAATTACTCAGATTTGGTGTTTTGAACTAATAAGCTAAAACAGATTTGGGTAGGCAACTTGCAGCCTATCAATAAGTACTCAAATAAGCTGGAAACTAGAAAGCAATTATTGGAAACTCAAGATAACCTGGCTAAGAACATGTAAACCAAAAATTAGACCTAGATAAGCCAAGATGAGCCCTGCACAAGCTTGTGAAAAAGCTTATGGATCCTGTGCACAGGGCACTATCTAAGACAAGGACTAACTTCTAGCTAATAAATAAGCACTTAATAAGCTGAGAAATGGAAAACTATTATTTTTATAATTTATTTAAGCAGTTAAAGTTTACTATCCCAAAAGCATTAAAGCTGAATCCTAATATTGAACACACACTAAAAAGATCTATTTTATTCAAAAACGACCCAAGTGAAAAGTTTGACTTTTGTAAAAACCAAAAGGGTTGACTAATTTGAACTTTGATTTGATCCTGTGGACTGAATAAGATGTATTAAGGTATATAAAGACTGATTTGAGCTAGAACAACAACTAATAAGCTAAATGACATGATTTGGTTACATGAAAATTCCCACAGTGGACAGTTGGGTACAATAAGATGATTTTGACTTTTTACTAAACAAGCACTAGTTTTGATGACTTATCTGAGCTAAAGAACACTAAAGTGACTTATAACAACAATGAATAACAACACAATAAGCTTCAAAAACAGAGTATCATGCAGAACCAAACACCCCTTATTGAAACAGTTTTGAAGCTTTTCAAAGGTTTCCACTGATTAAGACCATACAAATGATTAGAAACTTTATATTAACTATTTTTAAATAGGATTAAGCTAACATTAACAGGTTTTAAGCACTTTAACTAGAATATGCAAATTTTAAGAAAATAGCTTACAAATTGGAATTCAAATGTAGACTGAGAACAAAGACCTGAAATCACTCCTAATGCTTCCCAAGAGACTCTAAACCAATAAGCAATCCAAAAGAATCTCTGCTCCAGTTTCTTGATCATTTCCCATAGATTTTTTTATTTTAAACTAATTTATTGGTATTTTTGGTGATATTTTCTGTTTTGACTACAAACTGAGTTTTAAGGATTTTAAAAGGTTAGAAAAGCTTTATAAGAGCTTATATGAGCTTTTCAATCCTTAACAACAACTAAGAACAACATTTAAGTAATTTGAGATTTTGAACAATAAAATATGCATAAACTGAAATCGTGTACAAGAATTGAAATTAGAACTGAAATTAAGTTTTAATACTGAGATTGGATTACAAAACACTTGAAAGATTAGCATAAACGGGAAAACTTAAATTATTTAAAAACGAGACAAGTAAATAAAAATTACACTAACTACTCTACTACCCTCTTTCTCTCAGCTTCTTTCTTGATTTATAATGATCTATGTCGACCTCTGAATCTTTCCCACCTCTTCTCATCCCTTGGATCATTGAAATTCATCTAAACCACACATGTGGCATTTTTGGCGGGAAATATGGTTTTGCCAGTTGAGGGGTTGAGTGAGGGGGAGGGGGTTACATTTAATGTTTTTGTAGTTGTGTGGAGGTGGAGGGGACAAGGGGAGTAATATGTTGAGGAGGGGGGATGGTTGTGTGGAGTGTATGCAGAGAGCAGTTGAGGAAGAAAGACTTTGGCGCCAAGGCCAAGTTTGACTGGGTATTAATAAGAAAGGGGGGTCAAAAGTGGCAGGGGTCCAAATGGTTGGCAGGGTCACAATGGGTTTTGACAAGGCCAAATGATTAAAGGGTTAATAATCAAGGGACCAATTGTGTAAATTCTGAAAATAAAGGGACCATTGCTGCCATATCTGCAAAGTTGCTCCAAGGACTAAAAGTGACAAGTTTTAATAATGCAAGGACTAAACTTGACATTTTCCAATTTTCCAAGGACCATTTTTGCCAATTTTGAAACTTGGAGGACCAATCTTGTAATTTTCTCAAACTTTTGACATTTTTCACCAAAGGACTAAATTTGATAAGTTATGATTTAAAAAGGACCTTTGGTGATTTTTCTTTTGAAATTAGGGCTCAGGGACTATTTTTGACAATTTTTGAAACTTGGGGGACTGAAACTGCTAATTATGAAAACTTAGCTCATTTTTCATCTGATTTTGAACATTTTGCATCTGAAACATATAAAATGCAATTTTGGAATATTTTCAGTGTTTTGATGCATTTCTGAGCATTTTTAGATGTTTTGCAGTTCAGATTGACCCAAAAATGATGAGTATTTACACACTCATCATCTATATTGAAGATACAGCGTAACTCATTCCATGTGTTACACTGTAACTAGCTTACCTAGAGCATTATTATGGAATTATTAAGGCTGCGGCGTAACTCTCAACTCAAGTTATGCCGTAACTAAGTCGTGCCTATAAATACAAGCCCTCATTTTTTCATTTCACATCATTCACTCCACCCCAAAAAGCAGAGAACGTCAAGAGAGGTCCAAAGGTAGATCTTGAAGAGCATACGGAGCCATCTCCAAGAGAGAAATCACTCCCTAATGATAAGCATTAGCAATTATTTTATCTTTTACTTTCGATTCATGTATATCATTATGTCAAACATTGAATCTTTGGTTTCTTTTAATATGATCGGCCAAGCACCTTTGATGCTAGCCTAGTTATGATTCCTTAATTGTTTTGTTTATGTTTACATGCTTTCGTATAATTATTTCTAGTGTATGCATGCATAGTTCGTTGGTAGCTACCCTAGATTCGGTAGTTTTGAATGGCGGTGGTATCTAGTTGCTTAAGAGAATTGACCAACTGACCCTAAGTAGTTAGGTTGAGTTGGGAAGGGTAAGAATTGAACAACTGACGACCATTCCTCGCTTGTGCGAACTGACCAAATGATCACCTGCCGTTTGGATGAACTTAAGAAGTTATGGATAAGTGTCTAAGATGCTAGCGCCCGGGCACTCATTGTTACGAATCTTTCATGTAGAGGTACTTAATGTCTTGGCTTAGGGGACTAAAAACAACTGGACTTTCAAGGTAGTAGCTTGATCTCCGGTGGAAGCCTTTGCTGATAGGTTAGGACGAACTGACAAAATGATGTCCTAGCGACTTAAAACCCCACTTGAATCAATTGGAAGTAGTAAGACGTGAACATAACATGATAGGATGAGTAACTAGGTTAGCACACCTTACCCTTATTGATCACAACCACTATTTTATTTGTTTGGGTTTATTTCTTGTTTTCTAGTTAATTAATCATTTCAATCCTTAAAACAATTAAAATCAGTGACACCTAGACTTAATTAGAATCCGCTTACATAACTCTTGGGAAAACCTCGGTTTTACCGATTACTACACTACACAGGACCGAGTACACTGCCCGTGAGTGCATAAGGTGGACCATAGGTAAACAAGAATTTATAAATATTAAAACCTGGTCAGAAAACCTGCATCAGATATTATGAGGCAAGACGCTACATTTTATATGCATTAACTCGTGTATTTGATGATTTTGAAGATCCCTTGACTCTTGACCTTCGTTTTTTGCTATGGGATTTATTTTTTGTTTTTTCAGTTACACTCATTAAATTTTTTCACTTGTATTTAACTTCCCTTATTGTTCTTTAATCTCATGCTTCGAGTTTAGGTGAGGAAGCGAGCAATCATTGGTGTCTTGGTCAAGGATTTGGTCATGTATAATTGGTTTTTTCCCCTTCGTCGTAGCACGCTAGTAATAACTTAAAGAACAACTCACCCCGTAAGCCTTTATGTTGTGTCAACCCTTTTATTTTTGGAATAGCTGCATCTATAGACTCTAGTGGTGGATATTAGTATCTTTACCAAGTCTATAATAGAATACTCGTCATGACTGAGCAGTTGAGTGATCACCCAAAAAATATAAATAAATAGATTAGTGACAGATGGGTGTGATTTCAATTACCTTTTCGTGAGGTGCTCGGTTTGGAAATTTATAGCTTAGGTAATTTTTAATCTAATATCTTCCAAGACATCTTGGGAGATTTCTTTTTAGAAATGATTTAAAAGGTCTACTTGAGGGCAAGTATAGTTCAAGTGGGGGAATATTTAATAACACCAAATTAGCCTGATATTTTAGTATCAAATTCTCATGTTTATTGTCTCATTTTATATTAATATGGTACTTAATTCGTTCACATTTGTTCATATTTACATTTAAGGTTAATCGAGGCATTGGAGCGGAAAAGATGCAAGAAAAGGTCAAAAAGTACAAAAACGCATTTAGAAAAATGTTATGGCGTAAGTGGCACGATGGACCTACGTCGTGACGTACTATTATGGCCAAGGAATTTTCTAAGTCTTAAGAAAGTTACAGCGTAACCAAGTTATTGAGGTTACGGCGTAAAATAGAAGAAAATGTTAACAAGAGTTCTACGGGCGTAACCTATTCTTAAGGTTACGCCGTAGAAAGGTTACAGCGTAAGTAGATCGATAGACTTACATCGTAACTATCAAACTTGATCGCCAAGGAGTTAAAGCCCAGGGACTGAAAGTAAAAATAATAAAAACGATCAGGGACTAAAGATGGATATTCATATGAAGTTTATTATGCCACAAGGACTGCATATAATTATGTTAAGAACGATTAGGGGCTGAAACTGTACGAATCCTATATAGTTTTACACTTGTAATGCACAAGGACTTGAAGTGAAAACTAGGCGCTACTCCAGGGGGTACATCCGTACATGTCGATGATGTTTCAATGAGCCATTAATATCACTTTATGGAAATAAGTTACGTCGTAACTTATTAAAGGAATTTAGTACGAATGTTTTACAGCGTAACCCGTAATTCCGGTTACGCTGTAACTTTGTCGTGGCCTATAAATACAACCCTAATTCTGTACTTTTCATGATCTCTTTTCACCCCTCTCAAGGGGACAATTAGGGCACCATATTAGGGTATTTTCCAGCATAATCAACCAATTTGAAAGGGAGAATTCACTTGCAATCATCATCTTTATTAGTCATACATCAAGTAATTTGTATCAAATAATATGTTCATTTAAATTCATGTTTTATTCATTATTTTTAGTATAATAGAAGAAAATGTTATTGCCATGATTTAATTTTCTCGTCTTCGTATCGCTTTATATGCTTATTCATGGACACCTTTGTTTCGGTAGTGTTAATGTTTGGTAGTATCTAGGAAGTTAGGAGAATTGACCATCGGACCCTAGACGAATAGGTTGCGAGTAGTAGTAAGAATTGACCTTAGGACTACCACTATCTTGTGTGCTTATTGACTATAGGATCACCTACCAAACGGAGATGCTTAAGAAGTTAAGGGGAAACCTAAGTTCCGAGAGGCCGGGTTTCTTAGAATAAGTTTAGATTGTAGCTGGTACTTAATGACTCTACATAGGTTAACCCACAAACTCTGGAAATAGTATGGTTACAGAATATGAACCTATGGAACATAGGCTAGGCGAATTTACCCGAGGAGTCTAGTGACATTTACCCCCACATGAAGTGATAGAAAACATTAATAGGAAAACTTAATTATGGCGTAACAAAATTAGTAATTAGGCTATCACATTTCTCGCTATTGATGCTTTCTTTTTATTTTCATTAGTTTAATTATTAATCAATTCAAACTCCCCTTTAAAATCAGTGACATTAGAACTTAGATTAGATCACACTCATAGCTCTTGGGATGACATCGGCTTTACCGATTACTACACTACACACGACCGGGTACACTGCCCGTTAGTGCATAGGTAGACCTTAGGTAGACGAGAAATTATGAATAGTAAAATCTGGTCTGAAATCCAGCGTCAACTATACACTAAGCTACTAAAGAAGTATCCTGATTTTGGTCAAGAGGAAACAAATGAAGGTGCAGTTTGACTGTGGAAAGTCAAATTTTAAGGAGAAGGGATTTAATACGCGCCAATTTATCGTTTCAAAAGAAGTCACGTGCCAGGCACGTGTGGACCAAGTAGCCAAAAGTCTGTTATGACTTTTGGCGGGAAATTTTGTTTTGCTTCTTTTCCCTTTACAGCTTTGTATAAATACTTCTTTCTATTTCACTTGTAAATCATTCACTAAAACTGATTGTAATCTTCTTCTCTCTTTAATTCCATTACAACAAAGTGAGTTATTGATCTCAAATACGGTTTCATTTCTTCTTATTGTGATCCCCTGTTTGTTATCTACACATTAGCCACATTTCATTATGATTTCTGGTTAATTACTACCTGCACACATCAATAACTTGCTAATGCGACGGTATCGGAAAAGTATACGAAATCATATTTTCCACGCCTTAAAACTTACCAGCATTACTAGGATTGTCATATGAAAAGCAAACTATTCAAAACCATGTAATTTAAAAAGTGAGATGACAACTCTCGCACCCCGTATATCAATTTTCAAACAATCACTATTTATTTTATAGTTCAGTTTTCATCCTCAAATATTTGAGTGATAACATGATTTCTATATTATACGTCTTCATATCATGTTTCAATGAGATTGGGCATTTTAATTTTTTTCGTTCTCAACTTTTATTTTGCGCTTGAAATTATATAATATACAACTTTTAGTAGTTTAACTTTCATCTACTGAATTTTCATAATCCATATTATAGGAGAGCCCGACGCAGTGTTCCATTAGCGTGTTTTAGGAGCCCTACATGCGCGTATAACAGTTATAGTTAAAAAAAAATGTTCTAGTATTAATGGTTTTATTGAGTGTATGCCGGTGTGACAACTCAATAACATGTTATTAGGTTCCACTTCACCTAGCACTCTAACACATGAATTTATATCTCTACTACTTATAAAAATTGTATATCTTTTCTTAAAACTTGACTCTTGAAACTTAAATTAATATATTTTGCTTAAATTACCTCTAATTACCTTTTAATAGGGGTGGTAATTCTCGACACGACACGATAAACGACATGAACACGACACGAAGTTAAACGGGTTTGGGTTGAGGATAAACATGTTTGGGTCAAAAACAGGTCAACCCGTCTAACCCGTTTAATAAACGGGTTGTGTTTGGGTTGAGTAAATATTAAACAGGTCAACCCGTGAACCCGTTTAAGTATACAAGACTCAAAAAATAAAAAATATAACCTAGTTTTTATGTTGGATGTGGATTAAATGTATTTTTATGTACTTAATATGAGTGAATTACGATTATACCTCAATTATCATTGAAATTGACACTTATAACTCTGAAAATTGTCGTATAGTTTTTTGTAGGTTATTTTTATTATATTTTGGATCCTTATATCATTTTCGCATTTAAACTAGTTAAAATAACAAACCACCAACCTTATTTATTGTTTGACCTATTCAGTTAAACAGGTTAAACGGGTTACAAACGGGTAACACGTGTTATGCAGGTCTGGGTTATAGTTGAATTTCTTGACACGATTAATAAATGAGTCGTGTTTGGGTAGAGGTTATACCAACCCGACAACACGCGAACCCGAATAGGTTAACACGAACACGACTCAATTGCCACCCCTACCTTTTAAGCTTGGTAACTTTTCAAAAACTTGGCAACTTATATTATTTTTTATTATCAATTCTAAACTTTACAACTTTTCAAAAACAAACTATACTAATTTTAAAAACATGCACATGTATTTATAAAACATGCATGCTTTGCATCAAATGTCGAACCAAAATCACAATTTCACAAGTACAACTATTTGCCGCTATTCACCGTCGTTTTGCTCGATTATTCGTTGCATATATTATAAGTTTGCTAAGAGCCTCGGGTACCCTGCGCCGTCCCCCAAATGCTCCCGGAAAACGTCACCCGGCGGCTCCACAATCACACCGGACCTCTTGTTTTCGCGTCCTGAGCCATCACAACCAGCCCAAATGGTCTCGGAAAACGCAACGGGACGGCGCAAACATGTTACCGAGCCTCACATTTTTCCTTTTTTTTTTGGCGTTATCCATTTTTTTCCTTTCTTTTTCACTTTTGAAAGTGTAGGCAACGGTTGCGAAGAAAATGTGTTTGAAGAAAAAGATTAGTATGTAGCCTGTGAGATTTGTGTGTTTGAAGAGTGTGTATAAAAGAAGTATGGCTGCAAAATGGAGTGTTTCTTTGTGAGTGCGATTATTTGCAAGATTATGGCAAAATGAAGTAGGTTATATACTTTTAAGATTAGGGCAAAATGTTTGTTGGACTTATCATACTTTTGGGATTGTATTATTTTGTGCTTGGGCCTATCCAAAATTTAAAAGAAAAAAGTAGACTACATTTTTGTTTGGGCTAGCTTATTATCCGAATTTATGGTAAATGTTATGGTTTGATTAGATTTTATAAAATTGTGGTATTTGGCTAAATTTTGATATATTAAATGGTATATGGTTATTTTTTTATTAATAAAATTTTAATTTTAGTTAAATATGTTGTTTTATTTAAATAAATGAAAAAATATATATATGAGGTTTAGGGGTGCACAATGGTATCATAGGAGGAAGATAGTTTTTGGTATTGTGATGAATTCTCGTGTTATGAAAAAAGATGCTGATATGACACAATTTTTTCTACGACACCAACGGTACCACACAACTATACCTAGTGGTCTAATAATATTGATTTTCGGTAAAGATGTACGTAGTAGTATGATTTTTCCCGAGATATGACTCATCAAATAATTTTTTATTTTTTTTATTATTCTTTTTGTATTTTATTTTTTATTTTTTTAACTTGACTCATCAAATACCTGAGTGACCCAGATATTGATATTCTGAAACCCATCAATGTCGGGTCTAAGCAAACTCAAACACAGATAAGTTAGCAACACTTGAAAGATAAGCGACGACACCCCACCAAGCAGTTGACTTTGCTTTGCAGAAATGACAACGTTACTGGCTTTTGCTGTGTCAGTTTTGATGATTAATGTTTGTATTTGTAATGGGTTATTAACTAGTACTAGAATTAATCGTATGAGTGGCACCAGTAATTATATAACCAAGGAAGCACTTTGGTTTAATCAGACTCTTGATCACTTCTCCCCTTACGTATGTGTTTTTTTTTATCATTTTTTCATGTTTAGTTTTGATTTCATTTATTACATAGGATATGATTGAAATAAAAATATGAAATATTCAGTTTAGAATCAGGTTCCATAAGCTGGGTTAAGGTCTGCTTTTTTAATCTTGTGTACAGAATGTTTTCTTTTTTAATTGTTATTATTGATATATAAGACCCAAGTCTGCAACTGCTACAAATTAAGAAATTGTATTATTTGTGGATTTGAATAGTATGGCTTTTCTGTTCAGGAATACTTATGAAACAGTGAGTGCTTATCTGCTTACCAATATAACTGCTTATTTTTAAGTGTTTGGTAACTCTAAATAAGCAGATTGCGTGTTCTATCACTTGGCGGTTGTTATAGATTGCGTTTGCAAAAATGATTTTTCTCTTTTAAAAAGTAGGTCATTGCCTGCTTTTTCCAAAATTTGTTTTCTCTCTAGAAAAAGGCTAATCATTTTTATATAAGGTTTCCCAAACACTGTTATTTTCTGTCTGTGTGTTCTGTAACGGAAAAATCAAATAATCTACCCCAAAATCTATCCCAGATGGGCGGAGGTTTGAAGGGACCAAGGAGGGTGTTGGCCCCCATAGTGTCTGGACCAGTAGTGTAGTTTTCTGTATATTTAAGAAGTGATTTTGTCATTTTTTACTACTAGTATTAGGCAATGGACTAGTTATGGCCCTCCCACAATACTTGAAGTTAAAAAAATTGCTCTTCTAAACTTCAACATTCTCCAAATTCAGCTATGTTTTAAGATAGATTATAACTTTTGGGACTTTTCAAACAGACACAATTTTCAAATTTTTTTCTCGGCCCTTCCAACAAAAACTTTCAAAGTTGTTCTTAAATGACCAGGTTATTCTGTAAGTTTTTGCCCTGAATTTGGTTAATTAATGTTTGTCTTGGTGGGTTTTTGGCATTTACAGGATCACCGAAAATTTGGGCAAAGGTACTATGAATACTTGGACCATTTCAGGATACCTGATGGACCAATCTTCTTAGTAATATGCGGTGAATCTACTTGTGGTGGAATATCCGATGACTATATCACGGTATGTGCGAAATACAGTTTATGTTGAGTTCAAGTATATCAAAAGCTAAAAGAAAGATTATTGAGATTCTAAACTCGATGCAGGTTTTGGCCAAGAAATTTGGAGCTGCTATGGTTACCCTCGAACATCGTTACTATGGAAAGAGTAACCCGTTCGATTCTCTAACTACAGAAAATCTGAAGTTTCTTTCATCTAAGCAGGCACTTTACGACTTGGCTACCTTCCGTCAATTTTATCAGGTATGCTGTGGTTATTTGGCTTGCAAGATAAGTTCTTTGATACAATAGAGTACAATTGGGATTACAAAATTTGTGTTTTAATGTACGTAGGTCTATAGGAGTACATCTATTTATACAAGAAGTAGGAGGGTCATTCTCTTACTCAGTTCCCTAATTGTTAAGCTCTATGTATTCAATATCTTACTAATCTTAGACTGCTCTGCCCAACATGCTACAATTGTAAATTTAATCAATATGGGTGCCATTTACATCTTTTGTAAATATATCTCATAACTAAACTTCCGTTCGAACATGTCTTGTTTTAATAAGACCTTCAGACTTGTCAAACAAAGTTGCATTCAACCGAGATATGTTAAATTTCGTTTATATATAAAACATTAGAAGCAATTTGAAGAACAGACTCATTACTACACCATTGCTTTGATAGATAAGCAAGTGCATTTACCAATCTTCTTGAATAGTTGATGCATGTAAACTTATACACCGACTCAGCCATGGCTCGAAATTTGTTTTAGAGTAAAGAGTAAGAGTTTGTTGGATTATTTGGTTTGTTTATAATTAATTATATTACCCCTGTATCTACTTAGTAGTATAAATAAATAGGTGTTCTGTTCTATATTATACTTGTAACTCCCCCCTCCCCCCCACCCACCCACCCCAAAACAAACACGCAACATCCTGAAGTAGGTCTTCTGTCATCCTTGCATCTGTTTTATTATAACTTGTATCCGCGTAGGCTTAAACTGAACCAGCAAAGCATGCCACGTAAGTATGACCACCCCACCCATTGAACAATGTGCGTCCTGGAGCTCTTTTAGATAGCGAAGAATAAGTTCAAGAAGAGCCCTATGCTTAGCTGTTGTTAAGGATATGAATCGCAGTGACACTACAAACGTGATATTAGTACGTGTCACCGTAAGGTAATTCATTAGTCCAACGAATCGCTTATCTTATCGGGCTTAATAACATTTTCTTTAAAGATGGGAAGATCCTATGTTCTGTTTATTGATAGGAAGATTCTTTTTTAATTTCTGATTATCCCGACTCCTAGGAAATATCTCAGTGGTCTTAAGTCCTTGATTTGACAGTGAGAATGAAAAAGTGTCTTAAGTTCTTATATGTTTAGATTGTCGCTACAGTTATCACAATCATCAATGTTAACTTCAAGTAGGATCACGCCATTTTCATATATCCTCTAGAACAATCTGCTATCAAACATACCCTTATACGTACCACATTGGCACATTCTAAATATATTGTTACTATTTTACAAACCATGATCGAGGACTTTGCTTCAGGTTGTACAAAGATTATAAAGAAGATATACTGCTCATACCTTGCATGAACAATTGTTGCTCCATAAGTCCATATACACTTCCTCCCAAAAGAACCATGGAGGAAAGCATTAGGCGATCATAACCGTAGGAGAAAAAGTATCTTGGCAGTCTACCCCATACTGTAGAGCATAAACTTTGTTACAAGAAAAGCTTTCAGCCGAGCCACAAAACCATCTGGACTAACCTTAACCTTGAATACTTATTTAGAAGCAGTTTCCTTTTCGTTAGTAGGTAATCCTACCATTGATGTCCAAGTATCATTATGAACACGGGCATTCATTCAATAAGATAGCAGCACATCATGAATAACGGGCCATCACTAACAATGCTATAAAATATATAAGAGTATTATGGCAATAGAAGTAGAAGCATGCAACTTATCATAAGAAACAAAGGAACCAATAGGTACAGGTACATTTACCCTTCCATATGGCAATGGCTGGTTCGAGTTTTGATAGTTGTGTAGCTGGAGGATCATTAGGTCTCACTCTAAGAAACATCGGGAGGATCATTAATCCCTAATAACACGATTAAGTAATTCTATAGTCACAGTATCTGACAGTTTTATCTTATATGAACTTGTAGGAATCCCTAAATTTGAAGCTCAACAGAGAAAATGTTGAGAACCCATGGTTTGTTTTTGGTATCTCATATGCTGGAGCTCTTAGCGCATGGTTTCGTCTCAAATTCCCTCACTTAACTTGTGGAAGTGTTGCAAGTTCTGGTGTCGTTCATGCTATTCTCAACTTTGAGCAATATGATCAACAGGTGCAATAAAACACATTTTCTTCAAAGTTTCACAATACATATTAAATTCTATTTTAATATTCACTCCCTGGCCTCATGATTACGTTCATTGTGGCAGATTGGTGAGTCTGTTGGGCCAGAATGTAAAGCCATATTACAAGAAGTTACTCAACTTGTTGAAAAGCAGCTCGATTCAGATGGTGAATCCATTAAAACAAAATTTGGTGCTTCTGAGGTATAGCTTTGTGATTATGATGTGATGTAACTTAGAATTTATTTGGATCTGTAAAGTTTTTTAATTTGATTGAACATACAGCTAAAAGTCGATGGGGATTTCATGTATTTGTTGGCGGATGGTGCAGCTGAAGCCGTAAGATTACTTTTAGTTATTTTAGTAAGCTGGTTTTGGTTTCTTATGCAGCGTATTTCATCGAATCCTACGCTTACAATTTCTTTGCAGATTCAATACGGAAATCCAGATAAACTTTGCATTCCTATGATCGAGGCTAAGAAGGCTGGAGAGGATGTAGTGGTTAATCATTACTATTGTGACATGCATTTTGACTTGTATGCCTATTGTAATTTACATTTAAAATAAAAATAAAAAATTATTGTAGGATGCGTATGCAAAATATGTTGCTAGTCTTGGATTTGACATTAAATCATATACTGAAGAATACCTGAAGAATACGAGTGCCCCATCCCGGTTGTGGTGGTTCCAAGTGTGTACTGAAGTTGCGTTTTTCCAAGTTGCACCAGCTAATGATAGTATCCGCTCTTCAAAGATTGACTTAAGGCATGTGCGTACAACTTATAACCATTCAAAATTTGATTTGATATTATTTATAAACAATTGCATTTGATATGTAACAGGTATCATTTGGATTTATGCAAAAATGTCTTTGGAGAAGACATTTATCCACTCGTTAATTCCACAAATTTATACTATGGGGGCACAGATATTGCTGGTATAAACGTTAATTTGTTTATGTGTTTTAGTTCCTGATAGATTTGCATAAAATACGAGCTTACTATTAATTTGTCCCCTTTTAGTCATTGTACATTTTTGGTACAATTGAGCCATAAACAGATGGTTATCTGACCAGTGCGGGTCATTTTGTATAAATTATATGATTATAAATAAACATAAATTTTTGTGAGTAAGAAGTATCTTTTTTGAAATACATTAGTTAAGGTTTTTTCTTTTTCAGTGACCCAAATGGGACACAAAGCCTGACTTGTATATACAAAAACTAATACGATGACTAAACGGGACAACTGAAAAAGTTCAAAATAAATTACTAATTGTAATGTGTGCATGCAGGTTCGAAAATAGTCTTCACAAACGGATCACAAGATCCGTGGCGACATGCATCTAAACAGGTCTCATCTCCAGATAGTAAGTTCCCATAATCCTTTATCTGTCCTTTAGCCTTTTCCTACCATAATTCAATAAATGAAAGACACGTTTTCGAGTTTTCGAATTTGCAGTGCCGGCATACATTGTCACTTGTCATAATTGTGGGCATGGAACTGATCTTAGAGGATGCCCTCAGTCTCCTTTAGTTCCTGAAGGTTAGTTTGGACTTCATTAGCAACATTGATGATTGTGTCTAAATAGAATGTTATTGTAGTTATAATACATATTAAATTGCAGGAAATTCTAAAAATTGTAGTGATCCTGACGCGGTTAACAAAGTACGTCAGAAGATGATGCAACATATAGACTTGTGGCTCTCAGAGTGTCATAGTGAGGGAAAGAGTTCAATGTAAATGTGAACTAATGAATGCTGATTAACTAATTATCAGCAATCTCCCATGAGGGTCACGTATGTATAGTAGCTATCATTTGATCTGTATGATGGCCATGAGTTGCATCATGTGCCATAATTACATGAAGGAGACTTTCATTTTGTAAGTTTCAAACTTTTTAATAAAGAGTGTTACCGTCCATGTGTTATACTTTTTTTTCTATATGATCTATGTGAGTTATGTAGTAGGTGGCGATTCTAACCCATTTACTTTTAGTAGGTCGGTTTGGGTCATGTTCTATCTTAAACTGGTCGGATAGAAAAGTATATGTTTAAGGGGAATGGTTTCAGTGGGCTGAAAATCTACCAAAGTCTGTCTTAGGCTTATGACTTATAGATCGTTATGTCAATATTCAAAGTTTTGTTTTTTTTACAAAAGCATTTGTGATCAGACTTGGCGGATAAATATTTTCTGTATTTTAAACAAATGCAAATTGATCATTAGTGAGTATATAAGTTCAAATAATGCTCATACAAAAAAATAAATAAATGCACAAACAAGTGTTTGCAGGTCCATTCAACCTATTACCTAGCCATCGACCCGCCCATCTAGCCTCTGGCTCAAGTGGGTGGATATTAGTGTCTAGTTCTGTTTAATTCTCAGTTTTAAAGTGTAGCATAGGAAGGGGAACTTATTCAATCTCAGATACCTGTACACAATGTTACATAGTTACTTCAGTGTTTATTTCTTGACATGAATGCATCTTCATGATTCATAGGGATACGTAAGTCTTCGCTCAATGTCATGTGTCCCGTTGTTTAAGACTGTCAGACTGAAACAAGCAATCACATATGTACACGAATTGACAACTAAAGCCAACATTCATTCACCAAGGACTACCGTAGATATCTAGCCTAGGTATGTGGTTCTGTTTAGGTTTAGAGTATCAGGAAGGCTGTATTTGACTAACCAAATCATTTTATGTGTATTACATTTACATTTTTTTTATCAGCTTTGTTGGTACAACCAAAAAGACAATTTAGTCAGAATTTTTGCAAACTTTCAACCGAGGTTACGATTTGGCTGATATTGTATGCCTAAAACCCAATCGAACCACATAGTGAACCTCCTATATGCAATCACTGAATATGCCAGTCACAATTTGCACAAGATACATCCATCCTGCATACGACACAAGTCACTATAGCATTACTGTAATGTAGACCTTTTTTCCAAAAATGATCTTATTAATATCCCTTGATTATTATCATACATTAGAATCCCATGCTAGAAGTATATGCTATCAACAAACCAAGCACTCTCCAAATGATCTTTAGACGATATAAATATATCACTTTCGCAAATTAAACCTTGTGTTCTGCACTAACCACTTCGGACTTAGTAAACGTATCCCTTAACAAACATTCCCTTTTTGGCCTCCTCTGACTCACCCTCACCGGTGTATTTCCCAAGCTGAGCAAGTGAGTTAGCACTGGCCCTCAGAAGCAAAGCATCTTGAGCCGCCTTCACATTCTTGGGTCTTCCTCCCCATGTCTTCAAGCAAGTGTTTTGTAGAGCCCGCGCGTATGAGAAGGACACGTGCCATGGGTTAGGGGCTTGGTTCATTGCATTCAAGTTAAGTGTAGCTTCCACCTCAGATTGCCCACCAGACAAAAACTGCATTTCAGGTATGTATAAATTTTTGTAATGTACAAATTATTATTCAATGCGTAACAGGAAAAGTAAAAGTTGTCAGTGAAGTTACCATTATTCCGGGAACTGCAGGTGGGATTCTTTGTTGGAGGAGTTTAAGGGTGTAATCAGCGACTTGTTGAGGTGTGGCTCTTTCCTTGCAATCGGCACCAGGGGTAACCATGCTTGGTTTCAAAAGAATACCTTCGAACAACACATTGTTTTGAGCAAGGTAAAAGAACACCTCAGCCCACACCTTCTTTGCAACCTCAAAAGTTGTGTCGATTCCGTGTTCACCATCTAACAAAATCTCAGGCTCCACAATTGGGACCAACCCGTTGTCCTGAAAAAGTAAAACTTTTGACATTAAAAACCACATTTAATCGAGGGATAACTGCTTTAGGGGTTGTTTGCTTTTGCCTTCTAGAACTGATTATCTAATCACTGCAACGTAAAACTGCAGTGGTCAGTTTTTTTATATTTAGGTAAACACATTATGCTTCTAATTATTCAGTGATCCTCCTTAATAAAAATTTATCTAACGCACAACATCGACCATATATATAAACACTACTTTCTACCATCTGATATGTTCAATCTTATTTTTATTGTTCAGGAATCACTTATTAGAAGTACCACCAAACACCCCTTCAGAATATTACTAGGTCGTTTTACCTGAGAAATAGCAGCATAACGAGCCAAACCCCATGCTGCTTCCTTGACTGCAAGAGCTGATGGGCCATTTGGAATGCTCACAACTGTACGCCTGCAAAGCTCAAGTGAGTTAACGAAGTTTCATGGATTAGATGAGTGCTTTTAGCACAACTAGAGCCTGACTTTTGCACCTACCATTTAGCAAAACGAGCACCCTGTTGGTAGTAAGCTGCAGAGCGTGAGGCAAGCCCATCAAGACCTTGGCACCATGACTCGTCGTTGGAGAAAGCTAATGGAATTAGACCCTGTGAAAAGTCAAACATTTGATACCCTGTTCCAAAGGCACTATATACACAGGTGTTGAATGCTGAAATCTGAAATCAGTTTTGAATGTTAAAAAGTATATAACCTTGTCGACCTTGATACCGGGAACAATTCCTTGTTCAACAAGGATATCGACAATCTTCTTGCCATCAACAGTTGATTGGTACAATGTCTCCTCAAAGAGGATAGCACCAGAGATGTAGTTACCAAGACCTGATGGAGTAACAAGTAGGGTCCGGTAAGCTTGTCGGTTAGCCTCAGTGTTCTCAAGACCAATAGAATCTAACCGCTTTCCACATGTAGCATTCGACTCATCCATAGCCAGGATTCCTCTCCCAGGTGATGCAATGGTTTTCTACATTTCAAATATAAATTCATTGCTTACAAATATATCTGAAGTAGTGTATGACACACATAATATAAAAACACATACAGCGGTATTAACAAGCTCGTCTGCATATGAAGCACGGACGGTTAGTACAGCGGGTGCGTTGGTGCTGAACCGAACTACGGAGATTGATGGTTGGCGAAGGTTCTGACCCTTGACCCATTCAGACTTGTCAAGAATGGCTGTGGATGACTGGAAAATAGATGTTGAGGCCATTTTTTAAGAACTTTTAAATCTACAAACTTTATAACTAAAAATAGAAAGAAGCTCTTGGGCTCTCTTTCTATGTCACTTTAAACTTAACACTACTCATTATGTTTGGGCTCACTTATTATATAGTTATAGTACTTTGTGGTATGAAAAGATATATTTTTTAAGGCTATAATGGGCTGGCTTATTGTAGGGTGACACGTGGATTGATAACTTTTTGCTGACTAGGCTGTTGGAATTTAGCAAAGGAGATGATATGTTAGGCTGCCCCCAGTAAGGAACCCCAATCCCCTTTATTTTACCTGTCACGTCAGCTTTCTCTCTCCAGCGACCTTCAGGCGATTAGGTGCCCCAGTAAGGCGACCTACACTACAAAAAAACATTCCCCACAAATATACCTTTTTATTTATACAAACACAAAAAAAGAAACGAACCAAAAGTCGATCGGGGAGGCGATCACTTCCCTCCTCAAACTATTAGTCGATCGATATTCCACAACAAGAAGATCGACTGTGACTCGATCCTCACAATCACTCGATCGAGTGGGGATTCACATCACTGGAGCTAGCCTTATAGGGACGAAAATTGTCCCTTGGCAATCTCAGGTTTTGTGGATGATTATTTATTAACACTAGTTATTTGTTATGACATGTATGGTGTCACAAGAAACCAAACATCATGAACTATCTTGCAATCGTTCAAAAGTTTTAATATGTGAGGTTGTTATTTAACTATCTTGCAATCGTTCAAAAGTTTTAGACACTTTGGAGTTTGGAATTGAATTAGACATATTTTTTTTTTGTTGGTTAAGTTATATTGGTATGATAAATTGATTCCTTCAACTGAGAATACAATTTAAGAAGGCAATAAGTCTTTGTTCTACACTTGGTTTTTCTTAATCTTAAATCTCTTGAAAGAAATATAGAGTGCAATAACCGTAATAACCCACGAAACTAATTACAAATAACGACTGCCCACAAAGCAAACTGTAAAATGTACGGAAAGAATATTTAATATAATAAAAGAATTACATTATTTCGGAGTAATTTTGTCAATTCATTCTTATTGAAAACCCTTTGCCTCTCAACGAGAGGTCAGGTGTTCGATCCTCACTCCCTACAAAAGGCCGGAGGTCCTTTCTACCTTTGGTAGAACTGGAAGCAGCCTCTCTACCTTAGGTAAGGGTAAGGCTGTCTACATCTTAACCTCCCCCATACACCGGAAACAGTATTGGGTACCCATAACCCGTGGAAGACGGCATTGGGCGTTACTTTTATTCTTATTGAAAAAACAATTGGGCCAATAGGAGAACTCGATTTCGTCACGTAAGCAAAATCGTGTGATGTGATTGGTTAATAAAAGTCAAAATTAAATTGATTTTGGTCAAACTTTAATAAATTTTGTGGATAAATTTGGTTGATTAAAAAAACATATAAAAATATATGTGTCAAATTTATGAAAATAAAAACTTAAAAAAAGATGAGGTAATTAATAAAACTTTAGTGGTTGAATTTTTAAAAATTATATAGAGTTAAGTGTAATATTATAAGTCTCCAGGTTTTTTTTAATAACTTTGGATTATAAACAAATATCCTCTTATACTTTATACCCTTTATACTTTATATCTTAAAAAATACAATGTATATGTTGTTTTAAAATAAAAACATATAAATTTGCATAAGATTATAAGTATCAATTTTTTTGCTATATACGTTCAATAAGGTCTCATTTATTTTCATTTTTAAAATTTTAACCTATGTGGACACGAATTTACATTTTAAATACGGCTAAATTATCGAAAACGGGAATATAATTATCAAATTGTAAGCATGGGTTACTTTAATATAAAAATAAATATATGCGATTGTAGTTATAACAATGGCTCATGTAATTCGTATTTATTTATATAAGGATATCTAGAAAAAACATTTTTTTAAAACTTTGAGGAGTATACTTTAACTTTATCAACGCTTGCTACTAAACTTGCATTTTGTGTACAACATAATATCGATGAAATTTAAATAACAACATCTACATATTTGTCAGCTAAAAAAAATTAAAAGGAATTACATTATTTCGGAGTAATTTTGTCAATTCATTCTTATTGAAAAAACAATTGGGCCAATAGGAGAACTCGATTTCGTCACGTAAGCAAAATCGTGTGATGTGATTGGTTAATAAAAGTCAAAATTAAATTGATTTTGGTCAAACTTTAATAAATTTTGTGGATAAATTTGGTTGATTAAAAAAACATATAAAAATATATGTGTCAAATTTATGAAAACAAAAACTTAAAAAAATATGAGGTAATTAATAAAACTTTAGTGGTTGAATTTTTAAAAATTATATAGAGTTAAGTGTAATATTATAAGTCTTCAGGTTTTTTTTAATAACTTTGGATTATAAACAAATATCCTCTTATACTTTATACCCTTTATACTTTATATCTTAAAAAATACAATGTATATGTTGTTTTAAAATAAAAACATATAAATTTGCATAAGATTATAAGTATCAATTTTTTTGCTATATACGTTCAATAAGGTCTCATTTATTTTCATTTTTAAAATTTTAACCTATGTGGACACGAATTTACATTTTAAATACGGCTAAATTACCGAAAACGGGAATATAATTATCAAATTGTAAGCATGGGTTACTTTAATATAAAAATAAATATATGCGATTGTAGTTATAACAATGGCTCATGTAATTCGTATTTATTTATATAAGGATATCTAGAAAAAACATTTTTTTAAAACTTTGAGGAGTATACTTTAACTTTATCAACGCTTGCTACTAAACTTGCATTTTGTGTACAATAATCAGTACTGAAATTTAAATAACAACATCTACATATTTGTCAGCTAAATAAAATTAAATCTTGAGTTACCTATTAGAAATTTTTACAAATATTTTTCCAAATTATAAAGGATATTAATGCATAATAAAAAAAACTCGTACATAAGTATTAGTTATAATTATATCACAATTTTCATGGGCAAATTCTAGTATGTATATATTAAACTAAAATGTTAAAATAAATTTGATTTATGTGTAAACTTTGTGCGTGCATGAAACTTATAATTATATAATTATATGCAATTACCTTTGAAGACACAATATTTAGAATTAATACAGAATAAATTTTTTTTTTGTCAAGACCCCGTGCGTGCACGGGTATTATAACTACTACCTCCGTCCTAAAATTATTGTCCACAGACAAAAAACACACAGTTTAAGAAAAACATCATCACTACAACTTTATATTTCTTACTTTTTGTACAAAGACAGTTTTACCCTTAACCAACTAATTTCTAACTTCTTTAAAGTTTGTAATAATAACCTCAACTGAGAGTAATATGGTACATTTGATTTATATTCTCTATCTATTTATGGAAGTGGACAATTATTTTGGGACGACCGAAAAAAGAAAAATGAACTATAAATATGGGACAGAGGTAGTAGGATTTAAACAAAAGAAGCAATTAGTTGCATGTAATCAGGATGTTGATGTTGTTGTTTTTGCAACGAGGTACAAGTATTAAAAGTTCGATAAGCTATGTGTCGTGCGCTGCTACGAAGAATCCCATCAACCGTTAAAATCACTAGAAATGGTGGGATGTACGATAATCTAAAAATAGAAATAAAGAGGGTTCATTGGAAGTTAAAAGAGAAATGATTTGTACACTCTAATAAATGATTGGTATATTTCAAATTATTATGTTTGGACATTTATACCCTCATAGTTATCCTTACACTTTCAACTATGTGATGGTATAGATGTCCAAACATAATAATTTAAGGGATACACTATTGGAACCCTCCCTATGGGGTCACATCCATAGGAAATATTCCCTTTATCCCTTTTTTCAAGATATACGCTTGATTTGCTGTTAGTTTCAGTATTTTCGACAGTTTTAAGCGTTTGGCTTATTAAACTTTATATTTACATTCCGAGATTTTCGGTTTATAGCATTTTGATATAAACAAAAATTATAAAAATAAAAAAATAATAGACAAATAAAACATAAAAGATAAATAAAAAATAATAATAATAATAAAAAAACAAAAAAACTAGGGGGTCAACTCGTTTTTTTGTCTTTCTAAAAAACTGCGGATATCCAAGTCATCCTAATAACCCAGGTAAATTTATAATTCTAATTTCAAAACACCAAAGTGTACTAATCATTTGTTGGAAAGAAATAATCTTACATAACATGTCTCAATTTCAAAACATAAATCACCTCCCAAGTTAAATGTCCCGTCGAGTAAATAAATTAACTATTGGTCTTGTCATGCAAAAGAAGAGGAAAAAAAAGGACAAATAACATTCAATTCTGTGAACGTGAATGGTGGGGAAATTAATAAGTGGGCATGGTTTCATGTACTTTTATCTCTTCTTTTTCAAGATAAGGCCAACAATCGCAGAACTCAATAATTTAACTATTTTGCTCTAAAATTTTAAAGAAAAATGATTTGGTATGTGACTAATTATGTGGCTAATAGATGTGGTAATAAATTATTGGTTTGTGAAAAAATGGGTCCATTTACTGTCCTTAATAAGATGCTGACACATATGTTTAGACATATTATTAAGCATACGAGTTAGTCATCCCAATCAATGCTCACTTTAATTTTCTATTTTTATTTCGAAAGGCAAATATTATGTTTTAATAACTTATATCCCATAAGCAAATCCGTAAGCTAAGTTCTTCCACTAATATCTTGTGGAATCCATATACACTATATTAACGATACAAAAATAATGTACTTTGTTAGATTTTCTATCATATATCCACATTTTCTTCATCATGGGTAAAGCTCAAATAATTGTTAGTTGAGTGAAAACTATAAAAATGTATTGTACGTTATACCTCATATAAGTATGTATATGATGCCTTTGAATATATTCATACGGGGGCTATTTCATACCATGCCACTTTTCTTTTCGGGAATATTAAGCTTTTGTCTCCCCTCACTTTTCTAAGACACACAGCTTCTTGGTTTTGTTTATTTCTGATTTTAAGCGTTTGGCTTATTAAACTTTATATTCTGATTCGCATTTTCGGTTTATAGGCTTTTGATATAAACAAAATTATAAAAATAAAAAATAAAAATAAAAAAGTAGCCACCGTATGAAAAAAAACATAGCCACCGTATGAATAACTGCCCCCTATTGGAAATGCGTGCATTTGGAAAGGGTTACACTATTGCTACGGGGGCTACCCATAGCCCTGCCACCTTTGTCCCAGGGAATATTCCTTGTCCCCGCTTTTTTCAAGACAACACGTTTTTTCATTATGTTCCGTATTTCGGACAGTTTTTAAGCATTTTGCTTATTAAACTTTATATTTACATTTCCGCATTTTCAGGTTTATAGCTTTTTGATATAAACAAAATTATAAAAAAAAAACAAAAACAAAAAAAAATAAAAAAAAAAAAACAAAAAACATAGAGGGGGTATATATAAAAATATAGCCCCCGAATAACTCATCCCTTTGGAAATATTGTAGGCTTAATTCACGTCTCAAGCTTAATTGCAGGCTTAATTCATTGTTTTGAGTGAATTTATCTGTGGTCTTTTGTGACAGGAGGAGTACCTCATCTGTCCTTTGGCTCATTTTTTATTCAAGCAATGGGCCACTTGTGTCATATGAATGTTTAAATTCATCTTTGCATAGTACTGAGAAAGTTCGGCTCGGTTCAATTATACGTTGTGCTTCTACTGTTTCATGGGAATTTTCTATGGTACATTGAAGTCAATGTATAAGTTTTTTGATAAAATTATCAAAAGAGGCCAATTTTTCAAAGTTAGTTAATTTTTAAGACTTTTTTTCACCTCTTTCTCAAAAAAGCCATGCTCAACTGTTCAATGCTCAACTGCCACCTGCTCAACTGCTCAAGTACAAAAAGAATGACACGTGTCAAATTTTGGGTGGAGTCGAGCAGTTGAGCATAAAGTCGAGTAAGTTGAACATACAGTCGAGCATTGAAGTCAAAAGGAATGACACATGTCATAAAAATAACGGAGCTTTTGTACTTAGCATGTTGAAAGGTGGTGGCAAGTTGAGTATTGGAGCATTGAGCAGCTCTTTTTGGGAAAGAGGTGAAAAAAAATCTTAAAAATAGACTAACCTTGGAAAATTGACCTCTTTTGGTAATTTTCTCAAGTTTTTATTCGTCAGTACAGTTACTTCAGTGGGTTAGTTTTTTTTTTTTTATGTATTAGTAAGTTTATTTTATTTTCTTCATGTCTCATCATCTTCTTCTAATTATCTTATTTAATGGAGGTGAGATGCCGTGTACTGTATCTTAGTTTTATTTTGTGGTCTTAATATATTATTGTCTTTCTAAAAAATAAAAAATAAATAAAAACTATCAAGAAATTTCATTGATAAGGGTGGATCAATTGGCAGGCTCCCAATCTATACCTCGTACAGTTTGATGTGTCCATAACGATTTTTTAGCCTAACCAGTTCGGGTATTAACTGGCCCGATTTTTTGGTCAAACCTGTTATTACCTCGGGTGGGATTTTGAGGAGGAAAAACCAAAACAGGTATTATCCGGCTTGTAACCGGTTCGGTTAGAAAAACTAGGTACTAACCATTTTTTTCTTTTTCTTTTTTTTGCTGTTGTTAACGAGGTGTGGTGCTCGCCGTCATTGTGTTTATTGCGTGAATTGTAGCTTTAGGATAGTAGTGTATTCGGGGGAGATGCTATTGCACTTGCCGATCCCGGGTATTCTAAATGAGAGTTACAATTCATAGAAATAGGGAATTAGGCACCCCTTACGACTAACTGGAATACAACGCACCAATTAAGATAAAGGAAGTGACAATTAAACCGACCAATAAAAGATAACTAGGGAGTAATAGCATATAAGTGAACACATCTTTAATCATCATACGATCACACCTCAATTAGCATAATCTATCCGTAGTTAATTAGATAATTAGTTAAAGTAGTGAAATCGGTAGAAGTACCACCCCTCAATCATATACCCTGAGATTTTTACCTTTGCTTTCTAAAAACTATAAAAAAAAGACTAAAAAGAATCATTCTCAACCCCACCTTCTCGTCATGTATCTCTTTCTAGCATTCCTGTTCCCCTAGAGAACGAAATCAATCCCCGAGGCTTACCCCATACTACACTACAACGATTAGGTTCACTGTCTAGAGGGTTGAAAAGCTTGCTCGTAGAAAAGGATGTTTTCTCGACCGCAAACCTTGCTATCAAGTTTTTGGCGCCGCTGCCGGGGAATAGAATAGCTAGTTAGATTTCTATCTCGTTTAGATCCACTCGCTTGATTCCTATCAAGTTAGATTTTTTTTTTCTCTTTTTCATTAGCGTTCCTTGTAGTCTATCCCCTTTCTTTGTGTTTTTGTTCGTAACCTTGTCATTTTTAATCATGGAAGGCGATAACCCACCCAGCAACAATCCACCACCACATCATCCACCACCCAACCATCCACCATATTACTCACTACCACCAACTCTAAACCAACCACTTGATAAACATTCCTTCAATCTTATTCGTAACTAAATCACTAGTGAAATTGATGAGCTTAAAGAATTACATAGGTTACTTGAGGGTACAATTAGGGATGCAGTTGAAAAAGCGGCTAGCGAATTGGGTGTTGGTTCCATGGTTAGCAATATTTCAGGTGATGACTTAGGAGGAGGTGATGTTGAGGTCACCAAGATAGTATTTGAAAGTAAGAATGAGGAGACTAATGCCTATTTTAATCAATATCCCACTAAGGAAGAAATTGCATACCACAAGTACATAATCGACAATCCTCGATCACCCATCATTAGAATATGCCAAAAGATTAGGAGAGGAATCCTTAGAACATCAAGATCCCTTGTATGATTAGATATATGAATGTCGAGCATGCTTACATAGATATGGACTCTCCTTTCAAAGTGATGTCATCAGCTGTTTACAATGACATAATGAATGCGCAACTTAAGATTAGGAGGGACCCTAAGTATCCCAGTGGGATTTGCAATTTTGTGGGAAGGGTCAAGGATTTGCACATCTTTGTAGGAAACTTCACCTACTTAGTTGATTTTATGATAATATATAGTATGTGTCATTGACTATAGCTTGTCCCAGGTTGTGCTAGGAAAACTGTTTGTTGAAAAATCTAATGTTGGATATTGGATTTCACATACACATCAAACCATAACACAAAGTGGGCGTATAATGGTGAGTTCTAGAGAGAGAAAGTTAGAGGTTTAGGGAACTTAGTGAGAGAAAGAAAAACTATTATTATGAGCTCCAACTCTCTACCTTGGGAGGTAGAGAGTATTTATAGTCTTACATAAATCGCCACACAACGGGCTGTGGATCAGGCATACAGTGTGTAAAGACCCGTCCAGTCTCACGCGATGTTACATAACAAAATACTACTTAACTAAATATAACTATGACTACGAGCATTCTAACGATTACATATACTTGAGGTGACCGACTCTTTAATACCGGAATTTCTAATTCCTAACAATCTCCCCTAGGGAGGTCAACTCAAACATATACTAAAATGACATTGAATACAATCAGATATTACATTAACAATTGATCTTGCATTCTTGATGTAGTACTTTGCTTCGAAGCTCGTAGTCATTGATTCCACTCATTGCATGTTTGGTTAAACCAAGTGGAGGTCTTTTACTGATCCACGTGATAATAATGTTGAGCCAGCTTTTGAGATCATCAGCTAATAGAAAATCTCCGATACATCCATTGTGGTGTTGGTATTATGTGATGTTGTGACATTCGGACCGACATGCTCACATTCTGGATCATGATATATTCTCATCCGAGTAGCGGAAGCTTTAGTTGATTCATGATATTGGCAGCAGCGTAGCAGAAGCATGGAGTGAAAATAATAGAGTCATTGATGCACTAATCATGATTTCTTTTGAGATGAATGTGTGTTAGGTGAGCATGCCTATGGATTGACCGCTTCATTCTCGACAACTGCAAATGCTCGGGTGTACCGTGATAAGACAGCTTAGCAATAAAGCGCACGAAAGTGTCTTTGATCACTTTCGATGAATTGAGGTACACGGCCTACGGTTCCTCGTTGATCGATCAAGCATGCTGCACGTGATCGTATAATTCAAGAATTTCCTTGACAGGGTTTCGCGTGTCGCCTACCTGTTCTCAAACCGGAACGTCTCAAAGAAGACAACACGGAGTGAGTGAACCAGCGAATTTACGTCCACCGATTGATGAAAAGAGATTTGAAAAACAATCGTGTATTGCTCAATAGAAATTGTTTTTGCAATATAACGAAGGTTTTAATGAAAATCAATTATCAATCATAAAACACCTTTTGATTTGAAAAATTAGTACACCGGTCGACGCGTGCTAATGAAAAGAGTTTTAAAGCACAAAGACCGGTTTTTCAAAGGTATCCGTCAATCCATAACCTGAACCAGGATTGATTCAAAAGATTGAATCGCCCCATTGTTTCTGTTCAGTTGTCACATGGTTGATCCGTATAATAGATCTCACATGCCACCTACCAGGAGCTTGTTAGATGTTGGCTCCCGAAGGCTTTCCATCTTCACAGTGAATATGTAAACACATCACTCAGATGTTCTGGCAATACCACAAGGATAATGCGTAGGACTCAAGATATAATCTCTCTTTCCACATTGTGTGAAACAGAGAGTCTTCATTGAAAGTGTCCTAATGAGATTTATTTATGATCTCGTGGCACTAGACTCAATTTGTGCATATTTGGATCCTATATCGGAGACTAGGGAGAGGGTCTCCTCCTTCAATATCAACAATCTCTAAGAGAAAGTCGATAGATAATGTCGGTTCCCCGTGAGAATGAAACAAGTCCTTTTAAGAGGAACTTGAGTGGTTTGGAAAGTTGAAGTGCAGTGCGTCACTGGGTCCATGACGTCTTGTCTTCAATACCGATGTTACCATCAGTAGCATTTGAATTGAACCCGGTTTTTGCTCTAAGGTTGAATATATGGAGGGCTATTTGTTTTCACCCTTTTCTCATTCAATTCTTTTCATTCTTCAACCCCTTCAGTGCTTACCGAGACTTCATAGCAAGAACCTTGTTGGGTTTATTCCAGTACTAGCTTAGTCTTAGTCCGCACTCTTCCCATATCTCATTTTTCTCCTTTTATCATCATACCTAAGAACTCTACACTAACTAGTGGATAGTTCTTGGGTAGATCCCTCCGGTCTCACGGATCATGGGAACATACCTAACCTTATCGTCCTTATATCACCATACATAATGTAAAGTTGGTCGGTCTTTTTGGTATTGTTCGTCTGCCATAGGAACCAATTGAAAACCATTTGAAAATCAATCCGGATACTTATGATATTTTATCAAAGCATTTTGTACCTGAATTGTTTTTGATATTTTTAGAAGAAGAACTCCCCTCAACATGTGAATCAAGTATTTGAAATAGTTTTCCACACGGAGGCAAGAGAAAGAATTAACTTCTTTGATTACCATTTTCAAAAATATCAACATCACTTCCCTAATCGAATCAAGTAGATAAAGCATTTTGGGAAGGATGAGGTTTTCATGATTTTGCTCCCCCTCAATATGTGCCTCGAGATTGAAAAGAGTTTTGCACATACTAGAGGGAACCTGCACCTTGAGATAAGTTATCACGTTTCAAATCATAGGTTTAAGATAGATGCTCCCCTCAACATGTGCATGGAAAATTTGAAATCGTTTGTCATATGTGGGAAGGGAGCTTGTACATCCTTATAAAACCATTTACCGAATTATCAGTTTAAATCCAATATTCTCCCCCGATCAAAATCATCAAATCATTTGAGATTTGTGATCTCTTATAGATTTAAATTGATTTTGAAAGCTTTAAGGAGAATTGTGACTTGATTATGAAAGCGTTTTAAGTGATAATGATCGGATTTTAAGACTTTAGACTCCATTGATAAAACATGCTTGAATATCTTTTGAAAACAATTGAATGCCAAATAACTTTTAATTTAATTGAAATCATTCTCCCCTCAATCAATGACATAGGTTGTTGATTGAGAGATTGATATTTTGACAAATAAGTCAGATGATTATCAAAAATAGAGACCTGAGTTATTTTTCAAAGCGTTAGTTTTCAATATTGGATAAATGATTAAAGAATCAGAGCATGGAATTTTGAAAACATGATAAAGTATGGCTCTGTTCTTTCTTTGAAAAAGCGGGTTACTGCCTGAAATGACAATAAACCATATCTTTCACTTTCTCTCAATTTTTTTTTTTTTTTTTTAAATTGACAACATCTAAAGTCCCGTGTCATTCTTTGAATGACAACACAAAGACCGTAGATATAATCGAACTGAGAAAAACATGACAAATTGACAATAATTTTTGAAGATTTTTCGAATTTTTCAAATTTTTATGGATTTTGAAAGTTTTATATTTTTCTATTTGATTTTTTGAAGGTTTTATAATTTTGTATTTTGTTTTTCGAATAAATATTTACAAGAGATAAATTAGTTTAAGAGAATGATGAAATGAGTACCGAGATAAAGATAACGTTCAAAGACGTTGTAGAAGAAAGGAATCAACATCTCTTAAACTTTCGCCACCAAAGCATTCGAGGCTTCTAAGAAAATCGTTTGGACATGAGCCTTCAATTTGAATCTTTGGTAGCTTCCCCCCAAACCGACAAACATCGAATAAAGACCATTTTCCTAAGAAGTAGAGTTGAATACAAAGCGGTCTCATTGATTGAAGCTCAGCACTCTGAAGAACACGAGAACACCGAAGTAACAAGTTGAAACATTGATCGTCTCTGGTTATCAAATCCGATTAACCGATACGACCGATCACATGAACTGTTGTGCATCCCCGATGTACACCTTACTTCAAGATTGACCGTTGTCTATTTAGGGGAACAATATATCAACATCTTCATTTTACCAAGTGCATTCGAGTTATATAACATATAACCAATCAGGACATAATGTACACATGTACCCAACAAGAGTAGAGACGATGACATCCATGTAACATGTTGAGTTACTAATCATCTATGTGGATGTCAACTCAAATAAGCGAATTAGCTCGATCGGTGAACATGTTGTGCATATAACCAGAAGCACTTTATCATAAACCGTATATAAAATGTCGATAGGCAGTATCATCTCACGTTCCAAATATTCTTCTCACATTTCTTCCAACTGAACAATCAAGTAACATAAACTAAAGGTCCAGAGACCACTTCCCCAAATAGTTGGAATAATATATCCTTCCCCAAATGGTTTTGATACCTCGAATCAAAGAAAACATAATATATCCATAAACTTGAAATCTTGTGAGAAGAACTCAAATAGCCCAAATGAATTCTGTGAGAATCAACTGCTACATAAACTCTCTCTCTCTGACTATCTTTATCAACCCATATGTAGACAATTTGAAGTGACCAATGTTGAAGAAAAACCCAATATACCAAACTTGAAACTGAAGTTGAATCCCCGCATTGTGTCTTAAGCTTGCACTTAAAGATGGAAGAACGGTGTCGAGAATCTATGCTTCAAGCAAATCTCTAAGTACTTACACTCAAACAAGGTATGAGACATTAACACCTCTTGATATTATCCACATCGTCATCTGCATGTGACACTGAGTAAAACAACGTAACTCCAAATAGTGATAGTTAACTGTGTCTTCAACCATCCACCCATCGCCGGTAACTAGATAAACCAAGCCTTCAACTCAAATTCTTAAGCCCGAGCAAGTTATCAAATAAGAACACGCCTTTGTGAAGGTCAACTTCAATCTCAAATAAGTAATAAATGATTAACTCGAAGTAATCAACTTGTGTCAAATGCCCAACATGTGAATAAACATACAACCGTATGTACATTCACCCACCTGAATGAACAGAACAAATGATGCCTCAACATCAATGTATTCTTCCTAAAAGTATTCATGTAGAGCGATTGGAGGATACACCAATAACTTCGAGCGGATGAGGTAGACATTTTCCTTGAAGTTCATGTGGTTGATTTATAGCATGCACGATGTGAGGAACAATAATCCATGAAGATTTGGCAAAGGAATACTAAAGAGTGGATCATTATTCATAAACAATAATCCGTGAAGATTTGGCAAAGGAATACCAAAGAGCGGATCATTATTCATAAGTGCAACTGCAATATTATGATAATCATTATCAACGCCTTGAGGAATAACTGGAGATAGGGCTTTTTGAGTAGTCTGAGTTGTACTTCTTTGATGATCATCAAACATATCTTGAACTCATAAATCACATATTCTTTGATGATCATCAAATATTCGCAAGCGGTTGTAAATACTCATCAAACATATCTTGAACCAATGAATCCCAAACAATAAATCCCATTTATCCTTCGTGAGTGAAACATTGTATGGAGGAGAGTCATCAAACTTTAAGTCGTATAATCATTATTCAAACATCCATCATCATTTAGTATATTCACTCTTCTCCTCAAAAATTGCATCCGAAGTTGCCATTTTTGATTTAGCAAGTGAATAAGAATATACGTTAATGAATGTAGATCCACTTGATGACTGAATGAGCATGGGAGAAACATGAAGCTTGTTGATGAAGAATGTCAATGAGAATGGTCATAAACATGAGGATTTCACTTCTTCGAAGATAAAGCACAATGAAGCGTACACTTTTCTTTCTTTGAGGAACGGGCCCTAAGAGTTATCTGCGAGACGCCATAATGATGAAGAACGAGGCCCTGAACCGATGTGAACAGACGTCATTGTTTAGAGCCCGCTTATATGTTTAGAGTAGCCCGAATCCAAATACCAAGGGACTTATGTAACGACGCTTGCTGGACAATGATCGAAGACAGAGAATTGGAAACATTGGATCCCCACGTTCTCATGGGGTCCTTTTGGTTAGCATAAACAATCTTTGAATCGCCATAAACCCTAGGTGCAATGTCATTGTCACTAGGAGCTAAACTAGTAGAAGCATCAGACTTAGTCGAGGGACATTTTGTGCTAAATGGGATTATTCTACCAGTTGGCTTCCAAACCTTAAATGTGCACTACTCTAGGCATAGTGGATCTAGTTAAGGGGCAAGGTTTGCCATTCGTGAATATTCGATCTGTTGGCTTCCACTGAAATCCTACATTGGTAAAAACCTTCCTTGTAGGTTTCCGTAGATTGCTTAATCTGCCGATTTACGTCGGCAAGCGCTTGACAAAACCGCTAAGTTCTCTCACAGCGCAAAGCCGGAAGGAAACTTAAAGCTGCTTAAGCACCTAAATCAATGAAGATCGAGGAGTATAGAGTCTCCCGGTCGTTATGTCCCAAATGAGCTATGCAATGGATCAATCAACGAGTAAAGGATCGAAGTTTGAACGAAAGGGAATATGATTTGATTATTATAACTACAGAAATATCAAACAAACACAAAGGCTAAAATGCAAATGAGAGGAAATTAAAAAGATAAAACTTATTAAATAAACGCTATCACTAAAATTAAAATGATGTTTTTGTTTTTATGTTTTTACGAAACTGAAATTAAAATCTACGCGACGTACAACTAAAAACGTGAAACTAATTCAATATTAACCCTAAAAATATGAAAATGATGTTTTTACAAACCTAATGATATAAGAAAATATTTAGAAAAAGAAAATTATTTTTAAGACTAATTATCTAATTAAAAACTATTTTTTACTATTAATTAATTACCTAAAATGTAAGAAAATAGGAAATTAGGCTAGAAAAATAATATTAAGACTCAGAAAAATCTAAAATATCAAAATAAACTTTTTAAAACTATTTTTGTATTTTTATGACTATTTATCTATTTTCTAGGAATTTTAAACTATTAAAAACTAATTTAATTACTAAAAATTACCAAATAAGCTATGAAAAATCTAGAAAATTACTCTTTCTACTTTTTATATTTATCTAAGTCTAAGAAAATTGAAAAATTATTTTTATGACCCTTTTCTGAATTTTTTATATTAAAAGCTATTTAAAAAGTGCTAAAAACTAATTAAAATCAAGAAAAATATCAAAACAGCTAGGAAAAATCTGAAAATTTCAGGGAAACTCTAAAATAATATTAAGAAGCTATGAAAATTGGAAAAACAGGTGGTTGCTTGCAAGAAAATGAATCTGATGAAACAAGTGCTTATTGAAATAAGCACTGATAAGCAAATGAGCCAAACAAGCTACCTACCTGGGCAAGCTATGATATACTAAATATGACCAAATCAAACAGAAATCAACAAGTTACAATCACAGATTAACAAAATAAAACAGATTTGGTGATTTTGATTTAAGCTAAGAACGATTTTTGGTGCCTACTTGCACCAAAATAAGCACCCAAATAAGCTACAAACTAAAATCCAATTATCAAAACTTAAACTAGACCTAGGAAGCTAATGATAACCAAAAACAGATGTAAACAAGCTACAATGAATCCTGTGTAAGCTTGGATAAAGCTGAGAAAATCACTCAATATTAACTGAGTTGGTGCAGGGCACCAGAGACCTGTTTTGAGCTTCTGCACAAGCTAATCCAGAGTGCTAAAGCTAAAACCAGAAGTGAGGACTTAAAGACCACCTATAGGACTACTTGTATTCCAAAAACCAGAACCTAAATAGCTTTGATGACACTGCGGCAGATGCAGCAACATCTGCTCAAACCCAAGTTTTGACACATTTTGACTTTTTGAAAATGAATACACAGTTGACTTTTATGAAGTTTGGATCTAATTTTAAGACTGATATGGATGTTATAAGATGTTATATGACTACTACAAGCTAGCTTAATGATTTTTGAACACAAGATGAGTGATTTGAGTTACAAAATTCTCACGGTTATAAGCACAGTTGAGACAGATTAGATGTAAAGTTGACTTGTAGTGTTTGCAGGCACAATATATGGACTCAAATGAGATACTTAGAGCTTACTAAACTTGAACCAACAAAAAACTACTAATGCATTCACCTGAGACAGTTTGACAAGAAACCAAACACCCTTTAATATATTGATTTGCAAATTTAAATGAGATAACACCTGACTAAGCATGCACAAATGATCAAACTAGATTAACTTAACCTAATTACTACTTTTAGAACAGATCTTGACAGATAATAACTACAAATACATTAAGTACAAAATCATGTGGAAATCACTTACAAGAGTCCAAAACCACAATGGTTTGCAAACAGAGAACCAAAGAGCACTATCCTATATAAACCAACCCAAATGCTTCCATTTCACCCTATTTCCATTCCTGAATCAACCATATCATCCCTGTGATCATTTCTTCTCCAAAATTGACTTTTGTTGTTATTGCCAAAGTTGCATAAATTGTATAAATAAGCTTATACAAAGCTTTGACAAGCTTATTAGAGCTTGTTTAAGCTTAAAAATAAACTACTAACAGATTTAACATAGGACTTTGAGAATGAAAAATTCAACAGTGGCATAAAATTTGGAAGCGAACATGAACCTGCAATTGATGCTTAAATTAAGTTGAGATACACTAAAATGCCTTTTCTGAGTACAAATAAACTTTAAAACATAACTGAAAACTACTTAAGATGCTACAAGCTTAAAAACGACATACAATTTTAAGAAAACTAAAACTAACTCCCTTGCTTTGCTTCTCTTTGCCTCCTTTTATGCACCAAAGTCTTTTCTCTCACCTTCTGGTCAAATCCCAGCATGAATATGAGCCCTTGGATGTCTAAACTTCATCTTGGCCCTTGATCTTGTTTCCGGAAAATCTGTACAAGGAAATTGGGACAGGGACAAGATGAATTAATTGTAGTGGGATGGTTGGTGAGGTGAGGACAACTGTGTAAAATAGAGTGGATAATAGGTGGTCAGGTGGTCAAGCATGGTGGGCGGTTAACAGGGGAGGGAAAGGTGGGGAAAGGGCGGGTTTATTATTGTTTAAACATTGGGTTGGGTGGGTTGTCGGGTTGGATAATTAGACCGGTTAAATGGGCAAGGTTTAATATTGGGCTTGAGGTTTTATATAAGGTCCATTTGGTTTGTTTAAGTATTAATACAAGGGACCAAATATGTAAAACTGAAATTCCCAGGGACCAAACATGTAAATTATGAAAAGTAGTCATGGGTTGGTCTTGCCAAGTTTAATAATCCAAGGGTTAGTTTTTTGACATTTTTGAAATTCCCAAGGACTAAATTTGACCAATTTGGATTTTCAGGGACTAAATTGTAATTTTCTCAAAACTTTTAGATTTCCCACCAAAGGACTAAATATGACAATTAATGATTTTAAAAAGACCTTTGGTGACTTTTCTTTTGAAATTTGGGCTCAGGGACTATTTTTGACAATTTTATAAACTTGGGGGACTAAAACTGCAATTTTTTTAAATTTGATATGTTTTTATCGATTTTGATATTTTTGCATTTAAAACACATAAAACACTGATTTGTGATATTTTGATCATTTTGATGTATTTCTGAGTGTTTTCAGATGATTTTGCAGTTTAGATTGGACAAAAATGATGAGTATTTAGACACTCATCAATCCCCCACACTAAGATATTGCTAGTCCCTAGCAATCTTTTTGAGAAAAACTTAATGGATTTGCGTCTCTTTACCAAAAGCCATTACTTCTGGAGTAGCCAAATGTTTCAGTTCAAGCAAGAACCATGGTACACCGATAACCATCCGATTTATTGGCAAATCATAAACCATATAACGGATTTGATGTGTCTTTACCGAAGCCGCTTGCTCGACTAGCCAACTCTTAGATAAATTATCAATATTATCTTTGGTGAGTGGATTACCAATTATGGTTTTTCCACTGCCTTTACCACAAGCCATAATCCTGCGGGCTAGCCAACTCTTCACTTTTTAGGATATGGTGAGTTGAATACCATACAATTTTGGGCAAATTGCAAGCCATATAAACGGATTTGATAAATCTTTACCAAGAGCCGTTTGCTCCTGGATTAGCCAATCCTTTTGTCGTACAGACAAGGCGGATGATAACTCGATGAGAAAGTGTAGAACACTTACTCCAAAAAAAAAAATTTTGGCCAAAAACGGGGGGATTAGGCGATATAATTACATGATAAAATTCGTGAGAATCCCCCCACACTTAGAAATGAATATTGCCCTCAATATTCAAAGTACCGGCGGTTATGCCGAAACAAAGAACGTGAAAGGGAAATACTACGGCCATTATTTAGAAAGAAGATTTTTTTTTTTTGAAACACTTATATAAAATAACATGTGGGGCAACCCCCACACTAGGGTGGTAGAAAATAGAAAGAAGTCAGAAATATGGGTGAAAACCCATACAGTGTGCTATTGTTTTTGATTCCCGAGTCGCTAGCTTGACTCGATCCCTGCGATTCATTTGTTCATGGGGAAAGTAACGTGGAAAACCAATCTCGATCGGACTTTCGTTCACAGTGTTAATAAACATATGAACATCGAAGTTCCACACCGACGAGATATAACCGGTAGTGTTAATAGAAGAATCTATAAAGGATGATAATACCGGGTCAAAAATGGTGTCCTCATTCCCAAAGAGAAAAGGGAAAGAGCAACCACCACCATCATGTGAAGAATGGAAGACGTACATAAGAATGCAAGTCCATTCCTCAGCAGAGAGAAGCAAATCACCGCTTTTGACATTTTTAAGCTTAAACTTGAAGCTTAGATGGTGATTGTCAAGAAAAGGTCCGGGAGGGAGGTTGGGAAACGGTTCTTCAATCAACAGACTATCTCCGTAAAAAAAGGATGTCCTCGGATCAAAGTGTGTATCAATTCGTTGGAATTGACTCATCACTAAGAAATGCATCGACTTCATTCCAATAGTTGTCATCTTCCTCATCGAGTGAGAGAGAGGGATGGAAGAGTCGGGAATAAGACTAGAAGATGATGGATCATTTTTGAGCAATTCATCAATGGGAAGAATGTCTCCCATTGGATCACAAACATCATCATCCAACTCAGATGAAACTGAAGAGATTTTGGTTTCATCCACAGACTTAACAATATCGATGCGACAAATGATGCCGAGGTGGGACAAGTGGTGTGCTCTTGAGCGCTAGCTTCCACCACTTCCGATGAAGTCTCCGATTCTAGATCATCGTCATCATCATTAAGAACACTCTTGACTTCCAGTACGCTTTCAAACCATTTGTTTGAACCAGGGTGATTTTAAAGCTTTGAGCTCAAGGCGTTTTTGAAAACTCCTCTTAACCGTGAAGTTTGAGAGTGTTGCATTGATTCTTTCAGATCTTTGATCAATTGTTGCAACACTCTGTTTGTACAGAGGTTTGGAGTTCGTTGATATTCAATGAGCTCTTCGTTGTCAACCCGTATGGTCAACTCTTCAGCAAACACATCAATCAGAGCACGACTCGCTCTTAAGAAAGCTCTCCCTAAGATAAGGGGAACTCTAGGATCTGCATCGAAGTCTACTACAACAAAGTCAGCATGAAAGTGAAACTTTCCCACTTTCATCACGACATCCTCGGCTATCCCAAGTGGACGAGTTACGGTACGGTCCGCTAGCTCGAGTGTCATACAAGTGGATGAAAGTTGAGGAAGAGACAGTTTCTTCCATACTGAGAGTGGCATGAGGTTAATGCTAGCGCCAAGATCTGCCAAGGCGGAGCATTGAAACATCCCCAAGAAATCACACGGGATTAAGAACCGGCCAGGGTCTTCAAGCTTTTCGGGAGGCTTATTAAGAATGGTCACGAGCATTGCTCATTTAGAGGGTTTTCGCCATCTCAGACAACTTATCTTTGTTGTGAGTAAGCCTTAAGCGTGGATGCAAATTTAGGCATTAGAACGAGAGCATCAACGAAGCTTATATCAAAGTGAAGCTCATTGAAGATTTGGAAGAATTTTTCCATTTGCTCTTTGTTTTTGTCTTTGAGCTTCTCATCATTCATTCTTGATGGGTAAGGAAGCTGACTAGACTTTTGAGCCGGGATGGAAGGTATTTCTGGCTCAGGATTTTTCTTCGGAACTTCGGGTTCCGGACTTGAAGCTTGGACTACCGAAGGTGGGACGTGTGCGGTACTTCGTGGGCTTGAATAATGCACCTTGTCCGTTGTCTCCTTGGTAACTTGACTAAATGCCACAGGAGGAGGGGGCATAGGAGTCGTAGGTCCATTGTGCGTCTTACCACTACGAGTGGTGACGGCTTTCAACTCAGCATTTGGATTGGGAATTGTATTGCTTGGGAGTCCTCCAGAAGATGGCGAAGCTTTGTTCATATTCATGTTCATGAAACTGCTCATCATATTCTTTAACTCATTTGTCTGCCGAGATAATGTGGTATCAATTTCCCTTTTTAGCTCACCTCTCATGTTATTGATCCGAGTTTGCATTGAACGCATGTTTGACTCAGTCATTTTCATGAAGTCATTTGGTATGGGAGCTTGAGGAGGTGGTTGATAACTTTGATGATTAGGAGCTTGATAAGGTTGTTGATAACCTTGTCGATTTGGAGCTTGATAATGTTGGTTGACATTGTTCCGGTTCTGATTGAAATTTTGAGAGTTATTGAAGTTTTGTCCTTGATTCGGAACACAGCGATTTTGATTGCCATGGTTTTGATTGCCATGGTTTTGCACATGAGGAAAACCAGGTGGTGTCATACCGCTAGGTGCACGGTAGTGAGGATCAGCTAGTGGTCGGTATTGATTGTGGTTTACCGGCTACGGAGCTTGGTAAAAGGAAGCATCGGTTGCTTGACAATCATAATACGCGTGTGGACCACTACAAATTTCACACACCTTGTTTATGGCTTTGATTGGTTCCGGCTTATGAATTTCGCTTTTGATCTCCTTTACCTCTTTTATCATACAATGGATCATGTCCGTTAGAGCGGCTAATCGGAGTCGCTAACTCGAGTTACGGATGAAGAAGCGAGTGTTCGAACATTGACTTTGTTTCGAGAAAAAGGAACTTTTGATTTACTCTCGCAAATTTCAAGCACATCTTTAGGTCTACGATTCAAGATATTGCCACCCGCGGATGCATTCAAAGAATCTTGATCACATTCAACCCATTATAAAAGATATTGACTTGTTGAAGCTCTGTGAATTCATGATGGGGGCATTTCCTGAGGAGATCTTTGAATCTCTCCCATGCCTCTCCAAAATTTTCATCGAAATTTTGACGAAATCCCGAAATTTCATTTTTAAGATTAGTCGTCTTTGATGGAGGAAAGAAGTAATTCACAAACTTTTGAACAAGATCCTCCCAAGTTTCGATAGATCGAGGGGGTTCTTTTTCCAGCCAAATCCGGGCTGTCCCCTCAAGAGAGAATGGAAAAAGCATCAACTTGATGACTTTTTGAGGAACATCCTTGAAATTGATAGTTGAAGTCAACTTGTTAAACCAACGGATGTGTGCATACGGGTCTTCTCGATCAGACCCGCGGAATTGATTTGTAGACACAAGTTGGATCAAATGTGTCTTCAATTCGAAGTGATCAGAACTGATAACTGGTAAAACGATGGCATCTCCATAACCCTCGGTGGGTGCCTGGAGCATTTCCGCCATAGTACGTTCGTCTGCCATGTTGTTGTTAGAAATAGTACGAATCTCGGGTTCGACTATTTGGGCAGCACGCCTACGAGAACGTCGTCTAGGAATTTCTGCTAGATCACGCAAAGGACTCAATGATCTAGAAGAACGAGTGCGCATGCACTAGAGTTAACTCTAAGAACTCTCAGAGTTAAGGAGAGAAATGGAATTATGAAGATATTTCAGATGAGAATGAGAATTATGAAGACGTTTTGTAAAAATGGGGCGAGAAGAATCTTTATGGGTTTTCTGGTTCTGAAACGTCGATATCACAACAAAATCAATTAACACAAATCGAGGCAAAACAACAGTGAACTTAACCAATAATCCAAGATGAATGGCTTCTTTGAAAAAGGTACACCAATCACAAGGACACAAAGGCAAGTTTTATATCTTTAGTTCGGGAACTTATTATGGTCGCACCCCCAGTTAGGTAGTGCACTGCCTTGGTTTGCGGTGGTAATCTTTTAAGTTGTTAATTATTAAAGAAAATGATGAATCTTTTTGTATTTTTATTTTTGATACATATATAGAAACAAAAGAGAAAATATTTTTGTTTTTTTTATACGTTTTTGGCTGTTTTTGGGTTTTTGGATTTTTTAGAAGAAAATATGGATATATATATATACAGAGATGGATGATATAAACAAAGAGTGAGGATTCAAACAACTAATCTGCTAAAACGGAAGATAGATCGGCACAGCTCCCCGGCAAGCAAGGGCGCCAAAAATTTGATGCGCTGCAAAACCGTCAAGTTCTCTCACGTGAAGCGTAAGGAAACTTAAAAGCTGCTTAAGCACCGAAATCAATGAAGATCAGGGGAGTATAGAGTCTCCCCGGGTCGTTATGTCCCAACGAGCTATGCAATGGATCAATCAACGAGTAGTGATCGAGAAGTTTGAACGAAAAGGGAATATGATTTGATTATTATAACTACAGAAATATCAAACAAACACAAAGGCTAAAATGCAAATGAGAGGAAATTAAAAAGATAAAACTTATTAAATAAACGCTATCACTAAAATTAAAATGATGTTTTTGTTTTTATGTTTTTACGAAACTGAAATTAAAATCTACGCGACGTACAACTAAAAACGTGAAACTAATTCAATATTAACCCTAAAAATATGAAAATGATGTTTTTACAATCCTAATGATATAAGAAAATATTTAGAAAAAGAAAATTATTTTTAAGACTAATTATCTAATTAAAAACTATTTTTTTACTATTAATTAATTACCTAAAATGCAAGAAAATAGGAAATTAGGCTAGAAAGATAAGATTAAGACTTAGAAAAATCTAAAATATCAAAATAGAATTTTCAAAACTATTTTTGTATTTTTCTGATTATTTTTCTATTTTCTATGAATTTTAAACTATTAAAAACTAATTTAATTACTAAAAATTACCAAATAAACTATGAAAAATCTAGAAAATTACTCTTTCTACTTTTTATATTTATCTAAGTCTAAGAAAATTGAAAAATTATTTTTATGACCCTTTTCTGAATTTTTTATATTAAAAGCTATTTAAAAAGTGCTAAAAACTAATTAAAATCAAGAAAAATATCAAAACAGCTAGGAAAAATCTGAAAATTTCAGGGAAACTCTAAAATAATATTAAGAAGCTATGAAAATTGGAAAAACAGGTGGTTGCTTGCAAGAAGAAAATGAATTGATGAAACAAGTGCTTATTGAAATAAGCACTTGATAATAAAATGAGCCAAACAAGCTACTACTGCATGGCAGAAGCTATGATATACTAAATATGACCAAATCAAACAGAAATCAACAAGTTACAATCACAGATTAACAAAATAAAACAGATTTGGTGATTTTGATTTGCTAAGAATGTGATTTTTGGTGCCTACTAAGTGCACCAAAAAATAAGCACCCAAATAAGCTACAAACTAAAATCCAATTATCAAAACTTAAACTAGACCTAGGAAGCTACTGATAACCAAAAAAAAACAGATGTAAACAAGCTACAATGAATCACATGTAAGCTTGGATAAAGCTGAAAATCACTCAATATTAAGAGTTGGTGCGAGCACGAGACTGTTTTGAGCTTACTGAAGCTAATCCAGTGCTAAAGCTAAAACAGAAGTGAGCTTAAAGACCACCTATAGGACTACTTGTATTCCAAAAACAACCTAAATAGCTTTGATGACACACATGTGAGATGCGGCAACATCTATTCAAACCAAGTTTTGACACATTTGACTTTTTGAAAATGAATACACAGTTGACTTTTATGAAGTTTGGATCTAATTTTAAGACTGATATGGATGTTATAAGATGTTATATGACTACTACAAGCTAGCTTAATGATTTTTGAACACAAGATGAGTGATTTGAGTTACAAAATTCTCACATTAAGCCTGATGAGACAGATTAGATGTAAAGTTGACTTGTAGTGTTTTGAGCACAATATATGGACTCAAATGAGATACTTAGAGCTTACTAAACTTGAACCAACAAAAAACTACTCTGCATTCACACGTGAGAGCAGTTTGACAATGAAACCAAACACCCTTTAATATATTGATTTGCAAATTTAAATGAGATAACACCCACTAAGCATGCTTGAAATGATCAAACTAGATTAACTTAACCTAATTACTACTTTTAGAACAGATCTTGACAGATAATAACTACAAATACATTAAGTACAAAATCATGTGGAAATCACTTACAAGAGTCCAAAACCACAATGGTTTGCAAGCAGAGAAACAAAGAGCACTATCCTATATAAACCAACCCAAATGCTTCCATTTCACCTATTTCCATTCTGAATCAACCATATCATCCCTGCATCATTTCTTCTCCAAAATTGACTTTTGTTGACCAGTTGCCAAAGTTGCATAAATTGTATAAATAAGCTTATACAAAGCTTTGACAAGCTTATTAGAGCTTGTTTAAGCTTAAAAATAAACTACTAACAGATTTAACATAGGACTTTGAGAATGAAAAATTCAACAGTGGCATAAAATTTGGAAACTGAACATGAACTGCAATTGATGCTTAAATTAAGTTGAGATACACTAAAATGCCTTTTCTGAGTACAAATAAACTTTAAAACATAACTGAAAACTACTTAAGATGCTACAAGCTTAAAAACGACATACAATTTTAAGAAAACTAAAACTAACTCCTTGCTTTATTCTCTTTGCCTCCTTTATGCACCAAGTCTTTTCTCTCACCTGGTCAAATCCCGCATGAATATGAGCCCTTGGATGTCTAAACTTCATCTTGGCCCTTGATCTTGTTTTTTGTGGGAAAATGCAGAATACAAGTGGGACAGGACAAGATGAATTAATTGTAGTGGGATGGTTGGTGAGGTGGGGAGGAACAGGTAAAATAGAGTGGATAATAGGTGGGCGGTGGCTGGGCATGGTGGGCTGACAAGGGGAGGAAAGGTGGGAAAGGGGGGTTTATTATTGTTTAAACATTGGGTTGGGTGGGTTGTCGGGTTGGATAATTAGACCGGGTTAACAGATTGGGCGGGGGTTTAATATTGGGCTTGGGGTTTTATATAAGGTCCATTTGGTTTGTTTAAGTATTATACTGAGGACCAAATATGTAAACTGAAATTCCTGGGACCAAACATGTAAATTATGAAAAGTAGTCATGGGTTGGTCTTGCCAAGTTTAATAATCCAAGGGTTAGTTTTTGACATTTTGAAATTCCCAGGACTAAATTTGACAATTTGGATTTTCGGGACTAAATTGTAATTTTCTCAAAACTTTTAGATTTCCCACCAAAGGACTAAATATGACAATTAATGATTCTAAAAAGACCTTTGGTGACTTTTCTTTTGAAAATTTGGGCTCAGGGGACTATTTTTGACAATTTTATAAACTTGGGGACTAAAACGCAATTTTGCAAATTTGATACGTTTTTCATCTGATTTTGATATTTTGCATTTAAAACACATAAAACACTGATTTGTGATATTTTTATCATTTTGATGTGTTTCGAGTGTTTAGATGATTTTGATTTATTTTGTACAAAAATGATGAGTATTTACACACTCATCAGTTTCGCTCTCCAAACTTTCTTAACTAGGTTATGAATCTTAGACCTCAGAAATAACACATCACATTTATCATGATTACCAGAAATTAAACATTTTTTGCATGTTTTGCAGACAGCATAAGGCCTCGAATTAATTTTAGTAAGCTTAGAGCTAATACTAGAACTAACACGATTCTTTTTGTTCAAATCAAACTTCTTGTTCCTATGGTGTTCTTTCACTTCCTTATCATGATCACTTTTAGTTTGCGTAATCCTATCCTTCTTTGCATAGCTTCTAGGTTTTGACCCGCCAACTTTAGTGTCAATCTTAACATCTGTAGAAGTAACGATGGGAACATTACATGGCCACTACTTTCGCATTCCCTGTCTAGAAGTCTTTGGGATCCGAAATTCTAGGAGGCACATCACAGGTTGTTTGCTTGAATTTTGACATGGAACAAGGCATATCAAGGGTCACATGCTTGGCTTTAGGCATAGAACAAGGCACCACTATTCTATCTCACCTATTGCTAGATGTCGGACTTGTGACAATTACATACTCTAAGAGTTCATGAGATCGTTTGGCATCCATGCAAGCATAGGCTATAGTACTATTAAAGGGTTTTTCTAATCTTTCATCTTCAACCATCTCACGGAGACCCTTCAAACTTTCCTTAAGGTATGAGAGATATGCTTTATGTACGAGTTCATTATTCCAATAATAGGGGAATATATAACATATCGATATACTATCACAATCGAAACCTTAGGAACGAATATTTGAAATTGGGGATTGGCAACTTTCCTTTCACCTGCAGTTCTCAATCTCGTTAAGTAAAAAAGTTATCTTTTCAATTTGTTTATCATGATTAACTTTAAATGAATCACATAACTCTTTGTGTTGATCATTAACCTTTGAAATTTCAGCTTTAAAACAATTATTTTCCTTTTGCAAGTTATCAATAATGTTTTGAAGTTGGAAATTCCGAGAATCTAAAGGTGGAGGCATATGGGAACCAGTGCATCCTTCTTTTCACCTACCTTTGGTTGTGAGACTTGGGTTCTCAATCTTGATCGTGTTACAATGAGCTCGAATCTGTTCATCACGTTTGCTAATTTCAAAAGCTGCATCAAATTCAGGGGCATCCAAGGATGTCTTGATATTTGAGGTTTTAACATTTTCTTTTAGATGTTGATATTTTAATTGCAAAGCAAGATGCTCAACATCCAATTTAGAAAACTTTTCACCAGTTATCATGATCATCTGTTCAATTTTCTCATGCAATTTAGAATTAGTTTTTTCAAGCTCAATGACACGATCATGGGAGACTTTGAGAACAACAGATAATTCATGAAATTGAGAAGCATTAATGGAACAATCGTAGCGATGTAAAACACATCTTGAGTAATACATTCTGAAATAAGATTCTCATTCAAGGTATGCAAGTTCTTCCTCTCAATCTCATTATATTTTAATTCTCGCTCATAGTCACTAACCTCAACTATCATTGCATCAAATTCCTTTTCCATTTCTTTAATATCCGATTTTATCCCCTTTTTAAGACTCTCAAAATGATCTTTTAGTTGTTTAAAGAAAGGCATGACCTCGGTTAGATAGCATTCTTTTGTTTGCTCAAAACCCCTTTCCCTTCATTATCCCATGGGTGTGATCCTTTTCTTACAAGTTTTCTCAAAATCGACAAATAGTTGAAGAATAACATATTGACTGATTAAGGTCTTGCTCTTAGTGGCAATAGTTCTAGGAACTAAATGCATTGTTGTATTTGGAGGATACCACGTCGCTTTAGGGAATTTCCTACAAGGGGATTCTTTTCAACAAGATTTTCGGCTTTTGCAAGTCCATATCCTTTTTCGAACACTTGTTCAGGGGTCATAGAGTCACGAGGCTTAAACATGTTTAAGGATATCCAATTTTCCTTAGTGTAATCATGGGGTTTTATCGTTATCTTGTTCTTTTTACACTCGGGATCTTCTAGCTTCTTATTCATTTTCTCCCTAGTGACTTCATCTGATTTCTTATCTTCCTCGATTACTCAGCGAAACTAGGTTTTTGTCTAGGCTTAAGGATCTCATTACCATCATCACGTACCTTATGAGCTTCTCTAGCCTTTTACAAGCCTCGAGTTTGGTTCATCAACTAAGGCAACACTATGTTTGTCACTTAGAACTCTATGCTTAGTGATATGTGAGCGATCTGAATGGTATTTCCTTATGCGTACAACTTATTTTCAAGCTTGTTTTCAAAGTTTTTAGATTAGAAAAATCATTCAAAAGTTTTGATTCCTTAGCACTAAATTCTTGCTTAAGCATTTTAACATTTTCTTGAAGTTCTTGTTTTTGCTTAGCAGTTTTAGAAAGCTTTTCATGTAAGGAGTGTAACTCTTGTTTTAACACTTCTTCTCTAAAATTACTTTTTCTAATAATTTTACGCATTTGGTTATCAACTCACGCTCACGGTAGTTAACTCAAACTTAGCACATTGTTCATAGATGGCAACTGATCCTTATATATGTTAAGCTCGGTGGTAAGGGAACCATCGGGCACAAATGCAGCGTACTCATGCAGTTCATAATCATCATTTTGAGTAGAAGATGCACAACTAGGTACAATAGAAACTTCCATGCAACACCTCGGCATTGACATGCACGGTGTGACGGGTGCATCTTTATCTTGGGTACATCCGAAGCTTCCATGGAGCATTCCTTTGCATTAACTTGCCAGGTTGTGTCCGGTGCACCTCTCTTGTGAATTTGAGCACGAAGATTCCATTTTTCCATTATCCGACTCTTCAATTTTTGTTGTCAGCGACATTCGCATTCACAACACGATACTTCAACGAAACATTACCCACTTATCACAACAATCTTTCAACCGCACGACACTCATTCACGTTTTCATTCTTTTGGCAGATTCTTCAATGTACTTTTTCACATTATCCATGAGTTGGATAAATGTCTCAATGAATTCACAATTTCCATTCCAATATGTTTTTGAAGGAAATTCAGTCAAATGTTGATCGTATCTGTTGAATATTCCCCATGAATGAATGAAATTGTTTGTAGATTACTTGAAGAGCTGGACTGGAACCATCCTTTTGAACATCTTCATTGGTAAGTTCTGACTTTAAATGTTCTAAGTTCAACGGCAAGCTTCTTGTCAATGTAGGTAAGTCCTGGCGGAAAAGAGCACTACATGTTCGATCCTCGGCTATGGATACTTAATTGTATGAGGTCGAGATGAAGTAGCGATAGGGCTCAATCTGCATTCCATTTGCATGGCATTGCAGCAGGTGCAATTCATTCTCATTGTACTCGGAACATGAAGATCTCACATCCTCATTGTTTAATTCAAACATCTTTAATGTCGTTGATTAGTGCAATCATTAACATTATTGTCCACATCATCATACATTTAAGCACTTCGAAATCAGCGGATCGATAGAGTAAGACATGATGTGGTGGAATGTACGGGATTTTACAAGTCTATGATTTAAACCGAGAAATAGAATCTTTCACGGGATTTTACTAAAATCAAGACCAAACCGGTAAGCAATGACCAATGGAATGTGTTAAGATGATTGATGGATCGACACAATGATAGAAAATTGTGTGTTAGGTCTTATGATTGTTTGTGGGATAAGCAGAGATGTTGTTTGGTTGTGAGTTGGGTTGGTTGTTGCCGCGATTTTATGGAGAAATTTCGATCTAAAATCTTAAAAGCTCAATAACTTCCTTTCGGAAGTTTGGGCCTCGAAACATTCGTTTCACGACATCGTGGTGAAACCTCACAATATTCGGTGTTCGGTCGTTTTGACAGGTATTTATTTGAAAGCAGATTCTGGATCAAAAGTTATGGCCGTTTGAAGTTTTGACGTAAAAATCAACCAAGTCGCTATAACCCTTGAACCAAGTCGCTATAACCCTTGAACCAAGTCGCTAAGTAGCAACTCGCTAAATCACCAAATCACTAAGCACCAAGTCGCTACACAGTCAAGTCGCTAAAGAGCAACTCGCTAAATCACCAAATCGCTAAGCACCAAGTCGCTACATAGTCAAGTCGCTAAACAGACAACTTCGCTAAGGTCAAGTAAGCTAGCAAAATTTTGCGACAATTCGCTACTCAAGTCGCTAAAACTTCAAGTCGCTAAAGAGACCATTCTGACCAAGTCGCTACCACCAAGTCGCTACCGTAGTGGAGAGTCCACTACTTGTCTGTAATCGCTAGGTCTAAGTCGCTAGATTCAAAACTGTAACTCGCTACAAAATTGTGAAGCAAGTCGCTCTGAAGAAAGAGATCCGTATATCAAGTCGCTAGCAAGAAAAACCACATAAACATCACTTTTCAATCCAAAAACAACCCAACCAAGATGATTCAAGCTCACCAAATGAAAACCTAAACACTTGTGATGATTCTAAACATAAAAGTACTAACAAAATCCAAGCTTTAACACAAGAAATCAACCAAATGATGCACAAACCACTAAACTTTTTCAAACTCAAAAACCACCTAAAAAACACTAGAAATCCAAAGATGTGTAAGATATGATCTAACCATGGCTCTTGATACCAATTGTTGGATATTGGATTTCACATACACATCAAACCATAACACAAAGTGGGCGTATAATGGTGAGTTCTATAGAGAGAAAGTTAGAGGTTTAGGGAACTTAGTGAGAGAAAGAAAAACTATTATTATGAGCTCCAACTCTCTACCTTGGGAGGTAGAGAGTATTTATAGTCTTACATAAAATCGCCACACAACGTGGATCGAGGCATACATTGGGTAAAGACGTCCGTCCTCCACGGTGTTACATAACAAAATACTACTTAACTAAATATAACTATGACTACGAGCATTCTAACGATTACATATACTTGAGGTGACCGACTCTTTAATACCGGGAATTTCTAATTCCTAACATCTAAACTAAGCTATAACAAGTCTGAAGGAACGGTTAGATTTGCGCGGAGGGCGATGAAATTACATATAGGATACCTTGGAAAATTAGTGGATATGGCCCTCTATCCTACTATGAACGAGATAACATTAGAGCCTTTGAGGAAAAGAGCAAAGAGGATATTGAAAAAGGCTTGAAATTTATGTGGGAGAAAAGGAGACTCTACTATAAGGATTGCTTGACCCTAGGACCTAGGTATAGAGTCGATGAGAATTTTGTCAACATGATAGAATTTTCAATAAGGATGAAAAAGGAAGTCACGTAGGAGCACGACTTCGAGTCTAACTACAAGACTCATAAATAAAGAAAAGCGCTTCGTGGGAGGCAACCCATGCTTACTTGTTTGTTTTTTAATTTGTGTGTTTATATATCTTTTTTATTGTTTATTCTCATGTTAGACCTTGTGAAAATGCTTTATTTTGTTTTTAACCTCGTCTTAATTGCATATAAAGGTATTTTACAAAACGATAAGTGTAGGGAAGATGATATAAGTTTTTAAGAACATGAACATGGGATTACCAATAATTGAAATTGATGTATATGTGTGTTTTTTAGAGTCAAATTCTTGTATCGAGTCATAATGGATGTTTTGCAGAAATTTTTTTAGGTTTTAATGAGGTAATTTTTCCAGAATTTTTCCAGAAAAATGCAGCAGACCGGTTTTTGTCAGGACAACTTGATGGCTTCAGGATTAACACCTGACGACATCAGGCAATGTTGAAACAAAATATCAGTTTCGTTTTCTGTACAATTTATGATTTTTGGAAATTCCCAATTCTTAATTTTCTAGAAAAACTGCAAACATCCTTTCCACAAGCATTATATCTTACTTGATTTCTAGTGTAGTTGCGTGTCATATACAATTTACCACCGATTTTACGCGAAGGTTTCGTTTGTTTTCTTATAAGTATGCAGGTTATATTGGACAAGAAGAAGAAACACACATTGGATGAAGCTTATTACTTATGCATTCTTCTTGGAGGAGGATTTAACCGCAACTTCGCACATATCCTACCGAGCTAATCAGGGGAGTATTAGTTTCTTTTCCTTACGTACCTTCCTTTATCATAACTTTGATACTTTCGGGGAACATTGGGGACAATGTTCAGTTTAAGTGCAGGGAGGGAGAATAAAACGGGAACTCGGAAACTATTCACTCACTTGATTATTTGTCTTGTCTTTAGTAATTTGTGTAATAAAACATAAGAAATATTTGTTAGGGCAATTTTAGCACCAAATTTTAAATTTTTTATGACATTTACGAGCTAAACTTTAGTCTTAATAAAGCGTCTTATGGATAGGAATTATATGACTAGCAGAAAAACCGTATACCACTCAAATTCCACCCCAAAATGTGAGGTTCGCCCCTAGATCTTTAGGAATAAAAGCATTCATCTTTAATGCTTAGTGAGTGTACCGGTAGTATAATAAATTCTAGAATTTGTTTTGTGATGCATTGTGAGATCACTAGTGAGACTACACTTGTGTAGTTAAGAGTAACTAAATGATAAGAGGCATTAGGATAACCCTTGTTTTAAACTTGTATTATAATTACATCTTCCACATTGGTTGAGTAATTACCCCACACCCTTGCGATGTACTCATCTTTAGTACATGATACCCCTAGTTAACCCCTTAGAGCCTATCCTTTTCGCGGTTCTCGTTATGTTTCAATTTTCTGGAATATCAATGAAGAGAATTGTTTACAATCCACCCCTAAATGTACACTCAAATTGCCTTAGCCTACCTTGTATGCACTCAAATTTAGTGCATTATTGTTATCACTACTAAACCCTTAGTTCAATTATCTAGTTACTTGCATGGTTGCTAAGTCGAGTCATATCATTTGTATACATTTTTGGGATGATTGGGATTCATGGGTAAAAGTAATATTTTATGGAGTAACGGGAAAGAACGATAAATTCAAATTCCCTTTATCTACGTAATTAAATTTCCATCGGGCCGGTTTAGTTAAATAAAAACTCAAGTGTATGGATGCTCCTATAAATCCCTTATATTTAGATGTTATCATAGAGGATGGTAGAGTAAAAAGGTATGAAAAAAAATCGAAAAAGAGAGAAAAGAGTTGTAAAATAAAAGAAAAGAAAAACATACGGGCTATCATCCTACATCTATCATTTATATTTTCAAGTTTATGTTTGTTTTGTTTCAAGTTGTTTAGTTTTAATGAGTCTAGTCTTGGCTTAGCAACGCCACGCTTTACATTCTTGTAACATAAGATTTTTGACTTGCCACCACTAAATATCCCTATCCAGCAAAACCCTTTACTTCCCTACCCTAAGCCTAACGTTACAACCCTTTGTAAAGACCTCTTAGATAGTTATTCCTAGGTGCTTACGCCAAAGCGATGGAGGTTTGATCTATTCTTAAGCTTATGGTAATCTACGTACTATGCCAGGTAATGAGTGTTTATCTTCCATTTCCATTCATATTATATTTCATATAAACCCGAGAGATGAGAGAATTCAAACACCAATTGTGAGGTGCTAGTGTATAAATTTCGTGCTTGTTATGACTATTGTGGCTCTTTTACTTATTGTAAACTATTTTAAACCAATGCTTCGTGACCCATAACTTATAAATTGAATGGCCAAAAGCACATTTGCTTGAGGACAAGCAAATTCCAAGTGTAGGGATATTTGATAAGGATTTAAAACGTACGCTTTTAGGGGTTCATTTAAGCCCTAAATCAACACATTTTGTATCTGTTACTGCTTAAAATCGTTCCTTTTCACATTTTAGGTCTTTTGGAAGCAAAATGCTCGAATGAAGCATATTTGTACGAAAAGGAGCGAAAACATGAAGAAAATGGCAAAGTCAAGATTAAAGGCCATCCAGCACACCTGAAGGCGTCCCAACCAAAGGGCGACGTCGTCCCCCTATTGAAGACTCGATCAAAAGTGCACACGACGGTTCTGCGGAATTTCTGGTCCTAAAGCCTGACGGCGTCACGCCTTAATTCGGGAAGGCGTCACTCACAAAATCTACACCAGACGCTCAAGATCCAAGATTCAGACGACGTCGCTACTGAAGACTGAAGACATCACATATCTCAAATGACGTCGTTCCAACGATGACTTGGCCCAAATGAAACCCTAATGACGGCGACCTAACAACGTCACTAGCAAAAGGTGACGTCGTCGCGATTATAAATCTATATATAGAATTCGATTTTTCTGTATTTTAAGAGGTAGAATTTTGGAGAGCAAACCCTAACTCAGTTGTAGTCCAGCTTGGACAGTAATCTAGGGTCCCATACCTTATTTTACATTGCAAGATAAGTTTGTTTATCTAATTTATCATTATGTCTACCCCATGTTCAATTGATTGTGTGTATGCTTACTTGTTTAACATGTCTAGCTAAATTATTCTTGTGTTTGCTTAGATCTATGAAACATAGTTATTGATTGTTGTTAGGTTGTCTCTTGTCTTAATTGGTAGACGCTAGAGTAAGAAAAACTGGCTTCTTCTTTAATTATTGCGATCTTGAACGTCCTAAATAGTAAAAAGCTTGAGAGTGCACTTGAGCCATCGTTGTGTTTATTGCGTGAATTGTAGCTTTAGGATAGTAGTGTATTCGGGGGAGATGCAATTGCACTTGCCGATCCAGTAGTATAAAGGAGTTACAATTCATAGAACTAGGAGAATTACACTACGACTAGCGGAATACAACGCACCAATTAAGATATAGGAAGTGACAATTCAACCGACTAATAAAAGATAACTAGGGAGTAATAGCATCTAAGTGAACACATCTTTAATCATCATACGAGCACACCTCAATTAGCATAATCTATCTGTAGTTAATTAGATAATCAGTTAAAGTAGTGAAATCGGTAGAAGTACCAGAAACATAGTTATTGAAACATAGTTATTGATTGTTGTTAGGTTGTCTCTTGTCTTAATCGGTAGACGCTAGAGTAAGAAAAACTGGCTTCTTCTTTAATTATTGCGATCTTGAACGTCCTAAATAGTAAAAAGCTTGAGAGTGCACTTGAGCCATCGTTGTGTTTATTGGGCCAAATAGTTTAGTTAAATAAAAACTCAAGTGTATGGATGCTCCTATAAATCCCTTATATTTAGATGTTATCATAGAGGATGGTAGAGTAAAAAGGTATGAAAAAAAATCGAAAAAGAGAGAAAAGAGTTGTAAAATAAAAGAAAAGAAAAACATACGGGCTATCATCCTACATCTATCATTTATATTTTCAAGTTTATGTTTGTTTTGTTTCAAGTTGTTTAGTTTTAATGAGTCTAGTCTTGGCTTAGCAGCGCTTTACATTCTTGTAACATAAGATTTTTGACTTGCCACCACTAAATATCCCTATCCAGCAAAACCCTTTACTTCCCTACCCTAAGCCTAACGTTACAACCCTTTGTAAAGACCTCTTAGATAGTTATTCCTAGGTGCTTACGGCAAAGCGATGGAGGTTTGATCTATTCTTAGCTTATGGTAATCTCGTACTATGCGGGTAATGAGTGTTTATCTTCCATTTCCATTCATATTATATTTCATATAAACCCGAGAGATGAGAGAATTCAAACACCAATTGTGAGGTGCTAGTGTATAAATTCCGTGCTTGTTATGACTATTGTGGCTCTTTTACTTATTGTAAACTATTTTAAACCAATGCTTCATGACCCATAACTTATAAATTGAATGGCCAGCATTTGCTTGAGGACAAGCAAATTCCAAGTGTAGGGATATTTGATAAGGATTTAAAACGTACGCTTTTAGGGGTTCATTTAAGCCCTAAATCAACACATTTTATATCTGTTACTGCTTAAAATCGTTCCTTTTCACATTTTAGGTCTTTTAGAAGCAAAATGCTGAATGAAGCATATTTGGACGAAAAGGAGCGAAAACATGAAGAAAATGGCAAAGTCAAAATTAAAGGCCATCCACACTGAAAGCGTCCCAACCAAGAGGCGACGTCGTCCCCTATTGAAGACTGATCAAAAGTGCACCGCGACGGTTCTGCGGAATTTCACGGTCCTAAAGCCGACGGCGTCACGCCTTAATTGAGCGTCACCATCAAAATCTACACCGGCCGCCAAGATCCAAGATTCAGGCGGCGTAAACAAGGTGAAGACATCACATATCTCAAATGACGTCGTTCCAACGATGACTTGGCCCAAATGAAACCCTAATGACGGCGACCTAACAACGTCACTAGCAAAAGGTGACGTCGTCGCGATTGTAAATCTATATATAGAATTCGATGTTTCTGTATTTTAAGAGGTAGAATTTTGGAGAGCAAACCCTAACTCAGTTGTAGTCCAGCTTGGACAGTAATCTAGGGTCCCATACCTTATTTTACATTGCAAGATAAGTTTGTTTATCTAATTTATCATTATGTCTACCCCATGTTCAATTGATTGTGTGTATGCTTACTTGTTTAACATGTCTAGCTAAATTATTCTTGTGTTTGCTTAGATCTATGAAACATAGTTATTGATTGTTGTTAGGTTGTCTCTTCTAATGGTAGACGCTAGAGTAAGAAAAAGCGGGCTTCTTCATTATTGCGATCTTGAACGTCCTAAATAGTAAAAGCTTGAGAGTGCACTTGAGCCATCGTTGTGTTTATTGCGTGAATTGTAGCTTTAGGATAGTAGTGTATTTGGGGGAGATGCTATTGCACTTGCCGATCCCGAGTATTCTAAAGGAGAGTTACAATTCATAGAACTAGGGAATTAGGCACCCCCCTACGACTAACTGGAATACAACGCACCAATTAAGATATAGGAAGTGACAATTCAACCGACTAATAAAAGATAACTAGGGAGTAATAGCATCTAAGTGAACACATCTTTAATCATCATACGAGCACACCTCAATTAGCATAATCTATCTGTAGTTAATTAGATAATCAGTTAAAGTAGTGAAATCGGTAGAAGTACCACCCCCCCCCCTCCCCAATCATATACCCCGATATTTTTACCGTTGCTTTCTAAAAACCATAAAAAAGACTACAAAGAATTATCCTCAACCCCGCCTTCTCTTCATATATCTCTTTCTAGCATTCTTATCGACCCCGAACCCTGCTATCAGTTTCATGTTCTATCACCTCCTTGAACGCTTAGATGGTATCAACAAACCAAATCACCCTTAGGATCATCAGAAAGAAGTGCAAGCACAAATGATCATCTTCATCTCTTTTCTAGTCTTAGTTTAGTCCTTCTTCAGGATTTCTTAAGTTTTAGGCCATGTTCTTAGTTTTATAGATTTGTCATTATTGTACTCTCTTTTCATTTTATTACATGGACCTACTTGTTTATGCTTACTACTTATTTGAGCATATTGGTGTGATTATGACATAATTCTATAGTCTTTTATAGCTTATTTTTTCTTTAAACTACTACTAACAGTTGCAGGTAGCCGGATCCTTTGATTTGTACCTGGCGGATCCATTCTAAAGTGGATCCAATGGATCCAGGTACTTAGAAATATTTTTGAGACATATTTTCATCCCATTCTTGCAATACTTCATACTATATGCTTGCAAACTAACAATTGTTTTGTAGATTTTCAGAATTTACTTAGATGCTTGATGCCCTCAATAAGGGGGGGGGGACTTTCATCAATGCAAAAGCGTTTCAAAACTTGAAATACTTTCTTTCTAGCCTTCTAAAAATACTTGACGCCCTCACCACGGGGGAGCACTCGTCAAGGGGAGCAAATATGCACTACGTTATCATTCTTATCTCTTTCTCATCTCTTTATAATCTCTTTCTGATATATTTCTTATTTGGGTTAGTTTCTTTTCGAAACTATTTTTGTTTCGAAAAAAAGGAGAGAAAAGAGTAAAAACTTAAATTCAAATTTTACGAATTCTGTTTTTTATTTATAATAATTTTATGTTTTGTCATCAACAAAAGGGGGAGATTGTTAATACAAATAAATCGTAAAAATGTTTATTTATATTTTACGATCTTCTTATATTTTGTCGATAACAATACTAAAATCATTTTAACAAAATAAATAAAATATATAAGTTTTTTAGCCAATAGTTTACTTCCTCATTTCACTAAACAAATAAAATCGTTTTTAGTTAATAGTTTATATAAAACCAAAACCATTTTTATGAAACACATATAAGTAATATTTCTTATTTACATTTTCATAAAATATATACTTTAGAACTAACTAGTTAAATGTAATACGTTTGTAAATAGAGTTGTACTATCCATAACCCAAAAACCATAACCCATAACTGATAACCCATGATCTATGCTCATTACATCATGCATGACATCACAATGGGTAAAAACCATGACCCATGATCCAAAGTCCATGAACCATGACCCAAAGTCCATAAACCATAACCCAAGATGTCTATTGCATCATGCATGACATCACATGACCCATAGTCCATGACCCATAACCCAAAAACCGAAATTGTAACCCAAAATCCGGACTGGACTGACCAGGTACCGAATCCCTTAGATTTCACTACCCGGATCCCTCTGTGAATGGATCCAGTGGATCCGGTTGATCAGATAACTATTTATCTATAAATAGTGAGCTATTTTCTCATTTCTTATCACCCTTTTTAGATATATCTTTTCTCTATATTCTTACTTTACTAACCTCATATCTAAGGATCATCCATGTAGCTTTTATCTTAGTGATTCTATAGGTTCCTCTTAAAGGCAAGATCACAATGATTAGCATAGAAGACTTGCAAGCTCGAAGACATGGGTTGCTAGAATTCATCATCATTACAAGATAATATAAGTGTCTCTTGTTGTTGATTACTCTCAAGTTTGTTATAGTTGTGTTGTGTTAACTAGTGGTGCTTGGATTAGTTCCTCCATTGTAAAAGAACTCGATATCTAACCTTGTACCAGATAATGTGTAGGGGACGTAGGTTTGGTTCTACCTTGTGTAAGAACCTGGTATCTAGCCTTGCACTAGATAAAGTGTAGGCGACATAGGTTTGGTTCTACCTTGTGGAAGATCCCGGTGTTTAGCTTTGTACCGGAAAAAGTGTAAGCAACATTGTGAGGCTTCCTCCCCGATTAAAGGAGATTGTGGTGTGTAGTGTTTACGAACTCTCGAGTTTGGTACTCAGAGAGTGGAGTAGGACAAGGAAGGTGACCTTGTAGCCGAACCACTATAATTACTTATGTTATGGTTGTGTCGTTCTTTCTCTATCTCCTAATAATGTTTATTCACTATCAATATCCACACACACCAAAATAGATTGACATGATTCAATCTTAAAGATTTAAAACAAAGTTTTAATCAGTAAAAATATTCAACACCCTTCTAGTTTTCTACACGCACAATTAAATTTTGGGCGATTGGGTTCAGGATCATGTAAATGGTTAGAAAAGTGGTTAATCACCTCAGAATATATAGCGGTTGGGTCCTCAATCCAATTCTATTTACATTCAAACCATTTATTTGTTTTTTTCTACCTTTCTAGTTCACGACTGAGTGGAAATATTTGGTAATCTTGTCTCCTTCGATGGCTCATTAACTCTACTTTTTTTAAGGGAACCCTCCCATTTTTTCCTAAATGATTAAGAACCATCAGGTCTTCCTCACATTTCAAACAGTCTGATGAGGTGAGAGTCCTCGCTTCCGCTTAGCATCCCATTCATCCAAGCGAGATTGAATGTACTTCTTTATGCATCTATTTTTCTCGGAAAGATCCCCTACCAGCTTTTTATATCCACCTTTAACTTCTTAAGCATGTTTTTTAAAACAATATATGTTGAACCCCTATAGTCACCTCTAGCCCACGAGACTTTAATCACCTTGTTAAACCCATCCTTCTCCATCAAGTGATTAAATATTTTGAAGCATTTTGGTCCGAAGTCCTTCAGGTCTTCTAATAACATTAAAGGGCAATGATTAGAGACTTTTTGACAAAGGGTCTTGACTTTAGCATTCTTCCAAAAACTAAAAAAATTGCTAGTGACTAGGAACCTGCCAAGTATGCTTAATTTAGATCCTTATCTATTATATCTTGTAAATATCCTACCTCCTAATGCGAAGTTATGAATCCTTCCAATATTAATAAAATCGTTAAAGGCAATGGCATCCCTATCAACAAATGTTGAGCCTAAACTTTCTTCTTGGCACCTGACCAAATTGAAATCACCGAACAGAATCCAATCGCCTGTTTAGAATTCATCAGGTTAATAAGTTCGATCCATAAATGCATGTTTTTCCTAATCCCTTGAGGACCATACATATTTATTAGCGTTATTTTCACTTGGATACCAACCCATTTGCCGATGATACAAATAAAGTGAGAGCCTAACACTACCTCCTCTGTGGAAAACTAGAAGGGAGGGTTGAATAGTTTTTCCGATTAAAACTTCGTTTAAAAATATTTAGATCGACTTATGTCAATCTATTTTGGTATGTGTGTTGGATATTGATAGATAAACATATAAGTAAGTAATGCAAAGATAAAGAGTAAAGGAATGCAAAACCACGAAACGAGTATTTATAGTGGTTCGGCTACAAGGACACCTTCCTTGCCCCACTCCACTCCCCGAGTATCCCACTCGAGAGTTTGTAAGAACTACATAACATAAGCTCCTTAATGTGGCGGAGAAGCCCATACGTCGCCTCTCTTTATCGGTACAAGGCTAGAACCGAGTTCTTTCACGAGGTAGAACCAAACCTATCACAACGTCGCCTACACTTTATCCGATACAAAGATGGATACCGAGTTCCATTACAAAGAAGGAACTACTACCCAACACTACACCATAACACAACTAACCCAAAGGAGACACACTCCTTGTTACAACACTAGAAGGATATCAATAACCTTTAACCCAAAATATATAACTTGTACATCGACGTACAATATCGAATGTACACATTTGGCACCATTCACTAATGCCTTCAATACGACCCTTCGGCACCTTTCACTAATGCCTTCAACACAAGAATGGAGCCCACGGTACACATTTTCCCATTTTTGATGATCTGAACCTTTGCAATCTTAGCAGGAAGTGCTGAACCTATAAGAATGGAGCCCACGGTAAACTCTTCGATGGCGGTTCATCAACCTTATCCTTCATGTACTCTTCCACTTCCTTCTTAACATTTGTCTTATCTTTTTTCACTCCTTTCTTTCGATTTCTTCCTTGTCATATTCAAAAGCTGGTTGCTTAACCTCGGCTTCCTCTCTTCTTCTGAGTTTTGGCTTATCACCAAGTTTTTCAGCTCGGCAACCTTTTCAGATCTACTGCATCTTACGCTTAGCATCCTTTGGTTGAAGATTGTAACCCTTCCTTTTAAGCGTTGAAGCTTCCAAATCTGAATCCATTGGAAAAAAATTTTATTTTGGTACACTACTTTTTCAAATTCTGCTTTTAGTTCATCCATTCTTCAATTTCCTTACGGCTCAACTTCCGGTAGGATTCCTTGACTTTTGACGTAGTGGATCATATAATCCTTTGCTCGGCTTTGGTCAATGGTCTTTTCATCCTTTCTCTTTGTCTCTCGCTATCAGAAGCCTCTTCTTCTCATTAATTATCTCAACCATTTTACTTGCATAGTCTTCTTCGCCAATATCGGGAAGGATATCTGTTTACTAATAATCTGCATTTATACTATCCCATTCTTCATTAGTGTAGAATTTGGCGGATTGCTCAATTTCGACTTTCCTTTTCATTTGTTCTTCATTAATTGTGGTTCATCCCAGGACTTCGGAAATCAGCTTATCATCCCTTGTTAGTTCTGCAGCGTTTAGCCTTCAACCTCATCCTCTGCTTGAATCCTAGCAATCTCAGCTGCTAGCTTCCTCTTACGTGAGTTGCTTTTTTCTTCACGGCTCGGAAGATTCTTGCACTATTCCTTTACCTTCCCTATGCATAAACTCCTCACCGTACTACGGATCACTACGGGATTAATATGTTCAGTACTTGTATTAACTTCGGCATCAAAGCCATTATTAAAAACTTCATCAAAGCGATTTAATTTGCACCACCGACTTATCTTTAGTAAAGTCACGGACTTATCCACTCCACTAGAACTTACGGCTTCTTTATCCATCTCTTAAAGGATTTCTTGTGGTAAAATTCTTAACCAAGATTTTAAACGCCCATCCTTGAGAACTAATTTGAGTTTCCTCGAAGGATTCCTCACCTTCGAGTCTGTAATGTCTATCGGTCTGTTTGAATTTCCCTCCAATTTCTTAACTCTTTTGCGAGTAGTCCCTGACTTGTTGGTCTTCTTCAATTTTTCTCCAACTCATCAACCCTTGAAATCGGTTATGGAACGGTTGAAGTAGATCTTCCATAGATAAGGAACCGGGTTCTGCTGTAGTAGTGGGTGTTGGAGGTTGTGGTTGAGGAATCACCGGTGGTTCTTCCTCATGGACTGAAGGTGAAGGTGGTGGGGGTGTTGGTGTCCTCTATTCAAACTCTATTTTTTTGGTTGGATGTAGGTTGAGCTGAGCGATGTAGCATGTAGGAGATGGAACAGATGTAGATGTACCTTCGGGTCATTAACAAGCAGAAGCAACATAGCGGACAAAGTGGCTTGTGTGCCCCTTCAAAACCCTTTTCATATTACCAAATATCTTTTTTAGTGAAAGGAGAGCAATGTAAGGATGTTTGCTTGCTGTTTCAACATTTAAGATCATTTGCAAAAATCTTGGGTACATCAAAAACTTTTTCTTATTCTTGGAATTAACAACCATGGCATCAAAAATCATTTTTGAAAAATTGAAGAGTCGCGGTGGAGAGACAGACCAATGCAGAAGCAATATTGCTTCCAAATTGATCTCATCCACTACTTTTAGAGCTCATACAATGTAAAATATGATGCACAAGGAAACGCCATTGTGGCGTAAAATGACTCTTCCAAAAAGTGAATGTTCCATCAGTTAGATATCCAATATTTTTCAATCCACGAAGAGGTCATCATTTAGCAACATTGAAATCCCGAGGCATCGGCCAATTGAAGCTTGCTTGATTCCTCGATGATTGAATACTAACGTATCAATAGTTGCATTTAACTCTAGTGTCAGCGTGATAGTTCTAGCAGTAGCGGTATGCGAAGCTGTTTGACTAGTGAATCATATATAGTTGGATTATCGGTAAGGGCATACCGATATGACTACCCTTTAGAAAGTCCACTATCGCTTTCGAAGCTGTGCTTTGTGAGGCTTTTGAAAATCCCACTTGATTGTGCTTGTCTACAAACTTTAATTGTGCCATCTTTTATGTTAATTGAAGTACTAGTAGTGCAGCGCAATTAGGGTTTAGTCTTTGGTGAGGAGACTTAATCGAAATAAAAGAATTAAACTTTTAAATATTAGGATAAAGTAATTAAAGGATAAATATGAATTCTAAAAATAAAAATTATCCATATAAATACTTCTAACCACCTAAAATTAGGTAACGGTACTATTTAAGCAGTAAAATCGTTTTTTACTTTTTGTACTACCAGACTAAAGAATGGTCAAACAGACTTAATAATGACATCACCAGAATTAACTCTGTACTATAGCACATCAACTAGCACAACTTCCATACATCTCCAATCTTTGAGAATTCTTGCTTTTCAACATATCCTTAAACAAAAAATATACCTAACAGATTTAACTAATATTAAGTCTTTTATTATAAACATAAATCCTTAAAAAGTACAAAAAATCTAATGTCTATATGCTTTAAAAGAGTGAAATATGATAAAGGTAGAGTGTAACAACTTGACCATAACATGGTTCACTTAGACTTTCAGATAACAACACCTCCACGGTCGGTTCGATAGTAGTCAGTTCGTGATTCGTTACCCAAGTCACGTCGATCCACACGTGGCAATATGTTATCATTGTCTTTGGTGAATGCGGTACTAAATTCCTCATCGGCCGTTATATACTTATCTTTGTAATTCTTGGGAGGTGTCTTAAACACAATAGACAATTTTTTATCTACTTGGTCTTTCACATAAAACACTTGTCGTGCTTGTGCGGCTAATATGAACGGATCAACCTTGTGGCCTAAACTATTCAGGTCAACCAATGTATACCCAAGAGTAGTATCGCGTTTCACACCACCGGCTTTGTGATTAACCCAGTCACATTTGAAAAGAGGAACTTGCATGTAACGGTAATCTAGTTCCCATATCTCCTGTAAAACCCCATAATAATATGCTTTTCTTGTGGTTGCAACTTCTTTAGATATGTGCATATATAATGCCTCAACACTAACTTTATTGCGGTAAACTTTGCCTTCATGATCTTTTAAATGCGAAAAGTATACCCATTGATGTGATATGCATCGTATTTCACTATGGTGGCGCGTGGTCCATAGGATATCCACCTACAGTTCGATACACTTTCTTTGTCGATTTCTAACTCTCTCTCAACTTGATTTCATTACAAGTATATATTAGCTCAAAAGAATAAGTACACCAATTTTGAGATCAAAATGAGCTGAGAAATAAGGTTTAGAAAGGGTATATGTTGAGTAACATAAGATTAATTACTTCTTTACGTAACCACTTGGCAAAAGATTTCTCGTGCTCATTCTCGAGAAATGCTATTCGTTTACGGGTTTTACGCTTTCAAAACTTGCTTGTGCTGGCAATGTGTTTGATTATTATATTTGATACATCATTTTCGATAGCAGAAATAGACATGTGTTAGTAAGACTTACTCGATATACGGTACAATTTCATCTGTATTATTTATTACGTACAAATGTGCTTTCAAAAGAGTTCCGAAACTTCACTTGATTTTACGGACAATGGCTTTCCTTCCTCATTTTCATCTGTTTCATGTTTATCAGGTGGGATACCAACAGTTTTCATAGATTTATGATATTAAGCTAAAAACTCTATTGTTTCTTCCGATAGTCTCCTCAAAGAATCATTCTTGTCTATTTCATTCGCACATGTCCTTTAACCTTCATACATCGTTCGAATGGATACATCCACCGAAAGCATATGGGACCGCATAATTTTACCTCCCTAGTTAGGTGCACCGTCAAATGTATCATAATATCAAAGAATGATGGAGGAAAGAACTTCTCGAGTAGACGTGTGTCACTACCATTTTGCTTGCATATTATCTAGTTCTTGCAATATTATTTCTTTGCAACATATTGATTTAAAGAAAAAGCAAAACCTGATAATAGCATATCGTGTGGGTGGGTGCATGATTGAGCGTATTGCAATGGGCAGAAACTCTTGCATTAGCATGTGATAGTCATGTGATTTTAGGCCAATGAGCTTTCTATCCTTTAGGCTCACCAAAGAGAAATTTGAACAATAGCCTTGTGGTACCCTGATGTTGTGTAAAGTTTCACAAAAATATCTTTTCGGCGATGCGTTAATGTGTAACTGCTTTGGAGGTAGTGTTGTTTTTGTCTTGTTCTTGCATAGCAAACAACTCTTGTTTTACCCCCAACTCTGCCAGATCAATCGAGCATTCATCCATCTTTCATCTTTCTGGAACATGTAGCAAACTTCCGACGAGACTCTCAGCAACATTCTTTTCTACATGCATAAAATAAATACAATGTGGAACAGAATTATGCCTCCAATATCTAAGTTTTGATACCAAATGTTGAATTTCTTCCAATACGCACCATTTTGTCCGTTCACTTGGCTTGAACTACCCTCTACTTCTGTATGTTTGTTTTACGCTTTTGAATCTTCCCACCTCTGCCTCTCTTATCTTCTTGGTTTTCTGATGCATTATTGTTTGTTCGTTTTCCTTTTCCCACTTATTTTCAATATGTTGTATCTCGTTGTATATTTGTTCCCAGTCATTGGATTTGGAGCCGGGAGAAATTCTTGTTGTCCATTAAATGCCTTCCTTTGCCTTCGATGGATGGTCATATGGTAGATATCGTCCTGACCAACATAACTTTGCTTGGATGAGAGAAAAGTCTAACAGGTTGTATCTTTCCCACATACTACACAACCTTTGAATCCACTATGCAGGCAGACACATAATGTGCCAAGTGCGGGGTAATCATTTATTGTCCATAACACATGGCAGCACGTAGATTAAAGTTATCTTTTGTGGATGCATCATATGTATCAACCCCTGTATCGAATAAGGTTTTCAGATCATCAACAAACGGTTTTAGAAAAACATCGATATCATTTTTCGGGTATCCCGATATTAATACCGAAAGCATGATAAACTTTCTTTTCATACACAACCATGGAGGAAGGTTGTATATGATGCTTAAGCTGGCCATACACTATGATGCCTATTTCCCGAGTTGACGTCAACCTCATCACCATATTTCTAGCGTAGATTTCTTGGATCTTCGCAATTTCGGAAATTTTCATCTATGGTACATATGCCTTTGAATCTGCGGGGTGACGTAACACACCATCTGTTATCCTCCGTGTCGCGTGCCATCTTATATCTTCTGAAATACTTTCTAGGTTAAATAGTCGTTGCAGTCTTGGTATAATTGGAAAGTACCACATTACCTTTGCTGAAATGTTTTCGTACACTTTATGTGTCTTATTATCCACCTTCCATCTTGATATCCCACAAGTTCGACCGTGATCAAATCCTTGTCATCCTTCCATAAAGAAGGCGTTGTTGATACATACATGTATCTTTTTGTATCTGATCCCATCAATTTCAAAAAAATTTGGCTTGATAAGTTTTTCCACCATTTAGCTTACCGTGACATCTTCTTCTTTAATCCTAGTAATTCATAAGAACTTATCGAGCATCCGTACTTACCCTTCAAGTTGAGTAGTTTAACTATTGCGGGCCGCTTTGTGAAGTCGGGACATCCTCGTAAAAGAGGCTTATCGTCTAATAATAATTGTTGAAACTTGACAAGATCATCCTCATCAAAATTATCCTTTATAGCATTAACCATTTCCTCATTCTTTGGGGCATGTTTGGAATATATGAAGCAAAAATTAGTCGTCAACAAACTCTATTGTAGTGTTAACAGTGTTTGGTACTTATTGATGACTCATCCTTCTCTCCATGTTTAGTCCAGTTTAGGTAGCTTAGATCAAACCCATTCTTTGAATAAATGGGCTGCACTTTCTCCACTTTATGCTCTATGTGGTTTAAACAATGCGTACCCGGACATGGCAGTGAAAGATCATTTTTCTTAACTCGTGGGTCGATGTTCCCCATCTTCGCAAGTTGTCTTGCATAATCAATAGCATTTGCTACTCCACCAACATAAGATTTGTTGGTCCTATTAGTTCCTATCTAAGACTTGTCCATGTTTATAAATGTGTCCCACTTATCCGGCGGCAATGTTTATAAATGTAGTCCCTGCGGCCATGTTAAAAATAGTCCAAGTTATTAAAGATTATACAAGACAACATCAAACTTCAATTGATGATCTTAAAAGTTAAAAAAGACATTCCAAGTAATGAGGATAGCTCAAAGATTGAATGTGATATTGAATTATGCTAAGAATTGAATAAATTCTAATGAAACAGTTCATAAAGGGATGTTTGGGTCAAGGAAAAATAAGAAATTAACTAGCTAAATTATGGTTCCATGTTCATGTGGTAACAGGCTTAACAGGGTTTCTTAAATTTTTAACCAATTAACTATCTAAATTTAACAAGAAAATGACATAATTTACAAGAGGATATCTCGAAACAAATGTTCAATTAGCTAATAGGCATAACATGGTTATTTTATGTGTTCTGTGATGTGTACAAAAGGAAGATAACAATACTTACCAGTGGTGACGGGATTGGTGGGTCTATGACGGGAGAGTTGTGGTGGTGACAGGATTTGTGGTGAGATGAGAGGGAGGTGTGGCGGTACAGGAGGAGGAGTTAATTTTTGCAATTAGTTTGGAATGGCCTTGATGCAACTTTGGGGGGAATAAATTTAATTTGTGGGGGGAATTTTAAATTTGCTTAAATTTTTGAAAAGTTTTCATATTAGTTTAAAAATGTTTTTTTCTCTTATGATTTAATGATTTTTTTTTCATTTAATTAGTTTAAAAGGTTATTTATTCATAATAAATAAAATAAAATTCAGAAAAATACAATTTAAAATATATATATATATATATATATATATATATATATATATTATGTTTAAGTATTTAGGACTTTTAAAAAATAATTTTAAATTTTATGCTTAAATTTACAATATTTGGTATTTTTAGGATTAAGTGCATTTTAGGTTATTTCAACTTTTGTTAGTTGATTTATTTGCTTATTTAGTTGTTTTTAGTTAACAAAGAAAAAGTAAAGTAACTCCCTTAGTCTTGGGTTATGGGTCCCAATACCGTCTTCCACGGTGTATGTGGGAGGTTGAGATGTAGACTGACCTTACCCCTACCTAAGGTAGAGAGGCTTGGTTCTACCAAAGGTTGAAAAGGACCTCCGGCCTTGCAAGGGGTGAGGATCTCGAACCCGAGAGGTACACTTCCGTTCTACCAAAGGTAGAAAAGGACCTCTGGCCTTGCAAGGGGTAAGGATCGAACCCTTGACCTCTTCTCCATAGGCAAGTGTTAACCACTTGATCTAACCTTGGTCTTTTTGTTTTAGTTTATGTTTCATAAATTTATTCACAAATCAAATATCTTTCATTATTCTTTATCACCCGATCCACGACCGAACGCGAATTTCCATTCAAACTCCGTTGGGACTTGAAGCGACACAATGAATATCTCATATTTCTAGAAAATATTGTGTTTTGACTTTCTTTTACCAAATTGGGATTTTCATTCTTGGGTAGCGATAAATTGACCATTTGGTCGGGTTTTTCATATGCTTACATTTTATATATACTATTGATTGAATCATGTCGTAACATGACACTCTAAGCAACTATAACCCAATACTTTTGACTCATATTATAGTGTGAAGGTTATATGAGCTGTATTAAAGTTATTAAAGGTGGGCACGTTAATTTTGACATTTCAGGATGACATAAAATCATTAACTCACGTGTCTTACTCAAAACTGTGTGAAATGTGTTTTAGGGTTGCGTTAGATCGTTGGGCACGGTAACACAACCCTTGCGTTTTATGGTCTATCGTTTTCGTCCGTGTTCATCGTTTTCTTAGTTTTGTACATGTTTTCTTCCGATTATGCGTTTTACACGTTTTCGTCTTTTCATATGTTTTGTCCGTTTTGTACTTTTTACACTTTACACACATTTTCAATACGTTTTTACGTTTGCGTCTGTTTCATCGTTTTCCCGCGTTTGCGTACGACTTTGTCCTTTTTAATAAGTTTTTATACGTTTTGTTTTGTTTACCGTTTTGTCGTGTTTACACTTTGTCATTTGGGTTTTTCATGTTTTAGTCCGTTTGTATAAGTTTTTGACCGTTTTAAATTAGTTTCTACCGTTTTCATCTATTTTAGGCGTCTTCGTCACGTTTTCATACGGTTTCATATGTTTTACATATTAATGTACATTTTCTTAAGTTCCGTGCGTTTTCTTACGTTCTTACACGTTTTCGTCTGCGTTAGTCCGTTTTTTTCCGTTTTATCCGTTTTAAGACTTTTCGGGTCAACCCAAGAAGCGAAGTGAATTCATATTCGGTTTTAAACAAGCGGTTTAATTCTAGTTCGGTTCGGTTCGGTTTTCGTGTTGAACCGAATAAAAAATTACCGATTTAACGAAACCAAACAACCCGATAACCAAACGGATAAACACCCCTAATTTATAGTGATAGTTTAAAAGGAGGACTTGTTTTGCGGTTTTAAAGTTTAGGTCTTTATAGTTTGAATTCATAAGGAGTTACAAGTATCTTCTCTATCACACTATCCCCACAACTCTTCTTCAACCTTTCTTATCAATCTTTCAATAATATCATATTTTACCCAATTTCATTATCAATGGCAGCACCATCACCACAAAACCATTTGGCTAAGCGTGTTATTGATGACCTAATTGAGTTTAGCGAGGAGACATCTGTTGATGGTTACATGAGTTTCTTCAAGGCTCAGCAAATTTCCATCTCGTGGCTTTATAAACGGATCTTGTGAAGAGGCCACCACATAAAGAATGAGATTGCGCAGTTTAATGCTTTAATTCTTTGAGATGGTAGCTATTGGATATGGGGATGAATATTTTGACACATTGATGGATCTTAGGCATGAACCGGAGGTGCGGGACTAAGGCTACTTGAGGTTGAATGATCTCATTACTCAAGCTGAGGAGGATATCGAGAGCAAGGAAGAACAAATTAAGTCGATGAATGGTTGAAGGGTTGCTCGGTATGTAAAGGGATGGTTTCTTTTGCTCTAGTGTCATCTGTTTATAATGTCTAATGTCTTGGTTTAATATTATGGTTTGTAGATATATTAACAATGAAACATGTATGGATCTTTTGATGGTTTATCCAATGGAATGGAATGGGATGCGCTTGCTAGTTTGTTTCATCTTTTTTTAATGTTGTTTTGCATTTAGGAATTGGTTGTGGTGTTTAAGTTCATATCTGGTAGAATGTATTATTGTAGGTTTAAGGTTGATCCAATCACGTTGGTGCATCCCATGTGTCGTTATCAATGTTGAGCCATGGATATGCGGTTCATAAGTGCTTTGCTTAGGTTGTTCATTTTTAGGTTGTTGTCAATTTTTAGGGTGTTTTTGTTGTTTTTTTTTGCTTTAAGTTAATTGCATTTACATGATTTCTTGATTTTTTAACTGTTGGAGGATGTTAGAGCTTATTTAAGTGCTTATAAATAGCTTATTTATAGGCTTAAAGTAAGGTCTCAGGGCTGTTTGTTGCGTCAGCAGTCCTTGGTTGGATTTGATTATTTTTGTGCTTACTTGTTTATCTGGGACTGCTTATGTTAGCCTTAATAGTTTTTATTAGAAGTGATGGTCATTCACATTTAGGAACTTTGTAACGTGTGTTAGATATCATGCTAGAATAGTCAAAGGGCTCATGGATTGGGCTAAGCTAAATGGTTAGACGTTTAGTTAAGCTAGCCTTGTATAAGTTCATGTAACCCAATCCATGTCCAAGCCCATACAAGGCCCATGGCCAAGCCTTAGGGCATCATCTCTCTTACTATAAATACCCTCAAGTATGTCATTTGAGGGGTGTGCTTGAGTGTGTGTGTGTGTGTTTTTCCTTGAAGCAATATACAACTTATTGTTTTCATTTTCTTCTCTCTATCTCTCAAAACATACATCTGAATTCTATCATTCAAGTCACCAAGTTCTTTCCTCTCTTCTTATTCATACGCATAACGTATTTGTGTTTGGTTCGTGTGGTACTTGTGATAAAGATAAGGTATAAGTGATAAAAGGGGCTTTACAGCTTATTAGTTATAGTTGCTTAATTAGTTGCTTTAATTCCATTTTTTGATTTTGTTTCTACATTTGTATGCGCCATGTGGTGAGATTTTAGTGTAGCTGCAGTTATTTGTTTCTTTTGATACGTGGTTTGAAGTTATATGGGTGTTTGGGACTTGTTGGTAAAACCATTTACGTCATGGGTGTGTTGGTTTCAAAATGCAACCAAAAATGAAATATTTAAATTCTATATTATCAATTTGGAGCCACATTTTAAAATTATGAAATTTGGAGCCAAATTTGACCAAAATTTTTAAAAAGTACTTAGGAAATTATGGTTTCCTTAATTGAAAAACTGCCCCATAATGAGACCTAATTTACTCCAATAAATCGAGTTCAAGCAAAACAACCAGAACTTCAATTTTACACCATTATTTACCAATTAAGTTTACTAATTTTCTTTAACACATTACTTCTGACGAATCAAGGCAACTCAAACCAATTGTCAGGATGATTTGGTTTATTCGTCGTGAAAATGATAACTCATTTGGATATGAATCGAGTATTCGGATGAGGGGTGAGGATCTTTGAAAACAACCATTCAAATCACGAATGTTGTTAAGAGGGGCATAACTAGGTTAGCTAAGTTTCGAGGATTATGGAAAACCGACGGAATAAAGGTCGAGTGTAACATTGATGCGAATAGGACATCGAGAAAAACAGGCATTGTTTTCGATTTTTTGGGTGATTTGGTTGGTGAGCATATAGGTGTCGGGATTCTATCTGGAAAGTTGATTGAGAAGCAAGAGATAAAATGTGAGACGAAATCACGGTACACATATTTTTTTTTAACTAGTAGTGGCTTGGTTATGCGTGAGTACAAGGTGTTAACAAGTTTATCTCTGCATTTACATTGTGTGCAACTAATTAACAACATTGTGTTAATCTTCTATGATATTTTGATGTTAACTTGCCAGGTCAGAAAGCTGATAATGATGTCTGGTCAACTTCTAAGGAATTTGAAGAAATGACCGAAAACTACATATAGCCCAACCAACATACCCTTTCAAAACTTAATGAAGTCCGTGAGTATAGTGTGCAATTATAAAAATTTGAAGATTGGGTAAATTTTGTAAACTACAAGGCCTTTAGGAATACAAGGTGTTAATTATTCATTTTATTCAAGTTCAAATATCTGTCACATTTGATGTTTCCATATATATTAGTTGTATACTATCAGCATTAGTACATCTAAACACCTTTTTTATTTTGTGTTGCAAGGTGAAATCAGCTGCATCTAAAGTGGCGCGCGTCCAAGTCTGTTTATCGGCATAGAATGGGACGAGGTGGATACGCCCGTGTGATGGATAAAATGGTAACATTAAACATTAAAAATTTGCATTTAATAGCATCATACTTTCGTTTATATTGGTTTATCTTACAAGTGTATGTATTTGATGTTTATAAGATCGAGAATAAAGAAATTGAACCAGATGAAGAACCACCGCGTGGTACGCTGTGGTTGAAAGGAAGGGTGAATAAAGACGGAGAATTTCACGATGATGATATCAGAACAGTTGGAAAAAAAATTGTAAGTTTGACTCATTTTATGATTATGTTTATTGTTAGTTATAAGTTAATATTGATAGTGTATTAGTTAATACTGATAGTGTATTACTTAAAACTGAGTGTGTATTAGTTAAAACTGTTAGTTATAAGTTAATACTGTTATTTATAAGTTAATACTGTTATTTAAAATTTAATACTGGTAGAATTAAATAACCTATTTCCCATATTGTGCAGAAAGAGACGGAGGAGAAGATCAAACAAGGAACCTTGAAGCTTGATCATGGCACTGATGCCATGACAATTGTATTAGGTAAGGAAAAGGGAGGATATGCGAGAGGAGTGGGAGGTGGAGTAACCTACAAGAGGTATTTTGATCTGCCTCGAATCAGACAAGCATCTGATGAAAGAGTGGTGTCACTTCAAAGTGAACTTGATAATGAGAGGCTCCAACGTCAAGAAAAAGAGGCGGTAATACAGGATTTGATGAAACAATTGGCTGCACAAAGGGGGCAGTTGCAGTCAACTGCAACTCCATTGACACAAAAGGAAGTAAGACATAAGAAAGTAACATTCCATCTTTTTTTTACCCTTTTAAATACTGCTGCAGTCTTCTTAAACAATTTATATTTCAGGTGTCTCCGGTGAACATTAATCTTATAAATAGCAGTGCTGATGAGGATGCCGGAACACGTGTTGCTGGACGTGATAAAATTGCGAGCATTGAGAAGTCTAATGGACTTGCAACTTTGGAAAAGGAAATGGAAATAAGTGTAAGTAATAAATCACCCCCCTGGGATTTTTGAATTCTACATACATGTATTATTTACCGTGTATTATACATATAGGAAATTGTTAAATCTGTCGCATCTAAGAAATCGACTAGATCAAAACGAAAGGATTCTTCACGTCAATTTTCCGGATCACAAGAACAGGAGTCTCCATTAACAGCACTACCACAAGTATGTATTTAAACATTTTCATATGTTCTTTAGTTTAATTAATTACTGATACATATATACATGCAACAAATTATCTTTTTAGGTAATTAAGTGCAGACTGTGGCACTTAAAGAAATCAATTATTATTGCGGAGGGTAACGTGTACAAAACTGATGGAAAATAAATGCTTCATAACAAACCACTCCCAAAGGATTGCTACAGAGTGTCTATGAAAAAGCTTTAGTGGATGCAGCGTGCATACCGGATGTAGGAAGTAACGGTCTCAAAATAGTTAAGGATGCAGTAGGTGGTTTTTATGCATGGCCAAAGGATCAAGTGGTTTTCGATGAAAAGGTACATACATGCATGTGTTTTATAAACCTACATATATCATTCTTCATATTTAAGTAAGTGTTTGATACCCCGGCTTTTGTTTCCTACATGTAACACCACCAAGGACCATAAAACTGATTGGTGAGAACAGAACTGCACCTAAAATACAAACGAAGCGCTACGCCTCTAGTGATACCATGCAAAAGGAAGCTAAGAAAATCAAGAGTCAGAAGTCGTTAAATTATTGAGAATTTTATTATGTACGACATTACAATTTTATATACATTCCAATTTTATTGTATTTGAAATATTTGAATATATATATATATATATATATATAATATATAATATTATATATATATATAATATATATATATATATTATATATATTTGAATTGTTTGGATATATATTGATTTCTTATATGTGACTAAAAGATTCATATAGTCACAATTATTAACACTTTTTGGTCACAGTTTGCTTAATTCGATGCGTGCCTAAATGTTAGAAAGGCCGCAAAACATAAAATTAAGTGGCCATTGGATGATAATTACACACAAAACACCATTTCTTCACTTACACACCATATGGTCACACTTATTAACACTTTTGGCCACTTTATGCTTAATTGTATGTGACTAAATACACAAGACAAATATGCTTTGTGTGACTAAATGTTAGAAAAGGCCACACAAAAATAAAATTAATGTGGCCATTGGATGAGCAATAGTCACACAAAACACACATTTCTTTCACTTAAAACACCATATGGTCACACTTATTAACACTTTTGGCCACTTTATGCTTAATTGTATGTGACTAAATACCCAAACCAAACATGCTTTGTGTGACTAAATGTTAGAAAAGGCCAGACAAACATAAAATTCATGTGGCCATTGGATGATCAATAGTCACTCAAACACACATTTCTTCACTTTAAACACCATATGGTCACATTTATTAACACTTTTGGCCACTTTATGCTTAATTTGTATGTGACTAAATACCCCAAACAAACATGCTTTGTGTGACTAAATGTTAGAAAAGGCCACACAAACATAAAATTAATGTGGCCATTGGATGATCAATAGTCACACAAAACACACATTCTTCACTTAAAACACCATATGGTCACAGTTATTAACACTTTTTGCCACTTTATGCTTAATTGTATGTGACTAAATACACAAAACAAACATGCTTTGTGTGACTAAATGTTAGAAAAGGCAACACAAACATAAAATTCTTGTGGCCATTGGATGAGCAATAGTCACACAAAACACACATTTCTTTCACTTTAAACACCATATGGTCACACTTATTAACACTTTTAGCCACTTTATGGTTTATTGTATGTGACTAAATACCCAAAACAAACATGCTTTGTGTGACTAAATGTTAGAAAATGCCACACAAACATAAAATTCAAGTGGCCATTGGATGATCAATAGTCACACAAAACACACATTTCTTCACTTTAAACACCATATGGTCACACTTATTAACACTTTTAGCCACTTTATGGTTAATTGCATGTGACTAAATACCCAAAACAAACATGCTTTGTGTGACTAAATGTTAGAAAAGGCCACAGAAACATAAAATTAATGTGGCCATTGGATGAGCAATAGTCACACAAAACACACATTTCTTCACTTAAAACACCATATGGTCACACTTATTAAAACTTTTGGCCACTTTATGATTAATTGTATGTGACTAAATACCCAAAAGAAAAAACGCGCTTTGTGTGACTAAATGTTAGAAAAGGCCACACAAACATAAAATTCAAGTGGCCATTGGATGATCAGTAGTCACACAAAACACACATTTCTTCACTTTAAACACCATATGGTCACACTTTTAGCCACTTTATGGTTAATTGTATGTGACTAAATACCCAAAACAAACATGATTTGTGTGACTAAATGTTAGAAAAGGCCACACAAACATAAAATTCATGTGGCCATTGGATGATCAATAGTCACACAAAATACACGTTTCTTCACTTTAAACACCATATGGTCTCACTTATTAACACGTTCGCCACTTTATGATTAATTGTATGTGACTAAATACACAAAACAAACATGCTTTGTGTGACTAAATGTTACAAAAGGCCACACAAACATAAAATTCAAGTGGCCATTGGATGATCAATAGTCACAAAAAAGACATATTTCTTCACCTTAAACAACATATGGTCACACTTATTAACACTTTTGGCCACTTTATGCTTAATTGTATGTGACTAAATACCCAAAATAAACATGCTTTGTGTGACTATACAATGTTTATGGTCACTAATACGGATTAATCCAACAAAATTTGTACCTAATTAGTCACACATGTTTACGGTTTTGTTACCTATTGCAATAGAGACTAAAAGTCTAAAACACGTGACCATAGAGTACCTATGGTCGCGGCACCTTTAGTCACACACGGCCGAAAAATCATGTGTGACTATATGTATATCGTCACACATATTCGGTGTGGCCAAATCCACTTTTTGTTCTAGTGAACCTAGAGAATCACAAAAACATAAAACTACATAGAATGATCCTTTAGATCAGTGGTTAGAGATGTTAGAATACTGGGAGAAAGTATATCTAAGAGTGGTGGTAAGCAAGAGAGAAATGGCTCACTGTTTAAAGACAAAACATGTCTACTGTCCCACGGTTCCCACGGATCCCTCCCCAGAGGGATCCGGCTAATGCAAAACCTGGGATCCGGCTACTGGGTCAGTTTAGTTAGGATTTCGAGTTGCAAACCGGGTTCTGGGTTATGGGTTACGGACCATGGGTTATGGGTATTAGGTTATGAATACCCACAAGATGCAATGTACCTAGTCATTGGGTTATAGATCTTGGGTCATGGGTCATGGACTTTGGGTCATGGATTATGGATAATACCCAACATGACTTCATGCATGATGTCATGCAATGGGTCATGGGTTATAGATCATGCTCCATGGGTATGGGTTATGGACTTTGGTTTTTACCCAACAACATTCATTGTACCTAGTCAATGGATCATGGGTTATGAACTTTGGTTTTTACCCATTAAAACATATACAAAGTACATATATATTTTTATAAAATGTAAAAACTAGTTATTATATATATGCATGATGTAAACAATATTACTTGTTAGTGTGTTATAAAAATGTCTTTGGTTTTATAACTTATTTACTAAACAAGTTTTGATATAGTCTTAGTATGTTTAGTAAAAGTGTGTTAGTAAATTATTGGCTCAAACCATTTACGTATTTTATTTGTTTTGTTAAAATGATTTTACGTTTGTTATCGACAAAACATTAGAAGATCGTAAAATATAAATAAACGTTTTTATGGCTTATTTATATTAACAATCTCCCATTTTTTGTTGATGAAAAAATATAGGATTATTTTAAGAAGAAAATAAAATTCGTAAAAATTTGAATTGGAGTTTTTACTCTCTTCTCCCCCTTTTTGTCAAAACAAAAAGAGCGTCGAAAAGAAACTAACACATTGTTTTGAGAAAACCTTGTGAAAAGTAACAAGATGAGAAATAAAGAGTAAGATGAGAGAAAGATTATCGTCTTAGCTCTCCCTTGACGGATGCTCCTCTTTGTTGAGAGCGTCAAGTAATTAGGAAGGCTACACGAGTTTGTTGCAAGTATATTTTGCAATGGTTTTGTCTTTGACCTAATGCTCCCCCTTGACGAGTGCACCTTTTTGAAGAGGAAGTCAAGTAAAATAGAAAACCTAAGTGAATGTATTGCAAGCATTTTTGCAATGCTTTTCTTTGATGAAAAGATCCCCCTTGTTGAGGGTATCAAAGTCTTCATTTGTATTTTGAAAATCTACAAAACAAAAGTTAGAAAAAAGTATAGGGTGCATTGTTTCCTGCAAATGAGATTCACATTAGTTTAGAAATGTGCTTCTGTTGGACACTTCCGGCGGATCCTTCCTATAAGGGATCCGTCTAGGAAAACTTCTAGGAACTGTGTACCTGCATTCTATTGGCAGCAATGTAGATATAAATAGTGACGTAAATGTTCAAATGAGTTATGTATTGTTGCACCAAACATATTCTCATAACTATATAGCATAAAACATGTAGTTTCATTCAATAAAACAAGAGAAATGATACACTTATCTCTAAAACTAAGAAAATAATACAAACATGTAGTATATTTCCTAACAATTCTAAGTTGCGCCTAAGACTAGAGGAGAGCATCACTTGTGCTTATATTCCTATGTTCTAGGGATGATTAGATTTGTTGACCTCATCAAAACGTTTAAGAAGGTGATAGAACATGAAACGTAATTCATCACGTACTTCATGGACTAGTCCTTCGACATGTTGACAATGAAAGCAATCATTGTCATGGCTAGGGAATGGTGGTGGTAGGAATGGAGCGGTTTGAGGTGGAAGATTTGATGAGGAAGGTGGAGGTTCCACAAAAGATTGAGGGATTTGTGGAGGTACGTTTGATGAAGTTGGAGGTGGTTCAACTAAGGGTGCAGGTGGTGGAATATGTGTTGATGGTGGCGGTAAAGAAGTATCAACTTTGATATGGTCCGGTTGGTGATTTTGGTGATTCCTCATAATCCAAAATGGACCATTTGAGGGTGATGGAGAGTTGGATACGGGTGCTAGTGTGGTTTCAACACTAAAGTTTTGGTGAGAAGGTTGTTGTGGCACCATTTTCTCAATTGAGGAAAATGTTGGCAATGGTGGTAGATGAGATGGCCTAGGTGGCAAGTCCTATAAGTTGTAAATATGTAGAGATAAGAGTAGAGTGGTGAAAGAGATAGCTTTAGGTACTAGAAGTGATGGTTTAGTAGAGGTAGGGGTGTTTGGCCTAGGAGGTATGGTAGTGTTTGACAAGGTTTGTCTTGTGGGAATAATCCTTTTGGGAGTTGGTTTGATTGGTAGAGTTGGTTGTGAGGGAGTTCTAATGTTTGAGTCTTTGACGGGTGATGATTCGGTTGAGGAGATTTCATGAACAACTTTAGCAATTTTCTTGGGAGGTCCTTTAGTAGATGAGTTAACACTAGGGGCTTTCCTCATGGTGAAATGGTAGAAAAGGAAGGTGTAAAAGAAAGACTTTTGCTACTGAGAATGAGTGTGTGAATGGTGATTTGGAAGTCTTAACACAAGTGGTTTATAAAGAAGGAGATTTGGCAAGTGAATTAAGGCTTAAGCCACTAAGATCCTTCAAATTGCAATGATTAGTATGCACAAGAGTCATCTACAGAGTTTTACTGATCTAGGAAGTCATTTAAGACAATGTGGAGTGTTGAGATTAACAAAAAGGGTTTGGAATTATTATATCAAGTAGGATTTGTTAGTCTGTGCAGACGGTTCCAACGGATCCCTCACTTGAGGGATCCGGCTAGGCTAAATCCAAGGATCCGGCTCTTAGGAGCCAAGAAAAGGATTGATGAGGTTCTAGTAAGGTCTAGTACCTATGTATCTTGAGTGTTTTTAGTCTCTTCAAGTGTCTTAAATGATATGAGACTTAAATGATCAAGTGTAATGAGTGAGGGCAGCTAATGATGTCCTTTATGGAAAGAAATAGAGTTCTTATGAACACCAATGGGTGATCAAGGATGACACTAAGAATTTTGAGGGTGTCAAGTGGAGTCAAATGATCCTAGAGATCAGATGATGATCTAAGGAAAATTAAGAAAATTCTTTACAAATTACAAGAAATGAAAAACTAGTTTTTAGACTTAAAATCAATTTACTAAAATTGAGAAAAATATCAAACTAAGTGTTTTTTGGATGAGAGGGACAATGTGAGAACATTGGAGCGAAAATATGGTGAGTTTTAAGGTAATGACAAATAATAAAAGAAATACTTTGAATGTGATCCTAAGTCGTTCATGAGTGAGTGTGAGATCAACTGAGCCTAAGGATAGTTAACGTGATCCTAATGAAACAGGTTAAACTAGTTCAATCAGGCATGGAAGGTTGGGTTGATGTAATAAAAGAAAAAACATTTCTTCTGTTTTCCCGGATCCCACGGATCCTTCATTTGAGGGATCCGGCTAGTTATAAACTAGGGATCCAAAGATCTGGAACAGTTTCCTTAACAGTGAGCGTGCAATATTTCATTTTAGGTATTGAATTTTGACACTAATGATCTTCATAGCAAGCATACATGTATACAAGTAGGATATGGTAAGAGTAGCATGAAAGAACATCAAAAATTCAAGAAAGATGATCAACAAATGATTTATTTCATAGGTAAGATCAAGTTACAATGGTAAACTATAAACAAAGCCTAATGATCGATTTTTTTAAAGAAAACTATTTTGCTCATATGTTTTCGTTTGATGGATCGTCAAGTGGGTTGTGAGTAGTTGATGATTCAGGAGTGAAGAATGAAGTGATGAAATATGTGTTCAACGGTTCCATCATTTTGTTCACAAGTATATATTAAGGGCTTTGAAATTGAGGGTGATAGTACATGACATGATGATAAAGGCGTGTCAGAAACATCCCATATGGAATTAGTTTGTTCTTGTTGCCTTGGAGGTTTACAATTCGCCTTGCGATGAAGTAAGCAAGATTGTATGGTTGTTGAGTTAGCAGACAGTAAATCATGTGAGCACAATATGAGGGAAGTATCTCACGATTTCCTGTAAGACTCCAAACATTTTCACGTAGAATGACTGCGAGAGGTTTGAGATCATCTCGGAGATTGTATAAGTTATGTTTGGATTTGAGTAATTAGATTGAGGAGTGCATAGAAGTCGAGTGATTTCTTGAGGAGAAGGTATGTATGAGCAATATGGACTGTTTTCTTCACGATAGTTAAAGAGAGAATCAAGGGACCAATCTTCAGTGAAAGCACATTGTCCATAATTTGGAATTCAAAGAATGTGAGAAAATTGCTCAAGAGTCAAAAAAAACTTTTGGTTTTTGATCCAAAATCATAGTGAGAGAGAATGATCCTCGTTACGAACGAGTTCAATTTGACGGAACAATTCCAAAAAAAATTGTGGACAAATTTTCTCGTTAATCCCGAGAATACCTTCTAGTCCTATGGTGCGGAATGAAGTATTGATACCTTTTTGGAAGATTAGAGGCGAGTCAACAACACATCCTTCATGAAAGTAACGAGTTTCGAGATTGTTGAACCCACAAACATGATTGCCAGGTGGATTAGGCGCAAGAGATATATTTGGAATGTACACATAAGTAAGTTGATGATCGAAGTCATAATCATGAGACATGATGAAACCTATAGACATGGAATGAATATTTTACATGTGTATGTCAGTTCGTAGTAAAACTTCAAGAGTGAGAACGTTTTTGGTTGGTGATACTTAATCGTACTTTTGAGTTTTTTTAAATTGATAGGATCTCCTAATGTTTTTATTGTCTATTCTATTTTTACTAACAATGACATTTAGCTTAATCCTTTTTAACATTTTAGTGAGGTTTTCCTTTTATGGTAAATTTTTATGAAATGGTTTTTATGTTGCATGAGTGTCTGTCACCAGATCCACCGGTTCTGCCGGTTCCCTTTTAATAGGGATTTGGCTAGTTAAAGCTCAAGGATTCGGGGATCTGCAATTTTGGCAGAAATTGGTTTTGACGTAAAATCAATTTTTTCAACTTTTATGTTATAAAGTGGAATGTGTTTTAGCCAATGTTAATTCTTAAGCATGCATTAATAATTTCAAACACGTTGGGGTTTGAGATGTGCGAAACAAAAGATATAAAAACATATTATGCGAGAAAGAAACGAGATAAACTACGACATCAATTATATTTCATTTCAATGCTTAAAGCAATACAAATGATCGGATAGATGATACAAATGTAGATCAATAAGACAAAGTACATGTCTCCATGAAAGAATTTGATCATGGGATACACGAGAGCGATGAGCGAGATGATGATGATCATGAGGGTGATGTAAACCATGATGATGAAGATCTTTCTTGGTTTTGATTTCTCAAAGTGAGATGAAGAAGATGAAGTTTTGAATGTGAGGTTTTTGAAAGTGGAAGATTTGAAAAATGGGGTTTGTTTGTGAGAGTTGATGATCAAAGAGTTTTATGGGGAAGGAGGAATTTTTGAAATTTGTGTTTTGTTTTATTTGTATTTAGAAAGATTTGGTTTAGACAACACATATTGATACATCTAGTTTTAGATGGATGATAACACGTAAGCACAAAGTTTTTCTAATGAAGCCACGTATATTATATAAATATGCTTGGATAAAGAAAAACATATAAACACATAATTTACCATTTAGTAACATGCAAACATACACATGATTTACTAACATAATTTGAGATAAGTCTTTATGAAGGTCACACCTCTATTGCAATTTGAGTGTCCGTATTTGACGAGTTTTATCAATGGACAACTCCGGTTTCTTCGAGATCTACTTGGTAATAAGTTTCGACAATTTTTGGGGGAAAGTTATCCTATTACCAAAGAATCTTGATGGTTTGCTTATTATCAGATTAGCTAAACAAAATGACAAGAGAAGTTAGTACATTTTGTAAGACAAGGTGACAAATAAGAAAAGAAAATAATTAATAATGGTTGTCAGGATCCCGATCCTGATCTTAGGATCTTACGATTTTACGATACTGTAAAGCAAAAACGATCCGGATCCTACATAGGATCTTTGCAAGCTTAAGATCTTATAGGATCCCGATCTTGACCATACGATCTTACGATCCGATCCGATCCGATCTTACACTTCTCGGATTACAAACTAAAAAACTACAAATTTATGGGTTGTTTGTTTGTAGAATTCAAAAAACAACATGTTAATCTTTTTAAACATTTTATAATCATAATTTAGGACAAAATTTATATGAAACATTCATAGTATTTTGTGATTATAATGTATTAGAATTTGTAGATTTGTATAAAATTACATAAACTATTAAGAAATAACATTAGAGTAGGATCTTAAGATCCCGATCTGATCTTACGATCACGATCTTGCAAAGACAAAAACGATCCTGGGTAGGATCCCGATCTTGACAACCTTTTTAATATCATCATCTAATTTATATCTGATCTGTGCAGAACCGTCAAGTCTAATCACACAAACTGGCCACTTGTGAATGACCAGCCGTAACAGGCTTAAAACAGTTCAGACACAAATACAATTAAGATCAGGAGAGTATAGTGTTTCCCCAGGTCGTTAAGTCCCAACGAGCTGTGCGAGAATAGTCAAACGTGTAGTGATCGAGAGATTTGAACGGGAAAAGATATTTGAAGATGATTATAACTAAGGAAAAAGCCCATAAACTACACGGGCTTAAACGCAAATTAAAGGAAATTTAAAAAGATAAAATCTATTAAATAAACGCTATCACTATATTTAAAATGATGAACATTTAAAATTTAAAACTAAAAACTTACGTTTAAATAAAAATTACGTAAACGTATAAAATAAAAAGTGAAACTTACACAATATAAATCCTAAAAATATGAAAAATACATTTTTACAATCCTAATGATAAAAGAAAATTTATAGAAAAAGAAAATTATTTTTATAACTATTTAATTAATTATTATTAATTAAAAACTATTTTTAACTATTAAATAACTACCTAAAATACAAGAAATTAGGAAATAAAGCTAGAAAAATAAAATTAAGACTTATAAAAGTCTAAAATATCAAAATAGACTTTTCAAAACTATTTTTGTATTTTTATGATTATTTTTCTATTTTCTATGAATTTTAAACTATTAAAAACTAATTAAATTACTAAAAATTACAAAATAAACTATGAAAAATATGGAAAATTACTTTTTTTACTTTTTATATTTATCTAAACCTAAGAAAATTGAAAAATTATTTTTTTGAACCTTTTCTTAATTATTTGTATTAAAAGCTATTTAAAATGATTAAAAACTGATTTTAAATAAGAAAAATACTAAACAGTGTCTAAAAATTATGAAAATTTCAGGGAAATCCTAAAATATTATTCTAAAGCTGAGAAAATGAGAAAACAAGGGCTTATGGGAGAATCTAAGGTCTGCTATGTAACTGATATGAGAATAAGCAAATGAAATAAGCTAATAAGCACTATTAAGAACCCATTCAAGCATGAAGCTAAACTATGCTAAAACTAATCTAAGGCAACTAATTACATCTAAGTCTAACACCTAAAGAGCAGTTTAACAATGATTAAGCTAAACCGCCATCATAAGAATACATCGATATCAGTAACAGCCCTCTACTTAAGCACTTGAAACTGCTTATTTCAATAGCTAAACTGAAAACCAAAGGTAGGGTTCTCAAGACCACCTACCAGAGATCATATACCCAAATTTATAGTTAATGAGGACAAGAGATGAATAAGTTATGGAACAAACAAAAATCTGGCCAAGTTGAGCAGGGCTGCTGCCGATGCGTAAGAACAGTGGAAGTGTAAGCAGGTTTAAGCTTATTTAACTACTAATTCAATAAGCTAAAGCTAAAACTAAAAATGTGGACTTGAAGTCCACCTAACAGACTACATAGAGACCAAAAATGAGACTCTAAATGTTTGAAATGAAGACTGTGCATCATCTGCAAGATCTCCAAAATGAACTTAAGACTGTTTTGACTTTTAAATCGAGTCTAGGTTTGACTTTATTGAGATTTAAATCCAAATTGTGAACTGATGATGATATATTATGCTGAAATAAGAACAAAACAAACTCACTTATTAACTTTTATACCTATGTGCTAGATTTAGTTAACTGATTTTAACAGAAATGCACGTAAGATCAGTGAAATGGTTGTTTGACTTATGATGAGACATAAGCACAATTAGAAGACAGATATGATCAATAAACTATATTAAGCATATATCACCGATCTAATCCAACATTGTAGCCTCTAAAACAGTTTAACAAAGCAATCCAAACACTCCTTAATACTAACTAGAAGCAAGTAAATCAATCAAATCATAATCAAACCGAAGCTCAACCTAATCCAACTACTCAAAACACATTCAAACTCATCAAAATAACATTCTCAAAACAGATTTTATACTAAGATGCAATTGATCAAGAAAGTTGACTTTTGTTGACTTTAATCCAAACTTGTATGAACACTTACAAGCTTATCAAAATCTAAAGTGAGCTGAAATAAGCTTGTTGGGACTGAACCAAGAGCTGCTTGAAGTTTAAATGAATGAATTTGAAATTGAAATCCTCAACAAGAAGTATAAGACATGAATTTCAACAAAACTCTGAAATTGATCATTAAAATGGATTACAAAGATGTTTTAACATAAATGTGTTACCAAGAAACTGAAATTACAATATTTTAACTAAAACTAAGAACATTTAATTAAAAACGACATTAAAGCAAATAAATAAAACTAGCTACCCTTATCTCTGGCTTTCTCTTCCTTCTTTTATAGTTCAAAACTCTTCCACGTGTCCTCTAGAGTGTTTCCCACTTGACTCTCGTGCCTTTGGATAACTTATGTGGATTTTAGCCACTTTCTCAATTTTGGCGGGAAAGGTGGGATTTTGACTTCTGTGGCTTTTTAGACTACAACTAGGGGGGGTGGGTTTGTAATGATGAGGTGGGTGAGGGGATAAGGTGAGGTTGATGGGAGATGTGGCAGGGATAAGAGGTGTTGCAGGCACAGGTGGAAGAAGGAGATGAGGTTGGAGGGAAACAGGTGGAGTTTGACTGGGTGTTGACCAGGCAGGGTTCAAAACAGGGAAGGGGGTCCAAAAGGGGTATATGGCAGGGGTCATAAGGTGTTTTGACAAGTCTTGTGTATATAAGGACTAGTTTTGTAATTCTTCCAAACTTGAGGGACCAGACCTGCCATTTTCTCATTGTTCACACAAGGACCAATTTTGACAATCTTTGAAAATTAAGGGACCTAAGTTGTCATTTTTGAAAGTTAAAGGACCAAAGTTGTAAATTTGTAAATTTAATTCTCAAGGACTATTTTTGACAACTTAAGAATCCCTAGGGACTTTTAAAATGATATTTCTCTTTATTTGGTTTTACCAGTGGACCTGCTTTTTGAGAACTTTGAAACTTGGGGACTAAAACTGCCAATTATGCAAATTTGATACGTTTTTCACCAGATTTTGACATTTTTGCATTTAAAACACATAAAACACTTGTTTGTGATATTTTTATCATTTTGATGCATTTCTGAGTGTTTTCAGATGTTTTTGCAGTTTAAATGGTACCAAAATGATGAGTATTTAGACACTCATCAATCCCCCACACTAAGATATTGCTAGTCCCTAGCAATGTTTTGAGAAAAATTTAATGGATTTCATCTCTTTACCAAAAGCCATTACTTCTGGGGTAGCCAAATGTTTCAGCCAAGTAAGAACTTTGGTACACGATAACCATGTGATTTTGAGCAAACCACCAGCTTCCAACGGATTTGATTTGTCTTTACCAGAAGCCGCTTGCTCTGGACTAGCCAACTCTTAGATAAATTATCAATATTATCTTTGGTGAGCTGATTACCAATTATGGTTTTTCCACCGCCTTTACCACAAGCCATAAACTTGCGGGCTAGCCAACTCTTCACTTTTAGGATATGGTGAGTTGAATACCATACAATTTTGGGCAAATTGCAAGCCATATAAACGGATTTGATAAATCTTTACCAAGAGCCGTTTGCTCTGGATTAGCCAATCCTTTTGTCTTACGACATGGCGGATCGATAACCAAATGAGTAAGTGTAAAACACTTACTTCCCAAAAAAAAAATTTTGGCCAAAAACGGGGAATTGGTATAATTATATGATAAAATTCGTGAGAATTCCCCCCCATACTTAGAAATGAATATTGCCCTCAATATTCAAAGTATCGGCGGTTATGCCGAAACTAAGAACGTAAAAGGGAAATACTACGGCCTTTTATTTAGAAAGATTTTTTTTTTTTTTTTTTTTTTTACAACATGGGCAACCCCCACACTAGGTGGTAAAAATAGAAAGAAGTCGGAAATATGGGTGAAAACCCATATGGCATGCTATGTTTTTGATTTTAGTCGCTAGCTTGACTCGACCTCGAATTAATTTGTTCATGGGGAAGCAAAGTGGAAGAAACAATCTCCATCGGATTTTCATTCAAGATGTTTGTATAAACATTGAAGTACGTGAAAGTTCCACACCGATGAGATACATACGTACGCACCCGGCTCACAAATGGTACATGGGAATGCCGGTCAAAGATAATGTCTTCATTCCCAAGGAGTGAAGAACAGGGAAGTGACGGAATATATGAAGAAAAGAAAGAAAATCATGATAACAATCATGACTAACTCTTTATCCTCAATAGGAGAATTCATAGTTTCATGAATCTCCTCAGTAAGCTCGGCTGATCAAGACATATTATGGGTGTGTCTAGATCAAAGTAGAAATTATCATACTCCGGCGGAGATATGATATGAGTGAGTTCACCGGCAAACTCCTCGTGAAGAGAATCAATCACAAGATGTAAATTGCGGATTCTTGTTCCACTGTAGATTCATCACTATCCTCAATCTGAGTATCAAAGAGTGGATTCTCAGAAATTAAAATGAATTCAGAGTCGAATTCAAATAGAGGATTGGTGAAAGTAGTTTTGAATGTTTCGAGAACAAAGTGATCAACATTCTCTATTGGACTGTTGGGATAAGAAGTGAGTGAACGATCATTAACAATATCAATGAGACTTTCAGCCCTAGATCGGCTTCAAATCAAAGAGTGGATTGATGTGAGTGAGTTCATTGGTGAACTCCTCAAGATGATGATCGCGATCGATCGTGGGAGTGATGTCTCAACATACTCGATGTTTCCATGAGAAGTACAATCGTCGCTAACATCGGAGAAAGTTTCAAAATGATCTTTAGAACACTCAAGAGGGGAAATAGAATCACACACATGATCGAAGTTCCCCGTGACATCTCTCGGATTGGGACAAGGTTCTCAACACTAGACTTTATGAATTCGTCCCATTCCTTTTCGGAATAGTGTCAAGATGCTCATCCCCATGTTCGTGGAGAGTGAGGTAATCTCTTCTTGACATTTAGCTTCGGTATGATAGAGCTTGTTTGAGATGGAATCTCAACTGCGGGATGTCATCTCGATGAACTTGATGAATCAAGTGTATCTTCATCATCATCGCATCGAATAAAACGAAATTGAGAGCTAGATCTGGCCGCTTTTTCTTTTGCAATTGATTCCCCAAAGATTTTCAAAGGCAATTTGGGAATTTATTTTAGCACCGCTTCTTCGCTAGCAATTCTTCCATGGATTTCATGTGAATTTGGAATGACGTGACATTGTGGGAGTGGAGATTTGTCAAAACCGAAGGTTGACATTGATAATCATCATGAGGACCCCCACAATATACACAAGAAAAATTGGAAATATTATGAAGTACAGTTTTATTGAACTCCTCACCTCTTTTCACTAACTCCAGAAGCTCTAGATAAGTGTCTTGTTGGGTTTGCCGAGAGTTTGAGTTGTTTAATCGTGGAGGTTGGTCGTGATATGGATAGTCGTAATTGTTACAAGGAAATGGATTCCCTCGTTTGACAATCGAGCTCAAATGGGGACCTCCACGCTCTCACAACAAAATGATTGTTGTGGCTGGTCATGTGAATAATATGGAATTTGGTCATTTCCAAAGTCCCGAGTATTACCGTAAGACTGCTCGTGAGAAAAACGGTTTCCGATTGACACTCAAATCCTTGGTGAGGACCTCCACAAAATTCACAGCAGTTATGTTGATTATGTGAAGATGAGTCGGGCGTGGGTGGGTAATTGGAAAAGTTTGAGGGTCGGTACATGAGTTTGGATTAGGATCATAATCAAATGAATTCCTCGAACCACAAAACAAACAATTCCCCGTTATAATATCATTACCACATTGTACACACGTACACCAACGACATGGTGAACCAAAAAGAGGCTCACCACAACCGACACAAGGAATAAACGATTGCATTTGAGAGTTATGAGAAGGAACTTATTCAAAGAATCAACAAAACCAAAGATGGTGATCGAATGACCGTTAAGTCTCAAGAACATTTTGAAAAATCCCAGGTGGGACAAGTGGTGTGCTCGAGAGCTAGCAATTTCCACCACTCCGCTTTGGTCTCAGGGTCTCTGGTTCTTGAGAAAGCGTCCTGAAGATTAGGCAAGTCATTCTTGCTAGTCACCGGTGTGAATTCTGCATGTTTGCTTTTAACCGTAAACCGTGAAAGTTTAGAATCAATTCTAGACGCTTAGGAGCATTGAGGGATTAGATCTGGATAACCGGGGTTGGACGTGATTTAGCACTTCCTTTATTAGAGGGAAGTACTTGGTCCTTTGTCACCCCGGTTTCTCGCTCTATTTCCTACGCATAATGAATGGATCATCACGTAACAACACCGAATTCTAGACATTTTGTGATAAAGTCAAGCTTTTCAAATTTTCATTCCTAATTGCTCTCGAGAGATTCCATGAGAATAGAAGTTTAGAATCAAATGGATAGAGGGTAAAGGATAAAAAGAATCAAAAGGGTAGGAGGTAAAGAGGAATATTTTTGGTATTTTTTGAAAATCATGATGTAAAACTAAGAATGAAAATCTTTTGGGTTTTTTAATTTTAAAAGAAAATATAAATATATAGATGGTATAAACAAGAGTGAATATTCAAATCACTAATCGCTAAACGAAGACTATTAGCACGCCCCGCAGGGGCGCCAAAATTTGATCTGCGCGTAACCGGCAGGTCTAATCACACAACCGGCCCACAGTGAATGACCCCAATTGAATGTGCTTAAAACAGCTGTATAATAAATACAATTAAGATCAGGAGAGTATAGTGTTTCCCCAGGTCGTTAAGTCCCAACGAACTGTGCAGAATAGTCAAACGGTAGTGATCGAGATTTGAACGGAAAGATATTTGAAGATGATTATAACTAAGCGAAAAGCCCATAAACTACACGGCTTAAACGCTAAATTAAAGGAAATTTAAAAGATAAAAACTATTAAATAAACGCTATCACTATATTTAAAATGATGAACGTTTAAAACTAAAAAACTCATTTAATAAAAATTACGAACGATAAAATAAAAAAGTGAACTTACACAATATAAATCCTAAAAATATGAAAAATACATTTTTACAATCCTAATGATAAAAGAAAATTTATAGAAAAAGAAAATTATTTTTATAACTATTTAATTAATTATTATTAATTAAAAACTATTTTTAACTATTAAATAACTACCTAAAATACAAGAAATTAGGAAATAAAGCTAGAAAAATAAAATTAAGACTTAGAAAAGTCTAAAATATCAAAATAGACTTTTCAAAACTATTTTTTGTATTTTTATGATTATTTTTCTATTTTCTATGAATTTTAAACTATTAAAACTAATTAAATTACTAAAAATTACAAAATAAACTATGAAAAATATGGAAAATTAATTTTTTTACTTTTTATATTTATCTAAACCTAAGAAAATTGAAAAATTATTTTTTTGAACCTTTTCTTAATTATTTGTATTAAAAGCAATTTAAAATGATTAAAACCGATTTTAAATAAGAAAAATACTAAACAAAGGTCTAAAATTATGAAAATTTCAGGGAAATCCTAAAATATTATTCTAAAGCTGAGAAAAATGAGAAAACAAGGGCTTATGTGGGAGAATCTAAGGTCGCTATGTAACTGATATGAGAATAAGCAAATGAAATAAGCTAATAAGCACTAAGAACCAATTCAAGATGAATTAAACTATGCTAAAACTAATCTAAGGCAACTAATTACATCTAAGTCTAACACCTAAAGAGCAGTTTAACAATGATTGCTTAAACCGCCATCATAAGCACATCGATAATCAAAGCCCTCTACTTAAGCACTTGAAACTGCTTATTTCAATAGCTAAACTGAAAACCAAAGGTAGGGTTCTCAAGACCACCTACCAGAGATCATATACCCAAATTTATAGTTAATGAGGACAAGAGATGAATAAGTTATGGAACAAACAAAAATCGCTGTTGAGAGTGTATCGGGCCACATGCGATAAATGAACAAAGTGTAAGGTGTTTAAGCTTATTTAACTACTAATTCAATAAGCTAAAGCTAAAACTAAAAATGTGGACTTGAAGTCCACCTGCATCACATAGAGACCAAAAATGAGACTCTAAATGTTTGAAATGAAGATGTGCATCATCCAAAGATCTCCAAAACCGAACTTAAGACTGCTTGACTTTTTAAATCGAGTCTAGGTTTGACTTTATTGAGATTTAAATCCAAATTGTGAACTGATGATGATATATTATGCTGAAATAAGAACAAAACAAACTCACTTATTAACTTTTATACCTATGTGCTAGATTTAGTTAACTCATTTTAACAGAAATGCAATGTAAGATCATGAAATGGTTGTTTGACTTATGATGCATAGCACCAATTAGAAATATATGATCAATAAACTATATTAAGCATATATCAACTGATCTAATCCAACATTGTAGCCTCTAAAACAGTTTTAAACAAGCAATCCAAACACTCCTTAATACTAACTAGAAGCAAGTAAATCATCAAATCATAATCAAACCGAGCTCAACCTAATCCAACTACTCAAAACACATTCAAACTCATCAAAATAACATTCTCAAAACAGATTTTATACTAAGATGCATTTGATCAAGAAAGTTGACTTTTGTTGACTTTAATCCAAACTTGCATGAACTGACTTACAAGCTTATCAAAATCTAAAGTGAGTCAAATAAGCTTGTTGGGACCGAACCAAGAGTCGCTTGAAGTTTAAATGAATGAATTTGAAATTGAAATCCTCAACAAGAAGCATAAGACATGAATTTCAACAAAACTCTGAAATTGATCATTAAAATGGATTACAAAGATGTTTTAACATAAATGTGTTACCAAGAAACTGAAATTACAATATTTTAACTAAAACTAAGAACATTTAATTAAAAACGACATTAAAGCAAATAAATAAAACTAGCTACCCTTATCTCTGGCTTTCTCTTCCTTCTTTTATAGTTCAAAACTCTTCCACGTGTCCTCTAGAGTGTTTCCCACTTGACTCTCGTGCCTTTGGATAACTTATGTGGATTTTAGCCACTTTCTCAATTTTGCGGGAAAGGTGGATTTTGACTTCTATGGCTTTTAGACTACAACTAGGGGGGGTGGGTTTGTAATGATGAGGTGGGTGAGGGGATAAGGTGAGGTTGATGGGAGATGTGGCAGGGATAAGAGGTGTTGCGGTGCATGGTGGAAGCTGGGAGATGAGGTTGAGGGAAACATGTGGAGTTTGACCGGGTGTTGACCAAAGGTGGTTCAAAACAGAAGGGGGTCCAAAAGGGTATATGGGTAATCATAAGGTGTTTTGACAAGTCTTGTGTATATAAGGACTAGTTTTGTAATTCTTCCAAACTTGAGGGACCAGACCTGCCATTTTCTCATTGTTCACACAAGGACCAATTTTGACAATCTTTGAAAATTTAGGGACCTATCTTGACATTTTATGAAAGTTAAGGGACCTAAGTTGTCATTTTTGAAAGTTAAAGGACCAAAGTTGTAAATTTGTAAATTTAATTCTCAAGGACCATTTTTGACAACTTAAGAATCCCTAGGGACTTTTAAAATGATATTTCTCTTTATTTGGTTTTACCAGGGACTGTTTTTGACAACTTTTGAAACTTGGGGACTAAAACTGCCAATTATGCAAACTTGATACGTTTTTCACCTGATTTTGATATTTTTGCATTTAAAACACATAAAACACTTGTTTGTGATATTTTTATCATTTTGATGCATTTCTGAGTGTTTTCAGATGTTTTTGCAGTTTAAATGGTACCAAAATGATGAGTATTTAGACACTCATCAATATCCAACAAAAATTATTCTTAAAACATAGTTTTTGGTTTTAGAAGATTTCCTTTTTTGTAGTTTTCAAACATACATAGATCGTATCAAGTTATTAAAGTAAAATATACTCTAAGAAACTTGGTAACGAAGCTCTAATACCAATTGTGGAAAACTAGAAGGGGGGGTTGAATAGTTTTGCCGATTAAAACTTCGTTTTAAAATATTTAGATCGACTTATGTCAATCTATTTAGTATGTGTGTTGGATATTGATAGATAACAATATAAGTAAGTAATGCAAAGATAAAGAGTAAAGGAACGCAAAACCATGACATGAGTATTTATAGTTGTTGGAATCACTCCTAAACCTAAATCAAGTGTTAGTGATTCATATGTAATAGTTAGCTTATTATGGCCTTTATGTTAGTAATTAGTCTTAGGCTTATGTAGAAGGCCCATAAGCCTAGGCCTAGCCCAATAAGGAAAAAGAAGGGAGTAGGAGTGTTGCCCTAGCTCCCTCTCCTATAAATACCTTGTAATAACCCTCACTTGAGGGTTGGTTTTTCACTTATCTTTCACATATACTCTACGCCTAATGCCCTTTCTCCAAGTATACGCGGTGTGTGTGTTTGGTTATTTGTTCATCCGCCTTCATCTCTTCTCTATTTCTTCTATTGATGCTTGTGTTGAATATATGGGAACCTAACAAAGGGTATCAGAGCCAAATAGTTGGGTGAACGTATTGTTCTTGAAGTGGCTATATGACATAACAAGCCCATGTATTTTAGCTAACAAGGATAGAAATTGTAATCCCGTCAATGTCGTTCCATTTACGAGTTAGGAGCGATTCCAACAATAGTAGTTCGGCTACAAGGACACCTTCCTTGCCCTACTCCACTCCCCGAGTACCCCACTCGAGAGTTTGTAAGCAATACACAACACAAGCTCCTTAATGTAGCGGAGAAGCCTTCACAACGTCGCCTACTCTTTATCTTGACAAGGCTAGACACCGAGTTCTTCCACGAGGTAGAACCAAACCTATCACAACGTCGCCTACATTTATCTGGTACAAGGCTAGATACCGAATTCCATTACAAAGGAGGAACTACTACCTAACACTACACCACAACATAACTACCGCAAAGGAGCTACACTCCTTGTTACAACACTATAAGGATATCAATATCCTTTAACACAAACTATCTAACTTGTACATCGATGGACCATATCGAATGTACACCTTTGGCAACATTAACTAATTCCTTCAATGCGACCCTTCGGCACCTTTCACTAACGCCTTCAACATAACACTTCTATGAAGGGAGGAAAGAACTAAAAACAAGATGCACTTCAGTGTTCTTGATGATGACGAAGCTTAGCAACTCATGACTTGAGCTTGCACGTCTTCAAGAGGTGGTGATCTCACCTTTAAGAAAAACCTAGAGAATCACACAAACATAAAACTACATAGAATGATCCTTTGGATCAGTGGTTAAAGATGTTAGAATACAAGGAGAAAGTATATCTAAGAGCGGTGGTGAGCAAGAGATAAATGGCTCACTATTATAGACAAAACATGTCTACTATCCCACGGTTCCCACGGATCCCTCCCTAGAGGGATCCGGATAGTCCAAAACCTGGGATCCGGCTACTAGGTCAGTTTAGTCCGGATTTCGTGTTGCAAACCGGGTTATGGGTTATGGTTTATGGACCATGGGTTATGGGTATTGGATTATGAATACCCAAAACGATGCAATGTACCTAGTCATTGGGTTATGGATCTTGGGTCATTGGTCATAGACTTTGGGTCATGGATTATGGATAATACCCAACATGACTTCATGCATGATGTCATGCAATGGGTCATGGTTTATGGATCATGCTCTATGGGTATGGGTTATGGACTTTGGTTTTTACCCAACAACATTCATTGTACCTAGTCAATGGATCATGGGTCATGGGTCATGGGTCATGGGTCATGGGTTATGAACTTTGGTTTTTACCCATTACAACATATACAAAGTACATAAACATTTTTATAAAATGTAAACACTAGTTGTTATACATATGCAATTCTATAAGATGTAAACAATATTACTTGTTAGTGTTTTATAAAAATGCCTTTGGTTTTATAGCTTATTTACTAAACATGTTTTGATATAGTTTTAATATTTTTAATAAAAGTGTGCTAGTAAACTATTGGCTCAAACCATTTACGTATTTTATTTGTTTCGTTAAAATGATTTTACGTTTGTTATTGACAAAACATTAGAAGGTCGTAAAATATAGCTAAACGATTTTATGGCTTATTTTTATTAACATCCTCTTTAAAGAAAGTGAGAAAATCCCAAATAAGAAGAGTACCTCCAGATGATCCAATAGACTCACACACCAAAAAGTCCATATTCAATTTTTCCTAAAGAAATTAAGCAAAGCTTCACTAATTTCATCAAGCTTAGTTTCTTGGATTCCGATGACCACTAGTTTCTCTTGGAATATGAGATCCTTGACATACTTTTTCTTTGAATCAGCACCCAAGCCAAAACAATTGAAGGATATGTTTCATTGATAAACAAAACACACCACACCAAGAAAAGGGGTTCAAGACGAGCCCCATCCCATTAGGTATCACTTTCGTACCTTTAACAAACTGGATCCATAAAATCCTTCCAGTCATAGTTTTTAATTCTTCATTAGCATCGGAGGAGAAGAAGTCACTCCCCATCTAAAAATCATTATTAGATATTTTCTTTCCCATAACCAACTTTCTCTTACTTAGTTTTTTGGAGTTGCATCTAAATGTCTTCTTTATTCCTGACATTCTGTGAAAACTCATCTTACTCCTAAACTGAAGTCGTGTAGGGATCTTAGTTTGGCCAAAATAATGATAAGATATGAGAGATATGGTAGGTTTGTATTCATCAAATGCTTATTGGTAATTCTTATCTATTGTGGAGGGCACGTTTAAGTTAACAGGCTCACTAATTACCTCATCGAAAGTGGGCTTATTATTGGACAAGTGGGCTTTTGAATTAACATAGGTGAAACTATTTTCCATGTATGTTTCCTTGACCATATATTTTTGAATTCTTCGAATCTTTATTGTTTGACCCGCACTCATAATCACCTTTAGCCTCCTCTTCGGAAAAAGAATTTGCATGTGCATGAGGAATGAAAAGTTCTTCAAACTTTTTCACTTCCCGATGTTCCTCGTCTGCAACATCAGAATATAGAACGTGGAAAGAAGAGTCCACCGACAACTAAGATGACGGAGATTCGGAAGGTATACCAGAGACGGAATTGGGTCGGAATGGCAATGATCGGAATGTGGAAGATGACACTTCAGAAGAGGAACATCAGGAAGTAAAAAAGTTTGAAGAACTTTTCATACACCATGCATATGTAGATTCTGTTTGTCAAGGAGGTGGCTAAAGGTGATTATGACTGAGGGTCAAACAATAAAGATTTTCGAAGAATTCAAAATCTATGGTCAAGGAAACACACATGGAATATAGTTTCACCTCTGTTAATTTAAAAGCCTACTTGTCCAATAATAAGCCTACTTTCGATGAGGTAATTAGTGAGCCCGTTAACTTAAACTTGGACTTCATAATAGAAACAAATCACTAACAAGCATCTGGTCAATACAAACCTACCAAATCTCACATATCTCAATCTTCCTTTGGCCAAACTAAGATCCCTATAGGACTTCACTTTTGGAGTAAGATGATTTTTTTATAGAATGTCATGAATAAAGAAGAATCTTAGATGCAATTCCAAAAACTAAGTAAGAGAATTTTGTACTACTATGGAAAAGTAAGGGGAAGCTTTATATAGTGATGAAGTAGAGAATATTGATGATGACATGGCTCGATATATGGCTAACTCGAATCGTGCGGTGTAGGAGCGAATGATGCAAATCTCCTTGAGTATAAAGATTATTATGGTTACGAGTATGATGTTAATGAATTAACTGAGGAACAACTTGCTTTCTGTGATGCGTGAGACATCCGTATTCGTGATAGAGTTAGGAAGTAGTTCTAGTTTTATTGTTGGCATTTTACTTTGAGAAGTACATAAGATTGGTCTTTCTCCCTTATAATAGTTTTTCTTTGAAGCACAATGAGTGCCTTTGTTTGCATGTAACGGGCTGAGATGTGTGATTCACCCTCATCATATATACTTAATTGTTTTTTGGAGTAATATACTTTACCGCGAAATACCTTTACCAAAAAAAAGAATTAATCTCATTTTTACTTATATCATTCAGACACTTAAAAAGTAAAAGGCAAAAAATATCATTTGATTCATATTCAGGCATTTACGCTTCATGTTCATATTCAAATGTACTAATCAGATTTAGAGCCTTTTAACAAACAGACAACACCTAAAACCTCCTTAAACATCTAAACAAACACCACTCCGCAAAAAGACCGAAATACTCCTCAAAAACTAAAAAATGCACAAGAATAAAAAGTTGTTATTCGCCTAGTGATTTGTTCTTTTCCGAATCTGTATCCAAGATAAGTTCGTTAAGAGCAAGTTGGCAACACTATACTTGATAAATAGGAGTTCGGTTTTTTCCAATTATTTTCTTTGACCAAGATACAAAAATCGGGAGATTTGTTGGTTTAAAATCAGGCACCTTTCATAATCTATTGCAGCCATATGCCAAATTGTTGAGCTAATTCATTTGTATGAAAACCTGTGCGTAAAAAAAGCCCAACCCCTTATCTGGCGATTTTTGGCGACAAACCCTAACCACGTAACTGTCACGATCGACTACTCCTAAACCTGATTTTGATCTTCCATCTAATAACTAGGGCTGGTAATAATCATCTTTTGGTTGTTACTAGACTGAATTATTAGTTCCCGATCATAATTAATTTAGGGTTTTGACTACTTTGGTGTGGGGTTTGCAAGCTATTCGTTGCTGAATTATTCACATCATATATTGATTCAATTGCTGAGATCTTCATTGTTTAGTCAAATTAGGGCTTCAATCCTAATTCAATATCCATTTAATTAAATCTTTGTCTGGTTGTTGTCTCCTAACGATTGTTGTTAGGGTTTTGTTTGGTGCTCAAACATTGATATCTTATTATTCATTACTTGATTTGGTTACGTGGTCAATTAGTGGTTTTGGTGTTGTTACGACTGGTTGAGTAGGTGACGTAAGGTGTGAATGTTTTGGGTAGGGAGCGAGGTTTTTTTAGCCAAACACAGGGTGGGGATGGGAGAGGTGTTAAGGAGAAAAGTGGTGTTGTACCTTCTGCGAAGGCTGTCAAGGATACGTTCATGGTATCCTCGTCTGTTGTGGAAGAATTTGTAGATGCTACAGTGAATACTAAAGATGTGAATGTAGGGCAGACACCGACTAGCCCTAATGTTAACCTTAAACTAGGTACTTTTTATGCTAATTTATTTACCATTGGTTCGAGTAGGAAGGCTATGAATTTTCGCACCTTATTTACTCTGGGGAAACGGGGTTGATGTGGTTGTCCGATGGAGTCTATTAGAGTTATTAGTGCGATAGTTTGCTAATACGATATATGGATTCTTTTTGGGAAAGCGTGTGGCTTACTCCGTTGTTGATAACTATGTTAGGAACACTTGGGGTAAATATGGACAGGTAAAATCAATGCTTAACTCGGCCACCGAGATATTCTCATTCTAGTTTAGCTTTATGGATGGTTTGAATACAATTCTTTAAAATGGTCCATGGTCCATTCGTAATAATCCGCTTACTCTGAAAAAGTGAGATCCGGATGTGAACTTATTAAAAGAAGAGGTGGGTAATGTTCCGATTTAAGTTAAAGTCCACGGTGTCCCTGTAACTGCATTTAGTGAGGATGGTTGGTACTCCTTTGATGCTTTATTCTTACACATCTGACATGTGCATCCAATCATGGGGTAGGTCAAGCTATGTTAGAGCAATGATTGAACTTCGAGCTGATGTCGAGTTGAAAGATACTATTATGGTAGTTATGCCTAAACTTTCTGGGGAGGGGTTTTATATGTTTACTGTTCGTGTTGACTATGAGTGAAAACCTTCTAGATGTGCGTGTTGTAAGGTTTTTAGTCATATTCAAGAGGAATGTCCCAAAAATCCTGGTTTGGGTGTGACGAAGAACTTGAAGAAGCCTAGTCAGGTTCCTACAAGTGTTTCGGTTGGTCCGAAAGTGGGTTTTAAACCTGCAGAAAAGTATAGACCTGTTTCAAAAAAGCCCACAGCCAATTCTAGTAAGAAAAAAGATGTGGAGCCTACTAAATTAGTAATTCAAACCCATTTTATGTGCTTAATTCGGTTGAAAATGATGGAGAGTTGGGTATCAATGGAGGGAATTCAAATTTCGATAGTAATGGGGCAAATTCTAGTGGCTCTTCGTTCTGGAATGTTGAAACTAGTAGCACTAGTACTACTCCTAGTGTTGAGAAAATTGGAAAGCTTCAATAGCTAATTATTGATTGGAAAGTTACTCTTGAAGATGATGATGGTAAACCTTTTAAAAAGGTATATTATTCGGGGGATCATAATAGTGAAGAGCAGCTTGTGAGTGATTTAAAAGAGAATGAGTAAGATGCAGCTACTAAGCTTAGTATTTCTTCCTCTACTTCTTCAACTAAGGTGGGTAACCCATTCTCTAAAGTGGGTAATGTGGCTGCTGTTTCTGATGATAGCGACGATAATGTGGTTCTGGAATATCCTAACAAGACTAATTATTTTGGTAGTGGATGGAATGAGAGGAGTCTTTTGAAGCAATGAAAAGATGGTACATGTGGCTACAATGATCATGAAGATGATTACTTTGATGATAGTGGTCTATCTGCGGCCCAATTAAAGGTTGTTGTCATCCATGACATTAGACTTGGATATGTTGCTTTTCTTTTGTTTAGCATAAAGGTTGATGAGTCTTAGTTTATGATTGTTTTTGTTTTGGTTTCTAGTTGTGTGTAGTTAGTTAATCATTTATGGACTGTCATGAATGATTTAATGGTTGTTCAAGCGGTTCCTTGAGGTTAATGTGGTACTTCAGCCACATTCTATTGTACTTAGCTGTTTTTTTAGAGTAATTTATTTTACCGGATAAAAGGCCCTTTACCAAAATAAAAATCATTAATATGAAAGTCTATGATACATTTAAGAAAAAAGTTAATAAGTTAAATATAATAACCGACATGTTATCAGCGAGAAACATCAATAACTTTATCAACAAACATTTAAAGGAAGTCAAGACCATTCACAGATTTATCCTCACTTATGCAACGGGCGATGGGAGATTTGGCGAGGATACTTAAACTCGAAAGATATCTCTCGAGTCATGAGTCTGTCGAAGTCTCACTGACTCAATATGTTTTCTCTCCTTGTCGGATATGATTAAGTACCTTCCATTTGAAAGTATTTTTACTTTTAGGATGGATAATTAAAGACGTAAAAAGGCAAGATAAAGTATTTTGCATAATACTCCGTCACGTATTAATTGTCTAGTTTTGACTTTTAAAGTCTTTATTTTTTTAACTTTGATCTTAAATATTTTTGTTATTGTTATATAATAGTTAATAAAAAATTTACCAATGAAAAATACATTTAAAACTCAATATATTCATATATTTTGCATTAAGTATTTATATATATCACAAACAAAAATATTTAAGGTCAAAGTTGAAACTGAAAGACAAAAAAAATTAAAATGAATAATTAATATGAGACGGATGGAGCAGATACTAACAAGAGTATGTGTGAAAAGTGAACACACTTTACTTTTCACCAAAATATACTTTAATTTGGATTGTAGTGAGAATAAAAACATTTAGTAAAAGGAGGTGTTTTTCACACTTTTTAAATTGATTATGATACTCTAAATTAGAGTGTTTAAACATTTATACTTTCATATCACTTTTACATATTTTCACTCTATAAAGATATATATGTCCAAACACTTTAATTTAAAATGTCCTTATCAATTTAAAAAATGTGCAAATCATCTCCCTAAACATATATTTCTCGATGGAATGCTTAGCACGTCAAAGCTAGAGATCTTACTTGGTTACCTAATTTCTCAAGCCTACATATAGCGATTAATTTTCGCCAGTAAATGTTATCTCTTCTACATATATTATTCGTAGGTATTGAAGATCATTTAGAATCCAATGAAATTATCAGTTATCCTCAGTGAGCTCGACTCTCATGCTTAAACATCTACTTTTATTCTTGTTAAAAAAGTTGAAAAAATAAATTGCCATTCAACTATATATGATTGTTTTAGTTTACTAAGATAGAAGGTAATGGTCAAGCGTGATCACCCCTCACATTTTTCATGCGTGACATTACTACCTCCATCCTCAATGCATGGTATATTTCAAGATGCAATATAATGCCACATTAGCATTGAACACTTCTTTACAAAACTTTCACAACCCATTAAACATGGTTAAAAATAAAAGTGTCAAAAACCACCATCCCACTAAAACAAGCATTTATTTGTTTAATAATAAAAGTGGTAAAAGGAAGGTTCATTGATCACTTGTTCAAGATCCACGCTGACATCGAACAACTCACAATAGATTGAATGATGCCACATAAGTTTACTTTTCCTATTGAACATGTGTCACATAAGCCCATTGTGGATGGCCTAAGCTCACGCGTGAGCAATGCAAGGAAGAGGGAATAAGGATGACAATGCTTACCTTTTGGCATTTGTGCCAAATGTGGTGTTTTTATTATTTTGTATTTGGTTTGTGAGCGTGTGTGGAGATTTTGTGAGGTATGTTTGTATAAGGTGGTTATTTTAATGAAAGATGAGGGTAGTAGTGACCATTACAGGTAAAAAGTGAGGGCAAGTGATGAGAGGTAAATGGTGTGGCGATGAGGTAGAAGGTGATTGAGTGCGAACATTACCTCTAGTCTTAGATATGTTCAAATAGTAAATTAAACTTGTGAAGCTATGAATGGCAATCGAGTCGTATTAGTGTTAACCTATTCGGGTTCGCGTGTTGGCGGGTTAGTATAGCCTTTATCCAAACACGACCCATTTATTAATCGTGTTAAAAACTCAACCCTAACCCAGACCTGCATAACATGTGTAACCCATTTGTGACACGTTTAACCCATTTAAGTAAATAGGTCAAACAGTTAATAAAGTTGGTGGTTTGTCGATTTAAATAGTTTAAATGCAAAAAATGATATAAGGATTTAAAATATGATAAGAATAACATAAAATAATTATGCGACAATTTTATGAATTATAAGCGTCAATTTTCATGATATCTAAGGTATAAAATTATAATTCAGTCATACTAAGTAAATAACAAAATACATTTAATCCACATCCAACATAAAAATCAGGTTATATATTTTACTTTTAAGATCTTATATGCTTAAACGGGTTCACGGGTTGACCTGTTTAATACTTACTCAACCCAAACACTACCCATTTATTAAACAGGTTAGACGGGTTGACCCGTTTTTTACCAAAACCAGTTTATCCTCAACCCAAACTTGTTTAACTTTGTATCGGGTTCGTGTCGTTTTTCGTGTCGTGTCGAGAATTGTCACCCCTAGTTTATATATGCTTTTGGTAAAATATACCGTAATATCTAACGAATCCGACCTATAAAAGTTTCAAGAACGTACACATATGCTTTATGAGCTATCAACATTTTGAGCAAGTAGTCGATCCGTAGTATACTTAGGAGTTAGGAAACTGTATGGGCTAAGTTATTAATACGGTGGCTAGTATTTTATTCATATGGTGGCTACTTTTTTGTTTTTTTTTTTTTTTTTTTATTTTGTTTATATCAAAAGCTATAAACCCGAAATGCTGAATGAATATAAAGTTTAATAAGCCAAAGCTTAAACCGCCGTAAATACGTAACGTAAACTGCAATAAAAACGTGTTGTCTTGACCGAAAAATGAGGGACAAAGGGAATATTCCCTGAAAAATAGGAGCAGGTCTAGGGATAGCCCCCGTATGAATAGTGTATCCCAACTGTATATAAGTTTAATATAATAATCAATGATGTAACATTGTCATACATTAAGTTTGTGTTTTAGACATTAAGTTCATGAAATAATTTTTTTTTTTTTTTTTTTTGTAAAGGGGAGTAATCCTGATATATTAACAAAAAACGTTTAAGTACAATGGATATGAGTGAAATCCAATATCTCAGCCCGTTACATAGGCATAAAGCTTACATAACAAGATACTACCTATTTTCTAACCAAGAAAACAAACCACTACTCAAATGATAACATAGGACATAACGAAAGAAAATTACTTCCTAGGTCCTTGAAGCTTGGTGCCATACATGGCAATGAAATAATTTTTTTAGGTTGGGGTTAAAAGAAGAATAGATTGAAACCAAATGATGAAAGGGAATTAAGTTAAAGAATTAAAAACTGATTTTCAGATTTCAATTTCCTCTGCGTGATGAAAACCAAGAGATGTAGAGGAGTGTTTGAACCTTGGACCTAAGCTCTTCTGTCCTGTGGTAATGACGGTGTCTTGTGTTGGGTTAATGGTGAAAATGATGCATCAAGAAGGTTTCTCCATCAAAGGTTATCCTCTTCTTTTTAATAGAAATTTTAAACACTCATGCATTATGTAATATACTTTTCAACCCCCTTCACGATAAATTTACGTTGATTGATCCAAGTCAATAAATCGAACCAAAACTGAACATATCTAGCAACAAAAAGGTAACTTTTTTTTATTTATTATTGGGCTAATAATAAAAAAAGTACTATACTTGTCACCCTTTCCTAAAAAAAAATACTATATTGTTTCTTTCAAGGTGTGAACAAAATTTTTGCTTCCGTGGGTAATTTACTTTCAAATTCATCATCTTTAGGGTATTTTGCAAAAAAGTAGGACATTTTTGCCCCTCTTACCCACAAGAGTAAATGATGGCAAGTATGATATTTTTTTATCATTTTGCCCTAGTTTTATTATGTTAAATTTTGGATATGTATTAAGATAATTTATTTAATGATTTATAATTGTGTTAAATCTATGATAAAAATGTTTTGTTTTAAGTTTACACTATTTACTTATTAATCGTATTTGTAATAATTTAATATATACTTAAAAAGGGAAAATTAAAATCATTCGGACAATTATAAAAAACAAACAACACTTTTTTCATTCAGATTCAGACATTATAGCTACCTCTTATTAGTAAGATGTGGTAGTAAGATTCAGATGCAGAGTCGATTCAGATGTGTAACATCTTAATCAAACAAACACACCCTTAATCTAGTCATAGTATACTCTCTATTCTATGCTTCAACAAGTGACAATGTAAATTTATATGCAAGTACTTCGGTTGTCATATAATTCCTCCTAATTTAGCGAAGCGTTAAACTAATTCGTTTAACGCTTGAAGCGTTAAACAACTTGAAGTGAATTAAGGCAAATGATAAAACAAAACATTTTTATCATAGATTTAACACAATTATAAATCATTAAATAAATTATCTTAATACATATCCAAAATTTAACATAATAAAAACTAGGGCAAATGATAAAAAAAGTATCATACTTGCCATCATTTGCTCTTGTGGGTAAGAGGCAAAATGTCCTATTTTTTGCAAAATACCCTAAAAAGGATGAATTTGAAAGTAAATTACCCACGGAAGCAAAAAAATTTGTTCGCTACCCTGAAGAGGAAAGGGTGACTATTTTTTTTTATTATTAGCCCTTTATTATTTTATAAAACTTACAATATGATCTTAGGATGTCATATGTATAATGATACATTCTACAAAGAGTACATCAACGGATTACGTTATAACAACACAAAAGAAATTAGCAAGCGCATTTTCTTGCAGAACGTTGATGACGATAAGCCAATAAGTCTCGAGAAAACTTGATTCGGACACGCCCGTTGGACCAAAAATAACTGATAATGCACGCGTTTAGGTCAAAAAGATTGAAAGAGATAGGGTTGAAAAGGAAGAGCATCATTGTTTTTGAAGGAATCAAGGAGGCCTGACAAATGAGTTAAAAGAAGGGTCCTCCTATGGAGGCACCCCATATAGGGGGTTGTTGCATTTTCTTGGTGCCTCGATTTCCGTGTCAATGATTGGTAATGATTGGTTTCTCGATTTTCGTGCCAAGTCTTTTTACAACTTATTATTTACCACTTATAACTCTTATTTTTACAAGTTTTTTTGACATATTTTTGTACATGTGTTTTTTTTTACAAGTGTTTTGGTTTTACAATTCAACAATTTTACAACTTATTTTTTGTTTTGGTTGGACAGTTCTAAATGTTTTATTCAGTTTTAACAGTTTTCAAAAATCGTAGTTGAAAAATATATGAGGCTCAGTCCGAAGGTTGAAAAAGTGAGATTTTATCCCACTTTGCCGTCCATTCGGCTTTCATCATCGCCGAAAGTTTTAGGCTCAAACCCGAAGGTTGCAAAGTGAGATTTGATCTCACTTTACCGTCCATTCGGTCCATTATCATCATCGCCTCGGAAAAGTTTTTAAAGTTTTTAGGCTCAAACCCGAAGGTTGCAAAGTGAGATTAGACCTCACTTTACCGTCCATTCGGTTTTATCATCATCGCCGAAAAGTTTTAAAGTTTTAGGCTCAAAATACATCATCGCCTCGAAAAGTTTTAGTCACAAATCGCACAAAGTCACAGTTCACATGAAGCTTCCACAAAAATCACCAAATCACAAACTCACAAATCAGCTGCCTCACAAATCGCACAAGCCTCACAAAACTGCAGACACGGGCCTCACAAATCAACACAAGCCTCACAAAACTGCACAAGCCTCACAAATCTGCACAAGCACAAGACTCACCAGTTTCACAGGTTTCACAAGATACACAAGTTCCACGTTTTGAACAAGGTTCACAAGTTACCACTTGCAAAGTTCACATTCAATTCTAAGATTCTCAAAAGTTCACAAGTACTAAGATTCTCACAAGTTACCCATATGAAAGCAACAACACCAACAACAATCCCATATGAAAGCAACAACACCAACAACACCAACAACAATCCCGTGTGATAGCAAACACAAACAACAATACCAAGTGGTCGAAACAACACAAACAACAACAATCAAGTGGTCCAGATCAACAACTAGTTGTCCAGATCAACAACATAATACCCAGGTGAAAGCAAGCTACACCAACAAGTGGTCCAGAAACAACACCAACAACACTATAAGGGCTAAACTACGCAGCACCCAACAACAAACAACTAGTGGTCCGGATCAACAACAACAATCAACCAACATGTCTAGTTCACCATTTAACACACAAGAGGTAAACAACTTATCAAAGGCTCAGATTATTATCTTTATAGCTCATGTTATGAAATTCGCTTTGCCTCAAAACTTTTAAGTTTTGTTTTAAAAAATCATCATTGCCTTTTTATTTCATTAAAGTTGCAAAATGACCTTGAATGGTCACTTTACCATCCAATAATGAAATTTTTTTATATAAAAACAAAGTTTTTTCATTACAGCTTGAAAGTGAATCACTTTACCATCCAAGAATGAAGGAAAAATGGGGTGCCTGCCAAGTATAACATGGGCTTTGCCCATAAAGGGAAAGAATCGCCCCTACGCAGGCAAACCCTGTAAAACCCAACAAACAATAAGCAATGATGATTTTTTTAAAAAACTTAAAAATTAGTTTTTTTAACAACGAAGAAAAAAAGAAAACCTTTTTACAAAGGTTTAGATCTAAAAATTTTAGATCTAAAAAAGTTTTAGATCTAAACACTTAACAACGCATAAACGTAAACCACCACACCTCAAAAGTACCACCACCAGTAAACCACCACAATCTCACAAGTACCACCAACGTAAACCACCTGTTTCACAAGTACCACCACGTAAACCACCACGTACCACACCAACATCTAATTATTTTAAGAAAACTAAAACCTTTTTTACAAATCTTTAGATCTAAAAATTTTAGATCTAAAAATGTTTTAGATCTAAACACTTAACAACGAAACCACCACGACCTCAAAAGTACTACCACCACGAAACCACCAGCCTCACAAGTACCACCACGTAAACCACCACAGCCTCAACAACATCTAAGTATTTTTAAGAAAACAACAAAAACCTTTTTTTTACAAATCTTTAGATCTAAAAAAAATTTTAGATCTAAAAGTTTTAGATCTAAAAAGTTTTAGATCTAAACACTTAACAACGTGAAACCACCACAAAACCTCAAAAGTACCACCCAATGTAAACCACCACGGTCTCACAAGTACCACCACGTGAAACCACCACCAGCTTCAACAACATCTAAGTATTTTAAGAAAACAACAAAAACCTTTTTTACAAATCTTTAGATCTAAAATTTTAGATCTAAAAAATTTTAGATCTAAAAGTTTTAGATCTAAAAAAGTTTTAGATCTAAAAAAAGTTTTAGATCTAAAAAAAGTTTTAGATCTAAACACTTAACAACGTACAAACGTAAACCACCACAGCCTCAAAAGTACCAAAAATTAGTTTTTTTAACAACGAAGCACACAAAATTAGTTTTTTTAACAAACCTCATGATCTTTTCAAGAAAATCACAAAAACTTAACAACGTATAAACGCATTGACCACCAGCCTAACAAGTACCACCACGCAAACCACCACAGTCTAACTTAACAACGTACAAACGTAAAACCAGTCAACAAACGTAACCACCACGTAGAATTTTAGATCTAAAATGTTTAGATCTAAAACTTTTTAGAGAGAGAGAGAGTTTACGTTTGAGAGAAGTGAGAGAGAGTGGTTTCGTTTGACGTAAAATGAGAGAGATGATGCTATCTACTTCACAAAACCGTATGTGCGAGAGAGAAGTGGTAAACAACGTAAACACGCATAACATTCGAGAACCACACACGTGAAGCAAAAACAAAACACAAACACGCTTTATAAACGTTTCTTTTATAAACGTTTTTTTAAAGTTTAATAAAAGTATTACAAAAGTTTACAAGGTTGTATTTAAAGTTTAATAGGGGCTATAAGTATTTATAAAGTTTAATAAAAGTCTTTTAAAAATATTTTTATAAATATTTTTAAGTTTAATAAAAGTCTTTTAAAATATTTATAAAAACATGTATTTATAAAGATACTAAAAAGTATTTATAAAGTTTTTTTAAGAAAATGTATTAATAAAAAGGTTGTTGTATTTTTATATTGTATAGGTTTTGCATCGGGTTGATTTAATTAATTGGGTGCGGCTACTGAACGATTGGTTTTGTTATTGTTATTGGAAAAAGTAAAACAGATAGAGACTATAAGTACTCTATCGAATTTTTGTGTTCTAGACATGGGGCGTCTTCACGTGAAGGTTTAGAAGATGAACTTCAACGGCAGGAACTGATACGCATGACAAATGTAATTGCCCATTCAGATTACTAGTTGCATGGTTTTTCACAGGCCATGCGATTAAAAGAAAGTGAGTTAGTTTTGGTGAGGCAGATGACAAAAGCATGTAGCACCACAATTATACTTTCTTCAAATGGGTGTTGGAATGTATTAAGTTGGTGATACAAGAACAATACTACCCGTGGTTATCGTCAACCGAAGAGACCAAGCGTTGCTTGGGGCTTGGAAGAATTCCCAAACGCTAACAGATTACTTCCGCCGATGGCATATCAATCAAAATGTGCTAAAAATTGCGTAAAGCAGATTCGACACTGGTAAAGGAGTATGAGTCCGTTAGAATCACTGGGATTCGATGATTTCACTCAAACGAAGAAGTGTTCGAGCATTATTATCAAAGAACTACGTGGTTTATTGGTCCAAAAATTTTCGAATTGTACTTTAATAATACACTTTGTTATTATTATTTAATAAATAACTACTCGATAGTTTTTCTCACTTTCGTAATTCTTTGTTTTCTCGATGTTTTCCGGTATTTTGAATGGCCGAGATTACGACGCATGTTTGTATCGTACATTACCGATCAATATGGCGACGACAGTTCTTATGTGGGAGAGCCTTCTAACATCCTAGACTTAAACGAAGGACCTAACGAAGGACCTAGCGAGGGCGACTTAAGACACCACTTGTATGCGCCTGATGACTTTAGCGAATATTGTATGACCGAAATTCCACCATTTTCCGGCGGACGCGATCCTAGGGATTTTAACGTGGAAGGTGATGGAAATTGTGGCTATCGAGCTGTTGCCCTAGGTCTTGGCCATCAGCAAGAAATGTGGCCCCAATCGAGCTCTTGCCAGAAGAGGTAGACAATCACGGCGGTTTACAGGCAATGTGGGGTGAAACTTTACGACTACGCGTAACTTCGATGAATTGGTATAACGGTGCAAAGACCCGACGTTATTGGATGAGTATGCCGAAATGGGAGTGGTTATTGCTACGACCTATTAACCGTCCTATTGTATGTATAACCAATAGACAATCTCTTTTGTTACTTACGCTTAGAGGTTCTCCGATTCACCCCAATGACTTGACTCGGTTGTTATTCTTCGTGTGGGGAGCGAGGAAGGTGCTCACTTGCTCTGCGGTTCTTGACGAAGACTCATCACTCCCGTATAATCACCCACAATGGAGTTATCATAGAGATGCCGCCGCAATGGGAACATGTGTTTACTCAACGACAGAGGATGTTTAGATATACGTGAAAAGCGATTATTTATTTATATTGTAAATAACAAAACATGTATAGACGATTATCGATCTATATTGTAAATGACACAACATGTATAGACGACACGATTTATAGCAAACGACTCGTCATCTTTGTTACGATTTCTCGCTCTCCCCGCCCGGTTCTTCCTCATGTTTTGTTACAGGAATCGGATGACATTCAGTGGAGGGACATTCATTGTGTCAACCACACACCCGCTCGTGTTGAGAGTCCAGATTATGTGCTTTCTGCACAATCTTATGTGCTTCCTCTCCGGCTATATCTCCAACTGTATATGAGGACAATTTTATACCCGTCCTCGGTTCTTCCTCATCTATCGAATTGATACGTACCGGCCTGGCGTTGATGTGCGGCGAGCGGAGATTGGACGGATTGGAGGAGACGATTTGAGTTAGAGTCTTAGTGGGGCGGATGGCGGTATCATTGCACTACGCGATCGGGCGTGATTGATCTTAGTTTCTAGTTATATTGTAATTTTGTGAACCATGTATCAACTATTAATCTATAACAAGATTGGTTATTTATGTATTTGAAGCTTCTAATTTTGTGAACCATCATATTACTAATTTATGTTGTGAATAATTATACAAATTCTTTTGGCGGATGCACAACAAAATCCTTACTTGTCGCTTGTCAACGTGGATTAATAATTGAAAGAACATCCCACCGTACCCCATACTTGTGGTCTCGAAGTATTATGCATGTCCTTTCTCAAAGGTAAATAATTAAACGTTTGCTTATTTGCGTAAATATATCAATAACTTGTTTGTTTAGAATACATTTCTTATAATTATTTCGTCATGTAACAAAATTTTAGGGACTAAAGACTATGGGTGTTTAATACTTCATGTGGAAGGAAATATTTCAACAAAAGTACTTTGGTGAAGCCTCTTCTTCAACGCAGCGCTCAAAGCTGCTGAAACTAAAGATACAACGATCAACATGCTATTGGTGAAAAGACTTTGTTGCAGCAAAAAAAAGGCGTTGGAAGCATCACCTGGGAAACCGGCAAGTAATCCTGATCACGCATGTCACCGAGTGGAATACTCTATGAGCTTATAGATGACATTAATAATCTTCATGGAGTAGACGCTGTAATATTGAAAACATTGTTGTTTTACTTGTTTAATGTCTTATTGTTATTGTTTAATTAATTAAATGGAAAGATTAACACAATTAAAAAGCATAACGTAAAATAAATATTATATAAAACACTACACAATTAAATACACTATACATATAAAAACACTACACAAATTAAATACACTATACATATAAAAACACTACACAAATTAAATACACTATACAACTAAACACACTACACACTAAATTATAAACAACTAAACACACTTAAAAAAAAAAAAAAAAAAAAAAAAGTAATCTGAGCCGGAGGACAAAGGGGACCCACCACCTACAAGAGGTGCCTTGAGAAATGTGGGGGTGCACAAGTAGGCTTGACCCTAAAAAGAAAGATGGATGGTTTTCTTTCTTTTTTCTTTTTCTATTAGTGTGTTATGTGTATGTGATTGTTGTTCTTATATGGAGTCTGCTATTGTCTGTTTGTCTAAAGTTCCAATAGCATCATCTGCAAATTTTCCACTGACCTTAAAAGTTTGAACCCGAGTAAAACATGGAGTCCTCTCTCTCTCTCTCTCTCTATATATATATATATATATATATATATATATATATATATATATATATATATATATATATATATATATATATATATATATATATATATATATGAGAGTTAATGTGAGATCAAGCTTAAAGTTGTAAAAATAAGATCATGTCTAAAAAACCAATAAAACATTTATAAATAACAATTTTAGCAATAATACACATAAAAATGATATTTTAATACAAATTAACATTTTAGCAACCAATAACCAAATGATACATGAGTTTGGATTAGTGATACACCTGATACATATTATACTAATAAATATTTCAAAGTCTGATACACATTATACTTCTAATCAAAGTGTATCACATAGGTTTCGTAAATTTTAAAAAGAAATCTATCGAAACTTTAACAATTTTAGTTGTAGTTAATAGAAAATTTATTTTTCTTGTAAGGAGAGTGTCGCTTGTTAAATTTTAGTTGGATCTCATTTTAACAACTTTAAGCTTGATCTTATTTGATCTAAATTATATATATATATATATATATATAATCTAGTTCTAATGAAAACTTTCTTAAAGTTATAAAAATAAGAACCAATAAAAGCTGGACAAGTGTCATTTAAAAATTAATTACAATTAAAAGTATAAGTTAAACCAAAAGGGTATATTAGGGATTTAAGATCCGTATACAAAACCTTCGACATACAATTATTTCATTTTTCCTGATCACAGATCTATCTCTTGTCTCTCATTCTTTTCTTTTTTTTTTCTTTTTCTTTTTTTCTTTTTATCTATTCTCTCAATAAAATCATAGATATATCTCCTTTAAAAACCTATAATCTTTTGTCTCTTAATAAATTTAACCATATCCAAACCGGATGAATCACATCTGGTCACCACTGTTATGGTTCGTGTGTTGGGTCTAGGCGGCGCCATTGTCGGAACTCAATATCAGAACCTTAGTCGCCGCCACCGATGTGATACTAGTCCACAACCGTAACCGCAAGAAACAGTTAACGGTACGTTACCGGTGTTGTATTCAGATTTGTTGTCTACATATACGGTAATCACTGACACCACTATTGGTGGTTTTCTGATGCCGGCTAAAGAGTACCCACACCACCACCACGATATAGGTTCGATGTGGAATCGCCATATCCGACGTTTTCGTCTCCATTGAAAACGTGTGTATAAGTGTATCTGTTTGGCTATCTTTTTACTGTTCCGTGTTCGTGTATCTTTTTTATGGATTTTACAAAACTTGGGCAATAACATTTGTATGTCACCCATCAATCAGTTGGGCTAGATAATTTTATGAATTTTGTTCCAACTAACATCTTTTGGCTAATATATAAATGATATTTTTACTTTCAAGTTATGACAAGAGGTATTATATATGTGCATTTTCACATTTTTCAAAAAGAAAACTACTTACGTAACAAATTTAAATTTATCAACAACTTGTTCTCCGTACTATTACAATATGTCATGTTGGTACCTTTTTGTTGCTTATAATATACTCTGTATGTATCATCACTTATGTAGAAGTTTTGTTTGTTTTTGAAAAATCACATGTGTAGTATTTTTTTTATAACTGGTATTTATCACTTGTAGTTCGTTGCCATTATTTTTTAGATTTGATATATTAGTTTTTGTAAGATGTATCAATATATTATATTAGTGGTGCATAATATATTAGTTGTGTATTTGTGGGTTCGGTTGTATAAAACTTGGACGAGTTCGACTTGATGTATAAGTTGTTTGAGATGTAATATATATTAGGGTTTTTTTGTACTGTGTACCAAATGTATTCGTTTATTTTAGTGGTGCATATTCGGGTTTTTTGTATTGTATATCAAGTGTATTTATTTATATCAGTGGTGCATATCAGGGTTTTTTGTATTATGTATCAAGTGTATCCGTTTATTTTAGTAAGTGGTGAAATATGTATCAAAAAATAAAATGTATCAGTTTGTACAAAAATTGCTAGTGAAATATGTATAAAAAAAATGGTCTGTGAAAAGAAAATACATAAAAAATTAATTCAAAAAATGTTATATGATTTCTCCAAAATACCCTTGAAACTCCATTTAATTACATTAATGTCACTCATTAATGATTAATCTCATCTAACACAAATTAGTAGATCCAACGGTGTAAATTAGTTCTCATTTTTACAACCTTAAAATATATCTCACATTAAATATAGAATCTATATATATATATATATATATATATATATATATATATATATATATATATATATATATATATATATATATATATATATATATATGGTTAAAATGAAAAGTTTCTTATAATGAAAAGAATGATAAGGCATGTGAGGTGATTACGTGTCACCTTTGCCACATCATCACCATGTCATGTGACATGTGTCACCCACAAAAAAAAATATTTTTCCATAAAAAAATTTTTGAAAAAAATCATGCCAAAATTTATTCTGCATCACATTTATAAAAATCTGCATCACAATTATAATTGTGATCAGTAATTATAACCTTAATGCACTAAAATCATGATTATGATGCAGTAAATTTATAACCGTGATGCATTAACATAACCTTAATGCACTAATAAGTTTTGGTGCATCTTTATTATAAGTTAATAGTTTAGTGCATCAACTATGATGCACTAAAATCAAGGTTATAACCTTAAATGCACTAACATCATGATTGTGATGCAATAACTTTATAACTGTGATGCAGTCATTTATAACATTAATGCACTAAAATCATAATTGTGACGCAGTAACTTATAACCTTAATGCACTAATAAGTCTTGGTGCATCTTTATTATAAGTTACTGCATCATTGTAGCCACCTGTAAAATTTCACTATCATCAACCTTCGTATTAATAAACTAGATTGTTTATCAAAACTTATTTGAGCATTTTAGCATGTACGCTTCATTTTATTGCATAAAAATTTATGCAACTCCGAGTAGTCTCACCTAATCATGCCCGATATTTACGATAAGCGAAATCGGTCTCACAAGGAATTTTCTTCTTACGAGCCGCAGCGTACCGACACTAAATTAATTATGGCTAAAGTCAAATAAATATTTCTACGAGTTAGAATTAATATTTTATTTTTATTTTTATATTTTTTAGTTACCTTTATAAAAACATGCTAAATATATATATTACACGTTAGTCAAAAACATCAAACCGGGACACCGTGACTCACATTTAAGCTCAAACGGGACACGATATACATAACGAAAATTTGAGGTCTTTTCTTTTCTTTCTTTTCTTGTAACCGAATGTACCCACAAGTACCCCCATCTCATCCAAAACCTTGTAAATACACTAACCTTGAAACTTTGTTAGTGAAATAAACTTAAAATCCATCATGTATCTAGATAAGTTGACTTTTGAGACAAAAGGAAACATGTTCCCCATGCACACAACTCATCTCATCTTCTTCTTGTCCTTGTAGCAGCCGAATACCACTCAAAAAGCCAAGACCATTTGCTTGTTTCTTAGAATACTTCCTAGGTTGTAGTATAATCAAGTCTCATGTACCAATGCTCAACAAGACTCTTGGTCTTTAACCAAAAGGTTTTCTTCTTCCTTTCTTCTTAAAAACCCACGAGCCACAATGCTCATCACATATCTCATTTACAAAAATTTCATTCAAAAACCTCTAAGTGTATGCAAAGTATAGCATTGGAAGTTTGGTTTTCTCTTGGTTTACTCTAGCTCACGTCGACACTCTTACTCTTCCACACCCTCTTCAAACTCATTAAACTTCCAAACCCTCAAAGGAAAAACTAAGGTTACTTGTTAACAAGCATAAGGGTTTTAGGAGCAAGGTAGTCGGGTTCACTTTGGAAAGCATATCGGGTTTCTTGGTTATCATTCTTGTCTACACGTATTCTCCACCACCATTCTTGGTGTCGTAAGTCCTTCCTCTTTTCTTTTTCCGTATACAAGACGATGTAGTTTCTTAACTATTTAAAACACATCGAAGCATTGTCACAACACTTGTACACGACCTCATTATAACAAGCTACGTTGTCAACCCATTTTGAAAACCATCTACATTTCGAAACCAACAACCCATTTCGAAACTAACTAATAAACTTGAATGGATAGAAACTCGTTTTGTTGTTAACCTATTTCGAAACTAACAATAAGCATAAATGTGAGACTTAGATTGTTCCTATACTCACTCGACACACACTCCTCATCACTTTAAGGATTCTAAATATTAACCTTGTGCTTACCTTGATTCTTTAAAGATACATAAATACTACATTAATACTACATGTTAGTATCTATTATTAGTTCTAATCTTGAAAAATCTAAAAATGTATTTCTCGAATGATCTATGACTCTCGACATATATAGTTGCACCTTAAAAACTTTCATGCAACTTAAAGAATATAAGAAGAAGTAATGCATATGCATGCAAAAGTTTCGAACATGGCTACTGTGAAGAATTGCATATCAAATATGAAACAGTTGGAATACTCATTAAATAGAACTAAGGAGAAACCCAACACAAAAGGCCCTTGGCTCGGTTGGTGGGGCCCGTTGGCAAGAGAGAGAGGTTGTGGGTTCGAAACCGCCTCACGGCAATTACCCATTTTTTTTTTGTGTTATAATTGTAACTTTGGTATTTTGACAAAACTAGTCCCCAAACTTCACACCTCTTATCATATTTCTCAAGATCTCTTATAAGCCTTGTAAACTAATATTGATATCTACGATTTCAACCCTCGACTTTGAACCACTTAACACATTTTCTTAAAATCCTTATAAAGTTTGAAATTTATATAAATCTTTACAACTTTGATCCTCTCGAGTTCTACACTAGCGCTTCACATCCTAAGAACTTCTAAAAGATAATAAATTTATATTTTCTACAAGTCTTCGTCACATAAATAAAATTGGTACATATTTCTATTTGACAATCACATTTGCATAAACTAGAAAATATTATACTTTGCTAAATATAATATTTTCCATAACCGATAAAATATATATTGTACATATATATATATACTTTTCAAAACTAAACAAAATCAAATAAATATAAGTTGATTTATAAATATTTCCACTTTAATAAATATACTCGAGCCAACTCTTATACGAATGCTTCGTAAACTGTCCCACTCACTTTTTCAAGAGCTAAAGACTTATAATCATTTCAAAACTTAATTAAACTTAACCATTGCCAACACAAGCAACGATAAACTCTAACTCTTGAAAATACTTCAACCGTTTTCAATACATTAAATCATGGAAAAACAATAAACTGAGACTTGCCATGCTTACTTATAGGTGCGTGTGATTGCCGTGCTCATACTACTTGACCTTACACTACTCGGATACCATTTGCAAGGTGAGTTCATAGCCTCGCCTTTACTTATTTCTTTCAAACCCCTCGAGGGAGATGCATGCTATAAACTAGAACACAAGTCTTTTCTTAAAGCGTATGCTTATCGATCATTATTATTATAGCCTAAGTTGCCGCCATAAGTCCCACATCATGAACCATTAATCACTTGCTAGTGCACGCGAATATTGTGGATAGTACTATGGGAATTAACGACCCGACTTCGGTTATCGGAAATAACGGGCGACTATATTTGGTTAACTATGGAATTGGCAATTCCATCTCTGAGGGCAATATTATTACTTCGCATTAATAGTGGGTGTATGCAGTTAGTTTGGTGTCATGAGCTTAGTGCATAATAATAATCTATGTTTTCCATGGTGATTGTATTCGAAGCAATTATCATCTCTTACTTGTGTTCAACTTATTATTTAAACCTATGAATATCACTCAACTTTTGTTGACTTTTAAGCATGTTCATCTCAGGTACTAACTAGAATATCATGAAGGCGTGGAGCGGATGTCGTGGGACACTTGAAGTGGTGTTGTTTTCAATTAAAGTTATCATTTCATAAATATTTAAACTATCTTTTGTGTAACCTCAAAACATGTGGTATTCCCTTTTGTGTTTCTAAAAGCGAGATTTATGAAATGGTAACTACTTTTTATTAAAACGTCTCTTTAGAGCCGTTTTCTATAACTTATGACTATGATCCTCTAAGTAATACCCTAAATAGTCTTCCCACTGTCACATTGTGATTTTGGGGTGTTACAGATTGGCATCAGAGCCTAGGTTATAGAGAACCAACTTGTATTTTCAAAACAAATTGGACTATAACCACGCTTTTCAAATGGACCATTTCACACCACCACTTCACGCCTTCGCCTACTTCGTAGATAACATGTAGGAGATTCACTTAGCAAATACTACATGACTAGCAAAACTTTGCATGATAAAAACTTATAATGCTAGCTTTCATTTGGTTAGGCATTTAGATTTGCGTGGCGAGATTATGCGACTAACTAAATCTTATTTACTGCATGGCTTTATTTAACTTATGAGTGCATATTTTCTTTTGGGTTGTTCTGGTACTATGTCGTCCGCTACTCACCCTATCGACGACATCCGACGAGATGGAGGATGCTATGTCTTCTGCCTCTACTCGGCTCTCGTTGCACCTATGTCCTCGAGATGGGCCCGAGGAGGGTGAAGTCGTTGCCACCTGCTTTGACCATACACGGCGTTTGCCCTCTTTGGTCCCCCACTTATGACAGATATTTGGAGTCACCAGTGGCTATCACCCTCGATGTTATGTCCCGACACACTCATCCACGATTCCATATCTTCTATCTCTTGCCCATCACCATTGCCTATCGCCGGCGAAAGCGACTAGGTTCTCAAACCCTACGAGCCAGCGCCGTTGGCCACCATTCCGTTGAGAAAGAAGGTGCTACCTTCATACATACCGGAAAAGCGAGTAAAGGCACCCATCACTTTTGTTCCACCATCGACATACCATCATCCTCGCTTTTCCACCATCGGTCATTTGCACCACCACTGCTATTACCTATTTCACCACTACCACCACCTACCACATTCATTTACCGGACCACCACTATGCCGGTTTCATCCTCATCCCGTGCACCATCACCTTTGGTGGCACACTGGCCGTGACATCTCCGGGAAGAGAGCCCGTCTCTCACCCCACATTCGGACCCATATTACCGGCTATGTTTGGTACCTCTGAGCCGAGAGCCCGTAGGAGGGTCGATGCTAGACGTTGGTCATACATGATGCCGCTCATTAGTCGATGGAGGTAGGAGGAGGGTGCACCTAGCCGTGGAGCTTGGGGAGCATCGGTTTCTGCAGCTGCTGAGACTCTTCCGGTTCGGGAGAACCCCTTCATCATACTATTCCATTGATAGATGCCCGAGTTCTACGATTTGAGGATCAGCTCGAGGATGTTGTGGCATTCGTTGATGAGGTTCCGTTGGTACGTATCGAGAACATTAAGGATGAGGTTGGAGAGCTCACGAAAAGGGAGATGCGATGGAGAGAGAGCTTGATAGGATTGGTGCCCGGAGTGAGAGAGCTAGTGGGCGATTCTGGTGTTAGATAGGAGGATGGAGTCGATAGATTAGGGGCTATTTGGGCAGGTGAGATGTTGGGAGGGTTGTACTGACGCACGATCGGAGAGGATGACTATCATGGAGACTCGTGCTCGCTTTGGAGCGAGAGAGATTAGAGGCACGAGATAGAGAGGTGGATGGTGGCGAGCTAGTCCGTGACCTACTCTGGCCGATTGAGGAGCACACCGACGCCTCTAGAGTGGTGATTCATCTATTTAGTTTTCTGGTACCTTAGCCTGCCGCATGTGGCACTAATAAAGGCCTTGTATTCGCATGTTTTGTAAACTATCGAACAAGCTATTTATGCGACATTGTATGGTTTTGTATCACTATGTATGGATGATAGACATATGGCATTATGGTTGTTATTTCTTGATGTTCTCATATATGATGATCTTTCTTATTTATCAGTGTATGAATCGAAGTGATCATTTATATATATATTCTCTTGTGTGGTTCTATCATGTTACGATTCTTCTTATGATGATTATACTCTATTGATATAATGTGATGATCTTGACTATTATGAAATTTTTTTTTATGATAATTCACAATTATGTCGAATGATTCTAAAATTTGAGTGTATGTCTTTAGAAAAATGGCAAGAACAAGAACTACCTCTACCTCTACTGAAACTCGAGATGACCCCGAAGCAATTCGGAGCTAGTTACTAATGAAATGGCTGCTTTTGCTGCAAGACCTGCTGGAGCAGCTCGAGCAAATGAAGCTCCAAATCAAGCCAACCAGAATGAAGCCGTGGCAAATCGCAAATGTGGATACAAAGAATTCATGAATTGCAAACCCACTTTCTTCAAAGGCGAAAGCGCGGTTGGCCTTATTCATTGGATCGAAAGATCGAAGCGTATTTCTTTTAAGTGATTGCTCGGAAGATTGCAAGGTGAAATTTGCTACTGGTACTTTTTGCTTTGGAAGATGCATTGTCTTGGTGGAAGGCTCATGCCCAACCTATTGGCATGGAAGAAGCCTACAAAACCACTTGGATTGAACTAAAGCAATTGATGATGAAGCAATCTGTCAAGGACCGAGATCAAGAAACTTGAAGATGAATTTTATCATCTGACTACTAAAGGCAATGATCTCAAAACCTACTTCAAGCGTTTCCAAGAATTGAAAGCTCTATGCCCTTCCATGATTTCTGATGAGGTTAAGTTGCTGGAAAATCTCATTGGGGGATTACCCCGAAGCATTGAGGGCAATGTTACTGCATCAAAACCCAAAACCGTGGAAGAAGTGATCACAATTTCCTACCAACTCATGGATCAAGTCTTGAAACATGGATCCGTGCAAGGCAACAACGACAACAAAAGGAAGTTTGATGACCGTCGAGGCAACACTTCAAACAACTACAACCACAACAACTCTTTCAATCACAACAATAACCGCAACAACAACAACCAAGGCCACAACAATCACAATCAACACCGCAACAACAATCCCAACCCATACCACCAGAATCGAAACAACCACCACAATCAACAAAACCGTAGGCAAGAAGTTGTGAGGGCTTATGCAGCTACACCCTCCAATGGAAGAGGCTATGCTGGACCACACCCTTTGTGCACTCGATGCAACCTGCATCATGTGGGGCGTTGTACTATTAAGTGTGGGAAGTGTAACAAGGTGGGCCATACCCACAAGGATTGTCGAAGCCACACTCTTCGGATGTAACCTCCAACCTATGGGGATAACTTGCTTTGGATGTGGAGAAGCTGGGCATGTCAAGAGTAGGTGCCCAAAATGCGGGAACAACAACAACAACAACAATAACAACAATAACCTGCTAGAGCAAGAGCTTATGTGCTAGGAGATGGAGATGCACAAGAAAACCCGGACGTCGTTGCAGTGCGTTTTCACTCAATCATCGTTTAGCTAAGGTGTTATTTGATTCTGGAGCCGACAAAAGCTTTGTGTCTTCTAAGTTTGCACCTTTACTAAAAGTCACCCCAACCGTCCTAGATACCAAATATGAAGTAGAGCTAGCCGATGGAAAAATAGTAGGAACTAACACTATCCTTCGAGGTTGCAACCTATCTTTATCAAACCACCCGTTCGATATAGACCTTATGCCTATCCAACTTGGTAGCTTCGATCTTTGTCATTGGCATGGATTGGCTATCCAAGAATCGTGCAAGAATCATCTGTGACGAGAAAGTCGTTCACCTTCCTCTCAATGGCAAAACTCTAATCATTCGGGGTGATCGTAGTAAAACCCGATTGAATATCATCTCGTGCGTCAAAACTGCAAAGTACATAGAAAAAGGATGCCACATTTTTCTAGCACAAGTAACGGAGAAGAAGAAAGCGGATGAGAAACAACTAAAATATGTCCTCGTGGCTAGGGACTTTCCGTATTTCACGAAGACTTGCCCGGTCTTCCTCCGATTCGGCAAGTAGAATTTCAAATCGAGCTAGTCTTGGAGCGGCACCGTGGCATATGAGCACCTTATAGATTGGCACCCTCTGCAAGAATTGTGGAGACCAACTTCAAGAATTGTCCGAAAAGGATTCATTCGACCGATTTCTTCACCTTGGGGAGCTCTGGTCTTATTTGTCAAAAGAAGGGCGGATCTTTCCGTATGTGTATCGATGCCGTGAATGAACAAGCTAACGGTGAAGAACCGATATCCATTGCCTAGAATTGATGATTTGCTTGATCAACTGCAAGGGTCAGCGTCTACTCAAGATTGATCGAGATCGGGTATCACCAACTAAGAGTTAGAGAAGAGATATTCAAACGCTTTCCGAACACGATATGGCCACTATGAATTCCAAGTGATGCCATTTGGTTTGACAAACGCACCGGCGGTATTTATGGACCTGATGAACCGAGTGTGTAAACCTTACTTGGACAAATTTGTGATTGTGTTCATTGATGACATTCTCATTTACTCCCGCAACAAGGAAGAGCATGCGGAACACTTGAAAGCCATTTTAGAGCTACTCAAGAAAGAAGAAGCGTATGCTAAGTTCTCAAAGTGCGACTTCGGATTCAAAAGTTCAATTCCTTGGTCACGTAATAGATAGTAATGGTCTTCATGTTGATCCTTCAAAAATCGACGCTGTCAAAGATTGGTCATCCCCTACTACTCCTACCGAAATACGCCAATTCTTAGGTCTTGCGGGTTACTATCGAAGATTTATCGAAGGATTCTCGAAAATCGCTAAACCTCTAAGGAGCTAACCCGAGAAAAAGAAGAATTTTTTTGGGGTGAGGAACAAGAATTAGCTTTTCAACTCTTGAAACAAAAGCTTTGCGAAGCCCCTATCTTAGCCTTACCCGATGGAGTGGAAGATTTTGTGGTCTACTGTGATGCATCACACCTAGGGTTAGGTGCGGTATTGATGCAAAGAAACAAGGTGATCGCTTATGCTTTGCGACAACTCAAAACTCACGAGAAGAACTACACTACCCATGACTTGGAATTGGGAGCCGTGGTTTTCACTCTCAAAATATGGAGACATTACCTATATGGAACCAAGTGTACGGTGTTTACCGACCATAAAAGTCTCCAACACATTCTCGATCAAAAGGAGTTGAACATGCGACAACGCCGATGGCTAGAATTGCTTAGTGATTACGACTGTGAAATCCGTTATCACATGGGAAAAGCAAATGTCAAGTGGTGATGATCTTAGTCGAAAGGATCGACCTAAACCTCTTCGAGTAAGATCTTTGGGAATGACAATTAAGTCACCCCTTCCATCAAAAATCCTTGAAGCTCAAGCTGAAGCTCTCAAACCTGAAAACCGTCCCAACGAAAGAATCTTTGGAATGCCGGAAAACGAGAACGGTTTTGCACAAAGATAGGATGGAACCTTATGTTTTGGCGATAGAAGTTGGATACCACTTTATGGAGGAATACAGGAACTCATCATGCATGAGTCTCACAAGTCTAAATATTCCATTCACCCGGGATCCGACAAAAGGTACCAAGATCTCAAGAGCTTTATGGTGGCCAAACATGAAAGCCGAAATTGCAGCGTCACGTTGGGAAATGTCTCACCGTTCCCGAGTCAAAGCGAATGCCAAAACCTTCCGGATTGTTAACTCAACCTGAACTCCCGGTTTGGAAGTGGGAGAGAATCACTATGGATTTCATAACCAAACTACCAAAGACTGCTAGAGGTTACGACACCATTTGGGTCATCATTGATCGCCTTACCAAATCCGCTCATTTCCTACCCATCAAGGAGAATGATGAAATGGAAACCCTTGCTCAACTATACCTGAAGGAAATTGTATCCCGTCATGGAGTACCAATTTCCATCATTTCTGATCGTGACAGTCGTTTTACTTCACACTTAAAATCTCTTCAAAAGGCCTTAGGTACTCGTTTGGATATGAGTACCGCATATCATCCTCAAACCGATGGCCTGAAAGGACTATCAAACCTTGGAAGACATGCTTCGAGCTTGCGTGATCGACTTTGGAAAAGGTTGGGATAAACACTTACCGTTGGCAGAATTCTCCTACAACAATAGTTACCACGCTAGCATCAAGGCAGCCCCATTCGAGGCACTTTATGGTCGAAAGTGTCGATCACCTATTTGTTGGGCCGAGGTTGGAGATGCCCAACTCACTGGACCTGAGCTTGTCCAAGAAACAACCGAAAAGATTGTACAAATTAGTCAACGACTTCAAGCTGCTAGAGATCGAAACAAAGAGTTGGTGATGTTAGAAGGAAACCCATGGAATTTCAAGTTGGTGATCGAGTCATGTTGAAAGTATCACCTTGGAAAGGAAAAGTTCGATTCGGAAAACGAGGAAAGTTACACCCTCGATACATTGGCCCTTTCAAGATTCTCGAAAGAATCGGCCCGGTTGCTTACAAACTTGACCTCCTGGAAGAACTTAGTAGAGTTCATCCTACCTTTCACGTCTCAAATCTGAAGAAATGCTTGTCGGACGAATCTCTTGTCGTTTCACTAAAAGAGATTAAACTCGATGACAAGCTCAACTTTGTCGAAGAACCAATTGAAATCATGGATAGGGAAGTCAAGCGACTTAAGCAAAGTCGCATCCCTATCGTCAAAGTTAGATGGAACTCCAAGAGATGACCGGAGTACACGTGGGGCCGAAGACACCATGCGTGTAAAGTACCCACATCTCTTTGCAAATTCAACTCCGACAACCACCGTAAACTAAAATTCCGTGGACGGAATTCTCTTAAGGGGTTGGTACTGTAGCCACCTGTAAAATTTCACTATCATCAACCTTCGTATTAATAAACTAGATTGTTTATCAAAACTTATTTGAGCATTTTAGCATGTACGCTTCATTTTATTGCATAAAAATTTATGCAACTTCGAGTAGTCTCATTTAATCATGCCCGATATTTACTGATAACTGAAATCAGTCTCACAAGGAATTTTCTTGTCTTACGAAGCACACGCGTACCGACACTAAATTAATTATGGCTAAAGTCAAATAAATATTTCTACGAGTTAGAATTAATATTTTATTTTTATTTTTATATTTTTTAGTTACCTTTATAAAAACATGCTAAATATATATATTACACGTTAGTCAAAAAATCAAACGGGACACCGTGACTCACATTTAAGCTCAAACGGGACACGATATACATAACGAAAATTTGAGGTCTTTTCTTTTCTTTCTTTTCTTGTAACCGAATGTACCCACAAGTACCCCCATCTCATCCAAAACCTTGTAAATACACTAACCTTGAAACTTTGTTAGTGAAATAAACTTAAAATCCATCATGTATCTAGATAAGTTGACTTTTGAGACAAAAGGAAACATGTTCCCCATGCACACAACTCATCTCATCTTCTTCTTGTCCTTGTAGCAGCCGAATACCACTCAAAAAGCCAAGACCATTTGCTTGTTTCTTAGAATACTTCCTAGGTTGTAGTATAATCAAGTCTCATGTACCAATGCTCAACAAGACTCTTGGTCTTTAACCAAAAGGTTTTCTTCTTCCTTTCTTCTTAAAAACCCACGAGCCACAATGCTCATCACATATCTCATTTACAAAATTTCATTCAAAACCTCTAAGTGTATGCAAAGTATAGCATTGGAAGTTTGGTTTTCTCTTGGTTTACTCTAGCTCACGTCGACACTCTTACTCTTCCACACCCTCTTCAAACTCATTAAACTTCCAAACCCTCAAAGGAAAAACTAAGGTTACTTGTTAACAAGCATAAGGGTTTTAGGAGCAAGGTAGTCGGGTTCACTTTGGAAAGCATATCGGGTTTCTTGGTTATCATTCTTGTCTACACGTATTCTCCACCACCATTCTTGGTGTCGTAAGTCCTTCCTCTTTTCTTTTTCCGTATACAAGACGATGTAGTTTCTTAACTATTTAAAACACATCGAAGCATTGTCACAACACTTGTACACGACCTCATTATAACAAGCTACGTTGTCAACCCATTTTGAAAACCATCTACATTTCGAAACCAACAACCCATTTCGAAACTAACTAATAAACTTGAATGGATAGAAACTTGTTTTGTTGTTAACCTATTTCGAAACTAACAATAAACGCAAATGTGAGACTTAGATTGTTCCTATACTCACTCGACACACACTCCTCATCACTTTAAGGATTCTAAATATTAACCTTGTGCTTACCTTGATTCTTTAAAGATACATAAATACTACATTAATACTACATGTTAGTATCTATTATTAGTTCTAATCTTGCAAAATCTAAAAATGTATTTCTCGAATGATCTATGACTCTCGACATATATAGTTGCACCTTAAAAACTTTCATGCAACTTAAAGAATATAAGAAGAAGTAATGCATATGCATGCAAAAGTTTAGAACATGGCTCTTGTGAAGAATTGCATATCAAATATGACAGTTGGAATACTCATTAAATAGAACTAAGCGAGAAACCCAACACAAAAGGCCCTTGGCTCAGGTTGGTGGGAGCTGTCTGTTGGCGAGAGAGGTTGTGGGTTCAAAACGCCTCACGGCAATTACCCATTTTTTTTTGTGTTATAATTGTAACTTTGGTATTTTGACAAAACTAGTCCCCAAACTTCACACCTCTTATCATATTTCTCAAGATCTCTTATAAGCCTTGTAAACTAATATTGATATCTACGATTTCAACCCTCGACTTTGAACCACTTAACACATTTTCTTAAAATCCTTATAAAGTTTGAAATTTATATAAATCTTTACAACTTTGATCCCTCAGAGTTCTACATAACGCTTTACATCCTAAGAACTTCTAAAAGATAATAAATTTATATTTTCTACAAGTCTTCGTCACATAAATAAAATTGGTACATATTTCTATTTGACAATCACATTTGCATAAACTAGAAAATATTATACTTTGCTAAATATAATATTTTCCCGCAACTTCGATAAAATATATATTGTACATATATATATATATACTTTTCAAAACTAAACAAAATCAAATAAATATAAGTTGATTTATAAATATTTCCACTTTAATAAATATACTCGAGCCAACTCTTATACGAATGCTTCGTAAACTGTCCCACTCACTTTTTCAAGAGCTAAAGACTTATAAGCATTTCAAAACTTAATTAAACTTAACCATTGCCAACACAAGCAACGATAAACTCAAACTCTTGAAAATACTTCAACCGTTTTCAATACATTAAATCATGGAAAAACAATAAACTGAGACTTGCCATGCTACTTATAGGTCGCGTGACGGTACTTCGTGCTCATACTACTTGACCTTACACTACTCGGATACCATTTGCAAGGTGAGTTCATAGCCTCGCCTTTACTTATTTCTTTCAAACCCCGCGAGGGAGATGCATGCTATAAACTAGAACATAAGTCTTTTCTTAAAGCGTATGCTTATCGATCATTATTATTATAGCCTAAGTTGCTGCCATAAGTCCCACATCATGAACCATTAATCACTTGCTAGTGAACGCGAATATTGTGGATAGTACTATGGGAATTAACGACCCCGACTCGGTTATCGGAAATAACTGGGGCGCACTATATTTGGTTAACTATGGAATTGGCAATTCCATCTGAGAGCAATATTATTACTTATAATTAGGTGTATGCAGTTAGTTTGGTGTCATGAGCTTAGTGCATAATAATAATCTATGTTTTCCATGGTGATTGTATTCGAAGCAATTATCATCTCTTACTTGTGTTCAACTTATTATTTAAACCTATGAATATCACTCAACTTTTGTTGACTTTTAAGCATGTTCATCTCAGGTACTAACTAGAATATCATGAAGGCGTGGAGCGGATGTCGTGGGACACTTGAAGTGGTGTTGTTTTCAATTAAAGTTATCATTTCATAAATATTTAAACTATCTTTTGTGTAACCTCAAAACATGTGGTATTCCCTTTTGTGTTTCTAAAACGCTGAGATTTATGAAATGGTAACTACTTTTTATTAAAACGTCTCTTTAGAGCCGTTTTCTATAACTTATGACTATGATCCTCTAAGTAATACCCCAAATAGTCTTCCGCTGTCACATTGTGATTTTGGGGGTGTTACAATCATAGTTAATAATTAAGTGCATCAACTATGATGCACTAAAATCAATGTTATAACATTAATGCACTAAAATCATGATTGTGATGCAGTAACTTTATAACTGTGATGTAGTAACTTTATAACTGTGATGCAGTAATTTATAACCTTAATGCACTAAAATTATGATTTGTGATGCATAACTTTATAACTGTGATGCAGTAAAAAAATTTGGCGGGAAATTTTTTGGCGGGAAAAAAAAAATTTTGCCCCAAAATTTTTTTTTCCGGGGGGCTGGGGGGGGGTTGGTGGTACACGTAAGTTACTAAAGTTTCCAAAAAATTTGTCCTAAGTTACTATAGTTTCATTTTGGTCATCCAGGTTACCCATGTTATTGTGACCGGTTCTTTAGGTTACCATGTTTTTCCAACCTATAATACCCGGTTACAAATCCTACGTGGCCACTTGTATTATTTTATAATACAAAAATTAGAACGTGGTATTATAATAAAACGGGTCAAATCCCAATCCCCATTTTATAATCACTAACCCTAAACACACATTCACACATATTCTCTCAATCCATATTTCTTGATCATCGTGTGTTTTGCAATTAACCATAATTTTAGGGTTGTCATCTCCCTAAGAAGGTATATTTCTATCCCTAATTTTTAATTTGAACTGTTATTTAAATCTGTTTAAGTTTTAAAGATTTAGGGTTTCGTGTTACAAATTAGGGTTTTTTGAAATTAACAGTTTCTAATGAATTGTTGTTGTTTCAGATGGCTTGTTCCTCATCATCTTCAAGTTTCCTAATAAAATTCCATCGTGGAGGTGTTTTTGTAAGGGATCCTTTTTCTTATGAGTATGAAATGTTGTTTGAGATTGAAAATGTTAATCTGCTTGACTTGGGGTTTATTGGTTTTGTCAAACTTTTAGTAAGTCAATGCTCTAGTGACATCAAACAGATATTCTATGTTGTTCCTGGTTTAGACTTAGAGTTAGGTTTGAAAACCTTAAAAAATGATAGTGACTTAGCTAAATGTGTTGAAGTAGGTGCCCAACATGATAATGTCTTAGATATATATGTGTCTCACTCTGCATTTGAGTTACATGATGCCACTTCCCCTCAACAACAAGCACCAAAAAAATGTTCAAAATGATGATAGTAATAGTGATTTAGAGGGTGATTATAATGTATTAGAGTATGATAGCTCTGATGAGAGTGACAGCATCAGGTGGATCATTTGTCGATGGCGAAGAGGAAGTTTATGATGCTAGGACTAACAAAGCGAGACCACTGCACCTAAAGCAAAAGTAAAAATATTTGATGCTAACTTTTGAGTAGGTTATACAATGGGTTACCTAGGGATGCATATCTTGAGGAAGATGAAGTATCTGCTAGTGAGAATAGTTCAGAGGATAGGGATAAGGTAGGTGATCAGGCGGTACATGATCCTACTATCAAATGGAAGTTAGTTAGACCTCAGTTAGGTGAAAAGTACGAGTCACCAGATCAACTTAAAAGAGCATTGACTTACTATGCTTTAGCTAATGGTTATAAGTTATATTATAAAGTCAATAACCCTAGGAGACTTCTGGCTAAATGTTGTAGAGATGATAAGGATAGGAAGTGTCCATTCAGATTGTGGGCATCTTGGATGCAAAATGAGAAGACTTTTCAAATAAAGACACTGAATGATGAGCATGCATGTTGTAGGACTTATGAATATGGGACCTTAATCACAAGTAATTGGATTGCTAGAAACTATGCAAAAAAGATAATGGTCAATCCTTGTATCAAAGTAAATGACTTAATTGCAATGATTCTAAAGAAATATAAATGCAAGGTCACTGTCAGTCAAGCTAGAAGGGGAAAGATGAAAGCTTTAAACCAAATACTTGATGGACAGGCATCCTGAAAGTTGGAGTAGAGCCTTTTTGAGTACTGATAAGGACTGTGATGCTGTGGATAATGGGATATCTGAATTTTTCAATGCACTTATAGTAGATTCAAGAAGGAAACCAATCATAAACATGCTTGAAGACATCAGGGTTTTATGTATGGAAAGATTGCAAAAGATGAGGGAGAAGCATGAAAAGAGGGTGATGATATATGTCCAAACATCAGAAAAAAGCTTGAAGTGTTCAAGGATCAACATAGGTAATTCCTTACTTATATACATTATCTGTTTTTATACTTATAATCATTATCTGTTTTTCTACTTATAATCATTATATGTTTTTCTACTTATACTTGTAGATATTGGAAAGTCATACCCAGTGGTGAGAGTAGATTTGAAGTTAGAAATGGCTATGAAGGGTTTAAGGTTGATGTTAGATTAAGGACTTATAGTTGTAGGGGTTGGCAGTTATCTGGTATTCCTTGTGAACATGGTATATCTGCCCTCTACTTCTTACACTTAGAACCTGATCAGTATGTGTCAAGATGGTATAGGAAAGATGTGTTTGTGTCAGCCTATAACCATTACATTTAGGGGATGAATGGTATGGATCAATGGCCATCTACTGAATATCAAAAGCCATTGCCTCCTATTAAAAGAAGGATGCCTGGAAGACCACCACACAAGAGAAAAAGATATGCTACAGAAGATGATGGTAAAAATAGGACAAGGATTAGCAGGAAGGGACAACTCAACCACTGCAAGCTATGTTACCAAACTGGACACAATCAAAGGTCTTGTCCAACAAAGCCTGTTACCTATGGTGAAGGGTCTGCAAGTGGTGGGAAAGGGTGGGTAGGGGTGGGAAAGGGTGCAAGGGGTGGGAAAGGGAAGGTGCAAGTGAGTTGGCTACACCACCTAGTGTGTCTACACAAGAGTTGGCTACACCCCCTAATGAGACTACACAAGAGTTGCCTACACCACCTGGAGGTGGTAAAGTAGCTACTAAGGTGGTAAAGTGTCTCGCTAGAGTGGGAAGGTACCTTCAAAAGGTGGTAAAAGGTCTGTGAGTTCAACACCATCAACACCACCTCCTGGTTTTGAGATGGTTGCACCAGAAATGTCACAACCAGATGCTGATGTGAGGATGAGAGGAGGTGGTGTTAGGATGAGAGGTGGTGGTGTAAGGATGAGAGGTGGTGGTGTCAAGTATAGGGGAAAAGAACCATATTATGAGAGTATAAGCAGCCCTAGCAAACTTAGGACCATCAATGGCAAGGTTGTTAGAAGTAGAGGAAGAGGTGATGGATCAAGATCAAGAATGTATCTTGGTGGAAATGTCCCTATAGGATTTGGTGTGTCTTGGGATCGGTTGATGGAGAGACTATGCTAGGGGTAAGTAAACATCTCAAACATTATACTAATCACACTTCAATCATTATACTAATCTAACTTTATGTTTCTTTCTTAGCAGGACAACATGGGTCTTCCTAAATATGCATGGCGGTTGGAATAACACCGAAGATTGCATTATCCATGCCCGTCTCACCGAGATTCCATTAAGCCGTCACAACCATGCCTCCCAAGAACCACCAGTTCATTCTCCAAAGCAGGATTATCGATGAAGAATCAGTTACACCACCACATGCTAGAAGGTGCGAAAGGATCAAGCAACTTATTCAACAAGCCACCACACACGGACCGGATTGGATCCGGATGATGCTATTGATGTTGAATAGATTTTGTTGGATGTATATTGGCATGCCAATTGTTAGCACTTTGTTCATATGCCAATTAAGTAATTTGGTAAAACTTTGTTATGTAAGTAATGTAGGATGCTTGGTAAGTAATGTAGGATGATGGATAAAACTGACATAGGATGATGCTTGATTACTTGGTATAACTGACTAAGAATGGCTTGCCAAATGTTAGGCAATTTTGTATATCTGCCATCTTACAGTTATTTTGTGTAATCCAGTTTATGGTATGTAGTTGATGTTGTTTATGCTATCCATCTTATGTTATCCAGTTTATGGTATCTATCTTATGTTATCCAGTTTATAGTATCCATTTTATGTTATTAAGCTGCAAGAGATTTTCTTTGCATATCATCAGTACTCAAATCTAAAATACAAGAGTAAACCAACATTACATCAAATCTAAAATACAAGACTGATTTAAGCATAAAAACCAACATTTCATTGCATTACATACAACAAACCTTACACAAACCAAAAGACCATCATACTGTGATACAACCCTTACACAAACCAACAGACATAACACCATATCTTACCAAACTACCATCACAAACCAAAAAAACCTTAATCCTAACCTGCCATACTAGATTAACAACCTAAAGAAAACTAATGACTAAAATGCTAACAACCAACACAATCAACACCCTATTGTAGAAGGTAGATCGAGACAGTTCATTGTTTACTTGAAGAAGCTCTTCTCGATAATTAACCACACTCAGATTCATTTCAACCATCCTTGTTTGATACCAACGGTTTGGTAGTGGGGGATCAACCCATCTAAAAAAGTTACAATTTGTTGTTGGATCCAAAAAGTTTGGGCAACCAAGAAATCTTCTTGCGGGGTTATTATGTGTCCATGATGTTCGCAACCTTGCAACTTCACCACATCCACAAAGCACATTCATTGTGGAAGATAAGGTTTGTGGTAGAGAGGGTTTGTGGAAGAAAGGGTTTGTGAAACCCTAAATTTGATTTGGGGGAAAAGTGTATACCCTTTATTTAATAACCGGTTTATAAAAATTGTTTTAGGAAGTGGAAATCCAAGGTGTACATTATGTGGAAAGTATGTCGGCCCATGTGGCATAGGTGAAGGGTTGGTATCCTTGCCTCCACTCAATAACCTTAGCGTAGCACATTTAAACGTATAGAGACCTAATTAACAAACCCGATAACATGGGTAACCTGGATGACCAAAATTAAACTATAGTAACTTAGGACAAATTTTTTGGAAACTTTAGTAACTTACGTGTACCATAACCCTTACATTAATGTCACTCATTAATGATTAATCTCATCTAACACAAATTAGTAGATCCAACGGTGTAAATTAGTTCTCATTTTTACAACTTTAAAAAATATCTCACATTAAATATAGAATCTATATATATATATATATATATATATAGGGTATATATATATATAAGTATATATATAATATATATATATGATGCTGAGGTGAATGTCATTTTCTATCATGCCATGTCATGTGACATGTGTATAAAAAAAAAATTTTTTAGGGCAAAAAAATTTTTTGAAAAAAAGCCAAAATTTATTAGTTGCATCACGCTTAGTTATAAAAATCTTGCATCACAATTATAATTGTGATGCGGTAATTATAACCTTAATGCACTAAAATCATGATTATGACGCAAAGATAAATTTATAACCGTGATGCGAACTTATAACCTTAATGCACTAATAAGTTTTGGTGCATCTTTATTATAAGTTAATAGTTCCGTGCATCAACTATGATGCACTAAAATCAAGGTTATAACCTTAAATGCACTAACATCATGATTGTTATGCAATAACTTTATAACGTGATGCGGTCATTTATAACCTTAATGCACTAAAATCATAATTGTGACGCAGTAGCTTATAACCTTAATGCACTAATAAGTCTTTGTGCATCTTTATTATAAGTTACTGCATCATAGTTAATAATTAAGTGCATCAACTATGATGCACTAAAATCAATGTTATAACATTAATGCACAAAAATCATGATTGTGATCGGTAACTTTATAAGCTGTGATCAATAACTTTATAGCTGTGATGCGTTAATTTATAACCTTAATGTTAAAATTATGATTTGTGATGCAAGTAACTTTATAACGTGATGCATAAAAAATTTTGCCCAAAAATTTTTTTTTAGGGGGTGGGGGTGGGGGTTGGTATGGGGTATGATGACCAATACTATATATATATATATATATATATATATATATATATATATATATATATTTATATATATATATATGCAGGATCAAATAAGAAAAATAAGAAGAACTATAATCATGAAATCGAATCTTGTACCGACCTAAATTAGATGCATTCCTATAATTTTAGATCGTTATAATGCACCATAGTATGTTTTCTATCTTTTAATCGGATGCATATACATTATATTAGTTGCATTTCATGATTTCAATTTGTTTTGTTCTTTCTGCACGTGCCGAAATCATAAAAATCAATTTGCACCATCTATACATCCAAATAACTTTCAAACTCAAGATGTTGTATATGAATAAATATATCTATTGCAAGTCGTTGCATATTAAATCGTGGTTTTAGTCACTTCACAACTTCTTATTTTAATTTACTTTACTAGATCCCTATATATATATATATATATATATATATATATATATATATATATATAAATATATATATATATAGCCGCGTTCTATCGTACCCATTTTAGATGCAGTACTTTACAGTACTCATTTACACCAATCATAATTTAGTATTATTAATTCTTTTTAATTAATTCAAAAGGGTAAAATAGTAAAACACATTTTTACTTTATTTTTGTGTTTTTCTAATTAAAAAACGTTTTTCTTAAACTCCTTGTGCATATGTGTTTTTTTTAATTCTTTTGCAGACCTATTGTGCATATATTTCTTGTTGTGCATATGTGTTATTTTTAAATATTGTATACTCATATAATTCTTGCGTTTAATTGTTTTGACGTTAAACTTATTTTGCTTAAAATGGTAATTGCATATATGTTTTTAGTGTACATTTTTTGATCTTCGATATTTATGACCGATAGCAAAAACATATACATGTAACCTTTAAAATTTAAATAACAAACCAACAACATAAATAGTATACACAAAATTTGATATAAAATGAAATACAATTACAATACAAAAGTATCTTGTTAAACATAGATGTACACGTCATCAAAAACATGTGTGTACTCCTCCAAGAACATACGTGCACACTTCACTTTCTCATCAAATTCGTTAAAACATACGAGCACCCTTCCAGAACATATGTGCACGCTGCGTTTTCTCGTCAAATTCATTAGAACATTTGTGCACGTCTTTCAAAAACATAGAACATCTTCAAAAAACATATGTACACGCTGTTTTGTGAGCACTTGATCTCGCTTTAACTACACATTGACAAAGTATAACATAAGTTATAAAAAAAACACTCTAATTAACTAGCCCATTAACAAAGAAAGTGTAAAAGCCCGCAAACATACAAGCAATCGATACAGTACATTTTTAATGGTGAGTGATTTGTTTATAATTAATGCTTAAAGTTGTAGCTTTAACGTCTAAATCCATATCCCAATTAATAATACAAGTTTGCAGTTTAGGCTAAGACTAAGTCAACAATTTCATAGTGGTTCACTTTTGTTTTTCAATGCTCATACTGTCATACATAATTACTCCGTATTTTGAAAACCTTTCAGTAACAAACTTATCCCACAAATGTCATTTTCTTATTAACAAAAATAACTGACTAAACAAATTAAACCACCTAACTATTTCAAATGAATAATTTTTTTTCCAAAGCAAATCAATGTTTTTCATTTATTTTTGGCAAATACAATGTATCAATTAAATAGATATTTGATGACGGATCCCACCACTTCCCTTAATGCTTAAATTGATATTTGATGAATAAAACTATGTACTAACCTTTCGGTGACCGAAGAAGATCAATATACGTGTCCCACTTGTTTACTAAAGATCACGCCAATCACACACACAAAAGATCTTTACGAAAGAGTGATGGGAAACAGAGGCTTTCTGAAGAGTCGGCGGCCGGATAATTACTGGTGGCGGTATTGTTGGTTGTGATGATATGGTTTTAAGAGTTGATAGGAAAAGAGGGTGTAGGTTTTGCTTTCTTCCAGATCTGAAAAAAAAGAGACGGCAGCCTTTTGTGTGCATGGGCTTTGGTTTTAAATTATTTTTCGATGCTTTTTGTTCATGGCCTCAGCTTCTTAACCAGCCTTGAGGCAGAGCTGGTTAAGACAATCCCTTATATAAAAGTGGGTTTTCTAGGACTATTTTAGGGATAATATAAAAACCCTAAATTGCCCTTTCAATTTTAAAATTATTATCCTCATCTTTTTGTTAATTACATAAATGACACAATTTATATAAATAGTGGCACTTTTGACACTTTTAATCTTAACCTTTGATCAAACCAATCTAATAGCCTAGATTCATTTTAAAAGATCTTGTAAAGATCAGTATCTAAAATAAGACGTGCTAAATATATATATATATATATATATATATATATATATATATATATATATAGGATCCGGTTCCATTGAGAAGGATTTTTGATTGAGAAGATTGAAAAACAATCTTGGCTTTAGAAATATTTTTAACTTCCATGCATTAATTAAACTATTATAAGAGTAATAAGGGTAGAAATGTAATTAGATCAATAAAACAATCTACTAATGAATGCATCATAAATTCATATACGTCAAGCGTCAATACATCCGAATTTGTTGACACCAAAATAGGATGACAGTTCTTATCTTCAAACCATAACCATTCAAGTATTCTTAATTTTTTTTTAAATATCCATGCTATTTGTGAATCATTCATCGTTTAGCAACCTATTTCGACCATTAATGTTGAATCGTAGATAAATTTTCGAATATCCAAACTACACTAAAAAATCTTATTCACATACACGATTCATTTTCTTTATGCAACATGACTTATAGTTTTCAAATCATCATAATAATAGATTTAGAGAGTGAATTGTTTTGAGTTTTGAATCATCAAACACAATATTTTTAAAAAAAATAGTGAATCATTGAAAGAAAATTGCTTGTTTTTTTGAATCATTTTTCGAAATTCTTGAATCAAAGATCAAAGTTCGAAAAAGTTGTTTGAGTTGATTTTTTAATTCTTGAATCAAATATTAAAACTGGATTTCTTAATACTTTATTTTGAATCATAATTCAATAAGTGAATCATTATCTTAGTGAATTTTGTTTATTTGGATAAGTGAATCATTCGTAAATGGTAATAATATTAGTGAACCATTGAAAATATTGTTAATATTTTAAGCGTTATTAACGTCGCGTCTTGCGGGTTGAATCAGTAGATACATTTTGGTATTTAGTGAATTATAAAAAAAGATTGACAATATTTCTTTCGTGAATCATATGTAGTTTAGTGAACCGAACCAAAAGTGAGTGATTTCTACGAATCGTATGCGAAATTATGAATCAAAATCATGTCACTGAATCATGCATGTTAATTATTCTATCGTAATCAGTTAAGTGAATCGTTAAAAAGATAATGAGTGTTTTTAGTATGAGTCTTGTTTTAGGATGAGAATGGAGCAATTATTTAATTGCGTACAAACCTGGTTTGATTTGAAAGAGAAGAAAAAAGAAATCCAAAAATGAGAATGCACAAAATGAATAAGGTGGTTACATTCTATAGATTTTGTAGGAGTTGGAAAAACATTATAGGAAGTTAAATCATCAAATTTTAAATACCCAATATACCCTTATTTTGATTTAAAGAGATAAATGGCCAAGATTATTTCTTAATCTTCTCATCTAAAAATTTCAATCGATCCGATTCTATATATATATATATATATATATATATATATATATATATATATATATATATATATATATATATATATATATATATATAGTAGGATCCATATGAGAAGTAAATTAAAATAAAGGTGAGAAGTGACCAAAATCACGTATTTGAGATGCAACGACTTGCATTAGATGCATTTCTATTCATATAGATGCAACATCTTGAGTTTCGAAAGTTAATTTGATGTATAGATGGTGCAAATTGATTTTCATGATTTTGGCACATGCAGAGGAACAAAAAACAAGATAAATCATAAAATGCATCTAATATACGTATATGCATCTGATTAAAAGCTTGAAAACACACTATTAGTACGTTATAATGCATCTAAGATTATAGGGATGCATCTAATTTAGGTCGGTGCATCTCGGATTTGCGGTTATAGTTCTTCTTATTCCTTCTTATTTTAAGTAATCTTCTTATTTGATCCTAACTCTATATATATATATATACATATATATATACATATATATATATATATATATATATATATATATATATATATATATATATATATATATGTGTGTGTGTGTGTGTGTGTGTGTGAGATATATGACAAATGCATATATAAAATATATATGTGATATAACCATTCGACTTGATCTTTGTTAACTTTTAGTGACATACAACACGCTCAAACATAAAGATGGTACGTATGGACGACACGATTATGCACCACATGCATATATACATGTAAGGCTGAGCATTTGAACCGAACGGACCGGACCACGAGGACCGCCTACCGACAACAGACCGACGACCACATTGGTCCGGTCCGCGGTCTTGGCTTTTTATCGGTCCTTTCGGTCGGTGCACCACCATGTTGGCGTTTTGGACGGACAAAGGACGACCGGACGACGGACGAGCCGGACCGAGCAAATGTCGTCTCGTTCTTGCTGGCCGACCTCGGGTTTCGTCCGTCCATATATATACATGTAACTGTACAACAATCAAGGACGACGTAGGTCGCACATACACACACTACAAAACAAATGTCATTTAGTGACTGAAACATTTTATGACTGAAAAATAAAGAGTCAATAAAACGGCAAGGTCAATAAAAAAAAAGTCAATAAAAAAAGTTAATAAAAACATGAAGGCATAGAAAAGGTAAACACGAAAATCAAAATATTTTGGGCGGAAACACACATTATTTCACCACTTCATTTACATACCCTAATCAGTTATCTCACCGTCTCCGGTTATTTCACCACTTCATTTACATACCCTAATCAGTTATCTCACCGTCTCCGGTTATCCCACCATCTCCGGTGAATGAAAATATTTTGATTTACTCTCGCCATTAATCAGTTATCTTAGCGTCTCCGGTTATCTCACCATCTCCGGTGATCTTCTCCGGTTATCTCACCATCTCCGGTGATATTCTCCGGTCATATCACCATCTCCGGTGATATTCTCCGGTCATATCACCGTAGCCGAAGGTATTTTTTCTCTAATTTTGATATACATATAATAATTAGGGTTTCATTTACACCGATCCAATAATCGCTTAATTTGAGCTTATTTCGAGCTGAATTTGTTAATTTAATATCTGATTCATGGTATGTTGATGATTAATTTGTATAGTTTTTTTGTTTGAAATTGAGGAAGTATTATACCTGATTGTTATTTTTTTCTAGAGTTAGGTTTATGTTTGGCAATGAGCTTTTAAGTGCGTTTAGGAGCATTAAGCATTTAGCGTTTGGCGTTTAAAATTGAAAGATAGTTTGGCAATTAGCATTTAGCGTTTCATTTTTTATAAAAAAAGTTGGCAAGGTGAGCTTATTTCACCCTTCAACTAAGCACATCAAGTTCATTATATATATCCAACAACTATTAAGCACAGTTTATCTTTGCAATTCTTGGATCCCGAGTGTATACATACTCGACGCCTCAAGAGTGACAAATTAGTTTTTAGAAAATATATTTGTGGTTGAGAAATCAAAAATATTAGCCTAAGTAATATCATGATATTGTGGTCACAGCGATTGTTTGTTTCACTGCAATGGAGGATGAGGAAAAAGAAAAGGTGGATTCCTTCGGGATCAAATCGTTTTCATGGAATGACTTCCTTCATATGGTTTGTGATCATAATAAGCTTTTGTGTATAAGTTTGAGTAAATTTATGATTTTAGATATAATTGGATATAAACGAAAGGAGGCGTGAGCATCCATCGAGTTGCAGACACCTCGGCAACCTGACATATGTATGATTATGTACACAAGTGGCACCAGTGGAGATCCAAAAGGCGTTATATTGACACATGAAAATGCTATAACAAATATTAGTGGTATTGATATTCACATGGAGCAATATGAGGATAAGGTACTAATTTGTTTTGCTATACCGTATAAGAATCAGTATCAATGTCTCTCTTGACTGATTTACATCTTTTGTTGACTTCTCAACAATGATAGATGACATCGGATGATGTTTATTTATCCTTTCTGCCTCTCGCACACATCCTTGACCACATAATTGAAGAATATTTCTTTCGTAAAGGTGCTTCGGTTGGCTTCTACCATGGGGTAAGATTTGCTTCTTATAACTAGTTTTCTAAGTTTACCACGTTTGTGAATTGGTTGTTGCCTTTTCAAGGATATAAGTGCTATAAGAGATGATATTATGGAGCTAAAATCAACATTTTTAGCTGGAGTACCTCGTGTTTTGGAGATAATCTATGAAGGTCTGGGACTTGCCTATAGGTCATCAATTATTGTATGTTTTTAATCTTTCCGGTAGTTCTTACTAAACAGTATAAAGCTCGTCTTTCAGGCATGCTGAAAGGACTAGAAGATCTTAAACCAAGGAGACGGAAAATATTTGACATATTATCAACTAGTACTTATCGATTCCTATTTCCTTTCTCCAATATTCTTTTTATCCTTTTTATGAGATTAGTGTATGCGTGTTATGCAGCAAACTTAAATGGATGAAATCAGGTTATAAGCACAAATATGCATCACCGTTTGCAGATATGCTGGCTTTCAAAAAGGTTTTGGTCCCCTCTTTTTTATCCTACGCCTTAAATTCTTTCATTACAACGATAAATCTTAGGCTACAAGATGATACAGCAGGATATAGATATACTTGCAAACTACAAAATCTGCTTATTACGTTACTTATCCAAATTGCTGATCTCAGCAGTTTTGAATAAACAATTTGAGAGTTGCTTATTCCAAACTGCTTATCTGATTATTTCAAAGTGCATTAACAGTTTTTATGGCATTACTCCCATTGTTGAAGACGTAACTATCCATCACCTTTACCTTTTTGTTTACGTGAATGTGGACGGGTCAAACAGTTTGGTTAAAAGGATCAAAATAGCTTCAGACTAGAACACATGATTAAAAAAGAAACTTATCCACTCAAAATCAAACCACATCTGATATGCAGCATTTTTGCAAGGGTCGTTATTCATCAACTATTTCTAGTATGAGCATAAGCTTTTTATCCCTATGGTGAAATAGGCTGTTTTCAGAAAGCTGATACGCGAATCCTGAAGCACCCATAAATTCCAAATTTTTATTTGTTAGTAGTTTACAAAATTATATTAACTAGATGTAATGAGAATCTGAATCTAGCTTTGTAAAAATGTAATTTAAATGCTGAATTTCACGAGTCCCAGGTGTGAGGATGTTTACAGTAGGTTTCAGTTAGTCAGTTATCATAGTTGTTATCTTAATAGTGAATACACTACTGAGAAATATCAACTTAACAAATGCATATATCCCTGTCAATGAGCTAATGCGATTACTTTTTTCGTAATTTTAGGAATTTCGGTGTTTTTGTTTGTCAGTTGCTTCTTTTCGTAGTGTACTTATGTGAGTTATGTCTGGATAATGTGATGTCAGATTTCTCAACAAGAATTCACAGAAATGGCATGGCAAGCAATTGTGTCCTCGCCTGAAGTGGCAAAGGAAAACAAGCATCAGATTGTGGAGACTGAGCATTTGTTAAAAGCCTTCCTGGAACAGAAGAATGGGTTGGCCAGACGAATATTCTCCAAGGCTGGTGTGGATAATACTCTGCTTTTAGAAGCTACTGATAAGTTCATTAAGCGTCAACGAAAGGTGATATATTGTTTTTTATATGATGGAATAATTATTATTTGCTTAATTATCAACATAATCATCTTATTTCTTTTAAAAATTTAAGGTTCATCTGGATCAGCAGCAGCACTGAGCAACGCCCCAACTCCATCCGGTGGTCAATCTTCAGGTTAGTAAGCATAAAATATATTTTGGAGTAACTATGATATATCTGAATAGCTCTTATGGGCATACAACAAGATAGCATAGAAGACGACGATTGCTATTCAGATATATCATTGTTTTGTGTAACTATGTAAACTGAATTGGAGTTGTATGAGCGTTTGTTTTGTGTGATAGAGCTTGTTTCCGAGACTAGGGTCCAGGGGGTTTGCTTTCTAAATAGGACCCACGGCATTTTCTTATTCCTAGAAATGTGATTAATAGTATGAATTGCATTCAAATTACTTTCCAATGAGTTTTGCAATTTATATGTCGGACTTAATTATCTTAGTGTATGTATCAATAACAGGTTTGTTCATCCTGTCTTATTTCTGAGAAGTTAATATCTTCTTTTGATTGTAATTGCTTTAGGAGGAGTATGACACTCATGATCCAAAGGGACATATCCCTACTGTATTGCCATTTCTTAAGAGAAGGTCACAGATTGTTGAGATTGTGGCTGCACATGATATCGTATTTGGTCTTGCACAATCTGGAGTCTGCGCAGCATTCAGTCGGGGTATGTTTAAGACTTTGTAAATGAGATCTCTTTTACTTAAAAGGAGAAACTGACATTTTATACTTATTTGATGCAGAAACTAACAAAAGGATATGCTTTCTGAATATGAAGTTATAAGAAGCTTGTTTTTCAATAAGAACAATGATTCACTCATTACAGTTTCCGTTTATGCTTCAGACAGTTTTAGTTCCTTAAAATGTAGAACTACACCTATCGAGTATGTGATATCCTGCTATTCATCTCATATTTCATACAGATCTTACATCTATTCTTACTGAAAGTTTAATAATGCTTGCAGATACATAAGGAGAGGTCAACCGGATCTTTGGTTTTGCTCGTTTGAATCAGAATCTTTGAAATGGCCCGGCTTTGTAGAGTTTGATGATGTAAATGGGAAGGTACTCACGTTCTCAGCAACAGAGGTAAGCTCAACTGTGATGACCCCTTATGTTTTCATAATTTTGATGATTCTTTACGCTTTCGTTATTTGTGTGTTTTAACATGTTTATATAGTAGAGGATCCTGATGGTGATTCGAACATGTATGTTCACCATGACATGATTATACCATCGGTTCCTCTATGCACATCATGGCTTGATTGCGCCATTAAAGGTGGAGAAAGAGGTAATGTGAATGTGATTTCGTTATCTTTAAGAAGTATCGAGCCTGTTTTGATACATCTAAGAATACGGGTCACAAAATGACCCATTGTAACCGAAACAGATCATTAATGTTTCTTCGTTTTCAGGAAATTCTATAGCAGTGGGGTCGATGGAACCAGCAATTGAATTATGGGACCTTGATGTTCTACATGTATTTTCCTTTTTCCAATCAATTTCGGTTTTTTAGTTAATGAGCCCTGAAGATTCTAAACACGTTGTGCTCAGTGTAACATATGGGAACCATTTGATTCATATGTAGACATATAGATCTTGGAAATGGATGAATTTGAGCTGTTTTTTACTTGTTTTAGGCAATAAAGTTACTTTGTGGTTTCATATATATGATTTTCTTATATTCATGTTTTTATAAACTTTGTAAACAATTACAGCATATAAAATGCTGAATATGCAGTAGGAATGGGAAGAATGCAGTAGAAATGAAAAATGATTGTTCAAGACTTTTAGTGACTGAAAAATTCAGTCACTAATAAATTGTTTAAGTTTTTTTTTGGAACCTATAGTGACACATAACAATCAGACATAAATTCTAATAGACTCTTTGTGACTGATATTAAGCGTCAAAAAAGATTTTTAGTGATGGTTCCGTTAGTGTCTCTTTTTATTTCAGTGGGAGAAGACCAAAATACCTTTAGTGACTGATTTTATGCTTTTCTGACACTTTTTTTCAGTCACTAAATGGCATTTATCTTGTAGTGACATTTAAATGTTTGCATGTATTTGCTCGCACGCATGCACTAACATACAACATGCATGAGCTTAATTATAGTATATACTTAATAACGTGGAAGGAGACAAAATATTAATGAAACACATAGATCGATGGCTTGATTACTTGAGGAATTCGGAGAGTGATGAAGGAGTTGCAGCGAATGATCTCATGGAAAATACGCATGGGGCCTTGAACCATTGAATCCTTAGACAGGGCGTTATGAAGGTGGTGCCCCACCTGATGGTGGCCACCACCACGCTTGGTCGCCTTAACACACGTCCAACCACCGCGCACAGTGATCTATTTTCACTCTTTTGGTGGTCTCAACCAACGAACGCATTGTACCCCAAAATCACTCAAACGGTCAAAAGGTCCCCCCACCAACGTTAAAAAACGGTTATTTTTGGGTTTTCAACAAAAATATAATAAAATTTATCATTTTATTTACTTACAAATATGCTCATATCCAATCACTTTTTATACACAATGTCTAATTTTATCTTTACATTTACTCTCTGTTTACGTAAGGTATGTATTGAGGGTGAAAATAGTCACTCGTTTGTTTTCCACATTCACTTAAGACCACAAGGTGTGACTTGAGTCACGAGTTGGGGTAACACTCACGAGGTGACTAGTGTGTGAATAGTCGTATGTGAATGTAAGAATTCACTTGACTTAGCTTGGTCCATTTAAAGGAAATGGGATCGGAATTTATAGGAATGTGTTTAGGGTTTCGAGCCACCCTTGAAGGCTATTAATGGTTGAGGATGGTCCATGTGGTAGACATTCAAGAGGGGAGACAAGAATGACTCGTGACATGATATCGCATAATGTTCGTAGCATTACTTCTATGCAAATGAGATAATGACACGTGTTCAAACAATGTAACGGTTCTGGAATGAGTTCTTGACCTTTTGCTATTTGATCATGTTTGGTCAAGCCTTTATGCCTGGCCTTGAGACTGATTTCCCAGTCTAGTATGTGACGGGTTTTAATACTAGCAGGCCTGTCTCGAGTGAATGGGCTCTAGTCAGTTGGGTTGTGGTTCCCATATGCTATCAAGTCCCCAGTCCATTAGTGTATTTGACTGTTAGGGAAATATGATGATGGACTCTTATAGTATTTTGGTCCTTGTTGAAAGGTGATATGATGTGTTCCATGTTATATTTTATCAAAATTATGGAAAGTATAGCATGTTTGCGCACAATTTCCACTTTCTTACTAGGCCTGTTCAGGCATCAGAGGTGTTAAATGTGAAGATTGGTTAGGCGGCAATTTTTTAGCCATTAATCTCCTCTTTCTTCCTTGGTCATTGGGATAATTATTTCAAATGTTTGAAATGTGCGCGTTATTGCTCTGTTTGCAGCCACACGCAGTCTTTTCATCTGCCTTAACTGTTTTCCTGGGCCTCGGGGGTCCTTTCTTAAACACACGCGCCCTTATTTGGGTTGGCTTTTATGTTAAATGCGTCTTTCTAGGCCCAAGAAGATTTGGGTATATAAAGTAATGATACATTTTCAAGGGTTTTTTTTATGATTTTGTACTCGTATGTTGATTTTCCTTCCTTCTTTTTTGAAACAATTTTCCTGGAAGTTTGTTTGCCTTTTATGATTCGTCAATTTTGTATGTGATGAGTCCTGCTGACGCTTTCTTTAATAAATGTGTTTTCGAGTAAGAAGCATAGGATAGCAGGTCAATAGGTTCGTGGCCATCTTTCTTAATTTTCTTTGCTTTCCTTATTTGTTCTGTAGAACATTTTGTCATTTTTGATTCTTGGGTTATGCTTCCAAGGGCTCATTTCCAAATTTCATCTCCTACCGTAGAGGGTGGTGACTCTTTAGTTACTGTTGAGAAGTTTGAGTCTTTTAGGGAAAAGTATCTTTGGATTGTGGATCTTTATCCTCATATTTCAAAACATGAGGATCGAGCCAATGTTCCCCAAGAACCTTCTACTATGCCCTTATACCTTAGAGTATGTGTTGGGTCTATTATAGATTTGATGATACAAAACAAGAAGAATGAAACATGAAGGACTAAAAGTAACAAGAAGGGAAACTACAAAAGATGGAGGATTTGGAAGATTCTAGAAGATATGCTTAAAAGAATATTTAGTTTCCTAATTGTATTATGATTCCTCTTGTAAACCCTAGATGTCTCTAGTATATAAAGAGACATAGGGTCATTAGTTTTATTGCACGTAAAAGATGTAAACCAAAGGTAAGGTTGGGAACCTAGGCGTTAGGGATTTGGAAAACGCCTAGGGTTTAGTGGTTTAGTTGTTTAGTTAGTTAGTCACCTCAAGGTCAAGTCCTTGATCCCTGTTACAAGGTGTGTAACATGTTCTACCTTGATCAAGTAGAATTGGGGCTGTAGATGTTAGTATGTTAAAGATGATAATAAAAAACCTTGTTCATAATAATGTTGATTCTATGTTTAAATATTCCGCTTTCATTATTATGTGTTCCTAGATATAATATTAGACCTAGTCTAAGAGCTTACAATGATCTTCACATGTGGTATCGTGAGCCCTGCTCGCGATATCTAGATCTACAAGGTTTTTCAAGAGAAAGAAGAAAAATTCGAAGAAATTTTAAATTTTATATACTTTTGCAACACCGTTTTCAAGAGGCCATAACTTTTATTGAACCGTTGAATCGAAGCTAAAATTTTGCTGGTGCATCTCAGTATATCCATCTAAAGTTTCAACGAAGGGATCGTCAATTGGAGCTTTCAAGAGAAAGTTATAGGGTGTCGAAGTCCGCTTAAAATTCCGTAAGGCTTCGGCAGGACTGTTTTGAACGATCATATCTTTTCGTTAACCGCTGGATCGTGAAATTTTGGGTGATGTTCTCTATATATCAATCTAACTTTATACCGCAGGGATCTTCGATCGAGCTTTTATGTGAAGATATGCTGTCGGTTTGTCACGTAAGTCTGAACACGCAGAAATCGCTACCCTTTTCAAAGCACCGTTAGGGTTTTACAAAGTCTTTGCTCGTATCGGCCTGAATCTTGAACGCTTCTTTGACACCAAAGTTGCTTCATTAGGATGAAAGTACCTCTTGAATTAAAGTATCTTGCCGCTTTTTTAAAGATCAGCCTGTATATTTTCAAAGTACCTTTATTTGCAAGTCTCATTCAAATATAATGGTTTATAACGAGGAGATTTGGAATTAAGTGGGAAGTCGAAAGCATAATTATTGTTATGATTTTGGATGACACATACACGATTATTGTTCACACAGCGGAAGAAGTTTATGTTCTTAAAAGGATTAAAAAAGGCTTGTATTTGATTTTTATGGATTAATTGATTACGAAGAAGGTTGAATATCATTTATTTGATGTTGTAGTTGAGTTTCACAGGTTTGTGTTCTTATCATATAGCTTGATGAATCTAGAAATGTGTGATTTTTCTTATGATGCTCTATGCACACATTGGCTATCACTTAAAGGAGTTACATTGTAGTGCTCAGTGTCTCATATTAGTTAAGAATTTTGTCGCGGATTGGGTCTACTTATATTTGGTGATTCGATAAGTATGGAGTTGCGGATAGTACAAGATTTAAGACACAAGTTTGGGAAATTCTACTTCTTCATCAAATTGCTATACTCGCTTTCACAAGTGATCATTACAAGGAGCTTACGATTTGAAGAATCAGAAGATGGTTAACATATGGGTTTTAGGGAAGCTTATTGTTAAATGTTTAACTATCTACATCATCACTCGGGAAGTGTTTGATTTTACTAGGATCATTATTACTGCTAGTTGATTTTTCTATCGTTTTGGATCCATTTTTCCTATGGTGCGAATGGTGCATTTGAAGCATTGAAGTCTTAGATTGGAAGTATGATATTGGTTCGTGGTGGTCATGATCATTATTTGCATACGTTCCCTATTTGTTGATAACAAAAAGTGGGAAGAGATGTTTAGTGACATGTTCAAGTCAAGGGAAGCATGGAAGAAAAGATTGTTTCATTCATGGCGAGATTTAATTATCTCTCTCAACTCGCTACTTTGTCTAGGAAGTTCATACAAGAATATCGTGTTTGTTTTGTCATCATCAAATAGGGAAGATTGTTGGTCTATTATAGATTTGATGATACAAAACAAGAAGAATGAAACATGAAGGACTAAAAGTAACAAGAAGGGAAACTACAAAAGATGGAGGATTTGGAAGATTCTAGAAGATATGCTTAAAAGAATATTTAGTTTCCTAATTGTATTATGATTCCTCTTGTAAACCCTAGATGTCTCTAGTATATAAAAAGATATAGGGTCATTAGTTTTATCATAAGATGTAAACCAAAGGTGTATGTGTGGGAACCTAGGCGTAGGGATTTGGAAAAACGCCTAGGGTTTAGTGGTTTAGTTGTTTAGTTAGTTAGTCAGCCTCAAGGTCAAGTCCTTGATCCCTGTTACAAGGTGTGTAACATGTTCTACCTTGATCAAGTAGAATTGGGGCTGTAGATGTTAGTATGTTAAAGATGATAATAAAAAACCTTGTTCATAATAATGTTGATTCTATGTTTGAATATTCCGCTTTCATTATTATGTGTTCCTAGATATAATATTAGACCTAGTCTAAGAGCTTACAACGATCTTCACAGTATGTTATCTATGTTAATCTAAAGTTTCATATGAACTTTTTTCCTACAACTATTCAATTTTTATAGTGTCTGTTTGTCACAGTTACAACCAAGTGGGGTGCAAAGGATTACGACCTTCATACTTGCCTGTAGTAGTGTCAATATGCTGGTATCTGTTGATGTTTTCCATTCTTTTTTCTTTTTGAAACAACTAGACGAGTACCCATGCATAGCAAGGGGATTTTATAGCGGCAAATAGTTTTAGTGATAAAAAACATGTATGGTTATAAACGAAAAAAATAAAAGTTTGAGGATTTGGGGATTAAAAATAATGTTTTGAAACCTGGTTTGACCCCGGTGGTTCAACCAGTTGAATTGTTCCGGTTAAAAAACGGGTCAATTTAAACCCGGTCATCTCGACGTGTTGGGTCTAAAAATCGGGTCAAATTAACCCGGGTTAACCTGCCGGATTTGAAGCGTCCCGGGTCAACCTTATTTTTTATTATGTTTCAACATTTCCTTTTTTAGTTTCAAAGAAAACCATAAATAATTCAAACTAATTCAATACTTTTCAAATGCATGGCTTAATTTCAATATTTTTCAAATGTGCTAAAAGCTTGACTATTTTTCAACATTCATCATTGACCATATTTACTTTATATATAGTATAGATACTAGACGAGTACCCGCGCCTAGCGGCAGCGATGTCTAGTTTTCTGCAAAGTTCTGACGACCCATAAGTTTCTTTCAACAAACTGTATTTGTAGCATTAGAGAATCGTTTTCGAATAACTACAATTCTGATCGTGGTTGCATAGCAAGATAAATGTATAGTTTTTAAAAAATTATGTGGAGTCGATCTAAGTGTGTGAGTATATTTTCTAATAGGATTGTTTTAAGTTATTAAGATTTTTAGTAATAATAGATTCAAGTATTACAAAAGCAAGCGGTATTATGTAGTTGGCAATATTATATTGTAGTTTAGAGGTATAGCCAACATGTGTGGCGTTTTTCTTGTTTTGTCTCGTAATTTAGACATGATAACTATTTTTTTACATGTGTAGCATTTATCATTTGGTGTGTGGCTTTTAAAATTGTAACTTTGCAAATTGGATATCACCATATAAGATTATTTTGTACTATCAATTTGTATAGATATTTATGCATTGTTCAAAGCTATTTGTTTGAGGTACAAATAATTATCACTAAAGATAACAATACTATTTATTTTTTGTGATTTTAATAAACTTACATAACATTAGTGATACACTGGACAAATGGCTATAGTGCTATACAATATATATTAACTTTTAAACGACGATTCATATATGCTAGTCCCTTAAATGGTGCAAGAGCAACATTTTTTCAAATAACATTATACAAATGACAAATTACATGTGTCAAAGCAAAATAAACCAAAAACTACAATTACTTGGTCTCTCCTTTAAAAAAAATTGTCACGGGTTCCACAACTACTTCATCATTTCTCATATAATTTTGTCAAATTTGAACCCGATTTCACCCGGGTGGTTCAACTGGTTGAACCGTTCGATAAAAAACAGTCGATTTAAACCGAGTCAAACCGATAGGTTGGGTCGAAAAATGTCAAATTAAACCGGTCACCCGCGGGTTTGAAGCGTCATGGGTCAACCCGGTATCGGTTTCAACGGGTCCTATCCGGTTCGTTTTCGGATGACTTTAATTGGTTAGCCGAACCGGTGGTGACACCGTTCCCGCTTGAACACGTTGGTCGGTGCGGTCCAATTTTTAAAACTATATGTACCATCAACTTTTTAGCTTGTATGAAGCTTTGCGTGTTTTATAAATATGTACAATGTGTATAATAACATTTACTTTTAATTTTAGGGTGTTTAAAAAATAACATTAATTAGTGTGTTTAATTATTTTATATTTTGTATTATGTGGTAGCTTCTTTAAATTGTACGTTATGAAAATTTTATTGCACTTTTTAGTAAAGGGTGTTTTAATTGGCTGTTTTTAATTTGGTAGATGTGCTTTTAATTTGTTGTACAATGTGAATAAATTATTGTACTTTTAAGTAATGTGGTGTTTTAATAAGAGTATTAATAATATTATTTATTTCTCTCTCCATTGACCATGTTTTCAACATTCAACTTTCAACATTTTTCACTTTTTCCACTTTGACCATTTTTCCATTTTATATAGTATAGATATAGATGGTTCCTGGTATACCATAGAAAAAAGAAGAACATAGAGAAGCTTTAAACTAGAGGCGTCGTCTTAGGGTTTTCATGGTCGATGATGTGTTAAATCCCGTCTTAAATTTATAATAGCTTACTTAATCTATAGACTAACACTTACAGGTAATGTACTCGATCAATCCTAAATAGTTTGGTAAGTACGGGTCGTTTGCAAGGAGTAGATGAACTTATAGCTAACCTAATGGACTTCTACAACTTTTAGGGGGGTTTTCAATCTGAAAGATTGAAACGATGTTTGATTAATTATATTACTATAAACAAATAAAATAACTAATGCTATTAAACTACAAGTGTGATCAAGTTGAGAAGTATGTGCTAGCCAAGCTAATCCTACAATTTCTTATTGATCTGTCTATTAGTGTAATGTTCTAATGACTTTCATTGGTGAAAAGGAAATGTAAACTAATCAGATGGTCATGGATACTTAGTTATATGAATATCAATCCCTAACCCTCTAGTGACTTACAAGGCTAACAATATCAATCATGCACTAAGTGGTATCAACTAATCTATACGATTAATTTACGGTAACGTATGGTCATATCATTACCTACTCTCTTGTAGTGGTTACCTCTGAGAGAGTACTATGTTAACTTACATGTTTTAGTTATTTTCCGACTAATCTAGGGCTTGGTCCACCTCTAGTCCTAATGGCAAAGCCGATAACAATAATCGTCATTACCTACCCCTACCACTATGATAAGGATCATAAACGCATGTTGTCAATCTAACAATCTGTCATCTAGCAATAGATATCGAATAATAAAAAAGTAAACAAAGATTTATTTCAGCGATAAATACATAAACTATCCAACGTAAATTCATTAAATCAAAATAAACGGAATAAAATCAATTAAAATAGTTGATAACTTGGCTAAAATCTAAAGTTGCTAGCCCATAATCTCAGTAAAGATAAAGAAAGTAGAAGCAAAAGATAAACATAAAGAGTTCATAGTCGAATCAATATGCAAACCAAATGGTAAACAATGTAATGTTGAATCGAAATGTTCTTCGTAGATGGAATGGCCTTCAATGATGTTATTCCCTACTAAAAATCACCTCTAAGACATTTGGGAATGTCCCCAGGTCTGAATGATTATGCCTAGGTCATTTAGGGCTGGTAATTATAGGCTTTAGTAAGAGTTGTGTAACATATTGGTTTTCACAATCACACAAGTAAGCACTATATGGGCGTATGGTTTAGAGTTCTAGAGAGAGAAAGTGAGATGTTCTAGAGAGATTAAACAAAGGAAAGGTTAGATTATCAAAGAAGCTCCAACCCTCTCCCTTGTGGAGAGATGGCTATTTATACAAATGACTACGCCCTCCTTCGGGCTGTGGATCAGGCATACAGTGGGTAAAGACCCGTCCTTCTTCCACGGTGTTACTTATACTACTAATAGTCTAACTAACATATTGTTACGTCTACGAGCTATAATATGCTAAACATAAGTTGGGGTGACCGACACTTCAGCATGGATTTTCTAAATCCTAACAATCTCCCCCTAAGGGAGGTCACCCCAATAATTACGTTGAAAACATCCTAGCAATTAATCTATAATCTTTGATGCTCGAGCTCGTAGACTGTGTAGCTTCAACAACTTAACCATCATGTAATAGTTATGATTCCTTGATTTTGAGTGATTCTTTGATATGTGATCCGGAGCTTTCATTGAGATCATCAACAATACATAATCTCTAATTCATCCTTTGTTGTGTTGCCATCATGTGAAGTTGTGTCTTTTGGACCGACATGCTCACATTATAGATCATGATATCTTCTCATCAGAGTAGCGGAAGCTTTTGTTGATTCATAATATTTCCAGCAGCGTAGCAGAAGCAAGGAGTGAAAATATCAGAGACAGTTGATGACGATATGCACTTATCATGATTTATGTAGAAATGAATGTGTTGTGTGAGCATGCGGCTATGGATTGACTTCTCAATTCTGATCAGCTGCAAACATTGGGAGTACCTGCATACAATAGTTAGCAATAAAGCACACGAGAGTGTCTTTGATCACTTTCGTTGAATTGAGGTACACGGCCCACGGTTCCCCAGTTGATCAGTACAAGTCGCCTGTGATCAAGTATAATTCGAAGAATCTCCTACAGGGTTTCGCAATGCTCTAGTGTTCTCAAACCGAACGTCTCAAAGAAGACAACACGAAGTGAGTGAACCAGCGAATTGAGATTCACTGATTGATGAAAAAGATTTGAAAACAATCGTGTATTGCTTAATATAAAGGGTTTTGCAATACAATGAAGGTTTTATGAAAATCAGTTATCAATCATAAATACCCTTTTAATTTTTGAAAACATAATACACAGTCGATGTGCTAAAGAAAAGAATTTTTGAGCACAACAACCGGTTTTTCAAAGGTATCCGTCAATCCATTTCCTGAACCAAGGTTGATTCAAGATTGAATCGCCCCATCGTTTCTATCCAGTTGTCACATGGTTGATCTATTGGGTAGATCTCACATGTCACCCACCAAGAGCTTGTTTGATGTTGGCTCTAGAAGGCTTTCCACCTTCATTGTGAATATTATACATATCACTCGGATGTTCTGGAAATACCACAAGGATAATGCGTAGGACTCTTAATTATATTCTTACTTTCCACATTGTGTGAAACAGTAAGTCTTCAAGAATAATGTGTCCTACTGAGATTTATTGATGATCTCATGGCTCTAGACTAAATCATGCACTTTGGTTTCCAATGCCGGAGACTAGGGAGAGGGTATCCTTCTTCAACAATCTCTAAGAGAAAGTCGATAGATTATGTAGGTTCCCCGTGAGAATGAAACAAGCCCTTTTAAGAGGAACTTGAGTAGCTTGGGAAGTTTAGTGCAGTGCGTCACTGGGTCCATGACGTCTTGTCTTCAATACCAGCGTTACCTTAGTAACCACCAGTAGCATATGCATTGAACCCGGTTTCTACCCTAAGGTTGAATAAATTGAGGGCTATTTCTTTTCACCCTTTTTACTTTTAATTCTTTTTCATTCTTCAACCCCTTCAGTGCTTATCAAGACTTCATAACTAGAACCTTGTTGGGTTTATTCCAGTACTAGCACTGTCTCAGTTCGCACTCTTCCCATTTCTCACTTGTCTCCTTTTTCCATCATACCTAAGGACTTCTACACTATCTAGTGGATTGTCCCTGGGTAGATCCCTCCGGCTCTGGCCGGATCGTGGGAACGAATACCTAACCTAACCATCCTTATATCTCCATGCATAAATTAAATTTGGTCGGTCTTTTGGTACAATTCTTCTACCATAGAAACCAATTGAAAACCATTTGAAAATCAATCCAGGTACTTGCGATACAAGATCAAAACATTTTGTACCTGAATTGTTTTTGATATTTTAGAAAAAGCTCCCCCTCAACATGTGCTTCATGTATTATAAATTGTTTTAGCACATGGAGGCAAGAGGAATTTGAAATCTTAGATTCAGAATTAAAAAAAATCAATTCTTGATCAACATTTTCTAAAATAATCAACATCACTTTCCCGATCAGAATTAGTATTTTAACTACTTTGTTGAAGATATTCTGGGAAAGGATGTGGTTTTCAAAAGATTGCTCCCCCTTGATGTGAAGAATTTTTGATACATTTTAAAGCTTACAGGGGGAATATGATGCAGAATTCATGATCGTTGTAGATAATGAAACCTTTAAAGTTACTATCAAGGTACTCTTATGAAAAGAACTTTTAATTTTAGTACCTTGATAGTTTTGTCAACTTTTCGAAATCCCCCCCCCCCCATCAAGTGTGCTTCGATACAGGAAAAGGTTTAGCACATATGAGGAAAGATGCCAAAATATCTGGAGTCTTGAAGATCACGTTTTATCATATTGCATATTTATATCACATTTTCTCCCCCGATCAAAAATTTCAAATCCTTTGAGATTTTGGATCTCAAGTGATTTAAATATGTAAGAAAAATCTTGTTGGAGAAAAATGTGTCCAGTTTTATTTGATCTGAAACGAAACACTCCTAAATTCCCTCTTCAGAACGAGAGGGAAACTACAAGCCATGACCTATCACTACTATATACATTATAGTTATTGTTGTTCATAGTACATTACACATTATATTAAAACAAAATAGCTATTAAAGGAAGATGTCTTCATTCAGTTCTTTGAAGTAGCTTGTAGTGTCCTTCACGTACTCTCCCACCCACAAAACTTTCAAGGCTGCAGAATATCTTTCTAGACTTAAGTCTTCGTCCGATAGCAGCAATGAAATCTTCACACCATTTCACATCGTGTTCCGTCCAAAACCTCGTGTTGTTCCCCGAATTCAAATTAAGCTTGAACTCCTTTACCCTTGAATCCAACTCTTCTTCGACCATCTTGAGCGTACCATCACTGAACTTGTATAGCTCACACAGCCTCAGTAACATTCTTGAACCATATTTATCTGTAAAGATAACCGCTCTTGGAGAGTCAATCACTGAGTAGTCGCGTCTGAATTCATGCCCAGTGGCTTCCCATTGAGGTCTAGTGAGATTGACCTGAGTCTGGTAGCTTTCCATTCCAAGTTGAAAATCACTTACTCTTTGTCGAATCACTAACCCCCTTATCCATAGATTGACTGCAGCAGAGAGGGACTTCTTTTCTCGAACGGGCAGATGGTCAAGATGCCCTTGGAGGTTCAAAAGGTACATATCTTCAAAGTCACTTGGGAACAAGTGCTTGAAGTCATTTTCTTCAATAACATGGTCTTTCAAGTCAGCTCGTCTCAGGACAATCTTCTTCAGATAATCATAGCCATAAATTGGGAAGATTTCCACACTAACACACTTAGAATTCGCAGCTTGGATCGAATTGTTTTCCGCTTCTTTTCTGCACCATGTCTTTCAATGTAGAATTTCTTCTTTTTGAACCACCAATGAGAAATGCCGTATGAGGCAGCAATGTCATATACTTGTTCCCTGTCTATCCAAAATGATCGGTACCATCTGCTCAAGACCTGGATCTAAGTAGGTTGCAGCTTTCATCTTGGAAATAGATAAGGCTGGTCTTCTTCCTTCAGTTCCAGCACGTAGGTAATCCAGATCTTGGTTGAAGAAGAATTCTAATTGAATAGTCTTCTGACTGGGTTCACCACCAAGGGGAAGAGGATTGTTGACATTAAAACGACTAATATTTTCATCAACTTGATCAGTCAACATCTTGTGGCATTCTTCCATCTGGTATTGAAGATGACCGGCATCTGAATAGAAGACTTTAATGATTTCAAAGGCTGGGCCTTCAAGATCTTTAGGAGTGATTGACGAGATTCCCTTCTTTTCAAAAAACCATTTCATGAAGCTTCCCATGTCACCAATGATATGTAAGAGTGAATCTTTCGAGGGGGCTTCATATTTGGTTGTAATGGTGGTTGCCCAGTTATTGTTAGGGATTATCAAGTCAGGCTCAGGAATGGCCCATGAAGGTTCAGGAGTTTAAGGTCTTTCCTTGGTTAGCCAGCTTTGAGACATATTCTTGGATGGTGCAGCTCTAGATGTTTTGATGCGTTTAGCCTCGATATAAGCATCCCACCAATCTTCATCTTCAGTAACTTTAGGGATATGCTTGGTAGAAGCATCATCATCTTCTGATTATGACTCTAGCATGATGTAAGATTCTTCATTTAACATTTGCTCTTCTGGGACTGAGGAGAAGGTGGGTGTAAACCGAGAATCAACTGTGGTCGATGCTGTAGAAGTTTTCTGAGACTCTTGACCACCAGATGAACCAGTTTGGTTAGAAGGTTTTGGTGGAGATGTGAGTGGGTTTGTCATTTGAGCCGCAGTAGTACCAGAAGATCCACCAATACCAGATGTTCCAACTCCACCAGTTGGAGGAGGATGAGGAGGTGGTGGAGATTTTGGAACTCCAGACATGGACTCCATCATCACAACTCTTCTCTTCTTTTTTCCTTCCCTTTCACGAATGTCCTCCAGAAACTGCAAGTGATTATCGCTTTATCGATTCTTTGAGAACCTCATATAACTTCTTATGAACTTCATCCAAATGCTCATCTGCATCATACATTCTGTCGGAGAGAACTGATCTCATATCTGAAATAGGCAAATCCTTAAACCTCTGAAGCAGCGGAGCTTTCATTGCCCATTCCACTACATCTTTAACTTCTGCTTCAATGGCATTTTCAACTTCGGTGTCAAAATTGAGGTTCTCCAGCTTGGATGCACGACGATCAAGATGCTTGATGGATTCGGGCAAGTTATGCTTCTCAAGGACATCGATTCTCTTAAGTGCTTCCTCAAGAAGTTGCTCGGTACTCTTAGTGGGAGGTGGTGAAGCCGGTGGTGTGACTGAGTCGCTAACGGTGACTACTGGTGGAGGGATGGTAGTAGACACTAGTGGTGGAAGTGCAGTTGCTTGAACATGAGCGGGTGGTGGAAGTGCGATTGGTGGAGTTTCTGTTGATGAAGTAACTACGGGTGCCGACATCGGAGGAATAGTATATGTATCTTGCTGGATGGTGACTTAGAACATAGACTCGACTTCTTCTTTTTCATCATTTTGTTTGTCAGACTCGACATCGGAGGGTCTGTCCTTGAGGAATTGATCACCATAAGTAATGTCAGGCTCAAGATTCTTTAGGGATGACAGAGATCCCGTAGACACGTTTGCTTCTTCCAGACGCACGTGTTCCTCAGATCTTGACTTAAGAATCTCCTGTGAACCTTCCAGCATATCATTTCCCTCAACCTCTGTGTTTTATCTGTCAGATTCCATTTGTTCATTCACTGTTTCCAGTACTGGAACTGTTTCTGTAGAAGGTGTTGATTCCTGACTTTCTGACTGAGTGTCACTAGAGGCAAGAGTTTCCTCCTGTGTATTAGACACATCTTTTTCCACTCCAGTTTGTTCTTGAACTGAGGATGATTCAAACCTTCTTTTCTTGAGCTCAAATTGCGTTGTCGTTTTTGGAGTCGGAGTGGAAATGGTCAACAACATCTGAGCCACTTGTTCAGCTTCTTCTCCAGCAATTTCTTTACCTTTGCCCTGTGCAACGGGAGTGGTTTGGCGTGGTATTGACTCAGGTTCTCGTATCATGACCCCTCCCACTGGTTGTCTTTGAGACATGCCAAGACTTTCCAGGCTCTGTTGGATGCCTTGTTGGAGTGCAGCTTCGTCTTCATCCATTAAACTCATCACTCTCTCAGGTACCTTGGACCCTTTTTCGTTTCCTTTTCCAGCGTCTCTCTTTCTCCTTTTTGGCTTTTGAGTTGGAGAGTCAGTAGATACAGATATATCTTGTGTCTTTTTAGGAAGACTTGCATAAGTAGAGACAGATTGTTTGGATTTGGGTTGAGTGGGAGTAGGATTGGGTGTGTCATCAGTAGCTGTGCCAGAGGCCTTCTTTAAGTATTTCTTGAAATAATCTGCCTTCTTGATTCTTTCAGTGAGAAGAGCTTCGGGTATTGGCATGCCAAAGACCTCTTTGTTAGTTCCTTTGGCAACATGTTTCAGGTTACCAAGCACAAATTCATTACTAGCCTCATGTAGGACCGACTCACTTCTCGCATTGAACTGATGTTTCTGCTGCAAGTATTGGATGATTAACTTTGAGAACCGTATGCTAGGAATCACCCTCTTGTTGCTGGATTTCCTTCCTTTGACTTGATTCAAGAAATTTTGTCTGTCAGTGATGAATGTGTCCATAGCCAATGAGAATTCTTCCCAAATGCGTTCAGCGTAATCGATATTCACCCTTTTAACAATTCCCCACGTGATTTGTAAAATTGGAGCCCTTACTCTGTCAAACCCTGATGTTTTACCGGTTAAAATAGGTTGAGGATGGTGGCTATGGCTCTCCATGGTTGATACATATCGTTGGTGATGATTGCAGAGACCTTTGTTAGTTTCATGGGATATCCCAATTCTTCTACAAAGTCCATTAGTTCATCAGCAGTAGGTGGTGAAACAAATGGATTAGCAGGGTCTCGTGGAGTGATTCCAAGGGTCTCCCCGAGAGTCTCTGTGTCGATATCATACCACTTGTCATCCAGCTTACAAGAGTATGTGGCAGTGATCTTGTCCCACGTTACGGTGTTCCAGAATTGTTGTAGGTAAATGGCAGGAATAGTGCACCTCATGGTTAAGGCATCAAAGAAGTTGGTGTTCTTCAGGATATCGATAGCAATTTGGTAGATAGGGTTTGGTTGGTTTCTGTCCACATCTATGAAGCAGTTGCTTTTAGCAATGTCCACCCATTCATTATGTGGAAGAATTTCCTCCTCGGTAAGTACAACGGGTGGAGCATTGGTAGCAAGATTCTCAGAAGAAGTTGTGCCTGCCATTGTAATTTTGTAGATCACACATAAAACAACATCAATATCCGAAAATTTAGTTAGGTTAGACAAGATCACTGGATCAACCTTATAGCAACACCATAACTTAGACACCAAGTTTGTGATTTAAGCGTACGAGGTAGCATACACACAATAGTGAAAGCAATATGAATGAGGCAGAGACATAGCAGAATAGACAAAGATCTATGGATAAATGATTACAGACATAGCAGGCATATGATCAACTCACAAAGACCAAATAGATACAATGAGGGAAACAGCATGTTGGACAAAACGCATAGAAACAATCATTATATAGACAAGTCGCATAAGACAAATTACATATTTGTAAAGACAAATCGCTTTATGATCAAGTCGCATGATGCTTATGACAAGTCGCATAACGAACAAGCCGCATTTTTTCAAAGCGCATAGGTCAAAGATAGTCAACAAACCGCATACATCAAGACGTATGGGACAAATCGCTTACATTTAACAAACCGCATATGTAAAGACAAAAATGCATTATGGACAAATCACATTGGTCAAATGAAGTCAACGAATAGCACACGTCAAGACGCATGGGACAAGTCGTTCAAGGCAAATCGCATTCATTAATTAGGTTATGACAAGTCGCATAAAGAGTATAAAGAGACAAATCGCTTTACTCAATTGATACAACAAATTGTATCAATAATTTTAAAAAGGCAAGTCGCTTTATCAAGATTATATGTGACAAATCACATAATTAAGATAATAGAAACAAAACGCATTAGAGCAACCTACAACAAATCGCATACAAGCAGTTGAAGGCAAATCGCTTACAAGAACAAGTAACGAAATAATCCAACAATAACCACAACAGATGATTCAGGCATACATAATCCACCAAGATGATGCAAGAACACATAACTAACATATATTCGCAATAAAACCTTAGATCCACAACAATCCAACTCACCAACTCTCCAAATTCAAAATACTCACGCATACGAGGGAGAATCAATCACACAAACAAACTATCCATTCTTACTCAGTACCCATGAATCCCTAAAGCATACCCATTTACAAACTACCCCAATTATCATATTAACATAGAAACAAACCTAGATGTAGAATGGGTCGAAGGAAAAAGCACGAGGTGTTCTGCAGATAAAAGATAGTTAGAGTGATGTATTAAGCATGATTTTAAGATGAAAAATGTGTGTTACATGATCAGAAATCCTACCACAAAAGCTTAGGTATGCCAAATCGCTTTGAAGAAAAGGTTGAGAGAAAAAACGTGTGATAGTTTGACTAGGAATATGAAACGTTTGACCAAATGACATAAATCGCATCAAGATTTATACCATGCTTTAAGTTTTCATAATTGACACTTTTAGTCCTTGTACTTAACAAAACGCATACTAGATAAAGATTGGTCAAATCGCATCCAATAAACAATAAACAAGTCGCATGATTTGGACAAATCGCATCGAGTAAACAATAAACAAGTCGCATGATTTGGTCACATACTAAACATAACATGGACAAACCACATATCACATAGCACATATAAGAACATGATTTGGCAAATTAAATCACTCCAAGTATCATGCAACAACTAACCAGAGAACTGAGGTCACAGTATATCACAAGAACTTATTAAATAGGAATCATGCAGAGACAAGTTGACAGTCAGGAAAGGCAGATTGATTGATAAATTCTCCCCCTCAATCAATGTCACGAATAAGAGTGAGTGAACATTGATTGAATAAGGTAGAATATATGTTCGAACTTCATCTAAAAACCCGTGGCATTATTTAATGACATTTCTAGGTCCGTAGATGATATCAATGACAGATGACATTTTTAAGATTCTATTTTTGTAATTTTCAGTTTTTTTTTTTTTTTTTTTTTAATCAATATTCAACCAGTAAGGTACGAGTCCTGAGCAAAAGTGAACAGGAGTCACAGTGCATGCAAATTAATTTTGACAAGCTAACATTCCATGATGATTAGCCTTCAATTCAGTTGGAAACCAGTTCATGATTGAATTGAGCATTGTACCTGAAAAAGAGTTAGGAAAATCTGCACTAGTAGCACATGTAGAATAATAATTGGATGGGATAGTAGCAGAATTGTCATGTTCTTTGGATATTATACAGTCAGGCCTTGGAATGTTATTAGTTGTCAATGTTCTGATGGGAATCCACTTAAGTCCAACATTCTTGAAGATTTTCCCTGTGGGCATCCACTTAAGACAAGAGCTAGGTGTGTGATTCCATTTGGATCCTATGTCGTTAAATAATCTACCAGTAGGCATCCACTTTAGAACAGAACTAGGAGAGTTAGATCCTTTAGTTACAGAAGAAGATGTAACCATTTCCCTATTCTGGATATTAGACATTTTGCAGTTAATTTGTTTCTTAGGGGAGTGCTCAGCCATTTGATACTTCTTATGTGCACTAGATGATCTCCTTATATTCCAGATCCAAGAGTTTTGAGCATTAGACTGAGAAAGGTTTTTCATTTTATCGGAATGAATTAGTGAAGTGACTGATTTTGGCAAAACTGTGTTCTCATCGACTTGGGAAGCTAACCTAGACTTGAATGGTTTAAATCTTTCTGACTTAAATGCATTAGGTTGCCTAACTACAGATTTTTGCCTAACTACAGATTTTTCATTTGCAATTTGTGAATCTGGTTTCTCCAAAGTTGATGGTTTTGCAAACTTAGTGTTCACACCATTCCAGTGATTTTCCTCAGCTCATTTTTTAAAGCAACTATAGTGAAGCTCTTGTTCTGAAGTTGAGTGTTGAGGGCATCAATGTCAACCAACAAGGAGTTAGTTTGATCTAAAAGCTTGGTCTTATCCTCTAATTGATTCTTCCTCAAGGACTCATTTTCCCTTAACAACTTGGCCACACATAATGCCAATTCATCATTCCTAGATTTAACCGCATCACTAACCTCATTGTTAAGATTGTTCACCCCCACATTAATTTTCATATGCATGTCTGAGATTTGTTTTTTCAGATTACATATGGTTGAATCTTTGTCTTGAAGCTGAGTTTTTAACTGGTTAATTTCAAAAAATTCTCGAAATTATGAGAATTCCGGATTTATGCAAGCTTTTGTAGCAAGAAAACTTTCTTCCTTTTGTTGTATTGCAATTTCTAAAGAAATGCAATGTTTTTCTAGAATTGAGTATTTGTTTGAAATTTCTTCGAAAATTTTCTTATCAACCATGTTGTGAGTCACGATATGTTTTATTATTGGCTCAGTCTCAGTTGCAGGATATGTATCAACCACATGTTCTGTAAGGTCATTAGTTTGCACAGAATTAAGCACAAATGGATTATCAATAGGAGTTATCGAATATTCAGCACTTAATGAAGATTCTGCACCCAATGTTTGTTCGTTCAACTTTTTCCACTCTGCATCCTTCAATTGTGAGGCAAGAGTTTCTGAATAGCTTGTTTCTTCAATCTGTGATGTGTCTGTAATTGTGGCTTCAACAATGCCCGATAGGTTTCCCAACTCCTCACACCTCTTAATTGATTGCATCTCATATCCTTTTATGTAATCACTGTTATGAGTATCTTTCTCAATGTACATCTTTAAATTGTCCATAAGACGGATAAATGTATCAATGAACTCATGAATTTCCATTCCAGTATGTTTTTTGAAAGAAATTTCAGTCAAGTGTTGATCGTAATCTGCTGAATATTCCCCATTGATGAACGGCTGAAATTGTTTGTGGATTACTTGAAGTGCAGCATTGGAACCATCTTTTAGAACCTCTTCTTTGGTAAGTTGTAGCTTCAATTGTTCTAAGTTTAACAGCAAAGTTCCTGTTAATGTGGATAAGTCCTTACGGAAGAGGGCACTACACGTTCGTTCCATAGTTATGGGCAGGAGCAACATGAGGTGAGAGTAAAGTAGTTGATAGGGCTCAATGTCGCATTCCTTTTGCGTGGCATTTTGTAGCATTAAAAGGTGTAATTCTTTCTCATTGGACTCAGAGTATGAAGTTTCTAGATCATCATTGGCTGAATCAATCATGGTTAAACTTTCTGAGTAGTAAATACTTTCTTTGTTTTCCACAGTATCATATAGTTTGAGCACATTGGAGATAAAGGGATCAGTGATGTCAGACATTGTGTTAATATCAGATGACAAATCTTAATTTACAATAAGATGTCAGACAGTTAAACACAAATCGCTTGAAACAACCCACTTTAGGACAAATCGCTTCAGACAAAACGCACTCAGGGCAAGTCGCTTTCTTGACAAAACGCATCCAGTTAAATCGCACCAGGATTACCAAGTCGCTTAACCGAAAAATCGCATAAGTAGTCAAAACTATTTAACATACAAATCGCTTAACTAACAAATCGCATGATACACAAATCGCATAAACAGACAAATCGCTTAGTACACAAGTACAACAACTACATCCACTACTTTTTTTCCTTTCTTGTCGTTTTGTCTCAACAAACAAATCGCATAGTTATCAAATCGCTTCAGCAGTATGACAAATCGCACACTGAATTTTGACAAATCGCTTCAAGAAACGATCATAACAAGGACAAATCGCATGAATATTGGGACAAATCGCACAGAAGAAATTAAGTCCGAGACACAAATCGCTTCAAGGAAACTTTCTAAAACACCACTTTTCAATCCAAAGACAACCCAACCACACTGATTCAAGCCTTCCAAATCAAAACCTAAACACTTATAATGATTCTAAATACAAAAGTACTATCAAAATCCAAACTTTAACACTAGAGATGATCCAAATGATGCAAACTACTCTAAACTCATTCAAACCCAAAAACCTTATGAAAACCACTAGAAATCCAAGAACATGAAAGATGAATGATCAAACCATGGCTCTTGATACCATTTGTAACATATTGGTTTTCACAATCACACAAGTAAGCACTATATGGGCGTATGGTTTAGAGTTCTAGAGAGAGAAAGTGAGATGTTCTAGAGAGATAAAACAAAGGAAATGTTAGATTATCAAAGAAACTCCGACCCTCTCCCTTGTGGGGAGAGGGCTATTTATACAAATGACTAGGCCCTCCTCCGGGCTGTGGATCAGGCGTACAGTGGGTAAAGACCCGTCCTTCTTCGACGGTGTTACTTATACTACTAATAATCTAACTAACATACTGTTACGTCTACGAGCTATAATATGCTAAACATAAGTTGGGGTGACCGACACTTCAGCATGGATTTTCTAAATCCTAACAAGTTGGCTCGAAGTAATGTTGTAATAACTCGTTTGTATTCTGCACTTGATACGGCGTATTTAACTAAATCTCAATACATGGTATTTACTCTAAGATGTTAGATCCTTTTTCCCTTTCCGTGGCTGCTTAAATCAACTAGATCGGAGTCTGGACGAAGAAGTTATGACCAAAACAGTGAAGCGTCCTCTAAAGTCATCACGTAAAATTGATTTATTCATTTGGCTTAGTTTCTTCACTTGTTTTTCTTCCGAGTCATGTATACAACGTATTCCCATAAACGATTACGTCGTATGTCATCAAATGCGTCTTAGATCTTTATCTTCTAGGGCTTCGGCGTATCCCACAATCTTCGATACATTATATCCTTCAAAATACGATCATTCTTCATTTCTGCTAAGTGTAACATATGGTGTATTCCAAGAGATGGATACACCGTATTTTTCTAAATATGAGCAGGTTTTAAAATCTTCTAAGTAAATTATATAGTGTATCTTTAGTAGCATGGATAGGTCGTATTCAGTGTCTAAACAACATCATTCTTTATTTTCTTCGTTTTAGCTACATTTTATGTGTCTTTTCTATTGTTGCTCAATAATTACTAAGATTAAAAAGTATAAATGATTAAGCAACGATTCTTATTTAAAAGTATAGTAATGAGCAATAAACATGACATAAATAATGCATAAAAACACTACTTATTTGATCATATCAAATATCCATCCACTTGACTTCTACTTGTCCTCAAGTAGACTCTGAATTAAATATAGAAAAATATCTTCTAGTCAACACCTAGAAAATACGGATTTAAATTTATCCTACTTTTAGTCAATTGCAAAACCGAGCACCTCACGAAAAGTGGAAAAGAAAAAACACTTAATGACTCACTAGTCTAGGTGTTATATTTTTTTGATCACTCAAGGGCTCAGTCATGGTGCAACTACAATCATTTCCTTGACTAAATTTCAAGTCTCCGCTACTAGAGTCTAGGTCTAATTATTCAGGTAGGCAAAAATATAGGTAGACACATAATTAAAGGCTAACAGTTTTAAAAAGGGTATGATATAGGCATGGGAAAACATTTATTGAGTGTACACATAATAACAAATAGATAGATTCTTAAGTCCACACTCCCCCCCTTCACAAGTCGTCTCAATCACAAAATCAAAATCTGTAAATCAATCACTAATCAAGAGGACTTCAATAATCTTGAATAATGAGTTAGTGTGTATAAACTGTGAATTATACCCTTAAAAGTCATGTCCAATAATACTGGGGCATATATGACGCGCTAACTCGACCTCCATCATATACGAACAAAATGGTTATAGGTAATGTTCATTGTATATCGTTTTTACGCGTTTTTTTTTTTTTTTTTTTTGAAAATATAGGCACATTAATACATAACCAACCGTCATATTCCTTTCTATTTCCCTCCCCCGCACTTGAGATGTACAATGTCCTCATTGGACTATGTGACAACCCGCACTTTTTCAAGTTAATATTTATCCCATAACTTGAATTATTTCAATTTGAATGGTTACGTGCATGTTTAGCTCACAACCAGGAGGTTATCCAGTATATAACATAAAACGTCATTGAACGCGTACCGTTTCTAGACTACACTTAGTCTACGTGTGACAATAACCCTATTATTCTTATAAGCACGTTTTACACATTTCATAATTTTTGGTTTATAAACTTTTACGTAAAATATTTACATCTTATCATACATACATGTATGCACTCACCAACTTTTTATTAAAACACACACTTATACATTAAAACGTATCTAATTTCAAAAAAAAGTTAAAAATAAGAACCCTCCTCCCGTGTGATATGTGACTGATTATGAAGAGATAAACAAGCCAAGTTTCACTTTTGTTATCTCAAAAGTTGCAACATACACAATTTTGTAAGACATCAAAAGCCACACCAAGAAAAGTCTAAGAGAACTCTTTATCTCATCTCCATATTCGGCTGGTAATTCACGAGACCACATTTGGTATTACAACTTTCCCAAATAACTTATGCGTGACAAACGGAAAATTTTCAAGCATTAATTTAATAATAAATGTCAATTTATTATTATTGGAGTAGTTAAATAAGCATATCTGAACTTACGCGATTATTTCGGGAAGCTATCCCGCATACTGTAGTTTACAGTGACCACTAAAACTAATTAAATTTTCAGAAAATGTGAAATATTCATTTGCTGATAATTACTGATTTGTTACGTATCAAAACGAGAAGCTATCTTGATTTTACTGAAAAATAACCACACACGTACCGACACTACAGTAGATATGGTTCAAGTCAAATAAATATATTTCTAAGAATAATATTTTATTATTATTTTGATAAAAATGTCAATAAAAAATTTATTTTGTGAGTACGTGTCCAGAAACATCAAACCGGGACTTTACGGAACACATTAAGCTCCATCGACACACGATATACAACACGAAGTATCAAAAAATACTCCCAGTTTGAAATAGTTTTACCGCCCATATGCAAGATAAGAACAAAAGTCTTACAAGTTTAACTTATTCTACATCATCAAATTTAGTTTCTTATATCACCACTTCACACACACTCCTACACATACATGTTATTAAAACTCACGAACCACCAGAAATTTTAAGATCTTTCATTTGTGTTTGAAGTTTGACAAATTTAAGTTGTACTTTCAAGAGTTTTGGGTCATTTGGAGCATACTTTGGGTGATTTGGAAACAATTTGGGTTTGTTCTTAGTCTTCTCATACTCGACATCTTCAAGACTTTGTAAGTCTTTTATAAATCTTTGAACCACTTGTACTATTACATGTTATTACGTCATTAAATGAAGATATAAGGCGTTATTTGTACACAATTTGGTATTTGAATAAACTACATGTTCTTGACATACCAAATGAAGATATAAGTTGCTTATGAGGTATTTTAAATTCTAATAAGCTAATGAGGTATTTGTACACAATAAGCTAATGAGGTATTTGTACACAATATGAACCCATTAGCTCGTTTTAAGCCGAATTCAAATAATTGTTTTTAGCTCGTTTTTAGTTCGCGTTTATCTTTTAGTATATCAGTTAAGATCAATAAATAAGCACTATGTCAAATAAGCTCATATAAGCTGAAATTCATTGGGCTCGGCCCAATTGACGTCGACACCAACAAAATCCCAAGTCCAAAATCAAAAACCTAATAAGCTAAAAAAATTAAACACTTTCACCACTAGAGCCAAAATTTAAGTTGTTTCAAACCTTATACCTCGTTTGTTATATTTTTGCTCGAACATGCTATAAAAATTGAATGAGTACTTTATTAAACCGAAGACTAGGAAATAGTCCTAGCTCATTTTGTATGTTCATTATATTATGTTTTAAAGTCACTAATTCCTACACAAGCCAAACAACACAGTTTCATACACAATTCATATGTGGGTCGACTACATATACGTACAAGACACATGTAACTCTTTAAGTTTCAAATTTATTTTTACACACTTAAGCAAGATTCAATTATATGAAAATAATAGAATATGATAGTACAAAGATTGAAAGACTTTAAAGAACCTTGCAAAATTTGTATATGTATGACGAGTACAGTTTTTGTATGTCAAGAACATGTAGTTTATTCAAATACCAAATTGTGTACAAATAACGCCTTATATCTTCATTTAATGACGTAATAACATGTAATAGTACAAGTGGTTCAAAGATTTATAAAAGACTTACAAAGTGTTGAAGATGTCGAGTATGAGAAGACTAAGAACAAACCCAAATTGTTTCCAAATCACCCAAAGTATGCTCCAAATAACCCAAAACTCTTGAAAGTACAACTTAAATTTGTCAAAACTCTTGAAAGCTCACGGCCCAATAGTGATTCCGAGGTGCTTATTTGGTTGCCAACTTATTTTTTTGCCTTATATTAGCTTATTAGAATTTAAAATACGTCACGTAATGAAAATTAAACGCTTTTGGGCTTTATTTGGCCCAACGGGCCCAAACCTCGACTTAATTGGACTACACGACCCAAGTGGCGTTTTGTTGACTTTTTAGCGACCATTGATTATTTTACGGCTAAACGTTAACCTTTTAAACGTATTATAAACTTGAATTATGAAAGTGATACTCTAATAGTAAACGTGACGGTAGATATATATAAGCTTAAAAATATACTTTTAGACTAAGTAGTAAACATTGATACTGTTGAAATTGATTATGAGATAATTTTTGCAACACGTGAGAAATTGGAAGACTTATATTTACGAACAGGTCATGCTTGATTTTTCTAAAATTTCGTCACTTAGATTATTTTTTGTGAAAGCCAACTAAAAGACGAGAAATAATATTTTGAGAATTAAAAATATTATTTTTTCAATTAATAGTTATGATTGCATGAAACTTATGAAGATATATTTATATATATACTTATACTTATAACTTTACTTGTTAGGATCGTATATTTTATGTTGTTTAGATGATTCGGGTGGTCTACGATTGTGATTAAACAAGTGAGCCATTAGAGAGATGAAGAGAGTAGAGAAGGTGTTTTCTAGAGAGAGAAATAACAAAAGGAGAAGGTTAGATTATGAGAAAAGCACCACCCTTCCTTTTGTGGGAAGGGTATTTATAGTTACAGACTAAACGACCTCCTGACGGCCTGTGGATCAGGTATACAGTGGGTAAAGACCCGTCCTTCCTCCACGGTGTTACACTATGCTAAACTAGGATAATGACTAACTAACAAACATGTAAATAACAATATGTCTACGAGTTAACTTATGCTAGATAATAGTTGGGGTGACCGACACTTCACTATGGAATTTCTAATTCCTAACAATCTCCCACTAAGGGAGGTCACCCCATGTTTTACATTTCGAATCCAAGCATTCTATTTTGTCTTCTGTTCTGAGCTCGTAGACTTCAATTCTTCAATGTCCGCATTCTTTGTGCTTTAATAGCGATTCTTCAAAGTCTGATAATTTTGTACTTTCAGTGAAGGTCTTTGAGCTGATCCACATCTTGATGATCTTCGAGCTTTCTTTGAGATCATCAGCCACAGTAATCTTTGGATCACCCTTTATTGTGTTGCCATCATGTGATGTTGTGACGTTTGGACCGACATGCTCAAACTTTTGAATCATGACATCTTTCTATCAAAGTAGCGGAAGCTTTCATCGGTTCATGATATTTTGCGCCAGCCAGAAGTAAGCATAGTATAAAATATCGAGCTGTGTTATGTAGATATGCACAAGTCATGATTTCTTCAATTAAGTGTGGATACTGCGGATTACGCGCTGATTGATTCTCCTTCGGATACCGCAAACCGTCCAAATGTACCGCAAACAACGCTAGTTGTTAAAACACACCTAAAGTGTCTTTGATCACTTTCGTTGAATTGAGGTACACGCCCACGTTCCTCGTTGATCACTACAAGTACCGCCGTGATCAGTATAATTCAAGAATCTCCTTGACGGTTTCGCATAGATCTAGCTGTTCTCAAACCGGAACATCTCAAAGAAGACAACACGGAGTGAGTGAACCAACTAATTGAGATTCACCGATTGATGAAAAATTGATTTGAAAACAATCGCGTATTGCTTAGAAGAAAAGAGTTTTGCAATATAAGGGTTTTGAGAGAAAGATCAATTTTCAATCAAAAATACCTTTTGTATTTGAAAGAGAATACACATTCGACGTGCTAGAGAAAAGAAGAGATTCACACATCGAACGATTTTTCCAAAAGTATTTTTTCAATCAAAGATACTTTTTGTGTTTGAAAATCACGAGTACACATTCGATGTGCTAGAGAAAAGAAGATTTGCACATCGAACGGTTTTTCCAAAAGTATTCGTCAATTCATTTCCTTGACCAAGGTTGATTCAAGAATGAATCGCCCATCACGCTTTCCGCTTGTCACAAGCTTGATCTTTCGAGAAGATCTCACATGTCACCCACCAATAGCTTGTTAGATGTTGGCTCTAGAAGGATTTCCATCTTCATCGTGAATATTTTACATATCACTCAGATGTTCTGGCAATACCACAAGGATAATGCGTAGGACTCTTAAATATATACTTACTTTCCACATTGTGTGAAACAGCAAGTCTTTATTAATTTTGTGTCCTAATGAGATATTGTGGACGATCTCTTGGCTCTAGACTCAATTGTACACATTTGGTTCCTATGCCGGAGACTAGGGAGAGGGTCTCCTTCTTCAATATCAACAATCTCTAAGAGAAAGTCGATAGATTATGTAGGTACCCCGTGAGAATGAAACAAGCCCTTTTAAGAGGAACTTGAGTAGCTTGGAAGTTAGGTGCGTCACGGGTCCATGACGTCTTGTCTTCAATACGGCGTTACCTTGGTAACAACCAGTGCATATGTATTGAACGGTTTTACGCCAAGGTTGAATTATTGGAGGGCTATTTATTTTCACCCTTTTCACATTCATTTATTTTTCATTCTTCAACCCCTTCAGTGCTTACCGAGACTTCATTACTAGAACCTTGTTGGGTTTATTCCAGTTCTAACTCTATCTCAGTCTGCACTCTTCCCATATTCTCATTTCTCTCCTTTTTTTCATCATACCTATGGACTCTACACTATCTAGTGGATTATCCCTGGGTAGATCCCTCCGGCTCTGGCGGGATCGTGGGAACGAATACCTAACCTAACCATCCTTATAACACCATGCATAAAGTAAATTGGTCGATCTTTTGGTATTGTTTTTTCCTTCTTGAAACCATTTGGAAAATCAATCAAGGTACTTGTGATATAAAATCAACGCATTTTGTACCTCAATTGTTTTGATCATTTATAAATGCTCCCCCTCAACATGTGCATATGATTTTGAAATTGTTTCGCACATGGAGGCAAGAGTTCTTTGAAATATATTCTTGATCACAATATCCATGGAAAAAGCCATTTGATTTTCTCGGTAAATTCTCCCCCTCAATATGTGCATTGGATATTTGAAAATCATTTTGCACATAGAGGCAAGAGTTCTTTTGAAGGGGGAGTGTGATTTAGGATTTGATGATGTTGTGTTAGGTTAGTAGTTGTTGTATGTTTTGATTAAACATATCAATCCGAATGGATTTTTATTTTGGATTTGTGACTTGTGATGTTGTAAAGCTGAAGTTACATAAGAGAGTCGTTGGTATTTTGTTATGTGGTCAAGGACAAATAGTCAAGGTCTTCATCTTCATCTCATTTTCTGTCAAACCGCACCAGTAGTTGAGTCAAGTCGCATCCATGGTTTTGTATCAAGTCGCTTCCCTGTGTTGCAAGTAAACTTGACTTGAGTTGACTCAAAAGTCAACTCGCTTTTATACACAACTCACATACAATTATGCCAGTACACAGCTCGCATTTTTATCAGATTAGACAACTTGTTGGGAATAAAGCTATGATTACCACGATAAGCTTGTGAAGACAACTGTTGAAAAATGCATAGCATCAAGGAAACACATTACCATTGCTAGTACAATATTACCACTTGCTATTAGGATAATTGTTATGTATTAGGTGTATAGATAAGTATTGAAAAGATCTTGTGTATATTCTATATAGTTAGCATTATACTTATCTTGTAAAGGACTCCTTGTGCTATAAAAGGAGGTTCTAGGTCATTGTTCTATAGTACGTAAGCTTCAAGGTGTAACCCTAGTGATAAGCAAGATCACTCGTATTATTCTTAATAATATTGAAGCTTTGTGTTATATTGTTCTCACTTACATTACATCATATAATTCATCTTCTAAGTATTACTAAGTATATTCCGCTTGCTTATTAATATAATTCAAAGTATCACTAACACAAGGTGTGTGTTTAGATCCATCAAGTGGTATCCAGTGAAGGTTCTGATACTTTGATTTAGAAGATCCAAGGAATAAGCTTAACCAACTCACTCAAATCAATGGAGATGGAAAACCAGTCCAACTCTGCTCCAAGGATTCCTAAGCTCAAACTTAATGAGTTTGAGATGTGGAGGATAATGATTGAGCAATACTTTCTCATACAAGACTATGCTCTATGGAAGATCATCTTAACTGGTGATTCTTTCAAGTCATCAAGAAAAGTTGGTGACCGAAGTTGTTGATTTATGTACACGAGACTAATGATGAAAGATCATAGAAGAAGAAGAATGACCGAAAGGCCAGAAGTTTGTTACTAATGACTCTTCTAAAGACCGATCATTGCTTTGACAAATTCAAGACAACAAAGAACTTTTTGAAGAGATTTGCTTAGTTTTTTGTGGCAATGATGCTACAAAGAAGACTCAAAAGACATTGTTGAAGCAAAGTTATGAAAACTTCTATGCTTCAAGCAATGACTCACTTGACATCTTCACCAAACTCCGAGAAGATTATGCACAACCCGTGTTTGGAATTGAGGTAGAAAAGGAAGACCTCAATTTGAAGTTTCTAAGAAGTTTGCACTGTGAGTTTCATACTAATGTTCTGATCAGGAAAATAAACCGAGAGATTGAAACTATGAAGCTAAATAATCTTTACAACAACTGAAACTTATTGAACAAAAGATTGAAAAGGCAGACTTGGTACAAACTCTAGCAGACTTGGCATTGTTGTCAACCTCTGTTGATAGTGATGATTCTAAAGATGACAATGATGATGATTTTGCCACTACTGGTTCTACAGTTTCCACTGGTAATTCTAGTGTTACCACTGCAGGTTCAAAGAAGAAGGTTGTTGGTATTGGAGATCCTACCTTTTATGCTTTTATCTCCACTCAAGTTAGTGGCTCTATATTAACTCATGAAGACATGGAGCAAATTGATGAAGATGATTTGGAGGAGATGGATATAAAGTGGCAAAATGAATCTTAGCATGAGGGCTAGGAAATTCTACAAGAAGAGAACTGGCAAGCCATTCACATGGTGGAAGCTGGGGTTCGATAAAAGAAAGGAATGTTTCAATTGTCACAAGTTGGGGCATTTTGCTAGAAATCAGAGACCAAGAAAGAGGACAATAGGTCTACTTGGTACAAGCAAAAAAAGAACCAATTGTGTTAGAAACCAAAGGCAATCTTTGAAATTGATGGTGTGAGCTATGATTGGAGTTTCATGGTGATGGACAAGAGGAACAACAACAGAATCTTTTGCTCTTGTGTCTCTGAGAACATGCTCTCATGGTTTTTAAAACTCACGAGGTACAAAACTTTGAAAGTTGTTCTAAAACATGTAGGGCTTCTAGAGAATGTGAAAGGCTTAATGAATCTTATGAAAACTGTAACATATTGGATTTCATAAACACACTAAACCATAACCAAGATAGGCGTATACTTAAGGTTTTAGAGAGAGTTAGAGGTTTGGGAACTTAGTGAGAGAAAATGAAAGTATTATTATGAGCTCCAACTCTCTACCTTGGGAGTTAGAGAGTATTTATAGTTCTTACATAAATGCCACCTACGGTACGTGGATCGGGGCATACAGTGGGTAAAGACCGTCCGTCCTCCATTGTTACTAACTAAATACTACTTAACATTAAATAATCTACGACTCGAGCTTTCTAGCGATTACATATACTTGAGGTGACGACTATTTAATACTGGATTTTCTAAATCCTAACAATCTCCCCCTAAAGGAGGTCACCTCAAAAATACATTGAATACAAACAGATATTACAATAAGATTGTTCTTGGATTCTTGTCAAAGTTCTTTGCTCTGCATCTCGTAGTCATTGATTCTTCATTTTTGCATGTTTGGTTAATCCAAGTGGAGGTCTTTATCGATCCAGTGATAATGAGTTTTGAGGCGGCTTTGAGATCATCGGCTATCATAAATCTCGACTCATCCATTGTGGTGTTGGTATTATGTGATGTTGTGACATTTGGACCGACATGCTCACATTATGGATCATGATTTCTTCTCATCAGAGTAGCGGAAGCTTTCGTTGATTCATGATATTGGCGGCATCGTAGCGAAGCATGGAGTGAAAATATCAGAGTCATTGATGCACTAATCATGATTTCTTTAGAAATGAATGTGTTGTGTGAGCATGCGGCTATGAATTGACCGCTTCATTACGATCATTTGCAAGCGTCGGGTGCACGCATACAACAGTTAGCAATAAAGCGCGCGAAAGTGTCTTTGATCACTTTCGTTGAATTGAGGTACAAGGCCCACGGTTCCCCGTTGATCATTACAAGTATCTGCACTGTGATCGAGGTATAATTCGAAGAATTTCCTTGGCAGGGTTTAGCATTTTACTAAATTTGTTCTCAAACGGAGCGTCTCAAAGACAACAGGTGAGTGAACGGCGAATTGAGATTCACTGATTGATGAAAAGAGATTTGAACAACAATCGTGTATTGCTCAATAGAAATTGTTTTGCAATACAAAGAAGGTTTTAATGAAAATCAATTATCAATCATAAACACCTTTTATATTGAAATATGAGTACCGCGGTCGATGTGCTAAAGAAAAGATTTTTTAAGCACAACGACCGGTTTTCAAAGGTATCCGTCAATCCATAACTTGAACCAGGATTGATTCAAAAAATTGAATCTCCCCATTGTTTACGTTCGGTTGTCACATGGTTGATCTATTGGATAGATCTCACATGCCACCCAGGAGCTTCTTGTTTGATGTTGGCTCGAGAGGCTTTCCATCTTCATTGTGAATATGTTTGCATATCTTTCGGATGTTACGGCAATACCACAAGGATAATGCGTAGGACTCATAAGATATAATCTCTCTTTCCACATTGTGTGAAACAGAGAGTCTTCATTGAAAGTGTCCTAAAGAGATTTATTTGATGATCTCGTGGCTCTAGACTCAATAGTGCACATTTGGTTCCTATCTGGAGACTAGGGAGAGGGTCTCCTTCTTCAATATCAACAAACTCTAAGAGAAAGTCGATAGATAATGTCGGTTCCCGTGAGAATGAAACAAGTCCTTTTAAGAGGAACTTGAGTGGTTTGGGAAGTTGTAGTGCGGTCGTCCTTTGGGTCCATGACGTCTTGTCTTCAATACCGATGTTACCTTGGTAACTACCAGTAGCATATGAATTGAACCGGTTTCGCCCTAAGGTTGAAATAATGGAGGGCTATTTCATTTCTTTTTCATTCTTCAACCCCTTTAGTGCTTACCAAGACTTCATAACTAGAGCCTTGTTGGGTTTATTCGATTACTAGCTCGATCTCGATCCGCACTCTTCCCATATCTCACTTTTCTCCTTTTTCATCATACCTAAGGACTTCTACACTATCTAGTGGATTGTCCCTAGGTAGATCCCTCGGTTCGGCGGATCATGGGAAAAATACCTAACCTTATCATCCTTATATCACCATACATAAAGTAAATTTGGTCGGTCTATTTGGTATTGTTCATTTGCCATTGGAACCAATTGAAAACCATTTGAAAATCAATCCAGATACTTGTGATATATTATCAAAGCATTTTGTACCTGAATTGTTTTTGATAATTTTAGAAAAGAGCTCCCCCTCAACATGTGCATCATGTATTTGAAATCGTTTTGGCACACGGAGGCAAGAGGAAAAATTAACTTCTTTGATTACCATTTTCTAAAAATATCAACATCACTTCCCTGATCAAATCAAGTAGATAAAGCATATTGAGGAAGGATGAGGTTTTCATAAATTTGCTCCCCCTCAATATGTGCCTCGAGGTTTGAAAGAGTTTTGCACATATTAGAAGGAATATGCACTTAGATACAAATCAATCACGTTTCAATTCTTTGTGGTTTAAAATAGATGCTCCCCCTCAACATGTGCATGGAAAATTTGAAATCGTTTGGCACATGTGGGGAGGAAAGCTTGCTAAACACTTATTAAACCATTTATCAAATTATCAGTTTAAATCCAATTTAAATCACAAATTCTCCCCCGATCACAATTTTCAAATCCTTTGTGATTTGTGATCTCTAGGAATTAAATTGATTTTGAGAGCTTTTGAGGAGAATTGTGACTTGATTATGAAAATATTTTAACTAATAAGGATCGGATTTTGAAACTTTACACTCCATTGATTAAACATGCATGAATATCTTTTTGAAAACAATTGTATATCGAACAACCTTTTGATTTAATTGAAATCATTCTCCCCTCATCAATGATGACATAAGTTGTTGATTGAGAGATAGATATTTTGACAAACGTTAAGTCTGGATGATTTTCAAAAATAGAGTTCAAGTTATTTAACAAATCAATTAGTTTTCATTAGATGGTAAGTAATTGTTTTAAAGAATCAGAGCATGAGTTTTGAAAGGCACGATAAAGCATGGCTCTATTCTTTCTTTGAAAAACGGGTTACTGCCTGAAATGACAATAAACCATTGTTTCATTTTCTCTCTCTCTCTTTTTTTTTAAAACATTCGAAAAATATCTAAAGTCCCGTGTCATTCTTTGAATGACAACACAAAGACCGTAGATATTTTTGAATTTGAGAAAAACATGACAAAATGACAATATTTTTTGAAATTTTTCAAGATTTTTCAGATTTTTATGGATTTTTGAAGGTTTTATATTTTTCTATTTTCTTTTTGAAGGTTTTGAAATTTTGTATTTTGCTTTTTGAATAAATATTTACAAGATATGGATGAAGAAAGACCTTTACTCCTCGTCTTCCTCTTGAAGGCGTTTGAGTGTTTCCGGTTGAAGACTCTTTAGACCAAGTCGGAAGGAGGATAAACTCAAAAGCGTTCTCTAGGAAGAGCTTTTGGTGAAGATGTACGCTAGCGGTATTCGATCCTCACAAAATAAAGTTCCACCACACCTTTTCCACTTGTTCCTGATGAAATGATGTCGAATGTCGATGTGTTTTGCTCTTGAGTGTTGAACGTTGTTGCATGAGAGCAATAGCACTTTTATTATCACAGTACAGAGGGATTTTGTTGAATTCAAAGCCATAGTTCGATAATTGGGATCTCATCCATAGGATTTGAGCACAACAAGATGACATGGCTATGTATTCAGCCTCTGTAGAGGAAATAGAAGTACTCATTTGCTTCTTTGAAGAGCATCTCACAAGCTTATCACCCAAAGCTGAGCACCTCGGGCGTGCTTCGGCGTGTATCTTGACATCTGCATGATCGGCATCGCATAGGTTGTTAGTGACATACGGTGTCCCGGTGTACCAAAGTCCCATATTGATGGTTCCTTGGAGATACCGAAAGACCCGTTTAACCGCTTCAAGGCGATTTTGGTAGGCTTAGCGATATCTAACACATGCAAGCGGCGAACAAGATATGCGGTTCTGGCAGGTGTGAGGTACATCGGGATCCATCATACTACGATATTTCGTTTGGTCTACCATGATCCCTGAGTGGTCCTCATCGGTTTAGTACGTTCATCATGGGTGTAAGCCAGGTCACTGAATCAAATCCAAATTTCTTTAAAATCTCATTTGCATATTTAGATTGATTTATAAAAATGCCTCAGGGACTTTGTGAAATTTGTAATCCCAAGAAAAATGACATTTGTCCCATCATTGACATTTGAAATTTGGAACCCATTTCATTTGAAAAAAGATCACATTCATTGGGGTCAGTCGAGGCAAAAATAATATCATCAACATATATTTGAACTTGAATTAAATGTTTGCACGACTTTACGGTGAACAATGTGGATCAACTGCTCCTTTGCTGAATCCAGTTGATAGAAGAAACTTTGATAGCGTATCATACCATGCCCTTGGAGCTTGCTTCAAACCGTAAAGAAACTTCTTCAAGCGATAAGCGTGAGTAGGATGCTCTGATTCACAAAGCCAGGGTTGGTGACGTAACGACTTCTTTAAGATCTCCGTTTAGAAAAGCCGTCTTTACATCCATCTGATAGACTACCATGTTCTTACTTGCTGCATTAGCCAAAAAGATTCGATTGCCTCGATCGAGCAACTGAGCAAAAGATTCTTCAAAGTCAATACCCTCCTCTTGGCGGTATCCTTTAGCAACTAATCGAGCCTTGTTCTTTAACACATCACCATGCTCATCAAGTTTCACTTTGAAGATCCATTTTAGAAAAATGATCATAGCACACTCGGGCGGTACTAATTCCCATACATCAAGTCGATCAAACTCATGAATTTCTTCTTGCATGGCATTGAACCGGCTATCTTCATTCATGGCAGTTTTAACATCTTTTGGTTCGATCTTAGAGAGTCTGGAGTTGAAGAAGCACCATAAGGCATCGGTTGCAAGTTGTTTCCGTGTGGATCTTGGGCGAGAGGATTTCCAATGATGTTGTCTAATGGATGATCATGAGTCCATTTCCTAAGGTGTTCATGTGGTTGTTGTTGAGGCGGCGTAGCGAGTCGATGTCTCGATGAAGATGGTTCGATGATGATGATTCGGAGCAAATATGTTTTCAAATGGAGCATCTTGAGGGGTAGCAAAGGGATTCTCCATCATTGATGCGAAAACATTTCCATGATGTACATTTGATGATTGATGATTTGTTGATGAGACGAGTGATCATTGGCGGTTCTTGACTTAATGATATTGAAGCGAAGGGTTGACTTCATTGCAGGGATAGGAGCAGCCTCGTTGATGGAATTGACATTTCATTAGCATTTGGCTCATAGTGTTCATCAAACATTGGATCAAACAATTTCTTTAAATCATCTTCAGATGGTGGTACATATGGAGTTCTTGGTGAGGATTTGAAATGAGAGTAACTGATAGGACTACTTGATGAAAGTTGAATCTTGGTCAAGCTGGTTTGTCCAGAGCCATTTGACGGTCGACTCATCGAGCGTAGCGTGAATTGTTTCCATGATATTCGGGTTCTCTTGTTGTAGATTCGGTAACCCTTCTTGTTTGGTGCATAACCAAACAAAACTCCAATATCTGCCTTTGCTCTTAATTTACCTAAATCTTGACCGTCATTAGTTGGATAGCACAATGCACCAAACACACGAAAGGTAGGAGATTAGGTTTTCGTTTATGAACAAGTTCATATGGAGTTTTCCATGAGAGGTGTGAATAGGGAGCGATTTTGGGTGTAGCATGCGGTGGCAATGGCTTCAGCCATAGAAACATTGGAACCTTTGAATAAATTAGCATTGTTCTTGCGGCTTCCACAAGAGTTCGATTTCGTATTTCAACTACACCGTTCGTTGAGGAGTTAGTGGAACACTTCTTTGATGGTGATTCCAACACTTTCATAAAATTCACTTAAGTCTTTGTTAACAAACTCGTTCCATTATGCGTTCGAATATTCTAACATATTGTTGAGTCGAACTTGTAGCTGTTTGATTAGTTTGATGATGACATCTGGAGTTTCATCCTTTGTCCTCAAAAACTTTACCCAAGTAAATCGAGAGTAGTCATCAACAACTACTATAATGTATTTCTTCCCATTTATCGTTTGCACTCTCATTGGTCCGCACAAATCCATATGAAGGGTATGAAGAACTTCCATTATTGAGTTTGTGGGTTTTGGTTTATGGGCATATTTCGTGCTTTTTCCCAATTGGCATCTTGAACAAAGATGATCTTTTCATACTTTAGTCAGGGTAAACCTCAACTAAGTCCTTTACGGAAAGATTGTTTATGGTGCCAAAGTTCAAGTGATTGAGGCAGCGATGCCATAACCATGACTTTGTTTTGGAAGCCTTTGACAACAAGCGAGATGGGAAGACTTCATCATATCTTCGATAGAGATGGTGTATAGATTTGAACCACGAGTTCCTCTTAATAGTTCCACACCATCAAGTTCTCTAACGAAACAAGTATGTTTTCTAAAGGCCACTTCTAGATCAGAATCACGGAATTGACCAACAGAAAACAAATTATGACCAAGACCTTCCACATAATATACCCGGAGATTACACTTTTGCCAACTACATAATCACCATAACCCATAATTGCTCCAAAATGATCGTTCTCGAATCTAACAGTCCGATGAATTTTCACAAAAGTTCATGAGCAGCGACGGTCTCGGTCATATGCTTGGAGCGGCTGAGTCCAGTACCCGCGAGCGATTTGAACGATCTGCGGTTGAACCGAGACAAGAATGGATAAGCGGATAATTGGGATCCCCATGCAAGAATGGGTTCCACTTGGTTAATAAACGATGATTGGAACACCCACATCGGAAGTAGAAACAATGGAATCATTAGAAATAGATGCAATGCTAGTGTCCATATTTGACCTATTCAAAGTATGTTCACTTCTTAAGGGAATAGTTCTACCAGTAGGCATCCATTTTCTAGTGGGCATTGACTTAGCAAATTTATGGCAAAACTCATTAACTTACGCCCAATAGGTATCCATTGATAACCTATCTTACTAAATGTTCTTCCTGTGGGTTTCCACTATTTTTCTAACTTTCTTTCGCCTTTGCCTTTTAGCCTTCTTAGCTTGATTTTTAGCATTAACAATTTTATATTTACAGACATTAGACAAATCATTCACACCACATTCATGATTAGTAACGAAACCATAATCATCATTACATGTTTTGCCAAAGTAGCGAGAATTGAATTAATTCTGATGCGCTTAAAGCTAATACTAGAATCAACACGATTCGTTTTATTCAACTCAAACTTAATATTCCTAGGGTGATCTTCTACACTCTTCCAATGCACATTCTTAGCTTGCGAGGTCCTATCATGCTTGGTATTGCTTGGAGGCTTTGACCCGCTTGCTTTAATGTCCTTGATTACTCTGTAGAGAATTATGGGAACATTAGTTGGTTGATCTACTTTTTGCATTCTTGAACTAGATGTGCAGGGATCTGAACTACTTGAAGGCATTAGTGTTCACTTTCTTAAGCGGGGCATAGAATGGTTTGTATGCTTGGCACTAGGCATAGAACAAGGCATCACGGCTTTACCTTTTGCACCTAAGGATTTAGGACATGTTGCAATTAAATATTCTAGTAGCTCTTGAGATCGTTTGGCACGGATGCAAGCAAACCTAATTTCTCTATCAAGAGGTTTATTAATGAAATCCTCTTTCACAATCTCACGGAGACATTCTAGACTATCCTTAAGGTGAGCACAATAGTTATGAAACAGAAGTTCATTAGTCCTAAGATGAGGAGGAATATATTTAAGATCCTGATATATATTTGATCTGAGGATGACTTTGATGCAACATTCTCATTAAAACAAGTGGCGGTTCCCTTTTTCACGACTCTCGATTCTCAATTTCTTTTTGTAAAGACGTTATTTTTCATTGTTTTTGTCACGGTGACTTTCATTGAATCATATAACTCTTTAAAGTGTCGTTTAACTTTTCATTTTCTTCTAGAAAACTCTCGTTTTCCTTTTGTAAAGCATTAACTAAGTTTTGAAGATGAAAAGTTTGAGAATCCTGAGAATCTAAAGGAGGAGGCATTTGGGAGCGATCACATTGTTCTTTTCACCCTTTAATTGAGAGATTTGGGCTTTCAACTTTCAGATCGTGTTACAATGAGCTTGAATCGTTCATCACGTTTGTTAATTTCAAAAGCGCATCAAATTCAGGAGCATCCCAGGATGTCTTGATATTTGAGGTTTTAACATTTTCTTTCAGATGTTGATATTTTAATTTAAATCAAAATGCTCAACTTCTAATTTAGAAAATGTTTCACCAAATTATCATGATCATCTGTTCAATTTTATCATGCAGTTTAGAGTTAGTTTTTTCAAGCTCAATGACACGATCATGGGAGACTTTCTGAGCAACAGATAATTCATGAAATTGAGAAGCATTAATGGAACAATTTGTAGCAATGTAAAACACATCTTGAGTAATACATTTAGAAATAAGATTCTCATTCAATGTATGCAAGTTCTTCCTCTCAATCTCATTATATTTTAATTCTGCTCATAGTCACTAACCTCAACTATCATTGCATCAAATTCCTTTTCCATTTCTTTATATCTCGAATCCATCCCTTTTAAGACTCTCAAATTGATCTTTTAGTTGTTTAAAGAAAGGCATGACCTCAGTTAAATAGCATTCTTTAGTTTGCTCGTAACCCCTTTCCCCTTGATTATCGGTGGGTGTGATCCTTTTCTTACAAGTTTTCTCAGAATCAACAAATAGTTGAAAAATAACATATTGAGTGATTAAGGTCTTGCTTTTAGTGGCAATAGTTCTAGGAACTAAATGCATTAGTTTATTTGGAGGATACACGATCTTTGAAGGCATTTTCTAAAAGGAGGGTTTGTTACAACAAGATTCTCTGCTTTTTGCTTATCTAAATCCTTTTTCGAGAACACTTGTTGAGTGTTAACAAAGTTTGAGGCTTAAACTTGTTCAAGGAAATCCAATTTTCCTTTTGTAATCATGGGGTTTGATCGTTATGTTATTCTCTTTACATTCAGGATCTTCTAGCTTCTTATTCATTTTCTCCTAGATGCATCATCTAATTTTCTATCTTCCTCGATTGCACTCAACGCAACTAGGTTTTTGTCTAGGTTTAAGAATCTCATTACCATCATAGATTACATTATGAGCAGCTCTAGCCTTTTAACAACCTGAGTTAGGTTCCTCAACAAGGGAATGCTATGCTTATAAGCAAAACTCTATGCTTAGTGATCAAGTGGCAGATCGAATGGTATTCCTTGCGTGCAACTTATTTTCAAGCTTGTTTTTCAAAGTTTTAGATTGGAAAAATCATTCAAAAGTTTTGATTCCTTAGCATTGAATTCTTGCTTAAGCATTTTAACATTTTCTTGAAGTTCTTGTTTTTGCTTAGCGGTTTTAGAAAGCTTTTCTTGTAAGGAGTTTAACTCTTGTTTTAATACTTCTTCTCTAAAATTACTTTTTCTAATAATTATACGCATTTGGTCATCCATTTCACCTCACGAGTGGTTAACTCAAACTTAGCACGTTGTTCATAAATAGCAACTTGTTCTTTATAGGCATTTAGTTCAGAGATAACAGAATCATCAGGGCACATGCGATGTATTCATCAAAATATAGTCATCATTGATAGGGAAGATGCATCACTTGGTACAATTTCACTTTCACTTTGTATCACATATTGATCATATGGGACAATATTATTACCCATCATCAATATCTGATTCATAAGTTTCAAGATTTTGTACTTTATTATGCATCTTTTGCTCATCAACATCATCATATAGTTTTAATACCTCAGAAATGATTTTGTCTTTGGATGGACCACTTTTGTGGTGGTGAGACCTTTGGAGACCATTGGAGAGATGCTAGCCATGAAGATTGTTTAGGCGTGGGTTCATCATCGACATCAGAGTCAAATGCATCACAATCTGCTACTTGAAATGCATTTTGATGATTATGACCTATCTCCTGAATTGGCTGTTCATCAACATCACATCATAGGTTTGGCATTTCCCTCAGCAAGAAACAACAACTCCTCTTCATCCAAAGCTGCTCCATTATCATGAGCTTGCACAAGTAACATCTTGTCTCTGAGTATTCGCATGCATTGGGCGTTTTGGAGATGTGAGTTCTAGCAATATGTCCCTCACCACCACAGTTGTAGCACTTAATTGGCTTTGCTTGACCTTGATTCCCATTCCTTTCCCTATTCTGATTTACCCCATATCCTCTACCAACCCATCCCTTCCCTGACCATCCTTCTTCTTCTCTTCGAGTGGTTGCACCATAACCTTTCCATCTCGACAACAGCATGATTGTGTAGATTGGATGGTTCGATCTCATTGTTAGTTGAAGTTGTTGGTATGTGGGAGAGGGTCATTTTGTTTAACCATAAGAGCCAGTTGATTAATGAAGTGTTCCATGGTGTGCATCGGCATCGACTTGCTTGAACCTCGGATCAAGAATGAGTTTGTGATTACCATTACCCGTGGGTATGACTTGAGATGCTTTGGTAGTAATACCAATATTGGTGTAGAAGGCTGTTGAGTCATTTGAAACTTGTTTCTCCCGGTTGGTTTTGAACTGTTCTAGAATCCTTTTTTCAAACATAGCATGTCTCTCATTCTGAAGAAGGAAGGCATAGAGTTGCTCATAGTTTGTGTTCTTCAATCCTTTGGTTAGCTTCACAGAGGTGACAAACTTGTGCCATTAGGGATTCATGTTGTTCACAAACTTTGAGTTCAACTGAATGTTTGGCATAGTCATTTGATGTTCCTCATGTCATTCACAAGCTTATGGAATCTCACGTAGTACTCATAGACACTCTCATCCGGTTTCATCTTGAAGTGCTCAAATTCATCATAGAGTTGTGATTCTCTGTCTTCCGGTTAATTGAACTGAGAAGCATCTTGACATTATCCCAAACGCCTTGGCCGGTGTTGTGATTGATAAGCTTGTAGATGTCTTTGGAAGACCTTGAGTATGATGTTTGAAGCCCGATATCAACATCGAATCTCTTTTCTCCTTATCAGAGCTCATCATACGTCTTTGGTCTGTCAATCCAAGATCATTGTTCCATCTGCGATATCAATTATGTCTCTTGTAGTCTCAATTTGATAAGGTCCTTCATCAATGGATTTGAGAATGTTGACTCCATTTTCCTTTCCAAGGCGATTACAATCGATTCGTTGAGCCCAAGAGTCGTAGTCGGTTCGTCAAGCATGGGTGGGCGAGTATCAGAACATTTGCTTGAACATCCTCGGCAACGATGGAGATGATTGTAGATCGTTGGTAGACATGTTAACAGATTACGGGTTTTATAACTCTATGATTAAACAGGAAATAGATTCTTTCACGGATTTTACTAAATCAAGAGAAA
>OU343219.1:88124189-88366850 GCA_910596185.1 Chrysanthemum makinoi | reverse complement strand
CCACATAAAATTTTCCCCACCAAAAGGCATATAAGTGTTATTTTTGATGAAATTTTCAATATCGAATATTGACCATTATCGAGTTTGTGGGAAGATTTCCATGAAAGAACATTTTGTGAACAAATATTTTTGCAAATACTCCCCTCAACATTAATACGAACTTTTGAGGTTTGAAAACATAAGGGGAAGTACTTGTTCTTTGAGCAAAACTTGAAAATGATTAAATTTTTGATAAGTTTTACTCAAAAGTAAAGAAGCTTTCACTCCTTTTAAGGATTGTGACAATGGCGTACCACAGGGTCTTTCATTACAAGTACGGGTTGTACATTGTATGTGTTCACAAGCCATTATGAATATACAATCAAACAATCCAAATAACAATCAAGATTTTAGGAGTACCAAACAAATTACTCAAGTAGACCCGAGTTCTCTCTTCACGTTGATATGTTGAAAATCGAGAAACTCTGTTTCCACCCACAAAGCCTCCAATCTCTGCATCTGATCCCGATTAAAAATCCTTTCATAAGCCTCTGTGATATCCTTTTAGCTTCCTTTTTTTTGTTCTTTCTTTTCCTTTGTATTCCACCTCTTCTTTGACCCAATACATGCCTTAATATCCTTTAACCGGTAAGCTAACCCATCTCTAACCATCTTCAACATGTGATCGCAGAACTTATGAATCTCTTCGAACGCCATGAAGCAATTATAGTGTAGTTCACTACGGTAAACAACTCCAAACTTAGGTTTCTTCACGATGGTGTACTGATAAAGTTGGTTGATGTTGGGAAAGTGTAACAACGGTTGTGTAAGGTTGATCTTCTTCTGGTATGATTCGACCGCAAGTTGGAGATCTTCAACACGTTCTCGAATCACCCTGCTTCGAATGAATATCAAAAGGGCTGTGATGTACTGAAGCTGAACATTCCTGGAGAATTATCTCATCCATCCTTGTACCTTAACAAGATACATGTCTTCGATGTCGTTTGACTTTGATTTCCTTCAAGAATGAATAACCCCATTTCGTAGCCAAAGAGACATTCATAATAGCAACGATCTTTTTATCACTATAAACCTCCTTGTTCGACCTTTGAACTTGGCAGCTACGATAATACAAAATTCTCCATGATGGCCAATGGTGAATTCCATACTTAGCATCAATATCGTAGTCCACCACTTTGTCAACGAACAGTTTGGTGGCCTCTTCCTCAATGGCTACATTGGTAGAGAAGATTGCAGCTGGAATATTGAAGGTTAGTGATGTAGCGTACTTCTTGCTGATGTCGCTACCGTGTTATAGAAACTCGAGGTCGTTGTTAAAGAAGAAGCGGTAAGGAATCTTTGGTTGCTCTAGTCAGCCAATGGTTGGTAGTGGTTTGGTCCAATCTGTGTAATACAGAGTGTTATCCTTTCTTGAGAAGTCGATGTTCGACTCGGGGTTTAGCCAGTCAATGTTGTTAGACATGGCCCGTGCAATGTTGTCGAGATGGTATTCGACTTCAATAGCACTGTTGGAACTGTCTTGCAGCAATTGGAACGCATCATTCTTGATCCGGCGTAGTTCCCCTTTCGTCATCTTCTTGACTTTAAACTTGTCCTGGATAATCTTGACTTGCTCCATAGTACGAATCTACCGGTTCTTGACCTTCCGGAAATCGAGGCGTTGCATCAACAAGCTTACTAAGCCATTCATACTCTTCCGTGTCACTAACCAGGAGACGACCGAATTAGATTTCTTTGATTTTGGCTTGGAGGAGGATCCCGGTTGTTGCTTGGAAGATGGTGGAGGTGATGGTTGTTGTTGGGGCTCATGATTTTCTTCGTCTTCACCACCGGTATATTGTAAATATCACCGGTTTTCTCCAATGGTGGTGGAGACTCAGTTTCTCGAGGTTTATCAGATGCAGGAGGTTGCTGAGTAGCCTGAGTAGTAGATGTGGTGGTGGTCTTTTACAGTGGTGATGGCATAGATGATGAAGTCTTTCCAGTTTTCTTTTGACGTTTAGCATTTGGGTCTTTGCATGTGTCATCATCATCTCTGTAACGCTTCTCTATACCAGCTGCTTCTTTGCATGTAGTCTTCAGTTGATGAGCAAGGAGAGCCTCAAGAAACTTCAATTCATCAGATGTGAGTGTCGAAGATCGAGCAGTCATCTGAGTTATCAACTGTGATAGTAGATCAGTTTCGGTTACATGAGGAGGCGGGACTGGTCGAGTCTGCATTGTCACCAGTGTTGTTGTAATTGTATGTCTGATTAGTGTTCTCAAAGTTGGATAAAGTTGTTTGGACAACATGTCTTTAGTTATTCCAAGGACATATTGTAGAAGGAACTGATGAGTATATTCCTTGATCTTCTCGTCCATTTCTCCTTGAATGTCTTTGTTCAGGAATATCTTAATCTGATCTCTCTCCTCAATGCCAGCAAGTTCAGTTTTCTATCTACCATACTACGTTTTCATGCTTTTTCACAGCTTTTTGGATCTTGGTCTTGGCTCGAGATGCCCATGTATCTGCAGTTTTCTTAACTGACTTGGATTATGATCTTGTTGTTGTATCTTTTGATGGTGGTGGAGATGAGTGGGATGATGATTCAGTTGTGGAGGGGTCATTGGGTTGCTCTGAGTGTTGCTCAGGATTGTGTTCAAGATTATCTTTGATGTAGCTATCTGTTTCAATTCTGATCCTTTCTTCTTCTTCCTCCTTAGCAAGTGCTTCTTCAGCAGCCTTTTCCCTTTTAGCCTTTTCCACATCTTCAGCAGTAATCATCTCAGTAGTTTCTTGCTCATCTTCCTTAAAGTCGAACTTAACTTCATAATCCTGCTGCTTCTGCTCTGTAGATTCCTTGGTGGTGGCACCAGTTCCCTTATCGGGTTGATTAACCGCATCAAGAACTGGTGTAACTGGAACACCACCACTGGAACCTCCAGGTCCTTGCAACTGTTGAGCTTCAAAATCTTTGGCAGCTCGCTGTAATCTCAGTTGTTTCAGAGTTTTCTGGTATTCTCTGTCTTCATCTTTCAGATCATTCTCTTCATCCGAATCTTTTTCCTCTTCTTCTGTCACTGGCTTCTTCCCTTTTTCTGATGACGGACTTGGAGGTTTTTCTTCTGACATTGGTGAAGATGTATCATCTTGTTGCGATTCAGAGTAGTAAGTCACCTCATCTGACTCAGTTTTAGAATCGTCGTCATGTGGAATAGGTTTCGGTTTGACTTGAGGACGAACGATCTAAGTTGGGACTCTTTTCTTATCGGGTGGGTATCTTTTCTTGTACTTATTTGTACTCCCCGTGCTTCCAGTGCTACCTGATCTTCTAGTCTTTTTATTAGCCACTGCAGAAGTCTTTTCATCCATAAACCCTACTTTGCCTGCCTTCACAGCTTCCTTGTAACGAATGTACGAGAGAAGACCCTTGATTGTATCAGTTATCAGGTAGTCAAGTAACTCTGCACCTTGTTTCCGTGTTGACGTGTCTTTAAATCTGACGGTGTTCAAGGTTGGCTCATATAACACTGAGTGAGCCTTGGGGTCATTTATTCTCATTGGGATGTCCAGATTCTTCCCGAGAATGTTTTGGATCAACAACTTTGTGTATCTGATAAAAGAAATCTTTGACCCAGGCTTCTTGAGATTTTGCATCATGTCTTCCCATATCAGACTTGCGTAGTTAATGTGTTGTTTAGTGACCATTCCCCAAAATGTCTGAAGGTGCATCAGTTTAGGATGTTCATGACCGCTGTCTCTTCCAGATACAGACTTGGCGATCATGATGTAGAGAGTCCTCCAAGGTTGAGGGATGTTTTTGAGATCAACAGTGGAATGTTTGGTGATGATGCCTGCAGCTTTGTAATATCCAATGTTGACCATGAATTGCATTATTGCCACTTCAGTAGGAGTTGGTACGTAATTGGCAGACTGAATGGCTGGTAGAAGAAGAATTGTGCGAAGTGTGGAAAACTAGAAAGGGGGGTTGAATAGTTTTACCAATTAAAACTTCGTTTTAAAATATTTAGATCGACTTATGTCAATCTATTTAGACGTGTATGTTGGACATTGATAGATAGATATATAAATGTGTAAATGAAAGAAAAGGAGTAAAAAGCACAAAACCACGACACGAGTATTTATAGTGGTTCGGCTACAAGGACACCTTCCTTGCCCAACTCTACTCCCCGAGTCACCTACTCGAGATTTCTTAATCACTACACGACACCAACTCCTTATGGCGGAGAAGCCTTCACAGCGTCGCCTACTCTTTTTCCGGTACTAGGCTAACCACCGGGTTCTTTCACCAAGGAGAACCACACCTATCACAACGTCGCCTACCCTTTATCCGGTACTAGGCTAAGTACCGAGTTCTATTACAATGGAGGAACTACTACCCAACACTACACAACACCTAACCCCAAAGGAGACCAACTCCTTATTACAACACCATCAAGGATATCAACATCCTTGGAAACAAACTATCACTATTTTTATAATGATGCACCTCATCGATTATACGACCTTGGCATCCTTCACTAATGCCACTTGATTTGACTCCTAGGCATCTTTCACTAATTCCCTTGACACGAACTCTTGGCACCTTTCACTAATGCCTTCGTCTTGACTCCTTTAGCATTCTTCACTAATGCTTTTGATATGGGCGTTAAGCACCTATCACTAATGCTTTCGTCTTGACTCTTTCGGCATCCTTCACTAACGCCTTGGACACAACACTTCTATGGAGGGAGAAAGAAGTATCAACAAGAGAACCTCAGTAGTCTTGATGATGACGAAGCATGGCAACTCATGGACTTGAGCTTGCTCGACTTCAAAAAGTGGCGATCTCGTTTTTAAGAGGAACCTAGAGAATCACACAAAAACAAAAGACAAACTACATGGAAAGATCCCTTAGGATCTGTGGTTAGAAGATTACAATACTTGGGGGAAGTATGTGTGGGAGTGGCAACCCAAAAGGAAGAAATGGCTCACTATTTATAGAAGAAAAACAACTACTGTTCCACGGATCCCACAGATCCCTCACTTGAGGGATCCGTCCAATGTATTACTGGGAATCCGTGGGACGCTCCCTTTTGCCCATGGGTTTTGGGTCATGGGTCATGGGTTATGGATCATGGATATCAAGTAGATACAATGTATCTATAAGATGCAATGCATCTAGTCCATGGTACATGGATTAAAACTATGGGTCATGGATTAAAACCATGGGTCATGGATAATATCCATATATGACATAAGCATGATGTCATGCAATGAGTTATGGGTCAAGCTCCATGGGTTGTACCCAACTATATTCAATGTATTTGGTTAATGGGTCAAATACTTAAGTTTTAACAATTGTATTACCCATTATAATACATACTAGTTATGTATATATTCACCCACTATGTAAACACTAGTTGTTATACATATGTATTACTAAATCATAAAATTACTTATACTTGTTTTAGTGTTTTATGTGAAAACGTAAGTGTGTTAGAAAACTATTGGCTCAAACCATTTACGTATTTTATTTGTTTCGTTAAAATGATTTTACGTTTGTTATCGACAAAACATTAGAAGATCGTAAAATATAAATAAACATTTTTACGGGTTATTTGTATTAACAATCTCCCCCTTTTTGTTGATGACAAAACATAAAATTATTTTAAGGACAAATTAAAATTCGTAAATGTTCGAATTGGAATTTTTACTCTCTTCTCCCCCTTTTTGTCGAAACAAAAAGAGCGTCGAAAAGAAACTAACGCAATGTTTTAAGAAAAACATGTAAAAGGAAAAAAAATATAGAGCGCAAGTTACGGGAAGACTTCTCGTCTTAGCTCCCCTTTGACGATTCCATCCCTTTGTGAGGGCGTCAAGTAAATTAAAACAATTAAGCTAACGCATTGCAACTATGTTTGCAAGTGGTTTCGTCTTAGTGACGATAATGCTCCCCCTTGATGATTGTAACGTTGCAATGGGATGTAACGAAATGTAATCCATATGAGGATTATATTGCAAATGGTTTTACAATGTATGGTTTGACACAAAGCTCCCCCTAGCTTAGGGTGTCAAAGTCTTCATGTGTATTTTAAAAATCTACAAAACAAAGGTTAGAAAACAAGTATATAGTGCATAATTTTCTGCAAATAAGACTCAAGTTAGTAGAAAATTGGTCTTCTGTTGCACGGATCCCAGGGTCCCTCCTGGAGGGATCCGTCTAGGCAAAGTTCAGGGATCCGTCTCTCTGTTAACAGATTTCAGCAATGGTGATGTAACAAATAATATTATCATCAAGGAGAGATATGTATTCAAGCAACAAACATATACTCAAAGCAATATGGCAAATAAACTATCATTCAATAAAAACATAAGAGATAATCAACAAATCTCTAAAAATAAGAGAATGACTTAGCCATGTAATACATATTCTACTAATACTAATAAGTGACTAAAAACTTAAGAAGCAACAATGTGCTTGAGTCTAAGGATGAATAGACTTGTTGATTGGGTCCTATCTTTCAAGAAGATGATTGATCATGAAATGGAATTCCTAAACGATCTAAGTTAAGGTTGAGACTAGGACACCATTTTAATCCATAGGCTCATGGTTGTTCGGGTTTGTTGACCTCTGATTGGTTCCAAACAGTCAAGAAATATTGACCAAAGGTTTTAGTCAACAAAAGTCAACTATTATGGACTCAATACAATTTCCCTTGGAATTTAGTGGATTCCCGGGTCGTTTAGTCCCACGGAGGTTGAATGGTGTGTGAAAACGTTCAGAAGTAGAATGATCACTAAGGATAATGATCTGTAAGGATTTTGGTTGATAATTACACTACTGATTGTTTGGAATTGTATTTGGATACAGAGCTATAAAGCACAACAATCAGATTAAACAAAGGTGTAAAATAAAAATGTAAATTTAAAAACTACAGGGACTTAAAATGACAAGTTTAAAACTAAAGGGTATAAAATGAAAATTTAAAACTTTTTAAACTTAAAGAAAATTAAAATCTAAAAAGAAAATATTTTACTAATATTAAATTAATTTAATATTAATTAATTAATCAAAACTATTTTAAACTTATTTAAAATCTAGTTTAATTAATCTAAAAAGGATTTATAATACAAAACTAACTAAGAGAATTACAAATTTATTTTCTAAAAATCTAGAACAACTTAAAAGATTTATAAAAATTAAAACAAATATTTTTGTCTTTTAGCTAAGGTTTTATAAATTAAAAACTTAATTAATAATTTAAATCTAATTAAACTAATTAAAGGATTAAAATTAGAAAATAAAAAGGGGAAATTATAAGATTAATTTTTATAGGTTCTAATTAAGTTAACAAAGCTAGGAAAAATATAAAAACATGGTTTTACTAAATAAAAATTATTTTTACTATTTAATACTTTAATATTAATTATTTATTAATTAAACTATTATTAATTATTAAAAATACTAGATGACAAAGGAAAAATCTAAGAAAATTCCTAAAAATTCTTTAATATGACAGAAACTTAAGAAAAATATAAAAACATATAAGTGCTTAATAATAAGCTGAAAAGAAAATTAAAAAGCTAAATTATATTAAATAAACGCTATCACTATTTTTAAAATTGATGTTTTTGTGTTTTTTATTGTTTAAACCTATTTAACTACTGATAATACAAACTTTTAATGAAAACAAAAATTTTAAAACTTAAAAATAAGCAGTTTAGAAACTTATGATCTTAACAGTTAAGCTTTTGGTTATTTGATTTTAAGCTCAAACAAATGGCCAAATAAGCTAAACCAAAAGAAACAAAAGTGAAATAAGATGAAAATAAGCTAAAGGTACTTAAATTATGCTAAAAGGCATAAAGAAACACACTGAAAAACTTAGGATAAGCTAATAAGCACTTTCACTAAATCTATCAACCAAACAGGCCTGCACAGTTTTTTGTAGGCCAAATTTAGCTAGGGGCAAAAGCTCAGAGTCAAAAATAAGCTGGATGTAATAAGCTGGCTTATGAGGTTCCAAAAAGCCAAGAATCTCACACTAGGGCCCACTAATAAGCTCTGTGTGAGCTTGTGAAAAAGCTTGTAAACACTGATTATTCAGTGTACACAAGAAATGGGACAAACAAAAAGCTATAAGCAGCCCTATTAAATAAGCTAAAAAGTTGAAAATAAGCACTGGACCTTTGAGATGGGTGGTTAAGCTACACAAAAAGCTAAAATACACAAGCTGGACTCACTAATGAGAGCTAGAAACAAGCTTATGAAGTAAGCTGCTCAACTGTGCACAGGGAGATTTTTGGAAAAGTGCTTAAAAAAGCTAAGATTAAGCAGTTTATAAGCTGAATAAAAACAAACTAAAATTATTCTAGTGAAGATAAGCAGCAAAATTATATTAACCTAAAAGCTTAAGTCCTAAATCCTAACAGTAAGATCACAAGAAAAATAACAAGTTTATTCAAAAACTGAAAATAAGAGAATTTGACTTTTTGTGAAAACCAAATAAGTTGACTTTGATGAACTTTGGATCAATCCTACTCACTGATTATATTGTAATAAGGTGAATTAAGACTAGATTGATCAATACTAACAACTTATAAACATGATAGCATGATTATGGAATATAGAAATCCAACAGTCAATAAACAAGGTGTGATAACAAGTTATTTTGACTTTCTTTAAATTGAGCACTGGTTTTTATTGTATCTCTGAGTTATTAGATGTTAATATGACATATAACAACAACAAGAAACAACACAAACAACCTCTAACACAAGTAACACAGTAAATCCAAACAACCCTTTAATGAAACTGAATTTGTGATTTCCAAAGGATTTCATAAATTAAGACCATGCAACTGATTCATAAGAACATTTAATGATATAAGAAGCTGATTTAAGCACATAAACACCAATAACAACAACAAAGACCTATAAATTACTATATTGCAATATTTATAGTGAAAAAGTGAAAACTTAAGCAACTAAGAAAATTAATGAACAAGCATGCAATATTAAGCACTAATCTCACTAAATCAACAAACAAGCATAAAAGCACAGAGATAAGCAGAGATAAGCAGTTGAACAGTGAATGACCAAAATTAAGAATTTAGCTTACAAATTACTTCCAAGCTCATAACTGAGAACCAAGGATCAAGACCACTTCCTATATTCCCAGAAGCATCTAACCCAAGGGCAATCAAGAATCAACCCTGCTCCAGCTTTCTTTCTTCATCTTTTTGATTTTGATTTTTTTATATTATAACTAATTTTTTTTTTTATTTTGATTTTATTTCTAACTGAGTTTGAAAGTTTCTAAAAGCTTTTAAAAGCTTTATAAGGAACTTATATGAGCTTATGAGTCCATAACATTAACTACTAACAACTTTAAGCTAAAATTGAGATTTTGAACTTGAAATTTGCATAAACTGAAAATGAAACTGAAACTTGAAATTGATTATTGATAAAGGTTTGAAAATACACTGAGATAGATAAATACAGTACTTGAAAGCTAGAAATTACACTGGAATATGAAAATTAAGCTATTCGACATACATTAACTAAAATTACACTAGACTAATATCTACATTGCTTCATTCTCCTTTATAAAGATCTTTTTGAGCTCTGTCGACATCTCTGAATGTTTCCCACTTGATCCTGGCCATTGAATTCATCAATCTCATCATAATCGTGCACTTGGCATTTTGGCGCCAAAAATATCAAAAGCAGGTTTAAAGCATTTAATGCTTCTTGGGAGATTGTGGAGGTGTAGGAGAGTGGGTAGACAGCTGGAAAGGTGGTGAGGTGGTGGAAAAACCATCCTGGTTTTGGTTTGCAGGCGAGGTAGAGGAAGATGAACAGTGAGAGTGGTTTGGGAGGGAAGTGGGTTTGACCCGTTTTTAATAATAGGCTGGGGGTCAAAAGGGGTTCAAAGGGTTTTGAACGGCTCAAGGTCAAGGTCAAAGGATTGGCTGTGACTGGGCCAGAGGGGTATTGGGGTTGTGTTTGGGTTTGTGTTAAAAAAGGTCCGGTTTGGATTTGGAATTAATACACAAGGACCATTCTTGTAATTTGGCAAACTTGAGGGACTGAAATTGTAACTTTCCTAAACTTATCAAAAGGACCGATTATGCCATATATGAATAGTACAAGGGTTATATTTATCAATTTTCCATTTTAAATAACCCAGGGACCATTTTTGACATTTTTCAAAGTTAAGGGACCTTTTCTGCCATTTGCCCAAAGATTCATTCAAGGACCATTTTTGACAATTTAGAATATTTCAGGGACCTTGAATAATAAAACTCCACATTTTTGGATTCTAGGGACAAGATTTGCCAATCTTTGAAAGTTTAGGGACTGAAACTGTAAATTATGTAAACTTGTTGTTTTATCAGTTTTCAATCTTTTTGCACTGTAACACATAAAAACAAATTTCAATGATATTTATAGTATTTTGTGGCATTTCTGAGTGTTTTCAGATGTTTTTGCAGTTTAAATAGGAATAAAATGATGAGTATTTAGACACTCATCAATCCCCCACACTAAACTATTGCTAGTCCCTAGCAATCTTTTATGAAAATTTAATGGATTTCATCTCTTTACCAAAAGCCATTACTTCTGGAGTAGCCAATTGTTTCAGTTCAAGTAAGAACCTTGGTACAATGATAACCAAATGATTTTGAGCAAACCACCAGCTTTCAACGATTTTGATTTGTCTTTACCAGAAGCCGTTTGCTTCTGGACTAGCCAACTCTTAGATAAAATATCTTTGGTGAGTCGATTACCAATTATGGTTTTCCAACTGCCTTTACCACAAGCCATAAACTTGCGGGCTAGCCAACTCTTCACTAATTAAAGATATGGTGAGCTGAACACCATACAATTTTGGGAAAATTGCAAGCCATAAACGGATTTGAGATATATTTACCAAGAGCCGTTTGCTCCTGGATTAGCCAATCCTTTTGTTTATTAGACATGGCGGACTGATAACCGTAAGCTGAGTAAGTGCAAAACACTTACTCCAAAAAAAAAATTGGCCAAAAATGGGGGAATTGGGTGGTATAATTACATGATAAAATTCGTGAGAATTCCCCCCCCCCCACACTAGAAATGAATATTGCCCTCAATATTCAAAGTACCGGCTGTTATGCCGAAACATAGAACGTAAAGGGAAATACTACGGCCATTATTTTATTTTTGATATATACACTTTTTTTTTTTTTTTTTTTTTTTTGGAAACTGATATACAACAGCGGAGGCAACTCCCCCACACTAGGGTGGTAGAAAGTAGAAAGAAGGCAGAAATATGGGTGAAAACCCATATTGTGTGCTACTGTTTTTGATTACCGAGTCGCTAGCTTGACTCGATCCCCGCATTCATTGGTTCATGGGGAAAGTTTGTAGATCCGGGACAACCATGAGTGGAATGTCCTCTCCAAAATAGTGTTTCAATCGATGACCATTCACCTTAAAATTTGGACCATCGGGTTGAGATAACTCAATGGTTCCATAAGGAAATATTTTAGTGATGGTGAATGGTCCAGACCAGCGGGATTTTAGTTTTCCTGAGAAAATCTTCAATCTTGAATTGAAAAGAAGGACTCGATCACCGACGTTGAAAAGCGGTTCTGATTTGGAGTCATGAATCTTCTTTGTATTTTGTTTGTAGATCAAAGAGTTCTCGTATGCTTGATCACGTAGTTCATTTAATTCATTCATTTGAATTTTTCTGTGATCACCCGCAATTTGGATATCGAAGTTGGCATGTTTTAAGGCCCAGTATGCTTTGTGTTCTAGCTCAATCGGCAGATGACACGCCTTTCCGTACACTAGCTTGTATGGAGTACACCCGATGGGTGTTTATAAGCTGTACGGAAGGCCCAGAGTGCGTCATCCAGTTTATCCGACCAGAATGCACGGTTTTCGCCTACTGTCCTTTCCAGAATTCTTTTTATACCTCGGTTGGAAACTTCCACTTGCCCACTTGTTTGGGGGTGGTACGCAGTAGAGATACGGTGGGTTACACCATACTTTTGCATGACTCTATCAAACTGGTCATTGCAGAAATGCGTACCACGATCACTGATTATAGCTCGTGGAGTTCCAAACCTAGCAAAAAGAGATTTTAAGAATTTCACAACAACTCGGGCATCGTTGGTAGGCAAAGCTTTCGCTTCAACCCATTTTGACAAATAGTCAACGGCCATGAGTATGTATTTGTTTCCTCGAGATGATGGAAATGGCCCCATAAAGTCAATGCCCCATATGTCAAAGATCTCACACACTTGAATGGCGTTTTGTGGCATTTCATTTCTTTGAGAGATATTTCCGTGACGTTGACAAGCGCCAAGTGCTTGACAAAATCGTGGGCATCCTTATAAATAGTGGGCCAATAAAAACCGGAATCAAACACCTTTTTGGCGGTGTAATTTGGACTATGATGGCCCCGGTGGGTCCAGCATGGCAAGCTTTGAGAATGTCCATAGCTTCCTGTCCATAAAACACCGACGGATGACTTGATCCGCACAAATTTTGAATAAGTAGGGGTCGTCCCAAAAGTAATGTTTAACATCCTTGAAGAATTTGTTCTTCTGTTGGGTTGACATCCCTTTCACTATGAAGTTACCCGCATGGTAATTTGCGAAGTCAGCAAACCATGGGGTAGTAGAGTTTCCACGAAAAGTAACCGCATTGAGTGTCTCGAGAGGAAATGTTTCATTTTTTTCCTTTTTCTCGAAAACATCTTGGTGTGGGTTTTCTAATCCGGACAGATGATCAGCAGCTAGGTTCTCAGCTCCTTTTTTATCACGTATAAAGATATCAAATTCTTGCAGGAGGAGAACCCAACGAAGCAATCTCGGCTTTGCATCTTGTTTTGCAAAAAGATATTTGAGAGCCGAGTGATCCGTATACACCACGCATTTGGTCAAGATTAAGTACGGCCGAACTTCTCAAACGCATACCACCGGTAGTAGCTCTTTTTCTGTGGTGGTGTAATGGGTTTGAGCTCGTCATAGTTTACTTGCGTAATGGATAGGCTGAAAATGCTTGGTTATACGTTGCCCTAGGACTGCACCGATAGCAAAATCACTTGCATCGCACATGAGTTCAAAGGGTAAATCCCAGTCGGGGGCAACGAGAATGGGTGCTTCCGTAAGCTTTTTCTTTAATGTTTCAAAAGCTTCGATGCACTCAGGTGAGAAGATAAAAGGAGCATCCTTCTCAAGGAGATGAGTCATAGGCCGAGCGATTTTAGAAAAATCTTGTATGAATCTGCGATAAAAACCGGCATGACCCAAAAAAACTCCTAATACCTTTGACGGTAGTAGGATGAGGCAATTTGGCAATAACATCGACTTTTGCTCTATCAACCTCGATCCCGTTTTTTGAAATCTTATGGCCTAGGACAATTCCTTCCTTGACCATAAAATGGCTCTTCTCCCAATTTAGACAAAGATTGGTGTCTTCACACCGTTTTAGCATTTTATCTAAATGGGAGAGACATGTTTGAAACGAGTCCCCAATGACCGAGAAGTCATCCATAAACACCTCCATTCTTTCCCCGATCATGTCGTGGAAAATTGCCATCATACATCGTTGGAACGTGCCAGGAGCGTTACATAGGCCAAAAGGCATACGTCTGTAGGCAAAAGTTCCGTATGGGCAGGTGAATGTGGTCTTTTCTTGATCCTGTGGATCAATGGGGATCTGAAAATAACCTGAGAAACCATCTAGGAAACAATAGTATTCGTTCCCTGCTAATCTCTCAAGCATTTGGTCCATGAAGGGTAGAGGAAAATGGTCTTTTCGGGTGGCGTCATTCAACTTACGATAGTCAATGCAAACACGCCATCCCGTAACCAATCGAGTTGGAATTAACTCGTTTTCTTCATTTGTGACAACAGTAATGCCACCCTTTTTAGGAACACAGTGAATTGGGCTAACCCAAGGACTATCTGAGATCGGGTAAATTAATCCTGCATCAAGAAGTTTGAGAACCTCCTGTTTGATAACCTCATGAATCTTAGGATTCACCCTTCTCTGATGTTGGACTGCTGGCTTGAAATCATCCTCCATCAAGATTTTGTGAGTACAAAACTCAGGGTTGATACCCTTAATGTCGGAGAGTTTCCAAGCAATTGCTTGCTTGTGTGACTTCAAGACCTTTATCAGAGCAGTCTTTTCATCTTTACTCAAATCTTGAGCAATAATGACGGGTAATTTATCATCACCTTCAAGAAATGCATACTCGAGATGAGGTGGTAAGTCCTTAAGTTCTACTTCAGGAAATTCTTCAGTTTCTCAAAGACTTGACTTCCTTGTTATGAAGCTCGACGGGAGGGAGTGATGATGGATCATCATTGAGCAACTTCTCGATGAGAAGAATATCTCCCTCGATGTCGATAGGAGCGTGATCAATTTCCCATGAAACCGAATCACTAGACAAGTATGCTTCAATCTCTTCCAAGATGAAGTCACTTTCCTCAAACGGAGTGAGAGAAGGAGTAGAATTGGCAATGATGGGTTGAGATGAATGAGTGAGATTATCACTTGAAGAATTATGAACATAACCGAGAACTTCTTGAGAGTACTCTTCAGAAGCAACATCAATGATATCTATTCGGTTAACCGACTCAGAATCATAGTTTGCGGAGTACCTCGAAGTTTGATCAAGGTTAAAGGTGACAGCTTCATTACCCTCACGTAATGTGATTTCTTGCTCAAATACATCAATGAGAGCACGGCCCGTTCTCAGGAATCCTCGTCCAACAATGAGGGGAACCCGATGATCGGCATCGAAGTCAACAACCACAAAGTCAGCTGGAAAATGGAACTTTCCTACTTTCACGAATACATCCTCGGCGATGCCAAGAGGACGCGATATTGAACGATCTGCAAGCTCAAGAGTCATGCAGGTAGGAGTAAGGTCTGGAAGAGAAAGTTTCTTCCATACTGAATGAGGCATCAAGTTAATGCTTGCACCAAGATCGGCTAAGGCAAAGCATTCAACCATCCCTGGAAATACACAAGGTAGAAGAAATTTTCCAGGATCTCCAAGCTTCTTGGGAAGCTTCTTTAACAGAACTGCTGAGCAGTTCTCGTTCAGAGGAGTTTTAGCCATTTCAAACAGTTTTTCCTTGTTGCTTAACATGTGTTTGAGAGTTGATGCAAACTTGGGCATTAGCATGATAGCATCCGCAAAGCTTATGTCAAAATGTAGTTCTTGGAAAATTTGAAAAAATTTGTCCATTTGATGACTGGCTTTTCGCGGAGCTTTTGCTCATTCAAACGTGATGGGTAAGGAATAGAAGATTTGGGTTTCTGGTTTTCAACGAGATGTCATGTGAATCAAAAACAACTCCTGCTTAGACGGTTTCAGGACAACTTGAGGTTGGACATCGTGGTACCTCCGTTATTAGTAGGAAGTTCCTTGTCCTTTGTCGCCTCATGTTCATGTTCCGCTTCCTTAGGAGAAGGAGAAGAAGAGGTAGTAGGAATAGTTGGTCCATCATATGAAGCACCACTTCTGGTTGTGATCGCCTTTGCATCGCCCCTCGGGTTAGCGATCGTGTTGCTCGGAAGTTTTCCTGAGCCCGAGGGTTGATCATTTAAAGACTTCTTAATGTCAGAAATCTGGCTAACCAACAACCTGTTCATTTCTTCTTGGGATTTCATGAATTGCTTCAAAAGCTCATCAGATGTTGATACTGGAGGAGGTGGAGGGAATTTGAGGCGTATGTTTGATTATAGCCTTGTTGTTGGAAATTCCCTTGGTTAGGATTCACATTTCCATGAAATTGATTCCCTCGATTGAAATTGTTTTGATTAAAGTTTCCTTGATGTTGGAAACCTTGATTTGGTCCGGGATAGAAATTACCTTGGTTTTGATAACCTTGGTTCATTCTAGGTTGGTTCTGATTCCGGTTTTGCATGTTAGGATTCTGGTTAAAACCGGGTGGTCCCTGATAAGTATTAGCACGGTAGTTTGGTTCATTTTGAGAACGGTATTGATTACCTCCCTGATGTGAAGTACCGGCTATAGCATTGGCTTCAAATGGACTGCCATCGGTGGCAGTACAATTGTAGTATGCATGAGGGCCACCACAAGTGACACAGACCTCGACTTTCTTCACTTCACCATGTGATGGTGTCTGTGTGAAAGTGACTTTCTTTTGGTTAGCAAGAACCAAAGCCTGAATAGCATCCGTGAGTTTTTCAATCTTAGCATCGGTGCTAGATGTACCCACGTGAGATGAAGTAGAAGGTCCTGCATTAGACTGAGACTGATATGTCTTTGTTCGTCCAGGGCGGACCTGGGACTTGTTTTCTATAATTTGCAAGGCTTCTTTTGTGGTCTTGCTCAGGAAATTACCTTCCGCGGAGGCATTTAAAGAGTCTTGGTCAGCTTGGCTCAGACCATTGTAGAAAGTATCCATTTGCATTAACTCGGTAAAACCATGATGCGGACACTTTCGGAGCAACTCTTTGTAACGATCCCATGCCTCACCGAATGATTCATCAAATCTTTGAGTGAATTTCATTGTCTCATTTTTAAGACTTGTAGTTCGGGATGGAGGATAGAATTCATTCACAAACTTAGTGACTAAATCCTCCCATGTCTCAATGGAACGAGGGGGTTGTTTCTCAAGCCAAATCCGGGCTTGTCCCTCTAGAGAGAATGGGAACAGAAGAAGCTTAATTGCTTCATGTGGGACATTCTTGTATTTGATGGTCGATGCAATCTTGTTGAACCATCGAATATGTGCATGAGGGTCGTCCCGCTCAAAACCATAAAATTGGCTTTGGGTTACAAGATTAAGCAACCCGTTTTGAGCTCGAAGGTATCAGCCACGATGGCTGGGACAACAATGACATCTCCGTAACCCTCGATGGGTGCTTGGAGAAGCTCATTCATCGGCTTATCTTCTGCCATTACGACAGGGGTGGTGGTGGTACTAGACGTTCCTCAGTCACGGTGAGGAGCAGAACGCCCTCTACGCTACGTGGAATACTTACAAGCTTCCAAAGTGGACTTGTAGAGCTGGAAGAACGAGTGCGCATGCACTAAGTTTAAAAATCAGTTTGCAAAAACAAATGCGAGGCAAAACGACAAGTGAACTTAAACCAATAATCACAAATGAAATGGCTTCTTTGAAAAAGGTACACCAAATCACAAGGACACAAAGGCAAGTTTTGATCTTTAAGATTGGGAACTTATTAATGTTCACACCCCCAGTTGGTAGGTGTTCTCGCCTTGGTTTCGGTGGTTGATTTTTTATGTATTTATTAAGTACCACTAAAAAGACGTAGGTATGGATTTGTGCTAAGGGTTTAAATACTTTTGAACAATATTTTTGGTATCGTCTCGTTTAACCAAATCGTACCTCTTTAAGAATCACCTTAAAGAAAATACAGGATAGAAAACGCATTACATTGTTTTGTTGTTTTATATTATTTTTTGGTGTTGTTAACACTTCAGTGAAAGTGTTAATGAACTTTTTGATAACTTTACAAAAAAAACTGTTTACAAAAGGTGGTATATGCACAAGTATGAGTCTGAAAATGTTTAAAACACGCTTACAAACCTACCGCAAGCAGCGGGCCAAAATTTGATTGGTTCCAAACAGTCAAGAAATATTGACCAAAGGTTTTAGTCAACAAAAATCAACTATTATGGACTCAATACAATTTCCCTTGGAATTTAGTGGATTCCGGGTCGTTTAGTCCCACGGAGGTTGAATGGTGTGTGAAAACGTTCAGAAGTAGAATGATCACTAAGGATAATGATCTGTAAGGATTTTGGTTGATAATTACACTACTGATTGTTTGGAATTGTATTTGGATACAGAGCTATAAAGCACAACAATCATTAAACAAACGTGTAAAATAAATAAAAATGTAAATTTAAAAACTAAAGGGACTTAAAATGACAAGTTTAAAACTAAAGGGTATAAAATGAAAATTTAAAACTTTTTAAACTTAAAGAAAATTAAAATCTAAAAATAAAATATTTTACTAATATTATATTAATTTAATATTAATTAAATAATCAAAACTATTTTAAACTTATTTAAAATCTAGTTTAATTAATCTAAAAAGGATTTATAATACAAGACTAACTAAGAAAATTACAAATTTATTTTCTAAAAATCTAGAACAACTTAAAAGATTTATAAAAATTAAAAACAAATATTTTTGTCTTTTAGCTAAGGTTTTATAAATTAAAAATTTAATTAATTATTCAAATCTAATTAAACTAATTAAAGGATTAAAATTAGAAAATAAAAAGGGAAAATTATAAGATTAATTTTTATAGGTTCTAATTAAGTTAACAAAGCTAGGAAAATATAAAAACATGGTTTTACTTAATAAAAATTATTTTTACTATTTAATACTTTAATATTAATTAATTATTAATTAAACTATTATTAATTATTAAAATACTAGATGACAAAGGAAAAATCTAAGAAAATTCATAAAAATACTTTAATATGACAGAAACTTAAAAAAAATATAAAAACATATAAGTGCTTAATAATAAGCTAAAAAGAAAATTAAAAAGCTAAATTATATTAAATAAACGCTATCACTATTTTTAAAATTGATGTTTTTGTGTTTTTTATTGTTTAAACCTATTTAACTACTGATAATACAACTTTAATGAAAACAAAAATTTTAAAACTTAAATATAAGCAGTTTAGAAACTTATGATCTTAACAGTTTAAGCTTTTGGCTTATTTTGATTTTTAAGCTCAAACAAGTGGCCAAATAAGCTAAACCAAAGGTACTTTAAGAAACAAAAGTGAAATAAGATGAAAATAAGCTAAAGGTACTTAAATTATGCTAAAAGGCATAAAGAAACACACTGAAAAACTTAGGATAAGCTAATAAGCACTTTCACTAAATCTATCAACCAAACAGGCCTGCACAGTTTTTTGTAGGCCAAATTTAGCTAGGGGCAAAAGCTCAGAGTCCAAAAATAAGCCTGGATGTAATAAGCTGGCTTATTGAGGTTTCCAAAAAGCCAAGAATCTCACACTAGGGCCCACTAATAAGCTCTGTGTGAGCTTGTGAAAAAGCTTGTAAACACTGATTATTCAGCAGTACACAGTGAAATGGGACAAACAAAAAGCTATAAGCAGCCCTATTAAATAAGCTAAAAAGTTGAAAATAAGCACTGGACCTTTGAGATGGGTGGTTAGCTACACAAAACTAAAATACACAAGCTGGGACTCACTAATGAGCTAGAAACAAGCTTATGAAGTAAGCTGGCTCAACTGTGCAAGGGGAGTTTGGGAAAAGTGCTTAAAACAAGCTAAGAATAAGGTTTATAAGCTGAATAAAAATAAACTAAAATTATTCTAGTGAAGATAAGCAGCAAAATAATATTAACCTAAAAGCTAAGTCCTAAAACTAACAAATAAAGATCACAAGAAAAATAACAAGTTTATTCAAAAATGACCAAATAAAGAGAATTTGACTTTTTAAGAAAACCAAATAAGTTGACTTTGATGAACTTTGGATCAATCCTACTCATTGATTATGTTGTAATAAGGTGAATTAAGACTAGATTGATCAATACTAACAACTTATAAACATGATAGCATGATTATGGAATATAGAAATCCAACAGTCAATAAACAAGGTGTGATAACAAGTTATTTTGACTTTCTTTAAATTGAGCACTGGTTTTTATTGTATCTCTGAGTTATTAGATGTTAATATGACATATAACAACAACAAGAAACAACACAAACAACCTCTAACACAAGTAACACAGTAAATCCAAACAACCCTTTAATGAAACTGAATTTGTGATTTCACAAATGGATTTCATAAATTAAGACCATGAATCCACTGATTCATAAGAAACATTTAATGATATAAGAAGTCGGATGCACATAAACACAACAACAAATAACAAAGACTATAAATTACTATATTGCAATATTTTGAAAGTGAAAAGTGAAACTTAAGCAACTAAGAAAATTAATGAACAAGCATGCAATATTAAGCATTAATCTCACTAACATACAACAAACAAGCATAAAAGCACGAGATAAGCAGATAAGCAGGGAACAAAGGAATGACCAAAAATTAAGAATTTAGCTTACAAATTACTTCCAAGCTCAAAATGAGAACCAAGGATCAAGACCACTCCTATAGCTTCCCAAGAAGCATCTAACCAAGGGCAATCCAGAATCAACCTCGCCCAGCTTTCTTTCTTCATCATTTTGATTTTGTGATTTTTTTATTTATAACTAATTTTTTTTTTATTTTTGATTTTTATTTCTAAACTGAGTTTGAAAGTTTCTAAAAGCTTTTAAAAGCTTTATAAGGAACTTATATGAGCTTATGAGTCCATAACATTAACTACTAACAACTTTAAGCTAAAATTGAGATTTTGAACTTGAAATTTGCATAAACTGAAAATGAAACTGAAACTTGAAATTGATTATTGATAAAGGTTGAAAATACACCGATAGATAAATACAAAGACTTGAAAGCTAGAAATTACACTGGAATATGAAAATTAAGCTATTCGACATACATTAACTAAAATTACACTAGACTCATATCTACATTGCTTCATTTCCCTTTTATAAAGATCTTTTTGAGCTCACGATATCTCGAATGTTTCCCACTTGATCCCGGCCATTGAATTCATCAATCTCATCATATCGTGCACTTGGATTTTTGCGCCAAAAATATCAAAAGCAGGATTTAAAGCATTAATGCTTTGGGAGATTGTGAGGTGTAGGAGAAAAACCGGGGTGGTAGACAGCTGAAAGTGGGAGGGGTGGAAACCATCTGGTTTTGATAGTTTTCGGTATATGCGAGGTAGAGGAAGATGAACAGAAGGAGAGAGTGGTTCGAGGAGAGTGGGTTTGAGGTGCTTAATAATAGGATGGGGTTCAAATTAGGGGAGGGTCAGGGTTTTGAAATGGCTCAAGGGTCAAGGTAAGGGATGGGCTTGGGGAGTTGACCGGCTTTGTGACCGGGGTCAACAGGGTATTGGGTTTGTGTTTGGGTTGTGGTTAAAAGGTCGGTTTGGATTTGGAATTAATACACAAGGACCATTCTTGTAATTTGGCAAACTTGAGGGATCAAATTGTAACTTTCCTAAACTTATCAAAAGGACCGATTATGCCAATATGAATAGTACAAGGGTTACTATAAATTATCAATTTTCCATTTTAAATAACCAAGGACCATTTTTGACATTTTTTCAAAGTTAGGGACCTTTTTCTCCATTTGCCCAAAGATTCATTCAAGGACCATTTTGACAATTTAGAATATTTCAGGACCTTGAATAATAAAACTCCACATTTTTGATTCTAGGGACTGATTTGCCAATCTTGAAAGTTTAGGGACTGAAACTGTAAATTATGTAAACTTTGTTGTTTTTTTATCAGTTTTCAATCCTTTTGCACTTGTAACACATAAAAAACACATTTCAATGATATTTATAGTATTTTGTGGCATTTCTGAGTGTTTTCAGATGTTTTAGCGCTAATGGAATAAAATGATGAGTATTTAGACACTCATCAATCCCCACACTAAACTATTGCTAGTCCCTAGCAATCTTTTATGAAAATTTAATGGATTTCATCTCTTTACCAAAAGCCATTACTTCTGGAGTAGCCAATTGTTTCAGTTCAAGTAAGAACCTTGGTACAATGATAACCAAATGATTTTGAGCAAACCACCAGCTTTCAACGATTTTGATTTGTCTTTACCAGAAGCCGTTTGCTTCTAGACTAGCCAACTCTTAGATAAAATATCTTTGGTGAGTCGATTACCAATTATGGTTTTCCAACCGCCTTTACCACAAGCCATAAACTTGCGGGCTAGCCAACTCTTCACTAATTAAAGATATGGTGAGTCAACACCATACAATTTGGGAAAATTGCAAGCCATAAACGGATTTGAGATATCTTTACCAAGAGCCGTTTGCTCCTGGATTAGCCAATCCTTTGTTTATTAGACATGGCGGACTGATAACCGTAAGCTGAGTAAGTGCAAAACACTTACTCCAAAAAAAAATTGGCCAAAAATGGGGAATTGGGTGGTATAATTACATGATAAAATTCGTGAGAATTCCCCCACACTAGAAATGAATATTGCCCTCAATATTCAAAGTACCGGCGGTTATGCCGAAACATAGAACGAAAAGGAAATACTACGCCATTATTTTATTTTTGATATATACACTTTTTTTTTTTTTTGAATCAATGATATACAACAAATGCGGAGGTAACTCCCCACACTAGGGGGGTAGAAAGTAGAAAGAAGGCAGAAATATGGGTGAAAACCCATATGGTGTGCTACTGTTTTTGATTCCCGAGTCGCTAGCTTGACTCGATCCCCGCATTCATTGGTTCATGGGGAAAGTTTGTAGATCCGGGACAACCATGGGTGGAATGTCCTCTACAAAATAGTGTTTCAATCGATGACCATTCACTTTAAAATTTGGACCATCGGGTTGAGATAACTCAATGGTTCCATAAGGAAATACTTTAGTGATGGTGAATGGTCCAGACCAGCGGGATTTTAGTTTTCCTGAGAAAATCTTCAATCTTGAATTGAAAAGAAGGACTCGATCACCGACGCTGAAAACGCGGTTCTTGATTTTGGAGTCATGAATCTTCTTTGTATTTTGTTTGTAGATCAAAGAGTTCTCGTATGCTTGATCACGAAGTTCATTTAATTCATTCATTTGAATTTTCTGTGATCACCCGCAATTTGGATATCGAAGTTGGCATGTTTTAAGGCCCAAAGATGCTTTGTGCTCTAGCTCAATCGGCAGATGACACGCCTTTCCGTACATTAGTTTATGGATTACACCCTATGGGTGTTTTGTAAGCTGTACGGAAGGCCCAGAGTGCGTCATCCAGTTTATCCGACCAAGAAGCACGGTTTTCGCCTACTGTCCTTTCCAGAATTTTTTTATACCTCGTTGAAACTTCCACTTGCCCACTTGTTCGGGGGTGGTACGCAGTAGAGAGACGGTTGGTTACACCATACTTTTGCATGACTCTATCAAATTGGTCATTGCAGAAATGCGTACCACGATCACCGATTATAGCTCGTGGAGTTCCAAACCTAGCAAAAAGAGATTTTAAGAATTTCACAACAACTCGGCCATCGTTGGTAGGCAAAGCTTTCGCTTCAACCCATTTTGACAAATAGTCAACGGCCATGAGTATGTATTTGTTTCTTCGAGATGATGGAAATGGCCCCATAAAGTCAATGCCCCATATGTCAAAGATCTCACACACTTGAATGGCGTTTTGTGGCATTTCATTTCTTTGAGAGATATTTCCGTGACGTTGACAAGCGCCACATGCTTTGACAAAATCGTGGGCATCCTTATAAATAGTGGGCCAATAAAACCCGGAATCAAACACCTTTTGGCGGTGTAGTTTGGACTATGATGGCCCCCGGTGGGTCCAGCATGGCAAGCTTTGAGAATGTCCATAGCTTCCTGTCCATAAACACACCGCCGGATGACTTGATCCGCATGTATTTGAATAAGTAGGGTCGCCCCAAAGTAATGTTTAACATCCTTGAAGAATTTGTTCTTCTGTTGGGTCGACATCCCTCTCACTATGAAGTTACCCGCATGGTAATTTGCGAAGTCAGCAAACCATGGGGTAGTAGAGTTTCCACGAAAAGTAACCGCATTGAGTGTCTCGAGTGGAAATGTTTCATTTATTTCTTTTTTCTCGAAAACATCTTGGTGTGGGTTTTCTAATCGGACAGATGATCGCAGCCTAGGTTCTCAGCTCCTTTTTTATCACGTATAATGATATCAAATTCTTGCAGAGGAGAACCCAACGTAGTAATCTCGGCTTTGCATCTTGTTTTGCAAAGAGATATTTGAGAGCCGAGTGATCCGTATACACCACGCATTTGGTCAAGATTAAGTACACGTTTAAACTTCTCAAACGCATACACCACGGCTAGTAGCTCTTTTTCTGTGGTGGTTTAATGGGTTTGAGCTCGTCATAGTTTTACTCGCGTAATGGATAGGCTGAAAATGCTTGGTTTACGCTGCCCTAGGACTGCACTGATAGCAAAATCACTTGCATCGCACATGAGTTCAAAGGGTAAATCCCAGTCGGGGGCAACGAGAATGGGTGCTTCCGTAAGCTTTTTCTTTAATGTTTCAAAAGCTTCGATGCACTCAGTTGAGAAGATAAAAGGAGCATCCTTCTCAATGAGATGAGTCATAGGCCGAAATGCATTTTAGAAAAATCTTGTATGAATCTGCGATAAAAACCTAAGATGACCTAAAAAACTCCTAGTACCTTTGACGGTAGTAGGATGAGGCAATTTGGCAATAACATCGACTTTTGCTCTATCAACCTCGATCCCGTTTTTTGAAATCTTATGGCCTAGGACAATTCCTTCCTTGACCATAAAATGGCTCTTCCCCCAATTTAGACAAAGATTGGTGTCTTCACACCGTTTTAGCATTTTATCTAAATGGGAGAGACATGTTTGAAACGAGTCCCCAATGACCGAGAAGTCATCCATAAACACCTCCATTGTTTCCCCGATCATGTCGTGGAAAATTGCCATCATACATCGTTGGAACGTGCCAGGAGCGTTACATAGGCCAAAAGGCATACGTCTGTAGGCAAAAGTTCCGTATGGGCAGGTGAATGTGGTCTTTTCTTGATCCTGTGGATCAATGGGGATCTGAAAATAACCCGAGAAACCATCTAGGAAACAATAGTATTCGTTCCTTGCTAATCTCTCAAGCATTTGGTCCATGAAGGGTAGAGGAAAATGGTCTTTTCGGGTGGCGTCATTCAACTTACGATAGTCAATGCAAACACGCCATCCCGTAACCAATCGAGTTGGAATTAACTCATTTTCTTCATTTGTGACAAGAGTAATGCCACCCTTTTTAGGAACACAGTGAATTGGGCTAACCCAAGGACTATCTGAGATCGGGTAAATTAATCCTGCATCAAGAAGTTTGAGAACCTCCTGTTTGATAACCTCATGAATCTTAGGATTCACCCTTCTCTGATGTTGGACTGCTGGCTTGAAATCATCCTCCATCAAGATTTTGTGAGTACAAAACTAAGGGTTGATACCCTTAATGTCGGAGAGTTTCCAAGCAATTGCTTGCTTGTGTGACTTCAAGACCTTTATCAGAGCAGTATTTTCATCTTTACTCAAATCTTGAGCAATAATGACGGGTAATTTATCATCACCTTCAAGAAATGCATACTCGAGATGAGGTGGTAAGTCCTTAAGTTCTACCTCAGGAAATTCTTCAGTTTTCTCAACTGACTTGACTTCCTTATTATGAAGCTCGACGGGAGGGAGTGATGATGGATCATCATTGAGCAACTTCTCGATGAGAAGAATATCTCCCTCGATGTCGATAGGGGCGTGATCAATTTCCCATGAAACCGAATCACTAGACAAGTATGCTTCAATCTCTTCCAAGATGAAGTCACTTCCTCAAACGGAGTGAGAGAAGGAGTAGAATTGGCAATGATGGGTTGAGATAATGGTGAGATTATCACTCGAAGAATTATGAACATAACCGAGAACTTCTTGAGAGTACTCTTCGGAAGCAACATCAATGATATCTATTCGGTTAACCGACTCAGAATCATAGTTTGCGGAGTACCTCGAAGTTTGATCAAGGTTAAAGGTGACAGCTTCATTACCCACACGTAATGTGATTTCTTGCTCAAATACATCAATGAGAGCACGGCCCGTTCTCGGGAATCCTCGTCCAACAATGAGGGGAACCCGATGATCGGCATCGAAGTCAACAACCACAAAGTCACCTGGAAAATGGAACTTTCCTACTTTCACGAATACATCCTCGGCGATGCCAAGAGGACGCGATATTGAACGATCTGCAAGCTCAAGAGTCATGCAGGTAGGAGTAAGGTCCGAAAGAGAAAGTTTCTTCCATACTGAATGAGGCATCAAGTTAATGCTTGCACCAAGATCGGCTAAGGCAAAGCATTCAACCATCCCTGGAAATACACAAGGTAGAAGAAATTTTCCAGGATCTCCAAGCTTCTCGGGAAGCTTCTTAACAATGCTGCCAGCAGCTCGTTCAGAGGAGTTTAAGCCATTTCAAACAGTTTTTCCTTGTTGCTTAACATGTGTTTGAGAGTTGATGCAAACTTGGGCATTAGCATGATAGCATCCGCAAAACTTATGTCAAAATGTAATTCTTGGAAAATTTGAAAAAATTTGTCCATTTGATGACTAGCTTTTTCGCGGAGCTTTTGCTCATTCAAACGTGATGGGTAAGGAATAGAAGATTTGGGTTTCTGGTTTTCAACCGAGATGAATCAAAAACAACTCCTGGCTTAGACTTGGGTTTCAGGACAACTTGAGGTTGGACATCTTTGGTACCTCCGTTATTAGTAGGAAGTTCCTTGTCCTTTGTCGCCTCATGTTCATGTTCCGCTTCCTTAGGAGAAGGAGAAGAAGAGGTAGTAGGAATAGTTGGTCCATCATATGAAGCACCACTTCTGGTTGTGATCGCCTTTGCATCGCCCCTCGGGTTAGCGATCGTGTTGCTCGGAAGTTTTCCTGAGCCCGAGGGTTGATCATTTAAAGACTTCTTAATGTCGAATCTGCTAACCAACAACCTGTTCATTTCCTCTTGGGATTCATGAATTGCTTCAAAAGCTCATCAGATGTTGATACTGGAGGAGGTGGGGGGAATTTTGAGGCCGTATGTTTTGATTATAGCCTTGTTGTTGGAAATTCCCTTGGTTAGGATTCACATTTCCATGAAATTGATTCCTTCGATTGAAATTGTTTTGATTAAAGTTTACTTGATGTTGGAAACCTTGATTTGGTCCGGGATAGAAATTACCTTGGTTTTGATAACCTTGGTTCATTCTAGGTTGGTTCTGATTCGGTTTTGCATGTTAGGATTCTGGTTAAAACCGGTGGTCCTCGATAAGTATTAGCACGGTAGTTTGGTTCATTTTGAGAACGGTATTGATTACCTCCCTGATGTGAAGTACCGGCTATAGCATTGGCTTCAAATGGACTACCATCGGTGGCAGCATACAATTGTAGTATGCATGAGGGCCACCACAAGTGACACAGACCTCGACTTTCTTCACTTCACCATGTGATGGTGTCTGTGTGTGAAGTGACTTTCTTTTGGTTAGCAAGAACCAAAGCCTGAATAGCATCCGTGAGTTTTTCAATCTTAGCATCGGTGCTAGATGTACTCACGTGAGATGAAGTAGAAGGTCCCGCATTAGACTGAGACTGATATGTCTTTGTTCGTACAGGGCGGACCTGGGACTTGTTTTCTATGATTTGCAAGGCTTCTTTTGTGGTCTTGCTCAGAAATTACCTCCCGCGGAGGCATTTAAAGAGTCTTGGTCATCTTGGCTCAGACCATTGTAGAAAGTATCCATTTGCATTAACTCGGTAAAACCATGATGCGGACACTTTCGGAGCAACTCTTTGTAACGATCCCATGCCTCACCGAATGATTCATCAAATCTTTGAGTGAATTTCATTGTCTCATTTTTAAGACTTGTAGTTCGGGATGGAGGATAGAATTCATTCACAAACTTAGTGACTAAATCCTCCCATGTCTCAATGGAACGAGGGGGTTGTTTCTCAAGCCAAATCCGGGCTTGTCCCTCTAGAGAGAATGGGAATAGAAGAAGCTTAATTGCTTCATGTGGGACATTCTTGTATTTGATGGTCGATGCAATCTTGTTGAACCATCGAATATGTGCGTGAGGGTCGTCCCGCTCAAAACCATAAAATTGGCTTTGGGTTACAAGATTAAGCAACCCGTTTTGAGCTCGAAGGTATCAGCCCACGATGGTCGGGACAACAATGGCATCTCCGTAACCATCGATGGGTGCTTGGAGAAGCTCATTCATCGGTTTATCTTCTGCCATTACGACAGGGGGTGGTGGTGCTAGACGCTCCTCGCCACGGCCGGTGAGGAGCGAACGCCTCTACGCCTACGCGGAATACTTACAAGCTCTGAAAGTGGACTTGTAGAGCTGGAAGAACAAGTGCGCATGCACTAAGTTTAAAAATCAGTTTCCAAAAACAAATGCGAGGCAAAACGACAAGTGAACTTAAACCAATAATCACAAATGAAATGGCTTCTTTGAAAAAGGTACACCAAATCACAAGGACACAAAGGCAAGTTTTGATCTTTAAGATTGGGAACTTATTAATGTTCACACCCCCAGTTGGTAGGTGTTCTGCCTTGGTTTGCGGTGGTTGAATTTTAAGTATCACTAAAAAGACGTAGGTATGGATTTGTGCTAAGGGTTTAAATACTTTTGGACAATATTTTTGGTATCGTCTCGTTTAACCAAATCGCACCTCTTTAAGAATCACCTTAAAGAAAATACAGGATAGAAAACGTTACGATTGTTTTGTTGTTTTATATTATTTTTTTTTGGTGTTGTTAACACTTCAGGAAAAGTGTTAATGAACTTTTTGATATTGATAACTTTACAAAAAATCACAAAAGGTGGTATGCACAAGTATGGTCTAAAATGTTTAAAACACGCTTACAAATGTTCCTCCCGGCAGCGCACGCGCCAAAATTTGATCGCTTCCAAAACAGTCAAGAAATATTGACCAAAGGTTTTAGTCAACAAAGTCAACTATTATGGACTCAATACAATTTCCCTTGGAATTTAGTGGATTCCCGGTCGTTAGTCCCACCGGAGGTTGAATGGTCTGTGAAAACGTTCAGAAGTAGAATGATCACTAAGGATAATGATCTGTAAGGATTTTGGTTGATAATTACACTACTGATTGTTTGGAATTGTATTTGGATACAGAGCTATAAAGCACAACAATCAGATTAAACAAACGTGTAAAATAAAAATGTAAATTTAAAAACTACAAGGACTTAAAATGACAAGTTTAAAACTAAAGGGTATAAAATGAAAATTTAAAACTTTTTAAACTTAAAGAAAATTAAAATCTAAAAAGAAAATATTTTACTAATATTATATTAATTTAATATTAATTAAATAATCAAAACTATTTTAAACTTATTTAAAATCTAGTTTAATTAATCTAAAAAGGATTTATAATACAAAACTAACTAAGAGAATTACAAATTTATTTTCTAAAAATCTAGAACAACTTAAAAGATTTATAAAAATTAAAAACAAATATTTTTGTCTTTTAGCTAAAGTTTTATAAATTAAAAACTTAATTAATAATTTAAATCTAATTAAACTAATTAAAGGATTAAAATTAGAAAATAAAAAGGGAAAATTATAAGATTAATTTTTATAGGTTCTAATTAAGTTAACAAAGCTAGGAAAATAATAAAAACATGGTTTTACTTAATAAAAATTATTTTTACTATTTAATACTTTAATATTAATTAATTATTAATTAAACTATTATTAATTATTAAAAATACTAGATGACAAAGGAAAAATCTAAGAAAATTCATAAAAATACTTTAATATGACAGAAACTTAAAAAAAATATAAAAACATATAAGTGCTTAATAATAAGCTGAAAAGAAAATTAAAAAGCTAAATTATATTAAATAAACGCTATCACTATTTTTAAAGTTGATGTTTTTATGTTTTATATTGTTTAAACCTATTTAACTACTGATAATACAAACTTTTAATGAAAACAAAAATTTTAAAACTTAAAAATAAGCAGTTTAGAAACTTATGATCTTAACAGTTTAAGCTTTTGGCTTATTTTGATTTTTAAGCTCAAACAAGTGGCCAAATAAGCTAAACCAAAAGAAACAAAAGTGAAATAAGATGAAAATAAGCTAAAGGTACTTAAATTAAGCTAAAAGGCACAAAGAAACACACTGAAAAACTTAGGATAAGCTAATAAGCACTTTCACTAAATCTATCAACCAAACAAGGCCGCAGTTTTTGTAGGCCAAATTTAGCTAGGGGCAAAGCTGAGGTCCAAAATAAGCCGGATGTAATAAGTGGCTTATTGAGGTTTCAAAAGCCAAGAATCTCACACTAGGCCCACTATAAGCTCTGTGTGAGCTTGTGAAAAGCTTGTAAACACTGATTATTCGTGCAAATAAGGAAATGGGACAAACAAAAAGCTATAAGCAGCCCTATTAAATAAGCTAAAAAGTTGAAAATAAGCACTGGACCTTTGAGATGGGTGGTTAAGCTACACAAAAAGCTAAAATACACAAGCTGGGACTCACTAATGAGCTAGAAACAAGCTTATGAAGTAAGTAAGTGCTCAACTGCAAGTAACAGGGAGATTTTGAAAAGTGCTTAAAACAAGCTAAGAATTAAGCGGTTTATAAGTGAATAAAAAATAACTAAAATTATTCTAGTGAAGATAAGCAGCAAAATAATATTAACCTAAAAGCTTAAGTCCTAAATCCTAACAGTAAGATCACAAGAAAAATAACAAGTTTATTCAAAAACTGAAAATAAGAGAATTTGACTTTTTGTGAAAACCAAATAAGTTGACTTTGATGAACTTTGGATCAATCCTACTCATTGATTATGTTGTAATAAGGTGAATTAAGACTAGATTGATCAATACTAACAACTTATAAACATGATAGCATGATTATGGAATATAGAAATCCAAATAATAAACAAGGTGTGATAACAAGTTATTTTGACTTTCTTTAAATTGTTAATGGTTTTTATTGTATATCTGAGTTATTAGATGTTAATATGACATATAACAACAACAAGAAACAACACAAACAACCTCTAACACAAGTAACACAAGAATCCAAACAACCCTTTAATGAAACTGAATTTGTGATTTTAAAGGATTTCATAAATTAAGACCATGCAACTGATTCATAAGAACATTTAATGATATAAGCCGATTTAAGCACATAAACACCAATAAAAACAACAAAGACCTATAAATTACTATATTGCAATATTTATAGTGAAAAAGTGAAAACTTAAGCAACTAAGAAAATTAATGAACAAGCATGCAATATTAAGCACTAATCTCACTAACATACAACAAACAAGCATAAAAGCACAGAGATAAGCAGAGATAAGCAGTTGAACAGTGAATGACCAAAATTAAGAATTTAGCTTACAAATTACTTCCAAGCTCATAACTGAGAACCAAGGATCAAGACCACTTCCTATAGCTTCCCAAGAAGCATCTAACCCAAGGCAATCCAAAATTTACCCTGCTCCATTTTCTTCTTCATCATTTTGATTTTTGATTTTCTTTTGATTTATAACTAAATTTTTTATTTTTGATTTTTAATTCTAACTGAGTTTGAAAGTTTCTAAAAGCTTTTAAAAGCTTTATAAGGAACTTATATGAGCTTATGAGTCCATAACATTAAATACTAACAACTTTAAGCTAAAATTGAGATTTTGAACTTGAAATTTGCATAAACCTAAAATGAACTAAACTTGAAATTGATTATTGATAAAGGTTTGAAAATACACTGAGATAGATAAATACAATACTTGAAAGCTAGAAATTACACCGAATATGAAAATTAAGCTATTCGACATACATTAACTAAAATTACACTAGACTCATATCTACATTGCTTCATTCTCCTTTATAAAGATCTTTTTGAGCTCACGATATCTTGAATGTTTCCCACTTGATCCTGGCCATTGAATTCATCAATCTCATCATAATCGTGCACTTGGCATTTTGGCGCCAAAATATCAAAAGCAGTTTAAAGAAATGCTTCGAGATTGTGGAGGTGTAGGAGAGTGGGTAGACAACGGAGGTGGTGAGGTGGTGGAAAACCATCCCTGGTTTTGGTTTGCGGCGAGGTAGAGGAAGATGAAGTGTGAGAGTGGTTTGGGAGGAAGTGAGTTTGACCGGTTTGACCCGCTTTTAATAATAGGTTGGGGGTTCAAATTAGGGGGTCAGGGTTTGAACTGGCTCAAGGGTCAAGGTTCAAAGGGATTGGGCTTGTGATCGGGCCGCAGGGTATTGGGTTTGTGTTTAGGTTTGTGTTAAATAAGGTCCGGTTTGGATTTGGAATTAATACACAAGGACCATTCTTGTAATTTGGCAAACTTGAGGGACTGAAATTGTAACTTTCCCAAACTTATCAAAAGGACCGATTATGCCATATATGAATAGTACAAGGGTTATATTTATCAATTTTCCATTTTAAATAACCAGGGACCATTTTGACATTTTTCAAAGTTGAGGGACCTTTTCTGCCATTTGCCCAAAGATTCATTCAAGGACCATTTTTGACAATTTAGAATATTTCAGGGACCTTGAATAATAAACTCCACATTTTGGATTCCGGGACTAGATTTGCCAATCTTTGAAAGTTTAGGACTAAATCAAATTATGTAAACTTTGTTGGTTTTTATCAGTTTTCAATCCTTTTGCACTTGTAACACATAAAAACACATTTCAATGATATTTATAGTATTTTGTGGCATTTCGAAAGTGTTTTCAGATGTTTTTGCAGTTTAAATGGGAATAAAATTATGAGTATTTAGACACTCATCAACCTCATCGAAACATTCGAGGAGGTGATAAAACATGAAACGTTGCTCCTCACGTAGTTCATGTATCAACCCTTCAACATGTTGACAATGATAGCAATCCTTGTCATGGTTTTGAAAAGGTGGTGGTAAAGATTGTGGAGGTTCAAGTGAAAAAGTTTGGGGATCCTCAAATGAAGGAGGGATTGGTGGAGGCACATTAAGTGGTGGCTTAACAAGGATTGATAGTGGAGGTAGAGAAGTGTCAACTTCCATGTGGTCGGGTGGTTGACTTTGATGTCTCCTCATAATCCAAAATGGACCATTAGAGGGAAATGGAGAAATGGACATTGGTGCAAGTGTTGATTCAACATCTTGGTTTTGTTGTACAATCTTCTCTAGTGAAGAGTGTGTCGGTAATGGTGGAGGATGAGATGACCTAGGGGGTAAGTCCTCTAAGTTGTAGGAATGTGGAGATGATTGTGAGGTGTTCAATGATATGGCTCTAGGCACCAATGATGTTGGTTGGATTGAAAGCGGTGTGTTTGGTTTAGTAGGAATTGTAGAGTTTGGTGATGATATTTTTGTGGGAACACTCCTCTTGGGGATTGGTTTGCTTGATTGAGTTGGTGGAGGGGAAATCCTAACATTAGTGGATTTGACCGGAGATGATTCGGTTGAGGAAATTTCGTGTACAACACGAGCAAGTTTCTTGGGTGGTTCTTGGGTGGTTCTTGGGTGGATGAGTTAGCACTAGGAGCTTTCCTCATGATGAAATGAATAAAGAAGATGTTTCTAATTGCTGAGAATTATTTTGTGTTTGATGACTAAGGAATTCTAGCAAGATGACTTATAAAGGGAGGAATTTGGCAAGTGCATTCAAGACTTAAACCACTAAGATTCTTTGGAATGTGATGATTAGTATGCACAAGAGTCAACTTCAGAGTTGTACTGATCTAGAAGCTTAATTAAGATGAGATGGAGTGTTCAAGTTAGCAAGATGAGCTTGAAATGATTGTTTTAGCTAGAGTTGACATGAATCAGTCATACGGATCCCACGGTTCCCTCCAATGAGGGATCCGCCTAGGCTAGTCCTAGGGATCCGTCTCAAGAGCTAATAAAAGATAAAAATGATGTTTGTAAGGTCTAATACCTATACCTTCTTGAGTGTTTCAGTCCATCTAAGTGTCTTGAATGAAAGTGTACTTGAATGATCAAGGGAAATGAGTGATGTAGCTAATGATTGCCTTTTATGGAAGGAAAATGAGACTTTATGATCACCAATGGGTGTTCAAGGATGACACTAAGAATTTTGATGGTGTCAAGTCATAATAAATGATCCTAGACTGTGAAGTTTGAGATGGAGTTTGAAAATCCTCAAAATAAAAGAATCAAAAAACTAGTTTTTGACCCATTTTTAAATAAGGATGACTAGAAACAATTTCCTAAAATTGATAAATATATCCACCTAAGAGTTTTGAGACGTGAGAAACAATGTGTGAGTATTGAAGCGAAAATATGGTGAGTTTTGATGAGTTGATAAATCAAAAGCACTTTGAATTAGATCCTAGGTAAGATATGGGTGAGTTTGAAGCTTTTAAATGATTGAAGAAGACTTAGTTGGTTCTAAGGTCTTATGTTTAGCTAGTGTGAAGTGATCTAGTGAGCTTTTTTGATGTATGGGCATCTGTATTACTGATCTGTTGTCACTTCTACGCGTGAGACATTCTTACGCTTAAGGGTTGCCCTTACGCTTAAGCTTACGCCTACTCCTAAGGTCCTCATGTTTACGCATAAGCTCACTTGCTTACGCCTAAGCCAACTTGTAACTTTATTTCGAAATGTTACGCGTACAAAACTTGTAATAAGTTACTCATATGTCACAAAACCAAAATGTCACTCATAAACTACAAAAAGTTAAAATGTTGTGTGATTAAGTGAAATTTGGACATTAAAATTCAAAATTAACATTCTCACGTAACTTATCACGTCAACTTCGGACAATTGGACATAATGTGACTTTGGACTCGTAACATTAATAAACATGACAACTTCAATAATTGGACAATAAAATCAATCTTAGACTAACATAATGTCTTTCGATATGTTGGTTCTTTTGTCTCAATATCTTCGTAGACGTGAAATGGACGTCAGCATCAAAAATCTCAATGCATCCAATGAACTCACAATGGAAGATATCTTCCCAACGGATTATCACAAAACAATTGGAAAGAACAACCTCAGAGTCGATTTTGAAAACTTCACTTGCTCGGAATCTTTGTGCAGAGTAGGTGTAGACATTCTCAAGGAACATCCCTACCGACTTATGCTATCCAACTTGACTATAGTACCAGAGATCTACATCCATCAGTTCTGGCACACTATGGAGAAGATTGATGGTCAAGATGCAGTCAAAGCGACCCTTAGCACCAAGGAAGTCACAGTTACGGTAGCAGATCTTCGTGTTAATACAAATAAGCCATAAAAACGTTTATTTATATTTTACGATCTTTTAATGTTTTGTCGATAACAAACGTAAAATCATTTTAACGAAACAAATAAAATACGTAAATGGTTTGAGCCAATAGTTTTATAACACACTTACGTTTTCACATAAAACACTAAAACAAGTATAAGTAATTTTATGATTTAGTAATACATATGTATAACAACTAGTGTTTAAATATTGGGTGAATATATACATAACTAGTATGTATTATAATGGGTAATACAATTGGGTAGAAACTTAAGTATTTGACCCATAAACCAAATACATTGAATATAGTTGGGTACAACCCATGGACCCATAACCCATTGCATGACATCATGCTTATGTCATATATGGATATTATCCATGACCCATGGTTTTAATCCATGGCCCATAGTTTTAATCCATGTACCATGGACTAGATGCATTGCATCTTATAGATACATTGTATCTACTTGATATCCATGATCCATAACCCATGACCCATGACCCAAAACCCATGGGCAAAAGGGAGCGCCCCACGGATCCCCAGAATACATTGACGGACCTAATGGTGGATCTGTGGGATCCGTGGAACAGTAGTTGTTTTTCTTCTATAAATAGTGAGCCATTTCTTCCTTTTGGGTTTCCACTCCCACGCATACTTTCCCCAAGTATTGTAATCTTCTAACCACAGATCCTAAGGGATCTTTCCATGTAGTTTGTCTTTTGTTTTTTTGTGATTCTCTAGGTTCCTCTTAAAGGCGAGATCACCACTTCTTGAAGTCGAGCAAGCTCAAGTCCATGAGTTGCCATGCTTCGTCATCATCAAGACTACTGAGATTCTCTTGTTGATACTTCTTTCTCCCTCCATAGAAGTGGTTTTTGGGTTTTTTTTTTTCTGTTCGCGTTTTATACATAATAAACTCAATAAACTCCAACTTTTATTAAATAAACTCATAATACATCAAACATAAACTACATAAAGCAAATACATTGAGCGATTTATTAATCGGAAAGCTAATACATTGAATAGTGAGATCTTATTCGGAGTCTCCGGATACGGACCTAATTTGGTCATCTTGAGCGTTTCTTCATCAGAAAGTGAGAATCTATAACCCTCTTGCGACTCGATCTCGAGTATTTGTAGTTCGATCTCTAAATAACTGGCTTCAAAACCTTTGTATAAGTTTACATTTTTATTTAAATTTTCAAAACATTTTATGAGTTCGAGTTTAGCCTTTTTCCACATTTTAAGTGCATCACGTTTAAGAGTAGCACGACTTACTTAAGTATATCACGGTTGAAGACAATTTTGAAGCACCTTGGTTAATCTCGGGTTGTCGAAGTGGTTGAACGGCAAAGCTTATTGAATCACAAAGCTTGCAAATTGTTGTCGACACCGATCCTCCTCATATGCAAAAAGACCCCCCTCTCGTGACATAGATGCTTGACCCGCATCTGGAACGGTTTTGAGTGCTTTGCAATACTTTTTATTGATATGTTTGTGGAAAACTAGAAGGGGGGGTTGAATAGTTTTGCCGATTTTACATTAGTTTCAAAAACTTTTAGATTCGTTAATATGTGAGATCTTATGGATGTAGAGAAAGTATAGATCTAATGATGAAGCAAGTAAATAAAGTAAAGCAAAGGAAATGAAAAGACACAACCGATGTATAGTGGTTCGGCTACAAGGACAACTTCCTTGCCCTACTCCACTCCCCGAGTCACCTACTCGAGAGTTCAAGCACTATGTCAACAAACTCCTTCACTTGGCGGAGAAGCCTTCACAACGTTGCTTACACTTTTCTGGTACAAAGCTAGATACCGAGTTCGTAGCACGGTGGACCAAACCAACACGACTATTACACAACAAGTATGTGAAATATCAAATACAAGATCTTCGCTACGAAATCTTATGAGTGACAAATCAATCAGGGACCCCTTGCTTGGATGACTTGTAGAATGCTCGTGATCTCGCCTTAAAGAAGGACCTATATAAGGATCACAAATAGAAAGAAAGAAGAACAACTCTCTAGATCAAGTGATCTATATGTTAGAAAAGAATGAGAGTGTATGAGAGATTTAGTAAGAAGAGGGTAAGTTAGAATGAAGAAATGGCTCTCTATTTATAGGCAAAATTCTTCATTGTTCCTCGGATCCCACGGATCCCTTCCACTTGGGATCCGTCTAGTGTAATCCTAGGGATCCGTGGAACGCTCCTCTTTGCCCATGGGTTTTTGGTTATGGGTCATGGGTTATGGGTTGGTCCATGGTTTTCTTTAGATTCAATGTATCTAAGTATACATTGTATCTAGTCTACTTGGGTATGGGTTAAGATCCATGGGTTATGGTCCATGGGTTATGGTTTTACCCATCCTAATAAACTATTACAACAAATGCTTAATTATTACATTTTTGTATTTAAATGGCTATATGTAAATGCTTTACAAAATAACATGTATCCTTATAATTATACTTAAGATAACATTATATTTGTTATCAACAAAACACAAAGAGATCGCAAAATATTAATAAACGCTTTTACGGTTTATTTGTATTAACAATCTCCCCCTTTTTGTTGATGACAAAACATAATGTTATGATGAGTAAAACTTAAGAATAGATGTAAGTTTTGAAAGCCCCTAAGTTTTACTTTCTCCCCTTTGTCAACAAAAGTTAACCCTTGGAAGAAATAAGCATAAAAATGTGGAAAATTAGTCCACGATTGCTAGCTCCCCTGACTCGGTAGCTCTTGTTTGGGGCGTCAAGAGAAGAAAAATAAAAATCCTACAAAAGAAAGGTTAGTAACATGCTTAAATAATCTTGTGATTGCCGAGAATCAAGATTGGGAGCCAAGGTACGTAAACAAAGCCTTATAATAAAACAACAAAGTGTAGTGGAATTTATGCCAACTACAAGTATGTAAAATAAGAACAAGACTTGTTCTTGAAATGACTTCAAAAGAAAAGGTACACGAGATAGAAAATAGTAGTAGTGATTCCTTCCATGCTTGCATAAGGTTTATGGATTGATGTTTTGATGAGTGATGGTATTGATGCGATCAAGGATGAGGTTGAGTATGAATCGCATTTCTTCCCTAACTTCTATTGCAATTTTCCTAGTGGATTGGCAATGTTCACAATGTAAGTGATGTGGGTAATGAGTGGAAATCTTTCGGTGGTTTTGATTTGTAGGTTGCCGAAGTTGTGGTGGAAAAATAGGAAAATATGGATCAAAGTCCGGAATGTTTGAAAGTGGTGGTGGATAAGAACCTAGATGTTCTTGTAGTTTAATGGGAGCTAATGGTGGTGATGTTTCAAGATCTTGAAAAATAGTATTTGGAGATGTGGGGTGTTGAAAAGACTACTTTTGTTTAGGTTGTTAAGATCTTGTTGGAGTCTTAAGGAGTTCCAAAAGAGTGACTTTAGGTGATGAAGTTGGTGTACTTGTTGGTGATGAGGGGGTGCTATAATGGAAGCATCTTGTGGTGAGTTATTTGTTGAGGATGAACCATTTGAGGTTGGTTTTGCTAAGCAACAAGATCGGATACTAATCCGCTGGATATCCTAGAGTTTGATTGTGGTATTTTGGATGGTGGTAGTACAAAGGTTTGGGTATCATGAAGATGATTGTTTGTACTAGGTGATTCATCTAAAGGGCTTTTGGAAGACATGGTGTATTGTGTATGTGAGGATGAGATGGATTATGCAAGCATTTCGATTTCTATATATATAGAAAAACAAAGCATTGTAATGAATGCTTGACCAAAATGTGGATTTCAATCTAATGATTAGATATGAATTCAAGGCATGTGATCATGAGAACACAAGCATTAAAGAGCATACTCCAAAAATGAAACAAATGAGGATTTTTCATCCAAAGTAAACAAAATAGAAGGTAAAAACAGCTTCTGTTTCACGGATCCCACGGATCCTTCCCTTGAGGGATCCGTCCAACATGAAGGCTGGGATCCGTGGGTCTGTGATCCAGGCAGACAAAAAGTTTTTCTTGAAAACATTTTACCTATTGTGTGCCTATATGCAAACTATTTGGAGTTACGGTTATCTCGACTCAAAAGAAAAGGAAAAATAAACTAGAATAGAAAGCATCCTATTGAGATAACCCGAAAACACATAGTTAGTACATAAGTAATGTATTTTGTGTTATCAATGCTCCTAATTCATTGTTGCTTAAATGAATGTACCGGAAAACACATATTAGTTATGTGTCCCCTTTAGCATTTAAAAGATATGAGATGCAATGAAAACGGGTTTTTACTTTGTATTAATAATGAAAAGGCGATTTGTCCTAGTCGTGAGAAATTGCTTTTGTGAAATTGATACGGGAAGGTATCATCCTTTAGAAAACATTTTGAAAAGAGATTTTCTTTGAAAATGTGTATTGAAAAAAAATAAGAAAACTATAAGTGGAAAACTTATCTTGGGTTTGAAAATTCCCGTATTGTTTGTGAGTTGTGCATGAAATAGAAATCCTAGACTCGTAAAAAGAAGGCTAGTGCTTACATACCTTGTAGAGTCAAATAAGTTACGACGTTTGTTCCATTAGACCAAGACCAAGACGAAGTAGGTTGAATTGTTCTCGCTTCAACGGTTTGGTGAGGACGTCGGCTATGTTGTCTTCTGCTACCTCTCAATAGAGATGTCCCCTTTTTGAACATTGTCTCTTAGGAAGTGATGACGAATCTCTATATGCTTTGTGCGAGAATGCACAACCGGATTTTGCAAGTCGATGGCACCTTTTTTGTCACATAGGATGGCTATGTCGCTTAGATGAATGTCGAAGTCGACTAACGCTTGTTTCATCCATAGTGCTTGTTGGCATGCTTTCCGCGGAGACGCGATTCGCTTCGGTTGTTGATCTTGCAAGTGCCGTTTGTTTCTTAGAAAACCAAGATGTTAAACAACATCCATAAAAGTAAATACCCTACTTGTACTTTTCTATCAACGTAATCACCGCATGGTCGAATCTGCATATACAATAATTGTTTCTACTCCCGTGCCCTTAGGATACCATAATCCTAATTGTGTTGTACCCTTAATATATCTAAATATCCTTTTACGGCTTCTAGGTGTGATGTTTTAGGGTCTTCTTGAAACCTAGCACATAAGCAAACACTAAACATGATATCCGCCTACTTGCCGAGGAGGTAGAGAAGACTACCTATCATGCCACGATATTTAGTATTATCTACGGATTCGCCATCTTTTGTGAGTTTGGTGTCGGATGACATTGGAGTCCTAATTGGTTTCAACTCTTCTAGACCGAATTTCTTTAACATCTCCTTGATGTATTTAGATTGATTGAAGAAGATACCATCTTCTACTTGTTTTATTTGTAGACCAAGAAAGAAACTAAGTTCTCCCATCATACTCATCTCGAACTCGTCATGCATGATCTTAGAGAAATCATCACACATGTCTTGACAAGTGGATCCAAATATAATATCATCTACATATATTTGTACTATGATTATATGTGACTCTCTTTTCTTAGTAAAAGTGTGTTGTCAACTAACCCCATGGTATAGTTGTGTTTAACTAGAAATGACTTGAGTCTATCATACCAAGCTTTTGGAGCTTGTTTAAGACCGTAAAGGGCTTTCTTTAATTTATACACATGTTTGGTTTTTCAAAATCAATGAAGCCCGGAGGTTGAGCTACATATACTTCTTCATTAATGAAACCATTTAGAAAAGCGCTTTTGACATCCATTTGATAAAGCTTTAGATCATTAGCACAAGCATACGCAAGAAGTATTCTTATAGACTATAATCTAGCCACGGGGGCGTAGGTCTCATCAAAGTCTATTCCCTCTTGTTGGTTATACCCTTGAGCAACGAGTCTAGCCTTGTTCCTAGACACTACTCCGTTTGCATCTAATTTATTTTTATAAACCCATTTGATTATGGTTTGATTACTAGGTGGAGGGACAAGTGTCCAAACATCATTAGAAACAAATTGATTTAGTTCTTCTTGCATAGCCATTACCCAACTCTCATCTTTTATGGCTTCTTGTGTATTCTTAGGTTCTAAGGTTGAAACGAAACAAAACAAGCTACTTTGGTTTTGAACTTGAGACCTTAATGTTCGTTCGTTTAGTTTTCCTATGACTTTATCTACGGGGTGATCTTTGGACTCTTTAATGTTTATTATTTCATCACTTAGAGGTTCTTCTTCTTCACTTATCTTTTTCTTTATTACTATAGCTTCACTTTCAATCTCATCGAAAGAGGTGGAGAAGGTTTGGGTGGACTTTCATCAAATTTTATATTTAATGACTCTTCTACCTTCATTGTTTCTTTGTTTAATATGACGTAAGCTTTTCTATTTGGCGAGTAACCTAAAAAGATACCTTCGTTGATTTAGGATCAAATTTTGTAAGGTAATCTTTAGTGTTAAGAATAAAACATTTACTACCAAAGACTAAAGTGATTTAACGTAGGCTTTTTGCCTCGAAGTAACTCATATGGAGTTTTCCTAGGATTGGTCTAATTAAGACTCGATTGAGTATGTACGTTGAAGTATCAACGGCATTACACCAAAACTTTTGAGGTATGGATTGTTCATTAAGCATGGTTCGACTCATTTCTTGTAGGGTTCTATTCTTTCTTTCTACTACCCCATTCGATTGTGGAGTGCTGGAGCGAGAAGTTGTGAGTAATACCATTAGCGTCACAAAAGCTCCGAATTGCACTTCATTATCGCATTCCCTACCATGATCCGTCCTAATAGACACTATGGGACTTCCTAGTTGTCTTTGGATCTTTTTGCTTAATATTTCAAAATAATTAAAGGTTTCCGTTTTGTTCTTTAAGAATTTTGTCCAAAGTGTAGTAGTTGCCTCCATAACTTTAGATAGCGGATGGACCAAATAAATCTATATGTAGTAATTCTAGACACCTAGTTGTAGACACCATGTTTTTAGCTTTATGACTAGAATGAGCTTGTTTTCCTACATTACAAGCATCACAAAAATGATGTTCATATTTTAACTTAGGTAGATCTCTTACTAGATCTTTGGATGATAGCGATTGAAGAAGTTGATGTTACGTGACCCGATCTTCGATGCCATAAGGTCGAAGTATCATCCATAGAGGTAAGACATAGTTTGTCTTTGGGTTCATTACCGATTTTAATGATATAGACTCCATGTTTCCTAATTCCTCTTCCTGTGGTTATGCCATTTTTTAGTATCTTACTACCAGTTTCGGTAAAAAGTACATTGCACTTTCTATCACATATTTGTCCTATACTTAAGAGGTTAATGTTTAGGTTTTCTACGTGACACACATCGTTAATGGTTAGAGATTTGTTAGAAATTGTACTTTTACCGATGATTCTACTTTTGCTATTTCCAAACACCAAATTACCTCCATTTATGGATTCATATGTGGAGAATAGATCCCTATTGCCGTTCATGTGCCTCGTGCACCCGCTATCCTTGACCCATTCATCGGGTCTAGGTCGACCTTTAAGCACACCTAAAACAATAATAAACTCATAAGTTTGGTCCCCATTTGTTCATGGGTCCATTAGTGTTAAACATTCCATTCATGTTGACATGTATGGATAAGATGAGTATGCATTCCATGGAGCAAAGTTTTGAAAAGGAAAACCGTTTTGCATATTTGAGTTCCATCCCATTTGATGGTTACTTTTCGGGTAAACGTTATTAGGTCCCCTAAATGAATTAGGTTTTGAAAAGGATGGAGCTTTGTTTCTCGCAAAAGTAGGATTATATTTTGGAGGTGGTTGTCTAGAGGTGTGATTCGCTCCAAACCGTCAAGCGACTCAAGCCGGCCACTTGTGAATGGCCGACCGTAACAAACTTAAAAATGTACCGAAGCAAATGCAATTTAGATCAGAGAAATATAGTGTATTCTTGGGTCGTTAAGTCCCACGGAGGATGAATTGGTGTTAAACAACTTCAGATGATAGAATGATCACTAAGGATAGTGATCATAAGGTTTTGGATGATAATTATACCTAAAGAAAAGATTAACAAATTACAAATACTTAAATGCAAATTAAAAGAAATTTTAAAAAGTTAAAATATATTAAATAAACGCTATCACTATTTTTACAATGATGTTTTCTGATTTATAAAATAAAATAACTTAAATAAACTATTTTAACTAAAACGTAAACTTAAATTATCTAAAAATGTGATTTAAAATGAAAACGTAGTTATTTATAAAATTACGAAAAGCAAGCAAAAACGTAAAATTTATGAAATAAAAGTCCTACAAGTGTAAAACAATTTTTTACATACTATATGACAAAAGAAAATTTTAGAAAAAGATTTATATTTTTAGACTTTATATTTTTATTATGAATTAAATAAGATTTTACACTAATTAAATGTTTAAAAATACTAAAACTATTGAGAAAAATCTGAAACTTTTTTATAAAATACTTATTAACAATACTAAGCTAAGAAAATACCAAAACATGTAACACCTAGTCTAAATAAGCTATAAATAAGCTAAAATGTTCGAATAAGCTAAAGTGACAAAGAGTACTTAAAGGTTTGATTATGCATGAAATGAATGAGACAAGTCCCAAGGGCAATCTGGTATCCGTATTTTCCTATCATTCTCATGAGGGGAGAGGTCTAAGTTCGAATTCTCCCTTTTTGCACAATCATTTTTTTTTTTGAAATTTCTTTTTACAAACTTATTAAGCACAAGAAAATAAACAATTTTTACAACTACCACTTTTACAAAAAATGACTAATAATCGATTGAGCTTTTGTTTTCTAAAGTAAGCTAGAAATGGAAATAAGCATAAGGATTAAACTAAAATGGCTAATATGCTTATAAGTAAGCTAATGTAAACTGAAATAGGCTAAGAAACTTTTAATAAGCTAAAATGAAAACTGGGAAAAGCAAATTATCTAAGAATAAGCACTAAATAATATCCAAATAAGCACTATTTATATGTTTACACAAAGACACTATATGTTTTCTAGGCAACTTTAAGCTAATTAATAAGTACTGAAATAAGCTAAGAAATTAAAATAAGCACTGTAACTAACAAGTAGACCAGCTAAGCTATCCAAAGAGCTAAACACAAAGCTTGGGAGTGCTAGAGGCTTTTTAACAAGCTTGTGAAAAAGCTTGTGAAACCTGTGCACAGGGCACTTCGTAGAAGGTGTCTAAAACAAAGCTGAGAATAAGCAGTTTATAAGCTAATAAGATACAAGCTAGTATTTTTCTAATTTTGTTTGAAGCTAATATAATATCCCAAAAGCACAAATCCTAGATCTAACAGAAGATCACAATGAAATTGTAAAGTTTATTCAAAAACTGACAAGGAAAATTTTGACTTTTTTTAAATTATGAACTCAATTGACTTTCATGAACTTCTAATGATCATAGATGATCTAATTGAGTGTATTAAGCTACTATAAGACTTACTTAAGCTATATAAACAACTTTTACACTAATATGCATGATTATGTCTTCTAAATTTCCAACAGTTAGCAAGTTAAATGAGATTAACCATGAGTTTGACTTTCTATTAAACTAGGACTAGATTTTAAGGTTTGAATGAACTAGTAAACACTAAAGTGACTTATAACAACAACAATTACAACACATAAGCCTCTAGCACAGTTTTAACAATAAATCCAAACACCCCTTAAAGAGACAGTTTTGAAGCTTTTAAACACTAAAATAGATTTTTAAATTGAATAACCTATTGATTAACTGATAATGACTATTTTAAAAGTATTAAACTAGAATTAACAAGGTTTAATGACTAAAACTAGAAAATGTAAATTTTAAGTAATGGCTTACAAAATAAATTCATGCACAGGACAGAGGACCAAGGTCTGAGATCACACCTATATGCTTACCAATAAGCTCTAAACCATAATCAATCCAAAATCACCCTGCTTCAGCTTCTATCTTCATTTCCACTATTTTTCTTATTTTTTACTATTTTCTTGGTATTTTTGAATTGTTAAGTAAAACTGGATTTGTAAAGTTTATAAAAGCTTATAAGCTTTGTCAAGAGCTTATATGAGCTTAAGAAATAGTAACAACAACTTAATAACAACAATAGAGTATTTTGAGAATTAGAAATAAGAAATAAGCATAAACTGAATTTATGAAAACAAACTGAAATTAATACTTGTAATAGGTTTAGATTACATTCTTAAACAATACAACTTGGAAGCTTAAATAAATCGAAAAGTAAATTTTAACTAAAACGACATTTTTTAAACTAAAACTACTCTTACTTGATCTTCCTCTCTGCTTTTTTCTTTTTATAGATATCCAAAAGCTTCCTCTCACATCTCTGATCATTTCCCACTTTGATTTATGGCCATTGATCATCAAAGTCATCCTGTCCGTTTAAACTGCTTTTGGCGCCAAAAAAGTCTTGAAGCAGGTTCTTTGCATTAATTGAGATGGTGAGTGTTTGCAAGGTGGAAAGGTGATGGTGATGGGGTAGGTATATATCTGGAAAGGTTGAGATGAGGTGGTGATGGCGGATGAGGAATGAGTGGAAAAGGTGTTGGGAGGTAGGGGATGAACAACAAGACGCAGGTGTTTTATTTTAAACACTAGTTTGGGTTTGGGCTTATATTGGGCTTGGATAATGGATTTGGATTTTGGGTTAATAACAATACAAGGGTCCGTTTGGTATTTTAGTTAACACAAGGACTAAATATGCAATTTTCTGTTTATTAAAGGACTGAAATTGTAACATTCCCAAAGTTATCACAAGGGCTAAACCTGCAATTATTGGTTAGTACAAGGACAAATGTTGCATAAAATTCCATTTTTATAAGTCCAAGGACTAAAACTGCCAATTTTGTAACTCTAGGGACCAAACATGTAATTTTCCAAAAGTTTATCATAAGGACCAATTTTGTCATTTATGAATAGTACAAGGTTTATTTTTGATAAATTTCCATTTTTAAATTCACCAAGGACTATATTTGACATTTTCCAAACTTGAGGGACTAAAGTTGTCATTTTGTAAATTTTAAACTTTAAAAGGTTTATTTTGACAACTTTTGAATCCCATGGACCTTAAATGACATTTTAATAGTTTTTGAATTACAAGGGACTAGATTTGACAATTTTTGAAACTTGGGGACTAAAACTGCCAATTATGCAAACTTAATATGTTTTTCACCAGATTTTGGCATTTTTGCATTTAAAACACATAAAACACTTGTTTGTGATATTTTCATCATTTTGATGCATTTCTAAGTGTTTTCAGATGTTTTGCGTCTAGATAGTACAAAAATGATGAGTATTTAGACACTCATCAATCACTAAGATATTGCTAGACCCTAGCAATGATTTATGAAAAATTAATGGATTTTATCTCTTTACCAAAAGCCATTTCTTCTGGAGTAGCCAATTGTTTTAGTTCAAGTAAGAACCTTGGTACAACGATAACCAAATGATTTTGAGCAAATCATGTCGTGAACGGATTTGATTTGTCTTACCGAAGCCGCTTGCTTCTGGACTAGCCAACTCTTAGATAAAATATCTTTGGTGAGTCGATTACCAATTATGGTTTTCCAACTCCCTTTACCACAAGCCATAAACTTGCGGCTAGCCAACTCTTCACTAATTAAAGATATGGTGAGTTGATTACCATACAATTTTGGGCAAATTGCAAGCCGTAAACGGATTTGAGATATCTTTACCAAGAGCCGTTTGCTCCTGGATTAGCCAATCCTTATGTGGGTTAGACATGGTGGACTGATTACCATTTGTTGTGTTTAGTACATAGTACTTCCACTAAATAAAAAATTTTAAAATTTGGCCATTTTGGGGAAAAAGGGACTAAAAGGTTACATTTATGATCAAATTTCCCGCAATTCCCCACTTAGAAATGAATATTGTCCTCAATATTCAAAGTACCTATATTTAAACTTAACGTAAAAAGATAACATTACTAGTGTAGAAACACAACAATTATTCTCTTTTTTAATATGTACAACAATTTTCATTCATTTTTTTTTTTTTTATATGAAAACTTATATACAACAACGGGCATCTCCCCACACTGGTGGTGGTACTCATGGGTGAAAACCATGTTTAACTATTGTTTTTGATTACCGAGTCGCTAGCTTGACTCGACCCCGAATTCATTTGTTCATGGGGAAGTAAGTGGAAGAGACAATCTCCATCGGACTTTCATTCAAGATGTTTGTATAAACATTGAAGTACGTGAAAGTTCCACACCGATGAGATATACATAGAACCGGCTCAAAATGATAAATGAAAATGCCGGGTCAAAGATAATGTCTTCATTCCGAAGGAGTGAAGAACGGAGAATCCACGGATAAGTGAAGAAGAGAAAAAAAGTCATGATAAACATCATGACTAACTCATCATCATCAGAAGGAGAATTCATGATTTCCGGATCATGAATCTCATCATTTAAGCTTATATGATCAAGACATATTCGGGGGGAGGGATGGATTTTGATATCAAGCAAGTTCTCATGGTTGAGAACATTTCTCCGAACACAAAGATCATTATTGTCAGATCAAAGTGGAAGTTATCATACTCCGGTGGAGATATGATATGAGTGAGTTCACAGGAGAACTCCTCGTAAAGAGAATCATTCACGTAATGTAAGTCTGTGAACTCTAGTTCCATCAGAGACTCATCACTATCCTCAATCCGGTATCAAAGAGTGGATTCTCGAGAATTAAAGTGAATTCAGAGTCAATTCAAATAGAGGATTAGGAGAGTTGTTTTGAACGCTTCAGAACAAAGTGATTAACATTCTTCCGGATTGTTGGGATAAGAAGTGAGTGAACGATCATTACAGGAGATTTTCAATCTCTCCCAGACGCTTTGAAATCAAAGAGATCATCACCACTTTCCGATGAAAGTGAAATGATGTGAGTGAGTTCATCGGTAAACTCCTCAAGAAGAGGATCAACATCAAAATGTGAAAGTGATGCCTCAACATTCTCAATGTCTCCATAAGATTTACAATCATCGCTAAAATCGGAGAAAGTCTCAAAATGATCTTTTGAACACTCAAGAGGGGAAGGGATATCACATATATGGTCAAAAGTTCCCTGTGACTCTCTCGGGATTGGGACAAGGTTCTCAACACTAGACTTTATGAATTGGTCCGATTCCTTTTCGAGAATAGTGTCAAGATGCTCATCCCCATGTTCAAAGAGTGAGGGGAATATCGGGTGTGATAACAAGCAGATGAGGGAGTTGAGAAGGACTAGCAGTTATGGATTCTACAAGTTCCATTATTTCTAATGCTAGTGATTCAGTCATATTCTTTTCTCCTCTGATTTCCACGGATGGAAGCTCAACTGATGAACTTGATGAATAAAATTGTAGAATATCAAGGGTATCTTCATCATCATCGTCATCAGGAATGAAATGGAATTGAGAGCTAGATTTGAATGCTTTTGTAGTCTAATTGACCCTAACAGGTTTTCAATGGCAATCGAATCTAATTTAGCGACCGTTCCTCCGCTAACAATTCTTCCATGGATTTCTCATGTGACATAGCCGACTCCTCCTTGTTCTTTAATAACTGAGTCTTCAAAGAGAGGTCCGTCGTAGTTTCATGAGAGAGTCGCTTGAATCATTTGGTACTGTGGAGGTTGGTCTTGAAACAAATAGTCGTATTGTGGAATTGGATTCGTTTGACAATCCGAGCTAAAGTGAGGACCTCCACAATACTCACAACAGTAAAACTGATGTGGCGGTGAGTCATATGTGTTGTAGTCATAATTGTTATCGGAACTGCTCATAGACAAGCGTGTTTCCTGATTGACAATCGAACTGGAGTGTGAACCACCACAGACTACAACAGAAATCTGGAGTCTCACAGTGGTAGCTGATGGAATAAATCATTGTGTTATGGTAGGAATAGGGATCCTGGTTATAGTAGCACCCGTTTCCCGACTCCACCATGCTACAACTGGGGCAATTGCCACCTTTATAAGGACCACCACACCATTGACAACCAAGAGGGTGAGGATAAGACATAAAAGAATCAAATGGTTCTAGAGGGTAAGAAATGAAGAATCAAGAAGGTAAGAGGGTAAAGAGGAATATTTTTGGTATTTTTGAAAAACATTATGTAAAAACAAAGAATGAAAATATTTTTTGTGTTAACACTTTAGGAAAAGTGTTAATGAACTTTTGATTTTTGATTAACTTTACAAAAAAAACTGTTTACAAAAAGGGTGGTATATGTGCAAGAATGGATCTGGAAATGCTTAAAACACGCTTACACCTCCCCCAAGCGGAGCCAAAATTTGATTCGCTCCAAACCGTCAAGTTTAATCACTCAAGCCGGTCACTTGTGAATGGCCGACCGTAACAAACTTAAAACAGCTCAGAAGCAAATGCAATTTAGATCAGAGGAATATAGTGTATTCCTGGGTCGTTAAGTCCCACGGAGGATGAATTGGTGTTAAACAACTGCAGATGATAGAATGATCACTAAGGATGGTAGTCGAAGGTTTTGGATGGATAATTACCTAAAGAAAAGATTAATAAATTACAGCGACTTAAATGCAAATTAAAGAAATTAAAAAGTTAAAATATATTAAATAAACGCTATCACTATTTTACAATGATGTTTTTCTTGATTTATAAAACAAAATAACTTAAATAAACTATTTTTACTAAAACGTAAACTTAAATTATCTAAAAATGTGATTTAAAATGAATACGTAAGTTATTTATAAAAATTACAGCGGTGCGCAAAGCAAAACGTAAAATTTGTGAAATAAAAGTCCTACAAGTGTAAAAACAATTTTTTACGTACTATATGACAAAAGAAAATTTTAGAAAAAAGATTTATATTTTTAGACTTTTATATTTTTTATTATGAATTAAATAAGATTTTACACTAATTAAATGATTAAAAATACTAAAACTATTGAGAAAAATCTGAAACTTTTTTATAAAATACTTATTAACAATACTAAGCTAAGAAAAATACCAAACATGTAACAAGAGTCTAAATAAGCTATAAATAAGCTAAAATGTTCGAATAAGCTAAAGTGACAAAGAGTACTTAAAGGTTTGATTATGCATGAAATGAATGAGACAAGTCCCAAGGGCAGTATCAGGGTACTTTCCTATCACTCTCATGAGGGAGAGGTCTCCGAGTTCGACCTGCCTCTCCTTTTTGCACAATCTTTTTTTTTTTTTTGAAATTTCTTTTTACAAACTTATTAAGCACAAGAAAATAAACAATTTTTACAACTACCACTTTTTACAAAAATGACTAATAAGCACTGATTGAGCTTTTGTTTTCTAACAGTTAAGCTAGAAAATGGAAATAGCATAAGTTAAACTAAAATGGCTAATATGCTTATAAGTAAGCTAATGTAAACTGAAATAGGCTAAGAAACTTTTAATAAGCTAAAATGAAAACTGGGAAAAGCAAATTATCTAAGAATAAGCACTAAATAATATCAAATAAACTATTTTATATGTTTACAGGTACACTATATGGTTTTCTAAACTTTAAGCTAATTAATAAGTAAATTGAAATAAGCTAAGAAATTAAAATAAGCACTGTAACTAACAAGTAGACCAGCTAAGCTATCCAAAGAGCTAAATTACACAGGCTTGGGAGTGCTAGAGAGCTTTTAACAAGCTTGTGAAAAAGCTTTGAAACACGTAAGTAATGTAGAGCTTTTCGTGAGAAGGTGTCTAAAACAAAGCTGATAATAAGCAGTTTATAAGCTAATAAGATACAAGCTAGTATTTTTCTAATTTTGTTTGGCAGCTAAATATTAATATCCCAAAAGCACAAATCCTAGATCCTAACAGTAAGATCACAATGAAATTGTAAAGTTTATTCAAAAACTGCACAAGGAAAATTTTGACTTTTTTAAATTATGAACTCAGTTGACTTTCATGAACTTCTAATGATCATAGATGATCTAATTGAGTGTATTAAGCTACTATAAGACTGAATTAGGCTAAATAAACAACTTATACACTAGAATGCATGATTATGTCTCTAAATTTCAACAGCCAGTTAGCAAGTTAAATGAGTTTAACCATGAGTTTGACTTTCTATTAAACTAGGACTAGATTTTAAGGTTTGAATGAACTAGTAAACACTAAAGTGACTTATAACAACAACGAATTACAACACAATAAGCCTCTAGCACAGTTTTAACAATAAATCCAAACACCCCTTAAAGAGACAGTTTTGAAGCTTTTAAACACTAAAATAGATTTTTAAATTGAATAACCTATTGATTAACTGATAATGACTATTTTTAACAGTATTAAACTAGAATTAACAAGGTTTAATGACTAAAACTAGAAAATGTAAATTTCAAAGTAATGGCTTACAAAATAAATTCATGCACAGGACAGAGGACCAAGGTCTGAGATCACACCTATATGCTTACCAATAAGCTCTAAACCATAATCAATCCAAAATCACCCTGCTTCAGCTTCTATCTTCATTTCCACTATTTTTCTTATTTTTTACTATTTTCTTGGTATTTTTGAATTGTTAAGTAAAACTGGATTTGTAAAGTTTATAAAAGCTTATAAGCTTTGTCAAGAGCTTATATGAGCTTAAGAAATAGTAACAACAACTTAATAACAACAATAGAGTATTTTGAGAATTAGAAATAAGAAATAAGCATAAACTGAATTTATGAAAACAAACTGAAATTAATACTTGTAATAGGTTTAGATTACATTAAAAACTTTAACAATACAACTTGGAAGCTTAAATAAATACTGAAAAGTAAATTTTAACTAAAACGACATTTTTTAAACTAAAACTACTCTACTTGATCTTCTCCTCTACTTCTTTTTCTTTTTATAGATATCCAAAAGCTTCCTCTCACATCTCTGATCATTTCCCACTTTGATTTATGGCCATTGGATCAGTCAAAGTCATCCTGTCCGCTTAAAAACTGCTTTGGCGCCAAAAAGTCTTGAAGCAGGTTCTTTGCATTAATTGAGATGGTGAGTGTTTGCAAGGTGGAAAGGTGATGGTGATGGGGTAGGTATATATCTGGAAAGGTTGAGATGAGGTGGTGATGGCAGATGGAGGGAATGAGTGGAAACAGTGTTGGAGGTAGGATGAACAGCAAGCACGCGCGGGGTGTTTTATTTTAAACACTGGTTTGGGTTTGGGCTTATATTGGGCTTGGATAATGGATTTGGATTTTGGGTTAATAACAATACAAGGGTCCGTTTGGTATTTAGTTAACACAAGGACTAAATATGCAATTTTCTGTTTATTAAAGGACTGAAATTGTAACATTCCCAAAGTTATCACAAGGGCTAAACCTGCAATTATTGGTTAGTACAAGGACAAATGTTGCATAAAATTCCATTTTTATAAGTCCAAGGACTAAAACTGCCAATTTTGTAACTCTAGGGACCAAACATGTAATTTTCCAAAAGTTTATCATAAGGACCAATTTTGTCATTTATGAATAGTACAAGGTTTATTTTTGATAAATTTCCATTTTTAAATTCACCAAGGACTATATTTGACATTTTTCCAAAGTTGAGGGACTAAAGTTGTCATTTTGTAAATTTTAAACTTAAAAAGGTTTATTTTGACAACTTTTGAATCCCATGGACCTTAAATGACATTTTAATAGTTTTTGAATTACCAGGGACTAGATTTGACAACTTTTGAAACTTGGGGGACTAAAACTGCCAATTATGCAAACTTAATATGTTTTTCACCAAATTTTGGCATTTTTGCATTTAAAACACATAAAACACTTGTTTGTGATATTTTCATCATTTTGATGCATTTCTAAGTGTTTTCAGATGTTTTTGCAGTTTAAATGGTACAAAAATGATGAATATTTAGACACTCATCAATCCCCCACACTAAGATATTGCTAGTCCCTAGCAATGATTTATGAAAAATTAATGGATTTTATCTCTTTACCAAAAGCCATTTCTTCTGGAGTAGCCAATTGTTTTAGTTCAAGTAAGAACCTTGGTACAACGATAACCAAATGATTTTGAGCAAATCATAAGCTGTAAACGGATTTGATTTGTCTTTACCAGAAGCCGTTTGCTTCTGGACTAGCCAACTCTTAGATAAAATATCTTTGGTGAGTCGATTACCAATTATGGTTTTCCAACTGCCTTTACCACAAGCCATAAACTTGCGGGCTAGCCAACTCTTCACTAATTAAAGATATGGTGAGTTGATTACCATACAATTTTGGGCAAATTGCAAGCCGTAAACGGATTTGAGATATCTTTACCAAGAGCCGTTTGCTCCTGGATTAGCCAATCCTTATGTGGGTTAGACATGGTGGACTGATTACCATTTGTTGTGTTTAGTACATAGTACTTCCACTAAATAAAAAATTTTAAAATTTGGCCATTTTGGGGAAAAAGGGACTAAAAGGGTACATTTATGATCAAATTCGCCAGAATTTCCCCCCCCCCCCCACACTTAGAAATGAATATTGTCCTCAATATTCAAAGTACCGGCTGTTATGCCGAAACTTAGAACGTAAAAAGATAACATTACTAGCCAAGTGTAGAAACACAACAATTATTCTCTTTTTTAATATGTACAACAATTTTCATTCATTTTTTTTTTTTTTTTTTTATGAAAACTTATATACAACAACGGGGCATCTCCCCCACACTAGGGTGGTACTCATGGGTGAAAACCATGTTTAACTATTGTTTTTGATTACCGAGTCGCTAGCTTGACTCGACCCCGAATTCATTTGTTCATGGGGAAGTAAGTGGAAGAGACAATCTCCATCGGACTTTCATTCAAGATGTTTGTATAAACATTGAAGTACGTGAAAGTTCCACACCGATGAGATATACATAGAACCGGCTCAAAAATGATAAATGAAAATGCCGGGGTCAAAGATAATGTCTTCATTCCCGAAGGAGTGAAGAACAGGAGAATCCACGGGATAAGTGAAGAAGAGAAAGAAAGTCATGATAAACATCATGACTAACTCATCATCATCAGAAGGAGAATTCATGATTTCCGGATCATGAATCTCATCATTTAAGCTTATATGATCAAGACATATTCTGGGTGGGAGGGATGGGATTTTGATATCAAGCAAGTTCTCATGGTTGAGAACATTTCCCTCCGGAACACAAAGATCATTATTGTCTAGATCAAAGTGGAAGTTATCATACTCAGGTGGAGATATGATATGAGTGAGTTCAAAGGAGAACTCCTCGTAAAGAGAATCATTCACGTAATGTAAGTCTGTGAACTCTAGTTCCACTGTAGACTCATCACTATCCTCAATCTGAGTATCAAAGAGTGGATTCTCAGAAATTAAAGTGAATTCAGAGTCGAATTCAAATAGAGGATTAGTGAGAGTTGTTTTGAACGCTTCAGGAACAAAGTGATTAACATTCTCTTCTGGATTGTTGGGATAAGAAGTGAGTGAACGATCATTACAAAGGAGATTTTCAATCTCTCCCAGATCGGCTTTGAAATCAAAGAGATCATCACCACTTTCCGATGAAAGTGAAATGATGTGAGTGAGTTCATCGGTAAACTCCTCAAGAAGAGGATCAACATCAAAATGTGAAAGTGATGCCTCAACATTCTCAATGTCTCCATAAGATTTACAATCATCGCTAAAATCGGAGAAAGTCTCAAAATGATCTTTTGAACACTCAAGAGGGGAAGGGATATCACACATATGGTCAAAAGTTCCCTGTGACTCTCTCGGGATTGGGACAAGGTTCTCAACACTAGACTTTATGAATTCGTCCGATTCCTTTTCAGGAACAGTGTCAAGATGCTCATCCCCCATGTTCAAAGAGTGAGTGGGAATATCGGGTGTGATAACAGCAGACTGAGGGAGTTGAGAAGGACTAGCAGTTATGGATTCTACAAGTTCCATTATTTCTACTGCTAGTGATTCAGTCATATTCTTTTCTCCCTGCATTTCCACGGATGGAATCTCAACTGATGAACTTGATGAATAAAATTGTAGAATATCAAGGGTATCTTCATCATCATCGTCATCAGGAATGAAATGGAATTGAGAGCTAGATTTGAATGCTTTTTGTAGTCTAATTGATTCCCTAACAGTGTTTTCAATGGCAATCTGGGAATCTAATTTAGCAGACCGTTCCTCCGCTAACAATTCTTCCATGGATTTCTCATGTGACATAGCCGACTCCTCCTTAAGTTCTTAATAACTCCGAGTCTTCAGTAGAAGATCTGTCGTAGTTTCATGAGGAGTCGCTTGAATCATTTGGTACTGTGGAGGTTGGTCTTGAAACGAATAGTCGTAATTGTTACAAGGAATTGGATTCCCTGTTTGACAATCCGAGCTAGAGTGAGGACCTCCACAATACTCACAACAGAAAAACTGATGTGGCTGTGAGTCATATGTGTTGTAGTCATAATTGTTATCAGGAACCTGCTCATAGACAAGCGTGTTTCCTGATTGACAATCAGAACTGGAGTGTGAACCACCACAGTACTCACAACAGTAAAACTGTTGAGTCTCACAGTGTGGTAGCTGATGGAATAAATCAGTTTTGTTATGGTAGGAATAGGGATCCTGGTTATAGACAGACCCGTTTCCTGACTCCACCATGCTACAACTGGGGCAATTGCCACCATTATAAGGACCACCACACCATTGACAACCAAGAGGGTGAGGATAAGACATAGAAAGAATCAAATGGTTCTAGAGGGTAAGAAATGAAGAATCAAAAAGGTAAGAGGGTAAAGAGGAATATTTTTGGTATTTTTGAAAAACATTATGTAAAAACAAAGAATGAAAATATTTTTGGTGTTGTTAACACTTTAGGAAAAGTGTTAATGAACTTTTTGATTTTTGATTAACTTAAAAAAAACTGTTTACAAAAAGGTGGTATATGTGCAAAAATGGATCTGGAAATGCTTAAAACACGCTTACAGCCTCCCCGGCAGCGGAGCCAAAATTTGATTCGCTCCAAACCGTCAAGTTTAATCACTCAAGCCGGTCACTTGTGAATGGCCGACCGTAACAAACTTAAAACAGCTCAGAAGCAAATGCAATTTAGATCAGAGGAATATAGTGTATTCCTGGGTCGTTAAGTCCCACGGAGGATGAATTGGTGTTAAACAACTTCAGATGATAGAATGATCACTAAGGATAGTGATCAGTAAGGTTTTGGATGGATAATTATACCTAAAGAAAAGATTAACAAATTACAGCGACTTAAATTAAAAAGTTAAAATATATTAAATAAACGCTATCACTATTTTTACAATGATGTTTTCTTGATTTATAAAATAAAATAACTTAAATAAACTATTTTAACTAAAACGTAAACTTAAATTATCTAAAAATGTGATTTAAAATGAAAACGTAAGTTATTTATAAAAATTACGCGAGTGCGCAAGCAAAAACGTAAAATTTATGAAATAAAAGTCCTACAAGTGTAAAAACAATTTTTTTACATACTATATGACAAAAGAAAATTTTAGAAAAAAGATTTATATTTTTTAGACTTTTATATTTTTTATTATGAATTAAATAAGATTTTACACTAATTAAATGATTAAAAATACTAAAACTATTGAGAAAAATCTGAAACTTTTTTTATAAAATACTTATTAACAATACTAAGCTAAGAAAAATACCAAACATGTAACAGCTAGTCTAAATAAGCTATAAATAAGCTAAAATGTTCGAATAAGCTAAAGTGACAAAGAGTACTTAAAGGTTTGATTATGCATGAAATGAATGAGACAAGTCCCAAGGGCAACTGGTATCCAGGTACTTTCCTATCACTCTCATGAGGGAGAGGTCTCAGGTTCGACCCCTGCCTCTCCCTTTTTGCACAATCATTTTTTTTTTTTTGAAATTTCTTTTTACAAACTTATTAAGCACAAGAAAATAAACAATTTTTACAACTACCACTTTTTACAAAAATGACTAATAAGCACTGATTGAGCTTTTGTTTTCTAACAGTTAAGCTAGAAAATGGAAATAAGCATAAGGATTAAACTAAAATGGCTAATATGCTTATAAGTAAGCTAATGTAAACTGAAATAGGCTAAGAAACTTTTAATAAGCTAAAATGAAAACCGGGAAAAGCAAATTATCTAAGAATAAGCACTAAATAATATCCAAATAAGCACTATTTTATATGTTTACACAGTACACTATATGGTTTTCTAGGCAACTTTAAGCTAATTAATAAGTACTGAAATAAGCTAAGAAATTAAAATAAGCACTGTAACTAACAAGTAGACCAGCTAAGCTATCCAAAGAGCTAAATTACACAGGCTTGGGAGTGCTAGAGAGCTTTTAACAAGCTTGTGAAAAAGCTTGTGAAACCTGTGCACAGGGCACTTTTCAGAGAAGGTGTCTAAAACAAAGCTGAGAATAAGCAGTTTATAAGCTAATAAGATACAAGCTAGTATTTTTCTAATTTTGTTTGGCAGCTAAATATTAATATCCCAAAAGCACAAATCCTAGATCCTAACAGTAAGATCACAATGAAATTGTAAAGTTTATTCAAAAACTGCACAAGGAAAATTTTGACTTTTTTAAATTATGAACTCAGTTGACTTTCATGAACTTCTAATGATCATAGATGATCTAATTGAGTGTATTAAGCTACTATAAGACTGAATTAGGCTAAATAAACAACTTATACACTAGAATGCATGATTATGTCTTCTAAATTTCCAACAGTTAGCAAGTTAAATGAGATTAACCATGAGTTTGACTTTCTATTAAACTAGGACTAGATTTTAAGGTTTGAATGAACTAGTAAACACTAAAGTGACTTATAACAACAACGAATTACAACACAATAAGCCTCTAGCACAGTTTTAACAATAAATCCAAACACCCCTTAAAGAGACAGTTTTGAAGCTTTTAAACACTAAAATAGATTTTTAAACTGAATAACCTATTGATTAACTGATAATGACTATTTTTAACAGTATTAAACTAGAATTAACAAGGTTTAATGACTAAAACTAGAAAATGTAAATTTCAAAGTAATGGCTTACAAAATAAATTCATGCACGGACGAGGACCAAGGTCTGAGATCACACCTATATGCTTACCAATAAGCTCTAAACCATAATCAATCCAAAATCACCCTGCTTCAGCTTCTATCTTCATTTCCACTATTTTTCTTATTTTTTACTATTTTCTTGGTATTTTTGAATTGTTAAGTAAAACTGGATTTGTAAAGTTTATAAAAGCTTATAAGCTTTGTCAAGAGCTTATATGAGCTTAAGAAATAGTAACAACAACTTAATAACAACAATAGAGTATTTTGAGAATTAGAAATAAGAAATAAGCATAAACTGAATTTATGAAAACAAACTGAAATTAATACTTGTAATAGGTTTAGATTACATTAAAAACTTTAACAATACAACTTGGAAGCTTAAATAAATACTGAAAAGTAAATTTTAACTAAAACGACATTTTTTAAACTAAAACTACTCTACTTGATCTTCTCCTCTGCTTCTTTTTCTTTTTATAGATATCCAAAAGCTTCCTCTCACATCTCTGATCATTTCCCACTTTGATTTATGGCCATTGGATCAGTCAAAGTCATCCTGTCCGTTTAAACTGCTTTTGGCGCCAAAAAAGTCTTGAAGCAGGTTCTTTGCATTAATTGAGATGGTGAGTGTTTGCAAGGTGGAAAGGTGATGGTGATGGGGTAGGTATATATCTGGAAAGGTTGAGATGAGGTGGTGATGGCAGATGGAGGGGAATGAGTGGAAACAGGTGTTGGGAGGTAGGGGATGAACAGTGCACGCGCGGGGGTGTTTTATTTTAAACACTGGTTTGGGTTTGGGCTTATATTGGGCTTGGATAATGGATTTGGATTTTGGGTTAATAACAATACAAGGGTCCGTTTGGTATTTAGTTAACACAAGGACTAAATATGCAATTTTCTGTTTATTAAAGGACTGAAATTGTAACATTCCCAAAGTTATCACAAGGGCTAAACCTGCAATTATTGGTTAGTACAAGGACAAATGTTGCATAAAATTCCATTTTTATAAGTCCAAGGACTAAAACTGCCAATTTTGTAACTCTAGGGACCAAACATGTAATTTTCCAAAAGTTTATCATAAGGACCAATTTTGTCATTTATGAATAGTACAAGGTTTATTTTTGATAAATTTCCATTTTTAAATTCACCAAGGACTATATTTGACATTTTTCCAAAGTTGAGGGACTAAAGTTGTCATTTTGTAAATTTTAAACTTTAAAAGGTTTATTTTGACAACTTTTGAATCCCATGGACCTTAAATGACATTTTAATAGTTTTTGAATTACCAGGGACTAGATTTGACAACTTTTGAAACTTGGGGGACTAAAACTGCCAATTATGCAAACTTAATATGTTTTTCACCAGATTTTGGCATTTTTGCATTTAAAACACATAAAACACTTGTTTGTGATATTTTCATCATTTTGATGCATTTCTAAGTGTTTTCAGATGTTTTTGCAGTCTAGATAGTACAAAAATGATGAGTATTTAGACACTCATCAAGGTGACATGAGTTGGTTTCTTCCAATTAACGATAACAAATTCAGTTCTAGATGAAGAAGCTACGTTATTACCACTATTTTCTACAGCAGATCCACGGATCCCTGGTTGTACACTAGCCGGTTCCTTTATCAAGGGATCCGTGGGATCCGCCAAACAGTGGCTGGTTTTTCTAGTGCCTTTACAAATTTTGTTTCTTTATTTTCACTAGTTGATGGATCAAGTTGTTGAACACCTAAACCTTTTTGGTTGTTGCCGGTTTTAACACCATCTAGTATCGTATCTAAAGTGTTCGTACTCATTCTAGCAATTTTAGAATCTAGATGATCAACTAGTGTTTGAAGTTGAACGCAAAGTTCACATTCACCACTTGCTATTTTACCCTTTTCCAAACGTTTTAGTTTTGCTTTTAGTTCTATGACTTCTTTGTCTAAACGTTGGTTTTGACTCTTTAAAAGCTTGTTTTTATTAACTAGTTTTAAGCTAATATTGCATAGTTTATCATATTCATTATGCAATGAGTCGTCATCAAGTGATGAGCTACTATAGTATTCGTGACATACCTCGTCATTTGCCATGAGACAAATTTCTTCGTCCTCCTCGTCGCTCATTCCCCACGTGCCGCTCACGAACGCCTTTTGATCATCCCGTTTGGGACACTTACTAATAAAGTGGTTTGGGTCCCCACATTTAAAGCAAGTACGATCATCCTTTGGCTTCTCGCCTCCTTTGCTTTTTCGAAAGCCTTTCTTATCGTCATACGGTTGTTTGACGATCTTCCCTTTCTTCTAAAGAACTTTTAAAGTCCTTACCTCCATGGCGTACTCCTCGTCGTCACTGCTTGAAGAGGAGTTCTCTTCATCGCTTGAAGCCTTTTTGGCTTTAAGGGCAAGAGATTTGTGTTTCTCTTTCACCTTTGAGGCTTCGGAGTCTTTAGCGAGGACAAGCTCGTAGACTTTTAGGTTGCCTATAAGTTCGTCGAGAGTAAGGATTGTCAAATCTTTTGACTCTTCGATCGCCGTCACCTTGGATCTCCACTTCGATGGAAGTGCTCTTAGATATCTCCTAACATGGTTACGGCTAGAAAAAGATTCATCAAGTGCTTGTAAAGATGTAATAATAGTATTAAAGTTAGCAAATGAATGATCTATAGTTTCCTCATCCGATATTGAAAATTATTCATATTGTTGAACAAATAAATCAATTTTATTATTTTTAACTTGTTGGTTGCCTTGATGAGTTACAACTAAAGAATTCCAAATTTCTTTAGAGGTTTTAAGCATAGAAATTCTTTCAAATTCCTTTTTGGGTAAAGTATTATATAAAACCATTTTTGCTTCACTATTTTTAGAAAGCTTTTTCTTCAATTCATCACTTAATTTATCATGAGGTATGTTAACTATATTTCCTTTATCAGCATTTGAGGTAGCCTCAAAGTCGCCTTCAACAATAATCTACCAAAGATCAATATCTTTAGATTTCACATATGTTTCTAATCTATTTTTCCAATATATAAAACCATTAGTTTCAAGTAGTGGTGGTCGTTGCATAGATTGCCCTTCCTTATAATTTTCAGAACCCATAGTGATCGAAAAGTTTTTAAAATACAATTTTATTTTAAAACTTTTATAAACTTAGCTCTTGATGCCAATTGTGGAAAACTAGAATGGGGGGTTGAATAGTTTTGTCGATTTTACGTTAGTTTCAAAAACTTTTAGATTCGTTAGTATGTGAGATCTTATGGATGTAGAGAAAGTATAGATCTAATGATAAAGCAAGTAAATAAAGTAAAGCGAAGGGAAAGAAAAGACACAACCGATGTATAGTGGTTCGGCTACAAGTACACCTTCCTTGCCCTACTCCACTCCCCGAGTCACCTACTCGAGAGTTCAAGCACTATGTCAACAAACTCCTTCACTTGGCGGAGAAGCCTTCACAACGTTGCTTACACTTTTTCCGGTACAAAGCTAAATACCGAGTCCGTAGCACGGTGGACCAAACCAACACGACTATTACACAACAAGTATGTGAAATATCAAATACAAGATCTTCGCTACAGAAATCTTGCGGAGTGACAAATCAATCAAGGACCCCTTGCTTGGATGACTTGTAGAATGCTCGTGATTTCGCCTTAAAGAAGTACCTATATAAGGATCACAAATAGAAAGAAAGAAGAACAACTCTCTAGATCAGGTGATCTATATGTTAGAAGAGAATGAGAGTGTATGAGAGATTTAGTAAGAAGAGGGGTAAGTTAGAATGAAGAAATGGCTCTCTATTTATAGGCAAAATTCTTCACTGTTCCCCGGATCCCACGGATCCCTTCCACTTGGGATCCGTCTAGTGTAATCCTAGGGATCCGTGGAACGCTCCTCTTTGCCCATGGGTTTTTTGGTTATGGGTCATGGGTTATGGGTTGGTCCATGGGTTTTCTTTAGATTCAATGTATCTAAGTATACATTGTATCTAGTCTACTTGGGTATGGGTTAAGATCCATGGGTTATGGTCCATGGGTTATGGTTTTTACCCATCCTAATAAACTATTACAACAAATGCTTAATTATTACATTTTTGTATTTAAATGGCTATATGTAAATGCTTTACAAAAATAACATGTATCCTTATAATTATACTTAAGATAACATTATATTTGTTATCAACAAAACACAAAGAGATCGCAAAATATTAATAAACGTTTTTATGGTTTATTTGTATTAACAATGTTGCCTCAACGTCGTGTTGGATGAGCTACTTAAAAACTTTCCACAAAGTTTACAATGAGCCTTCACGGTGTCATCTAACAACTTCACGAGATTAAAATTACACCAACTATCCTTGCTTCGGTCCGTTTCTAAAATCTTCTCAAGCGTCGGTTCATTTGAAAAACCAACACCGGTGAAAGTTGAAAAACTTCGAGTTGCCATTTTGTGAGCGATTTGATTGTTTCAAGAGTGTTTTTGAGAGTGTTTGATTGTTGTAAGCTGTAAATAACTAAACCAAACTCAAATATCAAACATTGTAGGCATAAATGGTGAATAAAGGCAAAAAAAAGGGTAAAAAAAAAAAAAAAAAAAAAACATGTCTGCTCCTTGTCTCTCGTTCACAGAAGCCATGCTTGTACACATGCTTCTAGAGCTACTCGGTAGCAAGATCGCGTCCCTCATTACAAGCTTGTACACATGCTTCTAGAGCTACTCGGTTAGCTACAACACCAGGTGCATTTCCCTAAGGGTGGCCTAAAGTTCCGCCACCGAACTGTAGTACGAAATCCATCTACATGCTTAACGGAAACGTCTATAATAGTAGATGATTTTATGCCCGACAGGGTAATGTAATTAGTTTACTTAATGATCAACGGATTATGAGATATTTTGTTTTATTTTATTTTATTTTTAAGATGTAAGTGCATTTTTTAAATTTTGATTGAAAAATGAGTAGCTAAGATTGTCACGTTTGATTTTTTATTTTTGCGATATTTGTTGCAAGGTTTTCAAGATCGGGTACTCAGGATCGTTTTTGTTTTTGCAAGATTAAGATTATATGATCGGATCATGATTTTAAGCTCCTATCATGATATCATTTTCTTAATAGCCGTTTTTTAATATTATACAAATTTACAAAGTATATATCATAAACATTAAATTACAGTAATGTTTCATAAAAATGTTGTCCTAAATTATGATTATAGAATGTTAAGAAGATTAACATGTTTTTTTTTAAAGCTGGTAAAACTTAGGGTGCGTTTGGTATCCTACTATGGGAATGAGACTATCACTATGAAAGTGATTAAAGGTGTTTGTTTAATATGAGAGGGCCCACCACTATGGTAATGAATAATAGATTTTATCCATACTCCATATACATCAAACTAACTAGGTATGGATCTTTCATAGATGAGGGACCCACTACTACTATCAAACTCATACCCATTGTCATTCATGGCACCATACCAAACGCACCCTTAATCTATAACTTTATAATCTATAAATTTATAGTTTTTTAGTTTTTTGTTCGAGAAAAGTAAGATCGGATCGGATAAAATCTTAGGATCTCATGGTCATCTTATAAGATCTTAAGCTTGCAAAGATCATACGTAGTATTTGATCATTTTTCTATGTATTATCATAAAATAGTAAAATACTAAAATTAGGATCGAAATCTTAATAGCAATTCTTTCAAACTCTATAATATATTTTATTTTGTGTTGCTAAAAAGTTTTCGGGTTGTGGTTCATTTTGGTTTGAATTTTGCCAATGTATAAAGCAAGTTAAACAATGATTAAATACTTTGATCGGATTCAGTTTCAAACCATAAATCAAGAGTAAATTACACCGTTCGTCCTTGTGGTTTGCGTTGACCGCAGGAGTTCGTCCTTTGACCAAAAAAGTTGCACCGTCCATCCTTAAGTGGCAAACGTTATGCGCCATTAGTCCCTCCCTTTAATGGAGCCCACTAACGGTCGTTAAGTCTTGTTAACCTGAGGGTATAATCGTCATTTTAACACCATAAGGACGAACGGTGTAGTTTACACTTTTTGTTCGTTTTCGTCCGTTTTCTTACGTATTCGTCCGTTTTCTTACGTTTTCTTACTTTTAACTCCGTTTTTTTACGTTTTCGTCCGTTTTCTTACGTTTTCGTCCATTTTTTATGTTTTCATCCGTTTTTTTACGTTTTCATCCGTTATTCATCCGTTTTTATACGTTTTTGTCCGTTTTAATACGTTTTCTTCTGTTATTCTTACGTTTTACTCTGTTTTTTTTACGTTTTCGTCTTTTTTTTACGTTTTCATTCATTTTCTTACGTTTTCGTCCATTTTCTTACGTTTTTGTCTGTTTTTCTTACGATTTACTCTGTTTTTTTACGTTTTCGTCAGTTTTTTTTCATTTTCGTTCATTTTCTTACGTTTTCGTCTATTTTTTTTACGTTTTTGTCAGTTTTCTTACATTTTCGTCTGTTTTTTTACGTTTTCGTTTGTTTTCTTACGTTCTCGTCCGTTTTCTTACGTTTTCGTCTGTTTTCTTACGTTTTACTCTGTTTTTTTACGTTTTCATCGGTTTTTTTACGTTTTTGTCCGTTTTCTTACGTTTTCGTCCGTTTTCTTACGTTTTCGTCCGTCTTTTTATGTTTTCTTCCTTTATTCTTACGTTTTACTCTGTTTTTTACGTTTTCGTCTGTTTGTTTACGTTTTTGTCCGTTTTATTACGTTTTCGTCAGTTTTTTTACGTTTTCGTCCGTTTTCTTACGTTTTAAAACGTAAGAAAATGTAAAAAAACAGACGTTTTAAAATGTAAAAAAACAGACGAAAACGTAAAACGTAATAAAAACGTCTTCGTCCGTTTTATTACGTTTTCGTCTGTGTAATTTACTCATAAGGAGACGTTTTTATTACGTAAAAAAACAGACGAAAACGTAATAAAACGGACGAAAACGTAAAAAATAGACAAAAACGTAAAAAACATAGTAAAACGTAAGAATAAAGGAAGAAAACATAAAAAAAAACCGATGAAAACGTAGAAAAACCGATGAAAACGTAAAAAAAACAGAGTAAAACGTAAGAAAACATACGAAAACGTAAGAAAACAAACGAAAACGTAAGAAAACGGACGAAAACATAAAAAAAAACAGACGAAAACGTTAGAAAACTGACGAAAACGTAAAAAAAACAGACGAAAACGTTAGAAAACTGACGAAAACGTAAAAAAATAGACGAAAACGTAAGAAAATGAACGAAAATGTAAAAAAACTGACGAAAACGTTAAAAAACAGAGTAAATTGTAAGAAAAACAGACAAAAACGTAAGAAAATAGACGAAAATGTAAGAAAATGGATGAAAACGTAAAAAATATACGAAAACGTAAAAAAAACAGAGTAAAACGTAAGAAAAACGGAAGAAAACGTATTAAAACGGACAAAAACGTATAAAAACGGATAAAAACGGACGAAAACGGACGAAAACGTAAAAAAACGGAGTGAAGCGTAAAAAAACGGATGAAAACATAAAAAAATGGACGAAAACGTAAAAAAACGGAGTTAAAAGTAAGAAAACGGACGAAAACGTAAAAAATCGGACAAAAAGTGTAAACTACACCGTTCGTCCTTATGGTGTTGAAATGACGATTATACCCTCAGGTTAACAAGACTTAACAATCGTTAGTGGGCTCCGTTAGAGGGAGGGACTAATGGCGCATAACGTTTGCCACTTAAGGATGGACGGTGCAACTTTTTTGGTCAAAGAACGAACTCCTGCGGTCAACGCAAACAACAAAGACGAACGGTGTAATTTACTCCATAAATCAATTATAGATTTTGGTTTCAATCCAAAGTATTCAAAATTACAAACCTTGCCTAATTCCTGTGCTGTATTCAGTAATCTATTAAGTAAGTTAAATAAAACCAGCTTACTATCACAAATCCGTTGTAGTCTAGTTGGTTAGGATACTCGGCTCTCACCCGAGAGACCCGGGTTCAAGTCCCGGCAACGGAATGTTTTTTATTTTTGCCTTTTCTTTCACAGTAATTATTTCAGAAATCATATTTCATTTTAATCTTTTAGTCATTAGAATCACCATTGTGATGCCTTACTTTGTATGGATGTATGTTATTTGAAATTCGACCATAGCTATATGTTTTTACCACATCCTCTTAGTTTATCATCCTAACCACATAAATACTACAAGATTTTTTTGGCGTCATACATGCAGGAATTGTTGAGCGTCGACAGCCTGACAGTAGTACGTCGATCTGATGAAATTCTTCCGAAACAGATTCTGTTAAGTAGCTATGTTTGATATGACATGCGCTGTCACGAGAGTGCCTTGTACAGCTGATATATACATGTGGCGGTGTTACAGGTACCAAATGGTAATTCAATCTGCTTCAGCATCAAACCACATCCAGAAATACCTCTCTTATGTGAATTTGTATGGATATTCTAAATGATTTGTGCCTCCAAAAGTTATAATACAAATGTATTCATTTTAATTACTAACATTGTTCAAGCATTATTTCATTAATATAAATGCAATACATAACAAAAGTGAGCGACGACCTAAAGGGTTGTGGTATGAAATTATGCATGTTTCACAAAGTCGTTAACATCAATAACAAAGTTGGTGCAAAAAACACCCTTTACAACCATCACTTTGCTTTTCTTTCCTTCTCATTTTTTTTTCCAAGAGAGAAATTACACAACGATGCAATAAAATGTCAATTTCCAAATTAATACCTGTACAAGTTTCAACTTTTCATAGTAACATACTACCCATTTTTCTGATGGTGGAGGAGACAAATGATGACAGTAGTAGTTGAAGCGGTATAGAACTGTACAAAGCATACATCAAATCACTTTCTGCAAAACAAATAATTTCATGAACAATCAGGTGGATAAGCAAGAGATATGGAAGAGTTGAAATAAATTTTAAATGAAAGATAAGCAAGTACCATAAGCAAGTTAAGATGACTGGAAAAGAGTCACAGTAGCTATATAGCCATTCTTCATGACCTGCACAAGACATCATAAACAATCATATTTTGGTGCAATATGCAGTAAATTTTTTTACTTTTTAAGGATTCATAAAGAAAAAATCTAACAAGATGCATAACACACAAAACAGGAGATGTTTAAGCAGCAGAGCATGATGAAATTCAAAACTCATGGAAAGTTTTTTCTCAAATAAGATGACTTGAATAATCAAGAATTTACCTCAAAAGCAACATTTGGGTACCCGTACACAAAAGTGGAGCCAAATGGATTGCTTGTGGAACCTTGTGTTTGAATAGCAGCTCGCCCACAATCTCCAAGAATCTCCTATGAACATAATGCCACATGTAACTATTAATCTTTATGCAATTAATGATGAAACTTTTTTCTAAAAATTTACTACAAACATGAGATGGCGTACAATACCCATATCGTATTTTTCGTACAACACGGATATATTTCTGATAAAATGGTAAAAAGTATTTACCTTCACTTGTTCCCATTTTGTGCCAGGTGTAATACTACTTTTTGAGGAATTAATATCTTGATGAAATGCAGCATCAACTACAGATGAAAAGCAAGAGCAGAAAAAAGATCACGACTAACAGAAAGAGCAGAAACATCAGTTAACAAAGTTAAGACTTGCAAGAGGCCTTATGTCATAGCAATACTTACATTCTGTAGCATGGATAACGAAATTGCACTTCATGTATGAATTGAAGTCAGCATGTCCAGGAAAGTTTGTATGTAGAACAAACTTTTTGATCTTATGAGTCTGAAAATGCAAACAAATACATTAGAATGACAACTTCGTGCTAACAGAATCGCATTGCCAATCAGTAATTGTTTGTAAATTCACACAAGAACAAAATTAATAAGTTACCTGGCCATCAAATAATATGTCAAATCCACGAGCAAAGTAGTTATAGAAGTAATCACCACACAGGGTTGTTTTGGGTCGTGGGTCTGAAGCAGAGTGAATTACCATTTGGTCTACCTGCAAGACCGACTCGTGAACAATTATACAAGGGACTCCCTGAACAACATTAATAGCTCCAAAGGTAACTCAATAGAACCTGCTTTTGATGAATTCCATCAGGTCGACCTAATTCTGTCCAGACATCCTGAATGTAACATAAATAAACGATCATAAAAAATGCAAAAGCAAACACCATAATCTCAACACATTGCGCAATAAAAGAGACATTTTGGGAATTGTAATGATCTCCATGCAGAGGGCAATCCTACAGTTTAGTGAAGGGGGTTAAACCCTTCTTATGTTCCCACAGTATCAAAAGTGGGTATATAATATAACTATTTGACCGGGTGCCGATGTTACATGTTTTGATGAACCCCATAGGTAGCTTGCGTGTTGGATCGGGTATACCCCTATGTACATGGACCCTTGTTATGGAAAATCATAGATCAGCCACCAACGTCATGTAACTTTAAACAAAATGGAGCATGTTTGTATCCTTATCTTACCAATGTAAACATTGCAATTGGCTAAAGCATCCACAATTCAAAAATAAATAAAAAATAAAAGCAAGTTTGCATTTTTACAGAATTCTGCCAATGGTAAATATTACCATGACACAGGGATCACTAAACGTGTGTGGATAGGCAAGTCGGAAAGGTTGGGTAGGAGGAACGAACAGGTTCGAGCTAAAACAATCCACTGGCAGTAGAGGTCAAAAAGGAAGGGTCAGGTTAACCCATAAAGACTTTATCCTTTGTTACAAGAAACAAATGTGTTATTAACTATTAAAAACAAAACAATGATAATGTAGTAATAATCTATATATTCTAATAAAATGATTTAGATATATAAGCTCAAGGCAATTTTGACCACTTTAACCGTTCCCCTTTGAGCTAAAAATTTCATTTGACCCCATTTAAGAAAGAAAAAACAACATCAACCCATTCATGAGTAAATGAGTTGACAGTTTGACACTGCCAAGAATGTGTGTGTGAGTGATGAAAGAAACAGTAAGAAATACATCAGTAAACATAATTAACAAGAGCAAAACCAGAAAGCTTGCAAATATACATAAAGGTTAGGCAATGATTTCAAACTCAAACAGTCAACTACAAAAAAAGCATTAGTCGGTACTAACTGTGGAGAAGCACCAAAAGGGATATGCTGTCCACCTACGTTGAACCATAACTCTTCCCCTAACTGAAAAAGATAATAAGTTGAGCACAATCAGTTACAATCATTTAAATGGCCACGTACACTAGTCACAACAGTGGTCATAAACTCATAAACCAACTAGCAATATGTTCAACCCATTTCGTCCGCAATTTAACTCATATTAAACTTAACAGGTAACCAAACCTTAACATGGGCTTCTTCCATGTAGAGACTACCATCAGGTAGTAGAGGAGCAGAAGCCTTGCTCATTAACGATCCAACACCAACTTTACTATCTGTTGAACTGTCGTATATGCAAACCCGACATGTTACTGGAGTCGTACCATCCGGAAACTCTAAGGGCAATTCAACTTTCATGGTCAAAAGACAAGAAATTAGTATAGATTACTGGTAATTAACACATGAAATACAAATAACAATAATAATAATAATAATAAAAAATCTTATACCTTCCCCATTATGGCAACAGTCTGTATACTGAGAGGGAATGGGGAAAGCAAATGATAGTCCCTGCAGAGTGCAGCGAGAAAATTGGTCAGAAATCGGAGGGTGAAAAATATCCAAGTATCAGTAAAGGAGAAGGAATCATATGATTGTCGACTAAAGCATACCGGATAGAAGAGAGAGTAAACGCCCCTCTCTTTGTCATAAATTCCAGGAAATGTTGGCCCAAAAACGGCATACACAGCTACAAAAGTTGCTGGAGTTGATGGACCTCTGGAAATAACAAAGCAGTCGGTATCATTCTCAGACAGATTAAAATTCAACATTAAAAACAATGCAATATACCTACCCAATCAGTGATGTTGCATAGCGCATTTGAAGACGTTTGACATCAAAAATTTCAATAAGACGAAGCCTCTGAAAAAAAAAAGCAAAATTACATTTTTCTTAAGTAAAATTTCAGATATTATAGAAAATAGAGTGCAAAGTTTGTGTTCAAAATGATTCTCACTTGAAGAAACAGTAATTAGTTTAAAGGATTTGGCAAATACTGTTTATGATTGCGATTTTCTGATTATTTAGAGTCAGAATGATCAAGTTCGGAAAAGTACATAAGAAAATATTATTGAAATAAACATAAAAGTAAGTAACCATCAGCTATAAACCAATCACATTGTACAGGCAAATCCAAACAACTGCCAAATAACCTTGAACCTATCTATCTTCAACCGTTAACACAAAAAATGCGACTATCTTAAGTCTTAACCTAGCAGCTTCAAAAGATCAGCCAATGCCTAGACTCCTACCCGATATCATCTAAAACTTTACTTTTGTATCAAGGAATGTTCTAGTTGAAATATTGATCTCGTTGACTAGCACCTATTAAACAGAGATGCTTGCTATTTATTCCAATATAGTACTACGTATATCGGTATACAGCATAATAAAGGTTTTAATTAGTTATGAAAATATGAAGATACGTACACAACGAGTTTACAGCAGGAAAGTGAATCATACAAAGGCAATTCTAGAATTACTTACAGAAATGACGTGCTTGGATACAAGGAATAACATAGTACCTGCGACCATGGATCAAAACGAAGATGAAAACCATGATCCGGAAAACTTATGACAACATCCAATTTTAACGGATCCTGCATATAACAAAAAAATTAACATTACACTTAATATAGATCACAAACACTTAAAAAACAAACACATTCCAAAGGTCTTCTATCGATAACGATTAAAAAACAGTCGAAATTACTTTTGCCAACACAAACCTCATCAAAATACTTGACATGAACAACATCATATATATTCGGTTGTTGCTCAATCTGCGCAAACGCCTCACATATCGGCATACCTGTAACACAAAATATCATCATCCATCACCATCAAACACAACCTAACAAAATAGTCTACCAAAAAAAATATCTCAAAAATATTTAGTCCATAATAACTTAAATAAAATTTAATCCAATTCTATAAACACAGAAAATACAGCATTTAATAAAAAAAACTAAAATTAGGAAGTAATAATAAAAATCATTTGACAATCCAACATCATTAATCCATAACATTAAATACACAGCAATAAATAATACTATAAAAAGTTTTATAAAAAATAACCTAAAGAAAAAGGACCAATTCCAAGACCAGGACGAAGATCAAGTCCGATGACACCCATCGCTGTTCCTTCACATCTTCTGCGTGTTCTCTGCATATTTTTTTACTTTTTTTTATTTTTAGGGTTTGTGACTTTGATAAAAATGTTTTATTGTTGGATGATGATTGCTTTGCTTGTTTGGTTTCAGTTGATAACTACTGCACGGTATTGTAGTTGATGGATGGATGGATCGTATCAGTGACGTATCTGTGTTTTTCTGACTTGTACTTTGTGCAGTGGGGGTTTGATTAAGATTTAAGAGGAATATTTTGGGTAGGGTCAAGTTTTTATGGTTTTCCTCCTTGGAGTTTTTTGGTCTTGTCATTTGAGGGTGTTTGGTTTGTTGGTGGAAACGCTTACCTAGGAAGAGGGATACTTGATCCGGGGTGCCTTGGGTTATGCTAGAAGGGTATTTGCGCAATGTGGTGGCGTATATTTTGGTATTAAATTTTGTGGTGAGCAAATGTTATTAATTTATTTATGTTTTTTCTAATAATAACTTTACACAAAACCTCAAAAACCGTGGCGGTTAGCTCGTGGTGGTGCTCGGCTCGTGGTGGTGGTAGTGGTCGGATGATATGCATGGTGGTCTGCTCGTGGATGGCTCTTAGTGGTGCTCGGCTCATGGTGGCGATCGGATGGTGGCCAGATGGTGGTTGGATGTTGTGTTGTAGAGGTTATGTGAGATGAGATGAGACGTAAATATTGATGTTTTGAGTTTTTCATTTGATATTTCTGTGATGTATAGATGACTCTTTAAATGGGTTGTTACAGATTTATAAATGGTTTAAATAGAGGGTTGTTACAAGTTTGCGAATTTAATACACTTAATTTTCAAGATATAACGTTTATTTGTGTGTATGCAAGTATGCAACAAGCTATTAAAATTTCCGTAATTGGCAAGTGTGTAGACTGAATTTTTAAGTATTTCTATTTAGAGAATGGTCTAAATGTTTTATATATTAGTATAGGTAATTGGGTTTAGAATAGGATTTGGATTTGGTGTATAATTTATTAAAGGGTTGAGATCCTCTCAATTTGATTTTAACATGTCCTATCATGTTAACCAATAAAAAATAAATAAAATTGATAAAGGTTTTTCTTTTAATTAAAAATTATGGGCTCACTTGTATTTTCTCCCTCAAAAAAAAACTCTTAATCATAGCTTGAAATGATCTTAATCTTTTATTAAATGATGTAAAAGAAAATCTAATATTTTTTTATAAAGTATTAATTATTTTGTACATAAATATATATTATTTTATTCTAAATTAAAAAGAGATATAGACACACTGTTTTTCGCTCCCACATAAAGTCCACTTTTTTGTGGGGTTGAGATTTGAGAGTCCCAAATATTTGATTTAAACTAGAATCAAACATCTATTTATGGGCCGTTGGTTTGTTGATGGGTTTTGGATTTGAATTTAAATTTATATTTGGATTTGGATTTAAATTAAAAATGTGTTTGTTTTGTTAGAGAATTTGGATTAAGATTTGAATTGAAAATTAAAAAAGAAAATCTAAAAATCAAAAAATACCAAAAAAAATGAAATGGAATGAAATAGTGGCTGAAAATAAAATTGGCCCACATATGTCTAGTTATCTATGCAAACCAAGATGGATAGGCAGTATTCCAGCAACCCCTTACTGTAAAGTCTAAAATGTAACATCAAAATCTAAACCTTTAAATCAAACAAAGTTTTTCACTTTGATGCCAATCCTTAGTCTTGAAAACCTCATAACAAACACTGCCTTAGTGTCTTTTCAAATCAAAACCTACTCAAAAGTAGGATACAAACACACCCTGAATGTTAGAAGATTTTAGTCGATGCTTTTAGAAACGAGTTCTCGATTCGACCGGTTTTAAAAACAAGATGATGTCATATATATTTTTCTATATAACTTATTAAAATATACTGACATACTACATGAACTAAAAAGAAATAAAAGTTGTTTTGAAACTTTAGCTAATAAATATTTGTAAATGTGCTGGATTGAAAACCAAATGTCCACATATGAAACATATAATACATATTGTCATGTTCGTTTAGATTTTTTAAGGGTTACTATCACTTTCAGTGTATCCTTTTTTATCTTCTTTTCTCACAACCACTTTTTATCTTCTTAGCTTCTATTTCCATAACCTCTTTTTTATCATGTGCTGATTTGAGAGAGATAAAACACCACTATAATGAAAACGTCAAGATTGACAAGTTGTTTAACCAATAAAAAAAAAGAAATAAAAGAAACTCTTCTGTTCATGTTCACCAGTTTTGACCGATCCTTTCCGGTTTGAACCTACACAGTTTTTAGTGGCTGGTCGGACCAATGGTGACTCTGGTCTCAGTTGAACAGGTCGGTCCGGTCCTATTTTTTTTAAAACGACATGTAGGGAGTGTTTGGGATTATATCTTGAAATTAGATTATCCGTGTTTAGTAATCAAAACAAATACCAAAAAGTATCAAACCCCAAAGCTTGGCCGCACCTGATACGAGACGTTACACCCTTGCTTCTCCGCCCTCGGAGTAACACTTTAAACACTTGCTTCTCCGCACCCGGAATAAGACTTGCCACTTTGTTACAAATAGATACAAGAGTCTAAGGGCGTATTTATTTTTTGCTTAATGTCATTTTTTGTAATAATTCCTTCTCACACAGTTTTATTAGATGTTTCTTTTATGTTTTGATAACAATTACCTTCTCACACAGTTTTATTAAATGTTTCTTTTTAGCTTGTTATAGAGGAAATTTCTTAATGCAAAGGGGTGTAAAAAATCCTCTCATCCCCATCCAGGATATACCAAGGACATAAAATACCATCAAAGTCCTTACCCCATTCTCATTTATTTCACTAACCCAAACCCTTCAATCCTCCATACAAAATCTCATTCCAGCCAACACCTTACCTACCGGTGTTCCTCCCACCAAGCCCCTTCCCACAATCGGTGTTATCATCATCGTTGCATACCTTTAGATGGGTGCTCACTTCTTCACTCCGATTTGATTCCCTTAAGGTTTTATTATCTGCTTTTTTTTAATCATTGAACTAGAACTTCAAGAGTCATTAATGGTGGAAAGTGTATGAAGAAGATGGTGTAAACTTGTGGATTATTGTATTTTTTTTTTCTTTTCCAAAAGTTTATAGCCTATTGATTATGAAAATTGCTTTAGTTGCATTTGAATTTTCGGCTGATATTGTATCATTTCAAGCTGTGATGATTTTGACCAATTAGCATATTATCATTTGATTCTACAAATAAGTGGAATTTCAATTTAGGGATTTTTATGAATAGAAGGGTAAGATTGTCATTTACTTTATCAATATTTTATATCCAGCAAATAAAGGAACACACGAATTGGTTATACAGGACCAAACTCCAAAAGAAGGTTTTTTGTAAACGTATACCACATCCAAACAGACAAAAAAAAAAGAAACGCCCCCTAAGTATTATGTTACAAAGATTATAAGAGTACTAGATAGAAGACGATAGAAGAAGAAGATAGACTATACACAACACACAAGAGTTGATTAGGTTCTTATATGTTCTTCTCTTGCAAAGAATTTTGCTTTAAATAGATGATAGAAAGATGTTTAGACACAAGAAGTTATGAAAGACTTACACTGTGTTCTTTAGTTTTTAGTGAAGGGAAAAAGAAAGAACGGGAAAGGGAATAGAAACAGTAAAGAAAAGGAAAGTCAAATTCATGTGTTTTTGAGTTAGATAAAGGGAAAAGGAAAGTAGCAAAATGTCATGTTCTTAAGCCACATGAAAAGGAAAATAGCTAGGCCAAATTACAATCTTGCCCACTGTTGTTCCTGCACCAATCTTACAAAAGAAATTCAGAATCCAAACAAAGATCCATAACCATAATAACATTTCATTGGTGAATCAGGTGATTCTAATGTTATACTTACAAGTACATAGCCAACACAAAAGTGAATATACAGACCCAACATACCTTACTTAACAAAAGTACCACTAGTTTTAAACAAGAAACTACTACGCTACTTTGTTCAAGAACTGAAGTTATCAATTTCAAAAACAACAAAAGAGCTAGCATGAATTTCGATAAGTCTTCATTGAGTTGTATCCATCATCATGCCTAGGACACTCACACGCATATGTGGAGGACAACCCATCAGTGCTCGCATTTTATCAGGACGTTCAACTAGAAACAAATATGCTGGTGGTATATCTTCTTGTTCCAGCCCCAAAAGTTCAAGCTCATTATAGATTTCCCCTTCTGAGTAAACATGCGGACGGGAGTTTGCCATTACCTTATAATAACAAGGAAAAAAAAAGTTTGGTCAGATACATACAAAACAACCAATGATATATAGTATATATATAAATTTAGTACCTTATTACTTTCTTTTATTGCATCAGCAAGATTGTTGAAGGAAATCATAATCTTAGAGGTAAAATCATTATCTTCTTCCAACTTGCTTTTCTTATTTTGTGATGTGTTTGCATTTGGAGGCTTCACTTGTGATATAACACGAATATTGTCACCGCGATTGGTTTGTTCTAGTACAATCTCGTTGGTTTCTAAGAGCTGGTCAATTTCATCAATTGTTTCAACTAGTTGCTCATTATTTCTCATTCGATTATTTCTTTCTTTCGCAGTTCCAGAAGCATCACCATTAGCTCTATCTTTAGCAAACAACTCAAAAAGCTTATCATAGTGATTCATTGGTTTCTTTCTCCACTTTGAAGCTTCGGGCTTGTTCTATTTCAAACCAACAAGAGTATGTGATAAAGAAAAGTAGAGAAGCTATAATGTACAAGTTATTACAAAGTAAATGCAAATTTTACCTTGATCAGTTCTTCCCAGACTTCTTCCTCTGCATCCATTAATTTAGTGATCGGGTTCCATGAAAAGCCACTCAATGAAAAACCTCAAAATAGGTCATAATATTGAGCAAAATTTCCCTTAAGAGTTTTGAGTCGATTCTGCAAGTTTTCCTTCTTAATATCAGGTTTATAGAGACGTTACTGAGTGAAAGTCCCTTCAGGTCTGTTGCCTTTGTTTTGTTCTTTTATCATGAGCTCGATGAATGCCTTGTCCATTACCGTAGTCCATATAAAGAGCTCCCTTTTTATGCTTCCACCATTTTTACTCATGGTCTGCAAGTAATAAAACAAATATCGTATCACAGAATGTTAGACTAAAGTAGTAATAAAAATTAGTAAGAAATATGAGTCTATATATAGATTATAAAATAAAAAGTAGTTATAACCCATAATCACAGAATGATGGACTAAAAAGAGATAACATATAAAGTGATAAATTTATTAGTACATTAGATGGATAAATACAAAATGTGATCAATGTATGCATCAGATGGATATATACAAATGTTAATCATTGATCAAGTGCCAAATTCAAAACATACAACGAAACACTAAACAACTAATTTGACATATTAATTTCGTTATTCAGATACGACAAATATTCATTCCACATTTCATTTGCTATTGAGTTTCTTATTTGTTCCCCTCCATCATCTATGTCTCTTGGAGCAACCACTTCTTCATCTTCTGTAGCATTTAACACCTCGTGCATTACTTCATCTTCAAGTTCTTTGTCACGGTCATCCTAAAGTAAAACGTTGTGTAAGATACAACATGCTAGAAATATGTTTGACTGCGTTTCACATGAGTAAAAAGGTTCGGTTGAACTTCTAATTATTGGAAACACCAAACGCTCGTTCAATTGAACTTCGTAATGATGCATGACGAAGGTTAAACAACTCTCGTGCATTTTGAGGTGCATGAGCAGAGTACTCTTTCAAATGGTATCTAACACCTCTATAAGGTGCGATGAGTGTACTTCTATGTGGTAGACCTCCATCAACCAAATAAAATTTACCTATAAACACATAAAATTTTGTATTATAGTTAAGAAATTTATCGGCATAACTAACTTTTGTTTGAGATATTACCGTCCGGAATAAGTAGCTTATCATCTCTAGTAAGTGCATTTTTTATAATCCTTGAGTCCGATGTCGTGCCTTCCCAACCACTCAAAATGTATGTGAACATCAAATCAAATGTACAAGCGGCTAATATATTAATTGTCGGATATCCCTTACGGCCACGATATCTTGGAGCATCTTTACTAGGTACTCTAACACGAACATGTGTTCTGTCAATTGCCCCTATACAATTCTTGAAAAATGGATAAAATCTCTTTTTTTGTTGGATTTCTTTGGGAACAATACCACCGGTAGGTTGTTGAATTTACTGATCTTCTAAAGAGATTATTGCATCCAAAACTCTATGAAAATGCCTACTTGTTGCTGATCCAGATCGGCGGTAGCACCAAGAGGCAAAACGTTTCTTAAATCATTTCCTACGATATGCAAAAACCTAGCAACTTGTTCCTCAACTGTCATACGCTGTGTTGGTTGAAGACCAACATCACTTTGTAAATTTTGACACAATGTCTTAAAAGCGTCTCGCTCATACGAATAAGTTGACGACATTTGGCACTTGTTCTGAGGTTGTGCATCATCTCTTCCCTTACTTGTTGTCTATGCAACATCATATCTCGGGTAGGAGCATTATCACGGTTTCTATTATGCAATCTACGGTATGCGATAAAAACCACTACTAGGCTCGCTGCATAAATTACGGCTAACTGGTGCTTTTTGGCCATAACATATAGATCTTCATCCATTGAAAGTCAACTGTTTCTTAGTCTCTAGTTTTCGATGAATGGGTTGTTTTCTATATTAATAATGATGTTATTTAAGTTCCATAAACCATACAAAACCATTACTATTATATACCAATTCAACCATCTGATATAATACAAACCATACTAAGACTTTGTTGCATGCACTTAACTCTAATATAATAAGTCTCAATACTCTGTTTTTTTTTGCATAATAAAAGAACAAGATTCACTTTCTTTGTGCAATTGCCAACCAAGAATCGATTAAACCATTTTAACCACAGATTCACATACTCACATTTGTACAACATGCACATATTCATATTCACATTCATACATCTTTTAAGGTGCTAACAAATATCAATCAAACACACAATAAAGATTAAAAAAAACACATAAACATTATAAATTAAACAAACATTATATGAGAAGAGTATTTTGCACCTGATGATGAACAAAGTCTCTTGATTGTAGTGGGATGAGATTGATATTTGCAGCAGATTGAGATGGTGTTAGATTGGTGTAGAGAAGAAAAAAAAGGCGTTTTATATATTATTCACCAGGGAGAAGGGGGCATTTTAGTCTTTTACACCATATACAATAATGCTTCGTTTCATTTCCGCCCAAATTTGGGCGTAAGATTCTAGCACAAAACAATCCCGCCTTTTCCTGTCTAGTTCCATTTCCTTTCTTGACTTTCTTTCCATAAAAAACTAGAGAACACAAAATATACTAAGAATCCTTTCCTTTCTCCCCAAATTACAACTCAAGAACACAATGTTAGAGAGATATAAGAGAGAAATAAAAGGGTATAAAGATGTTTAGCATAAAGATAGCTCACGGTGCATTAACCTGGCCCGCTGGCGCGCGGGTCCAGCGCGATAGACCTGTCTTTTGTCTCTTGCTTATAACTAGTTGTTACCTCAAGCTAAACCCTACGTGAACTTTGTAGGGTTTTGGTTACTGATTTTAGGTTACTCGTAGTTAATTAATGTTAATAAATTAATTTGCGGAATAAAATTAACTATAAAACCTAGCCACAGATCCATGCAAGAGTTACAATCGAAAACTAACTACGATAACAATTAGAACATGTGTACCTTTGATTTGCTCGGTATGATCATTCTTCTTGTTGGTCCAGGCAGTTTGAGCAAATGACGATATATTCTGTTAGGATTTATAAAATCCAGTTGTTAAAGTGTCGGTCACCTCAAGTATATAAAATCGTTAGAAAGCTCGTAGTCGTAGGTATTTAATGTTAGTTAGTATTTAGTTAAGTAACACCGTGGAGGATGGACGGGTCTTTACCCACTGTATGCCTGATCCACAGCCCGTAGGAGGCGTATTTTGTAAGATACTATAAATACCCTCTACCTCCCAAGGTAGAGGGTTGAAGCTCATAATAAGATTTTTCTTTCTCTCTCTAAGTTCCCTAAACCTCTAAACTTTCTCTCTCTAAAACCCTTAAGTCATACGCCTACTTACACTATGGTTTGATGTGTTTATGAAATCCAATATGTTACAAATGGTATCAAAAGCCATGGTTTGATCATCTCTCTTACATGTTCTTGGATTTCTAGTGGTTTTATATGGTTTTTGGGTTTGAAAAAGTTTTGTGGTATTTGCATCATTTGGACCATTTCTTGTGTTAAAGTTTGGATTTTGATTGTACTTTTGTGTTTAGAATCATTATATGTGCTTAGGTTTTTATTTGGAAGGCTTGAATCAGCGTGGTTGGGTTGTTTTTGGATTGAAAACTGGTGTTTTTGAATATTTCATCCTAGCGATTTGTGTCTCGTACTTGATTTCTTCGTAGCGATTTGTCTCTACGTTTAAGCGATTTGTCAGTATTCTATGAAGCGACTTGCGTACTAAGCGATTTCTTCGTAGCGACTTGTCCCTATATTTTAGCGACTTGTCTATGTTTTGTGAAGCGACTTGTGCACTAAGCGATTTGTATTTTGAGACAAAACGACAAAAAGGATAAAGTAGTGGACGTACTTTTTTGTCTAGCGATTTGTCACTAGCGACTTGTCCTTCTAGCGAGTTGTTACTTTAGCAACTTGTGTGTCTAGCGACTTGTCACTAGCGATTTGTCTTCATAGCGATTTGTGTCACACAAGCGACTTATCTCTCTAGCGACTTGTCCCTTTAGCAACTTGTATACCTAGCGGCTTGGTGAAAAGCGATTTGTCTTCAAGGTTTGAAGCGACTTGGTGAATTATTGTTTCTGATTGTTACATTTTACGGTTTTCTCTTGATTTAGTAAAATCCCGTGAAAGAATCTATTTCCCGGTTTAATCAAAGAGTTATAAAATCCCGTGGAATATGTAATCATGTCTACCAACGTGCCTACAATCATCTCTTCTGTACCTGAGGACGTTCAAGCAGCAGGGTCAGATACTCGTCCACCCATGTTAGATAGGACTGATTATGACTCATGGGCTCAACGAATCAGGTTGTACTGCTTGGGTAAGAAAAATGGGGTTAACATTCTCAAATCAATTGATGAAGGACCATACCAAGTTGATACTACCAGAGACATACTTGAAACTGCTGCTGATGGCTCAATGACATTAGGATTGGATAGACCAAAGACATATGATGAACTTACTGATAAGGAGAAAAAAAGATACGATGCAGATATTAGGGCCTCAAACATTGTACTTCATGGTCTACCAAAGGACATCTACAAGCTAATCAATCACAACACTGAAGCCAAAGCAGTTTGGGACAATGTCAAGATGCTTCTCTCCGGTTCAAAATTAACTAAAGAAGACAGAGAGTCTCAACTGTATGATGATTTTGAGAACTTTAAGATGAACCCAGGGGAAAATGTCACTAAATACTATGTGAGGTTCCACAAGCTTGTGAATGATATGAGGAATATCAAAAATGACAATGCCAAATATCCAGCTAAATTCAAAGTTTGTGAACAACATGAATCCCGAATGGCACAAATTTGTCACTGCAGTCAAACTTAACAAAGGATTTAGGAACACCAATTATGAGCAACTGTATGCTTATTTACTACAAAATGAGAAACATGCTTCGTTTGAGCGAATGATCATGGAAAAGTTCAAGACCAATGCTGGAGATGCAAGCTCTTCAAATGACTCAACTTCATTCTACACTAATGTAGGGATTACTACCAAAGCATCACAAGTCATACCTACTGGAAATGATAAACACAAGCTCATTCCTGATCCAGGGTATAAGCCTCCTGATGCTGAAGCAGTCATGGCACACTTTGTCAATCAACTGGCTCTTATGGTCAAGCAAAACTTAAATCTCACCCCACACACCAACAATCATCTCAGAACTGCGTCAAATCTTCACAATCATGTTACTGTTAAAGAAGGAAAGATAGTGGTGCAAAATGTGCAAGGAAGACAAAATGCATACCTTCCACATAATGAGCAAGGGAACGTTGGAGTTGGATATGGGAATGTTGGAGCTGGATATGGGAATGTTGGTGCTGGATATGGGAATGTTGGCGGTGGTGGTGGATATATGGGTAATCAGAATCGTGGAAGGAACATGGCTCAAGGTCAAGTAAAGCCCATTAAATGTTACAACTGTGGTGGAGAAGGACACATCGCAAGGAATTGCACTCTTCCAAAACGTCCACAAAATGCAGAGTACTTCAGGGACAAGATGCTGCTGGTCCAAGCTCAAGACAGTGGAGCAATGTTGAATGAGGAAGAATTGTTATTTCTTGCTGAGGGAAATGCCAGAACTTATGATGATAATGTGGATGAACAGCTAGTGCAAGGTATGGGTCAGAACAATCCCAATGCATTTCAAGTCGCAGACTGTGATGCATTTGATTCAGATGTTGATGATGAACCAACTTCCCAGACCATCTTCATGGCTAATATCTCACCAATGGTAACTCCAAGGGCTCCTTCACCTAAACAGGCCACTTACTCCTTCCAGGGAATCTATCATCTCAGAGGTATTAAAACTGTACGATGATGTCGATGTGCAAAAGATGCACGACAAAGTACAATCAACTGAAATTATTGAATCAGATATTGAAAATATGGGTAATATCAATGTTGTCCCATATGAGCAACATGTGAAACAAAATGAAAGTGAAATTGTACCAAGTAATGCATCTTCTGCAGTCAATGATAACTATGCTCTTGATGAATTCACTGCATGTGCCCTGATGATTCTATAATTTCTGAACTAAATGCCTATAAGGAACAAGTTCCCATTTATTAACAACGTGCTAAGTTCAAATTGACCACCCGTGAGCAGGAGATGGATAACCAAATACGTACAGTTATTAGAAAAAGTAATTTTAGAGAAGAAATGGTAAAACAAGAGTTAAACTCCTTACAAGAAAAGCTTACAAAAACTGTTAAGCAAAAGCAAGAACTTCAAGAAAATGTTAAAGTGCTTAAACAAGAATTTAATGCTAAGGAATCAAAACTTTTGAATGAATTTTCCAATCTAAAAACGTTGAAAAACAAACTTGAAAACGAACTGTACGTACAAGGGAACACCATTCAGACTGCTCACATGATCACTAAGAACAGAGTCTTAAGCGATAAGCATAGTATTCCCCTTGTAGAGGAGCCAAATCCCGAGTACTGTAAAAAGGCTAAAGCTTACCATAAGATTGTATATGATGGTAATGAGATCCTCAAGCCTAGGCAAACACCATCATGTATTGGAAGCACGGAAGAGGATAGAAAATTAGATGATGCCTCTAGGGAGAAAATGGATAAGAAGCTAAAAGATCCTCAGTGTAAAAAGCAAAACATAACGATCAAACCCCATGATTACACTAAAGAAAATTGGATTTCCCTGAACAAGTTTAAGCCTCAAACTCAATTAACCCCAGAACAAGTTTTTTGGAAAAAAGACATGGATAAGCAAAAAGCAAATGTACTTGTTGAAACAAACACTCCCCTTAGGAAAGTGCCTCCAGCTACTGTGTATCCTCCGAATACACCAATGCATTTAGTTCCTAGAACTCTTCCCACTAAGAGCAAGACCTTAATCAGCCTGTATGTTGTTTATCAACTATTCGTTGATTTTGAGAAGGCATGTAAGAAGAGAATCACACCTATAGGGATAACTGAAGGGGAAAGGGGTTTTGAGCAAACTAAAAAATTCTATTTAACTGAGGTCATGCCTTTCTTTAAACAATTAAAAAATCAATTTGAGAGTCTTCAAAAGGGAATAGACTCAGAGATTAAAGAAATGGAAAATGAATTTGATGAAATGATAGTTGAGGTCAATAATTATGAACGTGAACTCAAATATAATGAAATTGAAAGGAAGAATCTGCATATCTTAAATGAGAACTTGATATCGAGTTGTATGGCTCAAGATGTGTTTTATACTATTACTAAGTATTCTATTATTGCTTCTCAATTTCATGAATTATCCGTTGCTTTGAAAGTTTCCCATGATCGTGTCATTGAGCTTGAAAACAAAAACTCAAAACTGAATGAGAAATTAAACCAGGATGATCACGATAACTTGGTAAAACACTTTTCTAAGCTGGAAGTTGAACATTTTAATTTGCAACTAAAATATCAACATCTCAAAGAAAATGTTAAAACCTCAAACATCAAAATATCCTCGGATGTTCCAGAGTTTGATGCAGTTTTTGAAAGAAACAAACGTGACGAACAGATTCAAGCTCACTGTAATACGATCAGGAAGTTGAAAACCCATATTTCACAATTAAAGGGTGAAAAGAACAATGTGACTGGCTCCCAAATGCCTCCTCCTTTAGATTCTCAATTTTCTCAAAACTTTCATCTTCAAAACATCATTAACGTATTACAACAAGAAAATGAGAGCTTTCTAGAAGAGAATGAAAAGGTCAAACGACACTTCAAAGAGTTATACGATTCAATGAAAGTCACTCGTGACAAGAACAATGAAAAACTAACTTCGTTAAAAAAGGAAATTGAGAATCAAGAGTCGTAAAAGGGAAAGTGCCACTTGTCTTTAATGAGAATGTTGCATCAAAGGCATCTGCAGATTCTAAGTATACTGTGACTGTTAAATACATTCCTCCTCATCTTAGAAATAACGAACTTGTGTTTCATGACTACTTCTGTCACCTTAAGGATAGTCTAGAATGTCTCCGTGAGATTGTAGAAGAGGATCGCATAAATAAGCCACTTGATAGTGAAATTAGGTATGCATGCTTATATGCCAAACGATCTCAGGAGTTGTTAGGATGTTTAAGAGCAACATGCCCTAAATCCTTATGTGAGAAAGATAAAGCTGTGATGCCTTGTTCTATGCCTAGTGCTAAGTATGCAACCCATTCTATGCCTTATTCTATGCCGAAAGTCAAGCATGTGACCTTTGATATGCCTATAAGTACTTCATATCCCAGCACTTCTAGATAAGGAATGCAAAAAGTAGCAAAACCAACTAATGTTCCTATAATTCCCTCTACAGGAGTAATCAGTGGTACAAAAGCAAGCGGGTCAAAGCCTCCAGGCAATACAAAGCAAGATAGGACCTCGCAAGATAAGAGTGATCAATGGAGGAAAGTAGAAGACCGCCCTAGGAACTTTAAGTTTGAATTGAATAAAACGAATCGTGTTGATTCTAGTATTAGCTATAAGCATACTGTAATTAATTCGAATTCTGCTACTATTTGCAAAACATGTAATGAATGCTTGATTTCTGGTATTAATCATGAATGTGTTGTGAATGAGTTGAGTAATACTGCAAAATCCATGTTAAAATGGTTAACACTAGCAAACAAGATAAAAAGGTCAGAAGACCAAGGAGGAAGAGGGCTAGAAAACATTGGAAACCAACAGAAAGAAAATTTAGTAATGTAGGTTATCATTGGATACCTACTGGCGTCAAATTCAATCCTAATGAGTTGTGCCCTAAATTATCTATATCAATGCCCATTAGGAAATGGATGCCCACTGGTAGAACTATACCTTTAAGAAGTGAACATACTTTGAATAGATCTACTGTTTCTACTAGCCCGACATCTACCTCTAATGATTTTATTGACTCTGTTTCTGATGTGGATGTTCCAATCTCGTTTTCTAACCAAGTGGAACCCATTCTTGCATGGGGATGCCAATTATCCAGTTATCCATTCTTGTTTGTGTTCAACTGCAGGTCGTTCAAATCGTTATGTGGTACTTGGACTCAGGCTGTTCCAAGCATATGACCGGAGACCGCCATGCTCATGAACTTCGTGAGTAAAATCATTGGGACTGTTAGATTCGGGAACGACCATTGTGGTGCAATTATGGGTTATGGAGATTATGTTGTTGGTGATAGTGTAATCTCCGTGGTATATTATGTTGAAGGTCTTGGTCATAACTGCTTTTCGTTGGTCAATTCTGTTATTCTGATCTAGAGGTGGCTTTTAGAAAACATACTTGTTTCGTTAGAGAACTTGATGGTGTGGAACTTTTAAGAGGAACACGTGGTACAAACCTATACACCATCTCTATGGAAGATATGATGAAGTCTTCTCCAATCTGCTTGTTGTCAAAGGCTTCGAAAACAAAGTCATGGTTATGGCATCGTCGTCTCAATCACTTGAATTTCGGCACCATTAATGATCTTTCCAGAAAGGACCTAGTAAGAGGCTTACCCATATTAAAGTATGAAAAAGATTATCTTTGTTCAGCATGCCAATTGGGAAAAAGCAGGAAATATGCCCACAAACCCAAACCCGAAAACTCAGTTATGGAAGTTCTTCATACTCTTCATATGGATTTGTGCGGACCTATGAGAGTGCAAATGATAAATGGGAAGAAATATGTATTAGTCGTTGTTGATGACTACTCACGATTTACTTGGGTTAAGTTTTTGAGGACAAAGGATGAAACTCCGGATGTCATCATCAAACTTATCAAACAGCTGCAGGTTCGAATTAACAAGACTGTTAGAATTATTCAATGCACAATGGCACCGAGTTTGTTAACAAAGACCTAAGTCAATTTTATGAAAGCATTGGAATCACTCATCAAAGAAGTGTTCCACGCACGCCTCAATAGAATGGTGTAGTTGAAAGACTAAATCGGACCCTTGTTGAAGCTGCAAGAACAATGCTAATTTACTTAAAGGTTCCAATGTTTATTTGGGCTGAAGCCATTGCCACTGCTTGCTACACCCAAAATCGCTCCCTCATACACACCACTCATGGAAAAACTCCATACGAACTTGTCCATAAACGAAAACCCGATCTATCCTACCTTCGTATTCGGTGCTTTGTGATATCCAACAAATGACGGTCAAGATTTAGGTAAATTAAGAGCTAAGGCGGACATTGAAGTTTTTGTGGGTTATGCACCAAACAAGAAGGGTTACCGAATCTACAACAAAAGAACTCGAGATATCATGGGAACTATTCACGTCACGTTCGATGAGCTGTCTAGGAAAATGGCTCCTGGACAATCAAGTTCTGGACCCGCATCACAACCTTCATTAAGTAGTCCCATTAGTTCTTCTCTTGTACAAAATCCCTCACCAGCAGTTCCATATGTACCTCCTTCTGAAGAAGATTTGAAGAAATTGTTTGATCCAATGTTTGATGAATACTTTGAATCCCATGACAACATCCGCTTTACTACTTCATCAGAGGCTGCTCCTAATCCGGTTAACACAGTCAATCCATCCATCTCTGTGTCATTATCTCACAAAGCGCCTACTGCAGATCATTCTTCATCATCCTCAAGTACTCAATCTTCAAGCGTACATAATGGTAATGTTACTGCCGTCACAGATGAAGAAAACCCTTTTGCCACTCCAGAAGATGCACCGTTTGAAAACATTTTTGCCCCTGATCCATCATCTGAACCATCCTCATCAGGGGAAAACAACTCAACTACTTATTTTCTACAACCACAACCACACGAGCATTTCAGAAAATGGACACACGATCATCCATTGGATAATATCATAGGGAATCCCTCTCGTCCGGTATCCACTCGTAAACAAATTGCAACAGATGCCTTATGGTGCTTCTTCAATTCCATACTGTCAAAAGTCGAACCAAAAGATGTCAAAACCGCAATGTCTGAGGACAGTTGGTTCAATGCAATGCAGGAAGAAATTCATGAGTTTGACCGACTTGATGTTTGGGAATTAGTACCGCCCGAGTGTGCTATGATCATTACTCTCAAATGGATCTTCAAAGTGAAACTTGATGAGCATGGGGATGTATTTAAGAACAAGGCAAGACTTGTTGCAAAAGGATATCGCCAAGAGGAGGGTATTGACTTTGAGGAATCATTTTCTCCAGCTGCACGTATCGAGGCAATCAAAATCTTCTTAGCTAATGCTGCTAGTAAGAACATGGTGGTTTATCAAATGGACGTAAAGACTACCTTTTTAATGGAGATCTGAAAGAAATCACGTATGTCAGTCAACCGGAAGGTTTTGTGGATCCAGAACGTCCTACTCATGTCTATCGCTTAAAAAAGGCTCTTTATGGTCTTAAACAAGCTCCAAGGGCATGGTATGATACACTGTCAAAGTTTCTCTTATATACTGGATTCAGCAAAGGAGCAGTGAATCCCACATTGTTCACCAGAAAGTGGCAAACACTTAATTCATGTTCAAATCTATGTAGATGATATTATTTTTGCCTCTACCGACCCTAATGAATGTGACCGTTTTTCAAATGAAATGGGTTCCAAATTTCAAATGTCTATGATGGGACAAATGTCATTTTTCTTGGGATTACAAATTTCACAAAGTCCTGGAGGCATTTTTATCAATCAATCTAAATATGCTAATGAAATTTTAAAGAAATTTGGATTTGACACTTGTGACACCATTGACACTCCCATGGTGGAGCGTACCAAACTAGATGAGGAACACTCAGGGATCATGGTTGATCAAACAAAATATCGAAGTATGATTGGATCCCTGATGTACCTCACACCAAGACCGATATTCTGTTCATCTTTGATGCATGTGTGCTAGATACCAGGCTAAGCCTACCAAAAAGCACCTTGAAGTGGTTAAACGGGTCTTTCGGTATCTCCAAGGAACCATTAGCACGGGACTTTTGTATCCGAAGGACACCAACATGTCACTAACAGCATATGCAGATGCAGACCATGCAGGGTGTCAAGATACACGTCGAAGCACATTAGGTGGTGCTCAATTCTTGGGAGAAAAACTTGCAACCTGGTCTTCTAAGAAACAAATGAGTACGTCGATATCCTCTACAGAGGCATAATACATAGCCATGTCATCCTGTTGTGCTCAAATCCTATGGATGAGATCCCAACTATCTGACTATGGCTTTGACTTCAATAAAATTCCTCTCAGACAGATAAACAAAGTGACATTGCTCTCTCATGCAACAACGTTCAACATTCTAGAGCAAAGCACATCGACATTCACATCATTTTATCAGGGAACAAATGGAAAAAAATTCAACGATGGGGCAACAATAGATCCAAATTGGTCGGTTAATATGAATGCAAATGACAATTACACCTAGAAGCGGTTACAAAATGAAACCCAACTAATAATATCATTTCATCGAGTTACATTAAAGCATAACGAATATATTCAAATTTAAGATTAAAATTAGACTATTAAAAAACATACATACATGTATCAAATACAGGAAGCATCCTTTGAAAAGAAAATTAAAAGAACAACTTACTTTCCAATATTTAATTATATTTATAACTACCCACTTTTCAAGATTTTAAAATAGAAATCTTCTATTTCTCTCTCTCAGTCTTCATCTTCACCATTTTTTTTTAAAAAAGGCTTCATCTTCACCATTTCACCATTTCTTTTTAATTCACCTCTTCCAACTAACAAATTTCAGAAATGAACAAAAATCAAAGCTTCACTATGACGTTGAGGGCACTTTACTTATTTAGCTGGGGGCACTATGACTTTTTGTGACTAATATTACTGTTTTTTCTACTAAATTAGTCAATCTAGTCAAGCCCTTTGCCCCACAACTAGAGATCTGAAAAGGTGTGGTAGAACTTTATTTTTGTGAGAACTGAATATCTACTAAGCACTTCCTAGAGAATGTTTCGAGTTTATTCTTCCACGTCTAGGACTAAAGAGTCTTCAACCTGAGACACTCAAACGTTTTCAAGAGGAAGAAGAGGAGTAAAGGCATCTCTTCATCTATTATATGTACATATCTTCTTAAAAACAAAAAATAGAAAAATATAAAACCTTCAAAAATCCATAAAAATTTGAAAAACTCGAAAAATTCCAAAAATATTGTCATTTTTGTCATGTTTTTCTTGATTCGATAACATCTACGGACTTTGAGCTGTCAGTCAAAGAATGGCACGGGTCTTTAGATGAAGTTCGAATGTAAATAAATTCTTGAAAATCATCTGGACTTGTCATTTGTCAAAATCTCTATCTCTCAATCAACAACTTATGAAAACTAAATAGCTATGAAAACTAAGTTGCTAGGTTTTTCCTTCTATAAATTCTTCTGAAAAAATATTTGTCATCTCATGAAAACTAAATAGCTATGAAAAATAACTCGGACTCAATTTTTGAAAATCATCTGGACTTGTCATTTGTCAAAATCTCTATCTCTCAATCAACAACTTATGTCATTGATTGAGGGGGAGAATGATTTCAATAAATCAAAAAGGTTATTTGTCAAACAATTGCAATGTCTTATACAATTGGTTCAAACCTTGGCTAATGTTATGTTTTCATAAGATACTTAAGCATGCTTGAACACTGGAGTTTAAAGTCTCAAAATCGATCCTTATCGCTAAAATGTTTTTCAAAAGAAAGTCACAATTCTCCTAAAAAGTTTTCAAAATTAATTTAAATCAATAGAGATCACAAATCTCAATGGAGTTGAAAATTGTGATCGGGGGAGAATTTGTGATTTAAATTGGATTTAAACTGATAATTCGATAAATGGTTTTGTAAGTGATTAGCAAGCTCTCCTCCCTACATGTGTCAAACGATTTCAAATTTTCTATGCACATGTTAAGGGGGAGCATCTGTATCAAACCAAAAAGGATTGAAACGTGATTGAGTTTTCTCTAAGTTCAGGTTCTCCCTAAAATGTGCAAAATTCATTCGAATCTCGATGCACATATTGAGGGGGAGCAACTTTTTTGAAAACCACATCCTTTCCCAAAATTATCTTTAACAAAGTATTTAAAATACTAATTTTAATCGGGAAAGTGATGTCGATATTTTTAGAAAATGTTGATCAAAGAAGTGAATTCTTCCTCTTGCCTCCATGTGCCAAAGCAATTTCAAACATACGATGCACATGTTGAGGGGGAGCCTTTTCTGAAATATCAAAAACAATTCAGGTACAAAATGCTTTGATCATTGATCACTAGTACCTGGATTGATTATTCAAATGGTTTTTCAATTGGTTTCAATGGCAGAAGAACAATACCAAAAAGACCGACCAAATTTATTTTATGCATGTAGATATAAGGATGGTTAGGTCAGGTATTCGTTCCCACGATCCCGCCAGAGCCTGAGGGATCTACCCAGGGACAATCCACTAGATAGTGTAGAAGTCCTTAGGTATGATGATAAAAGGAGAAAAGTGAGAAAAGGGAAGAGTTCCGACTGAGTCTGAGCTAGTACTGGAATAAACCCAACAAGGTTCTAGTTATGAAGTCTCGGTAAGCACTGAAGGGGTTGAAGAATGAAAAAGAAATGAAATGAGAAAAGGGTGAAAATAAATAGCCCTCCATTAATTCAACCTTAGGGCAGAAACCGGGTTCAATACATATGCTACTGGTGGTTACTAAGGTAACACTGGTATTGAAGACAAGACGTCATGGACCCAGTGACGCACTGCACTACATCTTCCCAAGCTACTCAAGTTCCTCTTAAAAGGACTTGTTTCATTCTCACGAGGAACCTACATTATCTATCAACTTTCTCTTAGAGATTGTTGATATTGAAGAAGGAGGCCCTCTCCCTAGTCTCCGGCATAGGAACCAAATATGCACTATTGAGTCTAGAGCCTCGAGATCATCAATATCTCTCTAGGACACAATCAATGAAGACTCACTGTTTCACACAATGTGGAAAGTGAGATTATATCTTAAGAGTCCTACGCATTATCCTTGTGGTATTGTCAGAACATCTGAGTGATATGTAAAATACTCACAATGAAGACGAAAATCCTTCTAGAGCCAACATCAAACAAGCTCTTGGTAGGTAACATGTGAGATCTATCCAATAGATCAAACTTGTGAAAACTAGATAGAAACGATGGGTAGATTCAATGTTGAATCAACCTTGGTCTAGGAAATGGATTGACGGATACCTTTGAAAAACCGGTCGTTGTGCTTAAAACTCCTTTCTCTAGCACATCGACTGTGTATTAATATTTCAAAATAAAAGGTGTTTATGATTGATAATTGATTTTCCTTAAAACCTTCGTTGTATTGCAAAAACACTTTATATTATGCGATTACGATTTTTTCAAATCACTTTTCATCAATCGAATCTCAAATCGCTGGTTCACTCACCGTGTTGTCTTCTTTGAGACGTTCGTTTGACAACAGCTAGAGCAGCTGAAACCTGTCAAGGAGATTCTTAGAATTCTACCGATCACGTAGTACTTGTACTGATCAACGGGGAACCGTGGGCCGTGTACTTCAATTCAATGAAAGTGATCAAAGACTCTTTCATGCACTTTATTGCTAACTATTGTATGCAGGTACACCCAACGTTTGTAGCTGATCAGAATTGAGAAGTCAATCCATAGCCGCATGCTCACACAACACATTCATTTCTAAAGAAATCATGATAAGTGCATCAACGACTCGATATTTATACTTCATGCTTTCTACTACGCTGCAAATATCATGAATCAACTAAAGCTTCCGCTACATTGATGAGAAGAAATCATGATCCAGAATGTGAGCATGTCGGTCCGATATCACAACATCACATAATGTCAACACTACAAAGGAAGAGTCAGAGATTTATGGAAGCTGGTGATCTCAAAGCTGGTTCAAAACTCATCATCATGTGGATCAGTTTAAGACCTCCACTTGGATTAACCAAACATGCAAAACATGAAGAATCAAAGACTACGGGCTACAGAGCAAAGAACTTAATCAAGAATCCAAGAACAATTTTAATGTAATATATGTTTGTATTCAATGTAATTTGAGGTGACCTCCCTTAGGGGGAGATTGTTAGGATTTAGAAAATCCGGTTATTAAAGTGTCGGTCACCCCAAGTATATGTAATCATTAGAAAGCTCGTAGTCGTAGTTATTTAATGTTAGTTAGTATTTAGTTAAGTAACACCGTGGAGGACGGACGGGTCTTTACCCACTGTATGCCTGATCCACAGCCCTTAGGAGGCGTATTTTGTAAGATACTATAAATACCCTATACCTCCCAAGGTAGAGGGTTGGAGCTCATAATAAGATTTTTCTTTCTCTCTCTAAGTTCCCTAAACCTCTAAACTTTCTCTCTCTAAAACCCTTAAGTCATACGCCTACTTACACTATGGTTTGATGTGTTTATGAAATCCAATATGTTACATATTCCTACTAGTAATAAGAAAAATAAAAACAACACCCAAAACCACAATAACACCATTTGTACTTTTCAACGTGTATAAATCTTTATTAGAATGAATCAAAAGATTTACAGTGGAATAGCTTACGATAAACTATTATGGTTGATGACAAATGAAACACTCTTATTAAAACGACTTGTGGCAGCTAGCTTTGCTTAGTTCGTTCTTAGGAGAGGAGATCCTACCAACTATAGTGCTAAGTACTATTTTATGTGTTTGTTTAGGATATCTACTTATCCCGGTTACAAAGTTTCGTTTAAATAGGAAGGGAAATATTGTGGATGCACATGGGTATAGTAGTTTGCTAACTTGGAGTAGATAGCACTTGCCTAGGAAACTAGGTGAGATGTGATTTTGGCTTTCCAATGCTGACAACCTTTTGTACCCAATTACTTTATCGTCCTTTGATAATACCTTTTGCTATCTTCCCAAGAAGTTTCTCACCCATTCATCAGAGACTAAGTTTCTCTTTAGAGATAAGTCTTCAGGGTCAAAGATACATTTTTCAACTCTCAGTGCCTCTGGTGTTGTTTGCAGCTCTTTATACCTCGATCCCTGACATCACATCAGTTTACATAGAAGTAAGACAAAGTTTGTCTTTTTCGTTCATTACCGATTTTAATGACATAGACTCCATGTTTTCTAATGCCTCTTCCTATAGTAATACCGTTTTTCAATATTTTACTACCGGTTTCACTAAAAAATACGTTGCACTTTTTATCACATATTTGTCCGATACTTAGAAGATTGAAGTTTAGGTTTTCTACGTGACAAACATCGTTAATGGTTAAGGATTTGTGAGAAATTGTACCTTTACCAATGATTTTGCTCTTGCTATTACCAAACACCACATTTCCTCCACTGAAGGATTCGTATGTGGAAAACAAATCTTTATTACCGGTCATGTGCCTCGAGCACCCACTATCCTTGATCCATTCATCCGGATCTAGGTCGACCTTTAAGTACACCTAAGAAAACAATTAACTCAAAAGTTTGGTCCCCATTTGTTCATGGGTCCATTAGTTTTATACATTTCATTCATGTTAGGCATATATGAAAAGGGTGAGAAGGCATTCCATGGTGTAAAGTTTTGAAATGATAAACCGTTTTGTACATTTGGATTCCATCCCATTCGATGATGGTTACTTCTTGGATAAACATTATTTGGTCTTCTTATAAATGTGTTTGGTTTGGAAAACGATGAACCTTTGTTTTTTCATAAAACTTTGATTTTGTTTTAGTGGAGGTGGTTGTTTGACATTTCTAATAGTAACATGGGTTGGTTTCTTCTTGTTAACAATAACAAAGTCGATTCTAGATGACGTGGTTGCATTATTTCTATTGTTTGCTAGTACAGACCCACAGATCCCTGGATTTGCACTAGACGGTTCCTTTTTCAAGGGATCCGAGACTACAATAGCTTGTTTTTCAATTGATTTAACGAATTGTGTTTCTTTAATCTCGCTAGTTGATGCATTAAGTTCCTGAACACCTAAACCATTTTGATTATTTCCCGTTTTAGCACTATCAAGTATTATATCAAGAGTTGTAGTACTCATTCTAGCAATCTTGGAATCAAGATTATCAACTAACGTTTGAAGTTGAACACAAAGCTCACATTCACCATCTACTTTCTTCCCCTTTTCTAAACATTTTAATTTATCTTTTAACTCAGTGACTTCTTTTTCTAAACGTTTATTTTTGTTTTTCAAAATCTTATTTTTGTTAATTACTTTTAGACTAATTTTGCAAAGTTTATCATATTCACGATGTAATGATTCATCATCTAAAGATGAGCTACTATAGTAAAGAGATTCGGGACATACCTCGTTTGATTCATTTGCCATGAGAAAAATTTCTTCGTTCTCCTCCTCACTCATTCCCCATGAACCACTTACGAACGCCTTTTGTTCGTCACGTTTGGGACACTTACTAATGAAGTGTGTTAATACAAATATCGTCATTTAACGTTATTTATATTTTTGATCTTTACCTAAGTTTTGTTAACGACAAAAGTAAATTTAATTTATATAAAGCTTAAAGCTTGTCAAGTTTAATAGATATTAAAACAAGCTTTTTCAAACAATATCCTCATCAATTAAAGCATTTACATTGTGACTAATCATATCTTAATATGAGTCTAAGCATAATGTAAGATAGTAGTTTTTAGAATGTTTTAGTTTCTTAAAAACTAAACATTGCTTATGTATTTGCATGTTTCTAAAAATAGAAAAACAACACATGACATCATGTGATGCATCATGGAAATCATTGGAAGATTTCATTAGATATTTTGTGTGGATTTGTACTCTTCATATCTTACACAATCTTACATAGATATGGTTGACTTTGGCAAAGATCTTGATATCTTGCACCGACCGGGCGACACCAAAATCCATACAACGGCGGAACCCTTTTAAGGGGTCCGGGTCCGTGATGCCTGATGGTTTTGGCTAAAAATAGCAAAGCCAAACCAAGTAGTTTTTCATCCCTTTCTATCATACTCTCTTACATATCTTCTCTCTAACCTTTCTAACACAGTTTCATATCATATTAGTGATCTCTTTTGTAGCAAAGAAGATCAAGTTACATTCAAGCTTCAAACGAGAAGTTGGAAGTCTTGTTTGTTTAGTGTTGTATGATCTTGTGTTGATTCATATTTCATAGTTGTATTAAACAATCATAATCTTGTGAGTGTGAGTGGTTAGTATTTTAGTCCTCAAAATACATTGTGTGTGGGAGTGGTTGTACCCTTGGAAAGAACTCGACATCTAGCTTAGTGTCGGAAATAGTGTAAGCGAAGTGTAAAGGTTTTCTCCGCCGATGAAAGGAGCTTGTTGACTAGTGAAGTTAAACTCTCGAGTGTGAGACTCAGGGAGTGGAGTAGGGCAAGGAAAAAGAGTCCTTGTAGACCGAACCACTATAAACGACTTGTTGTGGTTTGATAATTTCTTTCCTTATTTACTCTTTACATATTGCTTGCATATTTCATATCTAAGATCAATATCAATTGATCTTTCAATAAGTTTCAAAACAAAGTTTTAATTGGTAAACTATTCAACCCCCCTTTCTAGTTTTCTACAATTGGTACCAGAGCCTCGTTGCTCAAGAATTTCTAAAATAATTTGTATTTTATAAACTTGAAACGATCCATGGATTCTGAAAACTTTAAAGAAGGGCAATCTATGCAAAGAACACCACTCTTTGAAACCAATGGATTTATCTATTGGAAAAACCGTTTTGAAACATATGTAAAATCAAAAGATATAGATCTTTGGTTTGTTATTGTTAAAGGGGATTTTAGTTCTACAACAAAGGATATTTCTGTTGATGAACAAAAGAAATTAGTTGCTAAAAATAATGAAGCTAAAATGATGCTTTATAATGCTTTACCTAGAAAAGAATATGAAAGAATTTTTATGTGTGAAACCGCCAAAGATATTTTGGAATCTTTGATTGTTACACATCAAGGTAATTCACAAGTCAAGGATAACAAAATTGATCTTCTTGTTCAACAATATGAACAATTTTTTATCCCTGAAGATGAAACCATTGATTGTGGATTTGCTCGCTTTAATACTATTATTACATCACTTAAAGCACTTGATGAATCTTTTCGTAGTAAGAACTTTGTCAGGAAATTTCTTAGAGCACTCCATCCTAAATGGAGAGCTAAAGTAACCGCTATTGAAGAATCAAAAGATCTCTCAAAAATGTCACTAGACGAGCTAATCGGTAACCTCAAAGTACACGAAATGGTGATGGAGAAAGATTCGAAGATCATCAAAGGAAGAAGGGAGAAGATCAAATCCGTTGCTCTAAAAGCAAAAGTGGAATCAAGTGATGATGACGAATCTTGCCCCGGTAGTGAAGATGAGGAGTATGCCATGGCCGTTAGAGATTTTAAGAAGTTCTTTAGAAGAAGAGGAAAGTTCGTAAGACAACCTCGAGAAGAAAAGAAGCCATTCAGAAAAGATCGGGATGACAAAAGGGTAAAGGTGAAAGAAAGTGTTTTAGATGTGGTGATGCAAGTCATCTCATAGGAGAATGTCCCAAGCCACCTAAAAGCAAAACTCAACGAGCTTTTGTAAGTGGTGCTTGGAGTGATAGTGAAGACGATGAAGAATCAAGCAACGAAGAGATCGCTCTAATGGCACATGAGTTAAACGAGGTACTTTCCGACTCTTCTTATTCTTCTATTGATGATGACACTTTGCAAAAACAATATAATCAATTGTGTGAGCTAAGTCTAAAAATCATAACTAAAAATAAATTTTTAAAAACCAAAAAGGAATTTTTGGAAAATGAAGTTTACGAGTTAAAAGAAAAAGCAAAACGACTTGAAAAACGAAAAGCAAATGACGATGGTTGTAAATCATGTCAAGAGCTTAATCTTGAAATAGAAAAACTAAAGCTCACACAAGATGTTCTAATCGAACAAAATTCTAAATTTAAAAGGTTTAACAAAAACATCGCACTTGCCGATGAAATATGTAGAAAACTAGAAGGGGGGTTGAATAGTTTACCGATTAAAATCTTTGTTTTGAAACTTATTGAAAGATCAATTGATATTGATCTTAAGTATGTTAATGAAATATGCAAGCAATATGTAATAAGTAAATAAGGAAAGAAATGATCAAACCACAACAAGTTGTTTATAGTGGTTCGGCCTACAAGGACTCTTTTTCCTTGCCCTACTCCACTCCCCGAGTCTCACACTCGAGAGTTTAACTTCACTAGTCAACAAGCTCCTTTCACCGGCGGAGAAAACCTTTACACTTCGCTTACACTATTTCCGACACTAAGCTAGATGTCGAGTTCTTTCCAAGGGTACAACTACTCCCACACACAATGTATTTTGAGGACTAAAATACTAACCACTCACACTCACAAGATTATGATGGTTTGATACAACAATGAAGTATGGATCAACACTAGATCATACAACACTAAACAAACAAGACTTCCAACTTCTCGTTGAAGCTTGAATATGACTTGATCTTCTTTGCTACAAAAGAGATCACTAATATGATATGAAACCGAGTTAGAAAGGTTAGAGAGAAGATATGTATGAGAGTATGTTAGAAAGGGATGAGAAACTACTTGGCTTGGCATTGCTATTTATAGCCAAATTGACAGAGCGTCCGACGGACGGCGGACCCCTTAAAAGGGTTCCGCCCGTGTACCAATTTGGTACCGCCATCCGACAGCAAGATATCAAATCTTAGCTAAAGTCAACTCTATCTAAGTGAGATTGTGCAAGATATGAAGAGTACAAATCTTCACAAAATATCTAATGGAATCTTCCAATGATTTCCATGATGTAATACATGATGTCAAATGTTGTATTACTATTTATAGAAATATGCAAATGCTTAAGTAGTGTTTGGTTTTAAGAACCTAACACATTCTACAAACTACTATCATACATAATGATTAGAGTCATATCAAGATGTTACTAATCATAAATGTAAATGCTTGAATGATGAATATATTGTTTGAGAAAGCTTGTTTTAATATCTAATAAACTTGACAAGCTTTAAGCTTTTATAAATTAAATTTACTTTTGTCGTTAACAAAACTTAGGCAAAGATCAAAAATATAAATAACGCTTAATGACGATATTTGTATTAACAATCTCCCCTTTTTGTTGAGGACAAAATATAAATTTTATTTTTATAAAAGAACCAAAGTTTGTACAAGAGTTATAAAAATATTAGTTTTAGAACTTGAAAAGGAAATGATAATGCAAGTGTATGAAATTTGACTTTTTATGAAAGTCAAAGAATTCACTAGTTGATGCATGATGTTGACTTTTTCGAAAGTCAGTATGCTTTGACTTTTTCAAAAGTCAAATATAAATAATTTCAAAGTTCTATATTTCTCCCCTTTTGTCTCAACAAAAGAAGATGCTATGCGGAATGTAATGAGCCCGAGCTATTCTCTCCCCTTTGTTCAAAGCTCCCCCTAATTTGGGTGCTTTAATGGGAAGATACATGGATTGTGAAAATAAAGCTACAAAAAAAATGTTAGTAATAATGATCATTCACAAGCATTTCCAAGCACTATGTAATGACACCAACAATATGATAAACAACATTCATTAGTTAAAATTTATCATGAATCAAGATCATGAAAAGAGCACACAATGATGTGTTTTGAGTACAAGAAATAAAAATAATCCTAAGAAAGCAAATAAAAGAAAGACTATTCTAAAACCATCCTAAAGTGATGGTGGATGGGAAAGAGCGTTGAGACGCTCAAGAATGTGGTTGAGGATGAACCTCATTTCTTCGTGGAAGTCATGGACCATAACCCGAGTCCGTTCCACGGTTTGACCCGTTTGCTCACAAGTTGAGCAACCATGCCTTGGAGGGAAGAAAGTTTGGGGAGGTTGTGGTGGTGGAATGGTGGATGTGTTGGTGGTGTTGGGAATGTTTGGAGTGGTCATGATGGATGCAAGCAAAGCATTTTGCATTTGCATTGTCTCACTTAAGTGAGAATCCACCATGCCTTTGAATTGGTGGAGGTTGTGGAGTTCGGCTTGAATCTCCTCTAGTGGGATTGTCATCCCACATGCACTCCGAATGTCCTCAATATGAGGGGACATTGATGATGGAAGTGGATGATTCCCGTATAAAGGACCATGAATGTCCTTGTGAATGGGGTGGAAAAGGAGAGGTTTTGGCCCTAATGGGGCGTTTGGGTCAATGGATGACCGGGGTGACTCATGAGCGATTCGCTCAATTGTGCCAAAAGATGGCAATGGTGGTGGATGACTTGGTCTAGGGGGCAAGTCCTCCAAGTCCTCTAGGAAAGGATTTGGTGATGTTGGTGGAGTTGAAAATAACTCCATGGGAGTGAGAGTGGAAGACCTTGGTGAAGGTGGTGAGGGTGTTTTGGATGTTTGGATGGGTTCCGGTGGAGGTGAAGTAGGTGTTTTTGTTGGTGGTGGAGTGGTGATCACAATGTGTGATGAAGTGGGTGTAGCTAGGGTAAGATTTGTATCATCTCTAATGGGAGATGAGATTGTGAATGGTGAAGATTCGGATGATGAGCTAAGATGAACAAAGCAACAAGGCCTTACGCTAATTCTAGCGGTTTTCTTGCAAGGTTTTGGTGATGATTTAGTCATTTTTAACTTTAGTTAAGATTGATTTATAAGTGATGGAAGATAATTTGGAATCACGAAAGAGTCGAAATTCAGAAAATTACCTGGAGGATCCACGGCACCAAAAACATACACGGACGGTACCCTAAAAGGGTGCCGCCTGTCCCCTGCATGTGTATGGCGTACCAAACTATATAAAGGACGGTACCAAAATTATGGTGCCGCCGATCCGTGGAGGCCAAAATTGGTCGAGTTCGCTTTTAGGTGTCCGCAAATTTCCTAAACCCGAAATTTTTCTCAAAAGCATTTATACTAAACATTTTTAGTTAGGAAAAGTAAATAACACATATGTAAACATAGTGGAGCATAGATTTTGAGCAAGGCTTATTGATTTTCACAATATAGTGAAAATGGGTAAAATTTGATAGCATATTTGTGCTATCCCCCTGCATGAGATTGTTAGCATACACCATTGTTTCAAGTTATATTATCATCCTACATAATAAAAGCAACTAAATAGTATCAAACATTAACGATAATGCATTGTTCCAAACACTCCTTAAAGTACCCTTATTTGTCTAATTTCTTGTAAATCTTGTTCATCATCCTACCAAGGCACTTGAACATTCCCTTAGTTTGCTTGAATTCTGCTGATTCATTCTCAATCTCGGAAAGAGATGCGTAATACTCATGAGGTGGAAGATGAGAGCTTGGAAGACCATCCTCGGAGCTATTTGATGATGATGATGAAGGAGTTGGAGGTTTAGCTCTCTTGCCTTTAGTCTTAGCAACTCGAGCATCACTCAAAGGCACAAAGATGTGAGGAATGAGATCATAGTGAAGGTGCATCCCTTTTAGGGTTGGTGGAATTGGAGCGAAGTTTCTATAGAGACGGGTGAGAAGCATCCCGTATGGTAGAGCAACGGATCCTTGAGTTGGAATATCAATCATTCTCCTAGCTATGTAGTAGGCTAAATTGAATGGTTGTCGGGTGGACAAGTTGTAGAGCATGTGGCAAAGACAAGCGTTTATGTGATCCCTATTCCCTATGGTGCTAATGACGTTTGCTCTAAGTAACTCCTCCCATTTCTTAAATTTGTGCTTAAGTTCATTTAGCTCCATTCCATATGGATCTCGATCTACCTCTTTTCCCTTTCGGTTTACTCGGGTTGTATCCGTTTTTGGGTTAAAAAGGTGTTCACGGATGACATCCTTATCAGCCAAACGGGTTAGATAGGGAGAAGAGCGGTCATTGATTGCATCAAGGGCGGTGAGTGACCACTTATCCGTGTAGACACAAGTTCCTCGGTTGGGAATTCCTAGTACTCTAGCAAATTCACTTAAGGTGATGGTGTAGTCATTTTGGTTGATTCTAAAGCTAAGACAAAATTCATCATCATCTTCATCACTAAAACCGGTCACACTAGCATAGAATTCTAACACAAACCTAGGACAAATTGGTTCATCAATGTCAAGAAGACAATCGAATTGAATGGCGGCTAGTTCTTCACGAAGATTGGTATGCTCAAGGAAGGATGGGTGAATGGTTCTACCCTCGTGGAAATACCTTGATTCTAGACCCCTAAATATTTCTACTTGTTCCTTGGTGAGTCCTTTGGTTTTGTGGTGTTTGGGAATGTAGTTAAGAGTGTCTTTGTGATCATAGAATCTTGCGGCTACCATGGTTATTCCTAAGGACAAGAATTAATATGTTAAAAAAATGAAAATAAATTTTAACGTTTTTTGATTCTAGTGTGTGCCTATATGAAAACAATTTGGAGTTGCGGTTATCTCGACTCATTTTATGCACAAAATGGTTTTAGTGGGATGTTTGGCAAATACCATGAGATAACCCAAATGCTCCTAATTCAATGTGGCTACATTTGAATATACCCGGGAGTGCATATCAATTATGCAATACCTTTAGTATTCAAGAGCATGCAAGTGATGAAAATTCTAACGCTTCTATTTGTATTAGCAATGAAAAATGTTTTCCTACAAGTGAGAAGCTTTTCAAAACTTTTGACATGGGGTGTTTGGTTGTTTGAATAAGGCCTTATATTTATTATCTATTAATTAGTGGGAAACATGATTTGTTTATGCAATATGATAATGTAGTACCTAATTTGAATGACTAGTTATGCAATTTGCCAATTGAATTCATATTTGGTATAAAACATACATAACACCCCATGTAATAATTTGTGATAGTTTTGTGCATAAATAAGAATCCTAGACTCAAAATTAAGAGATGAAATGTAGTTAGGATACTTACAATGATGTTATCTTCAGTGATTAGTAAGTGGGAAGATGACAATAATGAGCTTGGTTTAAGTTTTACACGTTTTGGTAAAGTGGGTTGTGAGGAAGAAGATGTTATGTATATAGCGGTTTTCAGAGGCACCACGGACCAGATGGCACCAAATAATTGGTTCCGTCCGTGTTGTCGTTTGGTGCCGTGGCTACAGTAGAGTGCATATAAGGCATAATGTTTTGGTTTGACTATTCTAATGTTTTAGGCTATGTTTATCCTACATGTTTGGTTCCATTAACCCTAAACCAAGTCTAAGAAGATTAAAAGGTTCTCGCTTAAGAGGTTTAGTAAAGATGTCGGCAATGTTGTCTTCGGAGGATACTTTCTCGATTGAAATGTTTCCTTTTTGAACATTGTCGCGAAGAAAGTGATGACGGATTTCAATGTGCTTAGTACGAGCATGTTGAACGGGATTCTTGCTGAGATCGATGGCTCCTTTGTTGTCGCAAAGTATCACAATGTCGTTGAGATGAATTCCGTAGTCTACGAGAGCTTGCTTCATCCAAAGAGCTTGTTGACATGCTTTTCCTTGAGACGTATTCGCTTCAAGAGTAGAGATGGCTAAAGCCGCTTTGCTTTTGCAAACCATGAGATAAGACAATGTCCAACAAAAGTGCAAATACCACTTGTACTTTTTCTATCGACATAATCACCGCATGATCCGAGTCGGCATATACTATGGTTTCAATACCCGTTCCTTTGGGATACCATAATCCTAAACACGTTGTTCCCTTAATATATCTAAAAATCCTTTTTAATGCTTCTAAGTGTGATGCCTTTGGGTTTTCTTGAAAGCGAGCACATAGACAAACACTAAACATAATGTCGGGTCTACTAGCCGTAAGATAGAGTAGGCTACCAATCATTCCTCTATATTTAGTGTTATCTACGGATTCACCTTCTTCGCCCTTGGTGAGTTTAGTGTCCGAGGACATGGGTGTTTTAGTTGGTTTGGAATCTTCAAGACCAAATTTCTTAAGCATGTCTTTTATATATTTAGATTGGTTAAAGAAAATACCATCTTCTAGTTGTTTAATTTGAAGTCCTAGAAAGAAGTTTAACTCACCCATCATACTCATTTCAAACTCGTCATGCATGATTTTAGAAAAATCATTACATAGTTCTTGACAAGTTGATCCGAATATAATGTCATCAACGTATATTTGAACAATAATAATTTGTGATTCCTTTTTCTTAGTAAAAGGAGTATTATCTACTAATCCCATAGTATATTTGTTATCAACAAGAAAAGTCTTAAGACGGTCGTACCAAGCTTTAGGTGCTTGTTTAAGGCCATATAATGCTTTCTTGAGTTTGAAGACATGATGTGGTTTCTCAAAGTCGGTAAAACCGGAGGTTGAGCAACATACACTTCTTCGTTAATAAACCCATTAAGGAAAGCACTTTTAACATCCATTTGAAATAATTTAAAGTCATAAGCACATGCATAAGCAAGTAATATTCTAATAGATTCAAGTCTAGCTACCGTTGCATAAGTTTCATCATAGTCAATTCCTTCTTGTTGATTATAACCTTGTGCAACAAGCCTAGCTTTGTTTCTAGATACTACACCATTTTCGTCCATTTTGTTCCAATTATAGTTTGATCTTTGGGTTTTGGAACTAGTTTCCAAACATCATTTCTAACGAATTGATTTAATTCTTCTTGCATGGCAATTACCCATGATTCATCTTTTATTGCTTCATTTATGGTTTTTGGTTCAATGGTGGATACAAAACAAAAATGATTACTTTGATTTTGAGCTTGTGACCTTAAGGTTCTTTGATTAAGTTGTCCTATGACCTTTTCTAATGGATGACTTTTAGACTCTTTGATGTTGACAATTCCTTTATTTGATGGTTCATCTTCCTTGTTATTATTAATTTGACTTTCTATTATTTGACTTTCAACTAAGTCATCATCTACCAAAGGTGATGTCTTAGAGGGAGGTGGACTTTCGTCAAATGTTATGTTCAACGATTCCTCGACTATCATTGTTTCTTTATTAAGGATAATGTAAGCTTTACTAGTTTGAGAGTAACCAAGAAATACACCTTCATAAGACTTTGGGTCAAACTTGGTGAGATAATCCTTAGTATTAAGAATAAAACATTTACAACCAAAGACTTTAAAATATCCTAATGTTGGCTTTTTACCTTTATAAAGTTCATATGGTGTTTTGTTTAGGAAAGGACGTATTAGGACTCTATTTAAAATATATGTAGAAGTGTCAACGGCGTTACACCAAAACTTTTGAGGAATGTTTTGTTCATTAAGCATTGTTCTACTCATTTCTTGAATTGTTCTATTTTTACGTTCTACTACTCCATTTGATTGAGGTGTTCGTGGAGCGGAAAAGTTATGTGTTATACCATTTGTATCACAAAAGTTTCCAAATTGAGTTTCGTTGTCAAATTCACGACCATGATCCGTTCGAATCGACACAATTTTGACACCTAGAAGATTTTGAATTTTCTTGCTAAGTATTTCAAATTTATCAAAAGCTTCATTTTTGGTTTTCAAAAATAACGTCCAAGTAAACCTTGAGTAATCATCTACTATGACCAAAGTGTATAAGTTGCCTCCATAGCTTCTTATAGCGGATGGTCCAAATAAGTCCATATGTAATAATTCTAGACATTTAGATGTGGACACCATATTTTTAGATTTGTGACTACTATGTGTTTGTTTACCAATTTTGCAAGCGTCACAAAAGTGTTGGTCATATTTTAGTTTTGGTAAATTTCTAACCAACTCTTTTGAAGATAGGTTTTGTATAAGTCTCATATTAGCGTGACCTAAGCGCCTATGCCAAAGAGATGAGCTATCGCCTAATGTTGTTAGGCAAAGTTTGTCATTATATGTTTTATCTATTTTCATGACGTATATGTTATTTTTCCTAACTCCTTTAGCTATGGTGATACCATCTTTTAGTATTTTACTACCATTTTCATCAAATAGTACTTTATACTTTTATCACATAGTTGGCTAATACTAAGTAGATTAAATCCTAACCTATCCACATGAGCAACATTTTCAATAGTTAGAGAGTTATGAGCAATCGTACCTTTGCCAATGATTTTGCTTTTGAGATTGCTACCGAAGTGACATTACCTCCGGCCATACTCTTGGTATGATGAGAAGAGATTTTGTTGCCCGTCATGTGTCGTGAGCATCCACTATCTTTAATCCATTCATCAGGTTCCAATCCAACTTTCAAGCATACCTCATTTGACTCATGTGCCATTAGGGCGATCTCTTCCTTGCTTGATTCTTCATCGTCTTCACTATCACTCCAAGCACCACTTACAAAAGCTCGTTGAGTTTTGCTTTTAGGTGGCTTGGGACATTCTCCTATGAGATGACTTGCATCACCACATCTAAAACACTTTCTTTCACCTTTAATCTTCTTATCATCCCGATCTTTTCGAAATGGCTTCTTTTCTTCTCGAGGTTGTCTTACAAACTTTCCTCTTCTTCTAAAGAACTTCTTGAAATCTCTAACGGCCATGGCATACTCCTCATCTTCACTATCGAAACAAGATTCACCATCATCGCTTGATTCCGCCTTTGCTTTAAGAGCAACGGATTTGATCTTCTCCTTTCTTCCTTTGATGATCTCCGAATCTTTCTCCATTACCATTTTGTGAACTTTGAGGTTGCCAATTAGCTCGTCTAGTGACATTATTGAGAGATCTTTTGATTCTTCAATAGCGGTCACTTTAGCTCTCCATTTTAGATGGAGTGCTCTAAGAAATTTCCTGACAAAGTTCTTACTACGAAAGATTCATCAAGTGCTTTAAGTGATGTAATGATAGTGTTAAAGCGAGCAAAGCCACAATCAATGGTTTCATCTTCGGGGATAACAAATTGTTCATATTGTTGAACAAGAAGATCAATTTTGTTATCCTTGACTTGTGAATTACCTTGATGTGTAACAATTAAAGATTCCCAAATATCTTTGGCGGTTTCACACATAAAAATTCTTTCATATTCTTTTCTAGGTAAAGCATTATAAAGCATCATTTTAGCTTCATTATTTTTAGCAACTAATTTCTTTTGTTCATCAACGGAAATATCCTTTGTTGTAGAACTAAAATCTCCTTTAACAATAATTAACCAAAGATCTATATCTTTTGATTTTACATATGTTTCAAAACGGTTTTTCCAATAGATAAATCCATTGGTTTCAAAGAGTGGTGGTCTTTGCATAGATTGCCCTTCTTTAAAGTTTTCGAATCCATGGATCGTTTCAAGTTTATAAAATACAAGATATTTTAGAAATTCTTGAGCAACGAGGCTCTGGTACCAATTGTAGAAAACTAGAAGGGGGTTGAATAGTTTACCGATTAAAATCTTTGTTTTGAAACTTATTGAAAGATCAATTGATATTGATCTTAAGTATGTTAATGAAATATGCAAGCAATATGTAATAAGTAAATAAGGAAAGAAATGATCAAACCACAACAAGTTGTTTATAGTGGTTCGGCCTACAAGGACTCTTTTTCCTTGCCCTACTCCACTCCCCGAGTCTCACACTCGAGAGTTTAACTTCACTAGTCAACAAGCTCCTTTCACCGGCGGAGAAAACCTTTACACTTCGCTAACACTATTTCCGACACTAAGCTAGATGTCGAGTTCTTTCCAAGGGTACAACTACTCCCACACACAATGTATTTTGAGGACTAAAATACTAACCACTCACACTCACAAGATTATGATGGTTTGATACAACAATGAAGTATGGATCAACACTAGATCATACAATCACTAAACAAACAAGACTTCCAACTTCTCGTTGAAGCTTGAATATGACTTGATCTTCTTTGCTACAAAAGAGATCACTAATATGATATGAAACTGAGTTAGAAAGGTTAGAGAGAAGATATGTATGAGAGTATGTTAGAAAGGGATGAGAAACTACTTGGCTTGGCATTGCTATTTATAGCCAAATTGGACAGAGGCGTCCGACGGACCGCGGACCCCTTAAAAGGGTTCCGCCCGTGTACCAATTTGGTACCGCCAGTCTGACAGTCAAGATATCAAATCTTGCCTAAAGTCAACTCTATCTAAGTGAGATTGTGCAAGATATGAAGAGTACAAATCTTCACAAAATATCTAATGGAATCTTCCAATGATTTCCATGATGTAATACATGATGTCAAATGTTGTATTACTATTTATAGAAATATGCAAATGCTTAAGTAGTGTTTGGTTTTAAGAACCTAACACATTCTACAAACTACTATCATACATAATGATTAGAGTCATATCAAGATGTTACTAATCATAAATGTAAATGCTTGAATGATGAATATATTGTTTGAGAAAGCTTGTTTTAATATCTAATAAACTTGACAAGCTTTAAGCTTTTATAAATTAAATTTACTTTTGTCGTTAACAAAACTTAGGCAAAGATCAAAAATATAAATAACGTTTAATGATGATATTTGTATTAACAAAATAGTTAAAATACATAAAACACCAGGAGATATGAATGGGCTAGGATTTAATGAAGTATTACTTTCAAAAAGTCAAAACAAAACGCCCGAAAAGGACGAACAAATTGTCAAAACTGCTGCAGTACAGCACGGGAACGGACCCAAAATAAGGGTTCCGTCCGTTGAACCAAATGGTGCCGTGGGTACTTCACAGGGACGTAATGTTCGTGGTTACTGACCGTAATGAATTTTTCAAAGTAACAAAGAAAACCAAGGATAGTGTTAAACTCAAACCACCGTTACATCAGGAATAGGACTTGCTAAAAATGAATTTAGATAAAAACTACTCAACAACGACATAAAACACCTTTTGCCAAACGCCCCTTTCCTAAGAGCAACCACAACGCACAACCCAACTACCAACACAACGGTTGGAATCAAAACTTTCCTAGACCATATCAAACTCCAGATTACATGTCATGGAACTCTTACCCATCGTTTCCATACATGAATCAAATAAATGGTATGTTTAACCCAAACGGACCCATGAGATATTGGGGACCAAATGCTTGAGTTATTTGCTTCTTAGGTATGCTTGAAAGTTGGATTGGAACCCGATGAATGGATAAAAGATAGTGGATGCTCACGACACATGACGGGCAACAAAAGTCTCTTCTCATCATACCAAGAGTATGACTGAGGTTATGTCACTTTTGGTAGCAATCTCAAAAGCAAAATCATTGGCAAAGGTACGATCGCTCATAACTCCCTAACTATTGAAAATGTTGCTCATGTAGATAGGTTAGCATTTAATCTACTTAGTATTAGCCAATTATGTGATAAAAAGTATAAAGTACTATTTGATGAAAATGGTAGTAAAATACTAAAAGATGGTATCACCATAGCTAAAGGAGTTAGGAAAAATAACATATACGTCATGAAAATAGATAAAACATCTAATGACAAACTTTGCCTAACAACGTTAGATGATAGCTCATCTCTTTGGCATAAACGCTTAGGTCACGCTAATATGAGACTTATACAAAACCTATCTTCAAAAGAGTTAGTTAGGAATTTGCCAAAACTAAAATATGACCAACACTTTTGCGACGCTTGCAAAATTGGTAAACAAACCCATAGTAGTCATAAATCTAAAAATTTGGTGTCCACATCTAAGTGTCTAGAATTATTGCATATGGACTTGTTTGGTCCATCCGCTATAAGAAGCTACGGAGGCAACTTATACACTTTGGTCATAGTAGATGATTACTCAAGGTTTACTTGGACGTTGTTTTTGAAAACTAAAAATGAAGCTTTTGATAAATTTGAAAGTCTTAGCAAGAAAATTCAAAATCAACTAGGTGTTAAAATTGTGTCGATCCGAACGGATCATGGTCTTGAATTTGACAACGAAACTCAATTTGGAAACTTTTGTGATACAAATGGTATAACACATAACTTTTCGGCTCCACGAACACCTCAATCAAATGGAGTAGTAGAACGTAAAAATAGAACAATTCAAGAAATGAGTAGAACAATGCTTAATGAACAAAACATTCCTCAAAAGTTTTGGTGTAACGCCGTTGACACTTCTACATATATTTTAAATAGAGTCTTAATTCGTCCTTTCCTAAACAAAACACCATATGAGTTTTATAAAGGTAAAAAAGCCAACTTTAGGATATTTTAGAGTCTTTGGTTGTAAATTCTTTATTCTTAATACTAAAGATTATCTCACCAAGTTTGACCCAAAGTCTTATGAAGGTGTATTTCTTGGTTATTCTCAAACTAGTAAAGCTTACATTGTCCTAAACAAAGAAACAATGATAGTCGAGGAATCGTTGAACATAACATTCGACGAAAGTCCACCTCCATCTAAGACATCACCTTTGGTAGATGATGACTTAGTTGAAAGTCAAATGATAGAAAGTCAAGAAATAATTAATAATAATGAACCATTAAATAAAGAAATTGTAAACATCAAAGAATCTAAAAGTCATCCTTTAGACAAGGTCATAGGACAACTTAATCAAAGAACCTTAAAGTCACAAGCCCAAAATCAAAGTAATTATTTTTGTTTTGTATCCACCATTGAACCGAAAAACATAAATGAAGCAATAAAAGATGAATCATGGGTAATTGCCATGCAAGAAGAATTAAACCAATTGGTTAGAAATGATGTTTGGAAATTAGTTCCAAAACCTAAAGATCAAACTATAATTGGAACAAATGGGTTTTTCGAAATAAAATGGATGAAAATGGTGTAGTATCTAGAAACAAAGCTAGGCTTGTTGCACAAGGTTATAATCAACAAGAGGGATTGATTATGATGAAACTTATGCACCGGTAGCTATACTTGAATCTATTAGAATATTACTTGCTTATGCATGTGCTTATGACTTTAAATTATTTCAAATGGATGTTAAAAGTGCTTTTCTTAATGGGTTTATTAACGAAGAAGTGTATGTTGCTCAACCTCCCGGTTTTACCGACTTTGAGAAACCACATCATGTCTTCAAACTCAAGAAAGCATTATACGGTCTTAAGCAAGCACCAAAAGCTTGGTACGATCGACTTAAGACTTTTCTTATTGATAACAAATACACTATGGGATTAGTAGATAATACTCTTTTTACCAAGAAAAGGAATCACATATTATCATTGTTCAAATATACGTTGATGACATTATATTCAGATAAACTTGTCAAGAACTATGTGATGCTTTCTCTAAAATCATGCACGACGAGTTTGAAATGAGTATGATGGGTGAATTAAATTTCTTTCTAGGACTTCAAATTAAACAACTAGAAGATGGCATATTTTTAACCAATCTAAATATATAAAAGACATGCTTAAGAAATTTGGTCTTGAAGATTCCAAACCAACTAAAACACCCATGTATTCGGACACTAAACTCACCAAGGACGAAGAAGGTGAATCCGTAGATAACACTAAATATAGAGGAATGATTGGTAGCCTACTCTATCTTACGGCTAGTAGACCAGACATTATGTTTAGTGTTTGTCTATGTGCTCGCTTTCAAGAAAACCTAAAGGCATCACACTTAGAAGCTTTAAAAAGGATTTTTAGATACATTAAGGGAACAACGTGTTTAGGATTATGGTATCCCAAAGGAACGGGTGTAGAAACCATAGTGTATGCCGACTTCGGATCATGCGGTGATTATGTCGATAGAAAAAGTACAAGTGGTATTTGCATTTGTTGGACATTGTCTCACCTCATGGTTTGCAAAGAAGCAAACGGCTTTAGCCATCTCAACTATCGAAGCCGATTAGCGCCTCGAAAAGCATGTCAACAAGCTCTTTGGATGAAGCAAGCTCTCGTAGATTACGGAATTTATCTCAACAACATTGTGATACTTTACTGACAACAAAAGAGCCATCGATCTCAAAGAAGAATCCCGCTTCAACATGCTCGCATAAAAGCATATTGAAATCCGTCATCACTTTCTTCTCGACAATGTTCAAAAAGGAAACATCTCAATCGAGAAAGTATCATCTGAAGACAACATTGCCGACATCTTAACTAAGCCTCTTAAACGAGAACCTTTTAATCTTCTTAAACTTGGTTTAGGGTTAATGGAACCAAACATGTAGGATAAACATAGCCCAAAACATTAGAATAGTCAAAACAAAACAACTTTGTTTTGTATCCGCTCTTTAGCCACGACACCAAAGCGACAACACGGACGGAACCAAAATTTGGTACCGCCTCGTCCGTGCTACAGTAAGCAAAACTGCTACCTATAAAACATCTTCTTCCTCAAAACCCACTTTACCAAAATGTGTAAACATTTAACCAAGCTCATTATTGACACCTTCCCACTCACTAATCACTGAAGATAACATCATTGTAAGTATCCTAACTACATTTTATCTCCTAATTCTGAGTCTAGGATTCTTATTTGTGCACAAAACCATTAGAAATCATTACATGGGGTTTTATGTATGCTTTCATACAAAATATGAATTCAATTGGCAAATTGCATGACTAGTTATTGAAATTAGGTACTACATTATCATATTGCATAAACAAATCATGCTTCCCACTAATCAATAGATAATGACTATAAGGCCTTATTCAAAATAACCAAACACCCGATGTCAAAAATTTTGAAAAGCTTCTCACTTGTAGGAAAATAATTTTTTCATTGTTAATACAAATAGAAACGTTAGACTTTCATCACTTGTATGCTCTTGAATACTAAAGGTATTGCATAACTAATATGCATTCCCTGGTATATTCAAATGAAGCCACATTGAATTAGGAGCATTTGGGTTATCTCACGGTATTTGCCAAACACCCCACTAAAACCATTTTTGTGCATAAAATGAGTCGAGATAACCGCAACTCCAAATCGTTTTCATATAGGCACACACTAGAACCAAAACGTTAAAATGTAGTCTCATTTTTAACATATTAATTCTTGCTCTTAGGAATAACCATGGTAGCCGCAAGATTCTATGATCACAAGGACACCCTTAACTACATTCCCAAACATCACAAAACCAAAGGACTTTCCAAGGAACAAGTAGAAATCTTTAAGAGTCTAGAATCAAGGTATTTCCATGAGGGTAGAACCATTCACCCATCTTTCCTTGAAAATACCAATCTCTGTAAAGAACTGGCCGCCATTCAATTCGATTGTCTCCTTTACATCGATGAACCAATTTGTCCTAGGTTTGTGTTAGAGTTCTATGCTAGTGTGACCGGCTTTAGTGATGAAGACGATGATGAATTTTGTCTTAGGTTTAGAATCAATCAAAACGACTACACCATCACCTTAGCCAACTTTGCTCAATTGCTAGGAATTCCCAACCGAGGGACTTGTGTCTACTCGGATAAGTGGTCACTCACCTTTCTTGATGCAATCAATGACCGCACTCTCCCTACCAAACCTGCTTTGGCCGATAAGGATGTTATCCGTGAACACCTATTTAACCCAAAGGGTGATACAACCCAAGTTACCCGAAAGGGAAAGGAGGTAAACCGAGATCCATATGGAATGGAGCTAAATGAACTTAAGCCCAAATTTAAGAAATGGGAGGAGCTACTTAGAGCCAACGTCATTAGCACCATAGGAAATAAGGATCACATCAACGCTTGCCTTTGTCACATGCTCTACAACTTGTCCACCCGTCAACCATTCAATTTAGCTTACTACATCGCTAGAAGAATGATTGATATTCCAACTCAAGGATCGGTTGCTCTTCCATACGGGATGCTTCTCACCCGTCTTTATAGAAACTTTGCACCAATTCCACCAAGCCCAAAAGGTATGCACCTTCACTATGAGCTCATCCCTCACATCTTTGTACCTTTGAGTGATGCACGAGTTGCTAAGACAAAAGGCAAGAGAGCAAAACCTCCAACCCCATCATCATCATCATCAAATAGCTCCGAGGATGGTCTTCCAAGCTCTCATCTTCCACCTCATGAGTATTATGTGTCTCTTCCCGAGATCGAGAATGAATTAGCGGAATTCAAGCAAACTAAGGGAATGTTCAAGTGCCTTGGTAGGATGATGAGCAAGATCTACAAAAAGTTGGACAAATGAGGGTCCATTAAGGAGTGTTTGGAACAATACATTATCATTAATGTTTGATACAATTTAGTTGTTTTTATTGTGTAGGATGATAATATAACTTAAAACAATGTTGTATGCTAACAATCTTATGCAGGTTTATAGCACAAGTATGCTATCAAATTTTACCCATTTTCACTATAATGTGAAAATCACTAGGCCTTGCTCAAAATCTATGCTCCACTATGTTTGTACATGTGTTATTTACTTTTCTTAACTAGAAATGTTTAGTGTCACATGTTTTGAGAAAAATTTCAGGTTTCGGAAAAGTCCCGGACACCTAAAAATACACTCTGTCAAGTTTTCGCATCGACGGATCGACGGCACCAACGTTTGGTACCGTCTGTATGAAAAATGGTACCGCCGCATTACTATACTGGCGGACCAGACGGCACCCTTTTTAGGGGTCCGTCCGTGTAAAATTTTGGTGTCGTGGATCCTCCAGGTAACTTTTTGAATTTCGATTCTTTCGTCATTCCAAATTACCATCCATTGCTTATAGGTCAATCTTAACTAGTTTATACACTTATTAGAACTAGTATCATCCACTTAGGCATATAAGAAATCCATTTCCCACCAAAATTCAAAAATTTGAAAAATTCACCCAAGGAGCCCTTTGGCATAAAGGAAGGAACCAAATTTACGGTACCTTGAAATCCGTGGGTAATCTGATTGTTAGGAAATTCCACTCATTAGAACACATTTATTGCAAATCTTTGCTTCTTCACTCCATCCCTATTGTATGGCTTGACTTGGGTGATATGACTAGCATTTAACCCACTTCCAAATCATTAGGAACCTCATCTCTTCAATGGTTTAACATCAAATCAAACACTTTTCTCCATAATTTTTCACTTCTATAAATTGAGAGGTTTTACCATGATCATCCTCACACCTTCCTCATTCTTACCATCATCTAGCAAAGAAAAACACAAGTCAAAATGACAAAATCCTCTCCTAAACCTTGCAACAAAACCGCTAGAATTAGCGTGAGGCCTTGTTGCTTCGTAAACTTAAGCTCCTCATTTGAGTCTTCTCCATTCACAATCTCATCTCCCATCCGAGATGATACAAGCCTTACCTTAGCTACACCTACTCAATCACCCATTGTGATCACCACTCCACCACCTACAAAAACACCAACTTCACCTCCACCGGCACCCATCCAAACATCCAAAACACCCTCACCACCTTCACCACCAAAGTCTCCAACTCTCATTCCTATGGAGTTATTTTCAACACCACCCACTTCTCCAAATCCTTTATTGGAGGACTTGGATGACTTGCCTCCTAGGCCAAATCATCCACCACCATTGCCATCCTTTGGTACAATTGAGCAGATTACTCATGAGTCACCTAGGTCATCTTTTGACCCAAACGCCCCATTAGGGCCAAAACCTTTTCCCTTCCACCCCATCCACAAAGACATCCATGGTCCTTTGTATGGGGACCAATCAATCCCCACATCAATGTCCCCTCACTTAGAGGACATTGAGGAGTGCGTGTGGGATGCTAATCCCACAAGAGAGGAGATTCAAGCGGAACTCCACAACCTCCACCAATTCAAAGGCATGGTGGATTCTCACCTTAGTGAGACTATGCAAATGCAAAATGCTTTGCTAGCCTCCATCATGACCACCCCAAACATCCCCACCAACACCAACACATCTACCATTCCACCACCACAACCTCCCCAAACATACTACCCCCTAGGCATGGTTGCTCAACTTGTGAGCAAACGGCCCAAACCATTGATCGGACCCGGGTTATGGTCCATGACTTCCAAGAGGAAATGAGGTTCATCCTCAATCACATCCTTGAGCGCCTCAACGCTCTTTCTCATCCACCATCTCATTAGAATGGTCATAGATTAGCATCTCTAAGATTTTCTTTTCTTAGGATTATTTTCTTTTTCTTGTACTAAAACACATCATTGTGTTCTCTTTTCATGATCTTTATTCATGAAAAATTTTAACTAATGAATGATGTTTTTTATATTGTTGGTGCCTTTACATAGTGTTTGGAAATGCTTGTGAATGATCATTATTACTAACAATTTTTTTTGTAGCTTTATTTTCACAATCCATGTATCTTCCCATTAAGCACCCAATTTAGGGGGAGCTTTGATCAAGGGGGAGATAATGGCTCGGGCTCATTACATTTCGCATCGCCTTTTCTTTTTGTTGAGACAAAAAGGTGGAGAAAATATAGAACTTGTTTATATTTGACTTTTCTAAAAAAGTCAAACTGCATACATTGACTTTCTGAAAAAGTCAAACATGATACTTCATTGGTAATACTTGACTTTTCTGAAAACGTCAACTGCATACTTTGACTTTCTGAAAAAGTCAAACATCATACACTTACATTATCATTTCCTTTTCAAGTTCTAAAACTAATATTTTTATAACTCTTGCACAAACTTTGCATCCTTTATAAAAATAAAATTTATATTTTGTCCTCAACAAAAAGGGGGAGATTGTTAATACAAATATCGTCATTTAACGTTATTTATATTTTTTATCTTTACCTAAGTTTTGTTAACGACAAAAGTAAATTTAATTTATATAAAGCTTAAAGCTTGTCAAGTTTAATAGATATTAAAACAAGCTTTTTCAAATAATATCCTCATCAATTAAAGCATTTACATTGTGACTAATCATATCTTAATATGAGTCTAAGCATAATGTATGATAGTAGTTTTTAGAATGTTTTAGTTTCTTAAAAACTAAACATTACTTATGTGACTAAAGCTTGTCAAGTTTAATAGATATTAAAACAAGCTTTTTCAAATAATATCCTCATCAATTAAAGCATTTACATTGTGACTAATCATATCTTAATATGAGTCTAAGCATAATGTATGATAGTAGTTTTTAGAATGTTTTAGTTTCTTAAAAACTAAACATTACTTATGTATTTGCATGTTTCTAAAAATAGAAAAACAACACATGACATCATGTGATGCATCATGGAAATCATTGGAAGATTTTATTAGATATTTTGTGTGGATTTGTACTCTTCATATCTTACACAATCTTACATAGATATGGTTGACTTTGGCAAAGATCTTGATATCTTGCTGTCAAACCTGGCGGCACCAAAATCCACAACGGGCAAAACCCTTTTAAGGGGTCCGCGGTCCGTGGATGCTGCTGATGGTTTTGGCTATAAATAGCAAAGCCAAACCAAGTAGTTTTTCATCCCTTTCTATCATACTCTCTTACATATCTTCTCTCTAACCTTTCTAACTCAGTTTCATATCATATTAGTGATCTCTTTTGTAGCAAAGAAGATCAAGTTACATTCAAGCTTCAAACGAGAAGTTGGAAGTCTTGTTTGTTTAGTGTTTTATGATCTTGTGTTGATTCATACTTCATAGTTGTATTAAACAATCATAATCTTGTGAGTGTGAGTGGTTAGTATTTTAGTCCTCAAAATACATTGTGTGTGGGAGTGGTTGTACCCTTGGAAAGAACTAGACATCTAGCTTAGTGTCGGAAATAGTGTAAGCGAAGTGTAAAGGTTTTCTCCGCCGGTGAAAGGAGCTTGTTGACTAGTGAAGTTAAAATCTCGAGTGTGAGACTCGGGGAGTGGAGTAGGGCAAGGAAAAAGATTCCTTGTAGACCGAACCACTATAAACGACTTGTTGTGGTTTGATCATTTCTTTCCTTATTTACTCTTTACATATTGCTTGCATATTTCATATCTAAGATCAATATCAATGGATCTTTCAATAAGTTTCAAAACAAAGTTTTAATTGGTAAACTATTCAACCCCCCCTTCTAGTTTTCTACAAAGTGGTTAGGGTCCCCACATTTAAAACATGTGCGTTCATCCCTTGCTTTCTTGTCGTCTTTGCCTTTCCGGAACCCCTTCTTGTCGTCATATGGTTGCTTGACATATCTTCCTTTTCTTCTAAAGAGCTTCTTGAAATCCCTTACCGCCATGGCATACTCTTCGTCATCGCTTTCCGAAGAAGAGGTTTCTTCATCGCTTGAGACCTTCTTGGCTTTTAAGGCAAGAGATTTGTGCTTCTCTTTCTTTTCTTTTGAGGCTTCAGAGTCTTTAGCGAGGACAAGCTCATAGACCTTTAGATTGCCTATGAGTTCGTCGAGAGTGAGGATTGACAAGTCTTTGGATTCTTTGATGGCCGTCACCTTTGATCTCCACTTAGATGGAAGCGCCCTTAGATATCTCTTGACATGATTACGACTAGAAAAAGATTCATCGAGTGTTTGTAATGAAGTAATGATAGTATTAAAGTTAGCAAAAGAATTATTTATACTATCTTCATCTGATATTGAAAATTGTTCATATTGTTGAACAAATAAATCTATTTTGTTATTTTTAACTTGTTGATTTTCTTGGTGAGTTACAACTAACGAATTCCAAATCTCTTTAGAGGTTTTAAGCATAGAAATTCTTTCAAATTCCTTTTTGGGTAAAGCATTATATAAAACCATTTTTGCTTCACTATTTTTGGAAAGCTTTTTCTTTGGATCGTCGGTGAGGCGATCACGAGGGATGTTTATTTCGTTGCCGGTTTATCATCTTTTGTAGTGGCTTGAAAGTCACCTTCAACAATGATATACCAAAGATCAATATCTTTTGATTTCACATAAGTTTCAAATCTATTTTTTCAATAAATAAAACCATTTGTTTCAAGTAGTGGAGGTCGTTGCATAGATTGCCCTTCTTTATAATTTTCAAAACTTATTGTGATTGAAAAGTTTTTAAAATACAATTTACTTTAAAACTTTTTTAAACCTTGCTCTTGATGCCAATTGTGGAAAACTAGAAGGGGGTGAATACTTTTGCCGATTTTAAAATTAGTTTTAAAAACTTTAAATTCGATCTTATGTGAATTCGTATGGATGGATAGAAAGTGTAAAGAAATAAGTAAAGTAAATAATGAAAGCAAGTAAAGTAATTGATAGAGAGTAGTGACACAAGTGATTTATAGTGGTTTAGCTACAAGGATACCTTCATTGCCCTACTCCACTCCCCGAGTTCCCCACTCGAGAGTTCAAGCACTATGTCAATAACCTCCTTCAACACAGCGGAGAAGCCTCACAATGTCGCTTACACTTTATCTAGTACAAAGCTAAATACCGAGTCCTTAACATTGTGGACCAAACCAACACAACTATAACACAACAACTATGTGAAATATGAAATACAAGATCTTGCTACAGAAATCTTGTGGAGGAAAAAATCAATCAAGGACCCCTTACTTGGATGACTTGTAGTAACTCGTAATCTCGCCTTTGAGAAGGACCTATATGAGAATCACAACAAAAGAAAGAAGAACTACTAGATAGATCAAGAGATCTGAGATTAGAAGAGAGAAGTAATATATAAGAGAGTTTGTAAGAAGAAGGGTGAGTAATAATGAACAAATGGCTCACTATTTATAGGCAAAAATCTCTACTGTAGCCCTGGTTCTAACGGATCCCTCACTTGGGGGATCCGTCCAGTGCAATCCAAGGGATCCGGCAATCTGGGTTGTACCAGTCCAGGTTTTGGGATGCAAACCAGGTCATGGGTCATGGGTATGAGCCTTGGGTACCCAACAAGGTATAATGTATCTAGACATTAAGTCATGGGTCTTGGGTTATGGATTATGGATTTGCTCCATGGGTATGGGTCATGGGTCTTGGATAATATCCATCCTATTAAACTATTACAACAAATGAATTAATACAACATTTTATGTAAATGACCAAATATATATATATATATATATATATGTATGTATATATATATATGTATGTATATATATATATATATATATATATATATATATATATATATACTTTACAAAAATAACATGTATTCTTATAATTTTACTTATGATAACTTTATATTTGTTATCAACAAAACACAAAGAGATTGCTAAATATGAATAAATATTTTTACGGTTTATTTGTATTAACACTACACTAGAAAGCGAATAAGATATAATGCTTGTGGAATGGATGTTTGTAGTTTTTCTGGAAAATTAAGAATTAGAAGTTTAAAAAAATCACAAGTTATACAAAAAAACGAAATTAAGAATCTATTTCTACATTGCCAGACGTCGTCGGGTTTTAATCCGGACGCCGTCAGGTTGTCCTGATAGAAAAGGTATGGTGCGTTTTCTGGAAAAATTACCTCATTAAAAACCTGGAAAAATTCCTGTAAAACATCCATTATGACTTGATACAAGCATTTGACTCTAACAAACACACAAATATATACAATTTCAATTATTGTTAATCTCATATTCATGCATGTTCTAAAAACATATGTGATTTTCCCTGCACTTATCTTTTTGTAAAATACCTTTATATGTAAGTAAGACGAGGTTAAAAACAAAATAAAGCATTTTCACAGAATGGACATGAGAATAATCAATAATAAAAAAGATATATAAACACACAAACAAAATTGAAAAACAAACAAGCAAACAATTAAGCATGGGTTGCCTCCCAAGAAGCGCTTTTCTTTATTTATGAGTCTTGTAGCTAGACTCGAAGTCATGCCCTACATGACTTCACTACCATCATCTCCTTCCTTCACTAGGTCATTATCATTGATTTGGAAGTGTTTCACACGTCGTATGTTTACCGTGAATTCCTTATCGTCGTCAAATAACACAATGGTTCCACCTCTTTTTGCCCCTCTCACCGTATAAGGGTCACACCATTTCGGCTTACCCCTTCCTTTGGGTGCTTTTAATCTTGAATTAAACAAGAGCACCTTATCTCCTTCCGCAAACTCTTTAGGGCTCTTAACTCCTTGGTCACATCCTTTAGTATCATTTTCTTCATGACGGTTCCCATGAGGTTTTTTCATGGCGTAGTTATGCCCTATTATGTGTTTATCTAGTTTCCATTCTCCTAATTCAATCTCCTTATCCTTTTACTCCCTAATATTTTCCTCTCATTCAATGATTTTTCTCCTAACAACACTATTGCGAACTTGCGAATCATGATCATCCCTTTTCTTTTCCTTAAACTTCAAAGGATGTCTTGGGGCTATAGGAATCCTAACTTTTCTTTTACCTCTTTTAAGTACCATAACACTCGCCACATTTAATTGTTGCTTTGGCGGTGGCTAAGAAAGGTGTTCCAAGAATGAGGGGCATGTGTTCATCTTCCTCAATATCTAAAAATGCAAAATCCACCGGATAGATGCTACTGCAACCTTAATTAATACATCCTCTGCTATTCCTAAGGGGTAAACATATGAATGATTGGCTAAGGAAAGTCTAAGATTAGTCTTGGTTGGTTTCTCTTTAGTCAACCTATTATAGATTGACAACGACATTATGCTTACCTCAGATCCCTGGTCAGCTAAGGCTTTTATATCTTCTAAGTCACCAATGCTACACGGTATTATGAAGTTCCCACAAATTTCATGTTTCTTAGCTACTGGTTTCTTAAGAATTGCCTCGTACAAAGGTCCCATAGGCATAGTATCATATTCTTCCTCCTTTATTTCACCTAAGAAGGTCTTCCTAAGAGCATCATTGTACCTAAAACTGTTTACTAAGTTAACAATGGTTTTCTTATTGACTTCATGCTTAAGGGAGTGCCCTACAGTCTTAGGTTTATCTAATCCCTTAGCCTTGCCCACATCCTTACAACTAGAGTTATTCTCGTCAATCCCAGTATCTATTTCCTCAACTACCCCATCCTTATCATTAGTTTGGTTTGTGATCCCCTTATCACGAGCAATGGAAATCGCGTTAACAAACATAGTAGGGGCAGCGGGGTCATCTTTTCTTACTAACACCTTTTTGGGAACCTTCATCTTAGTGTACTCCTTCACTAAGTTCATCATCTCAGTCATCTTCGCCTGCATTTCTTCCCTTTATTTATAAAATTATTTCTCAAATTTGGCTAATATTTCCAAATGATCCGCCATGTATTCTCTTATTCGTGTTTTGAAGCTCGGTGAAAGTGGTAGTGGTGAGGAAGAATGAAGGGTGTTGGGTTACTTTCGCGTTTTAGGGAAGCGGGGTTTCTTTCGCGACTAGGCGATTCAAAGAAGGGTGTTGGGTTACCAGTTGGGGTAGCGAAGTTGGCCGGTGATCGAGGAGTTGGTCCAGGCACATTATTTTATCTTTCGACTAAATAGTCGATCCGTTCTTCAAGAGCACAAAGTTGCTCTTCGGTGATGTTAGGAGAACTACAAGGTACCGATATTGCCTTAACCGTGCTATTAGAAGTTTCATGAGATTCACTCCAATTTTTATAAGGCTGACTTGCGAGCTCTTTAATGATGTCCCATTACTCTTCCGCATTCAGATTGCTAAGCCTTCCGCCGGCCGCTCGGTCAATGGATCGCTTTGTGAGGAAATTGACATGATCATAAAAAATTTGAACTTGGAGCCAAAGATCAATGCCGTGGTGAGAGACTTTGTGGAGTAAGTCCTTGAATCGAGTTCGCGCCTCATAAAGGGTTTCGCCTTGACGTTGTTGAAACATCAAGATGTCATTCCTTAGCTTGGTGGTTCTCCCCGGTGGTAAAATTAAGGCTAGGAAACGGGTGGTAAGATCATCCCAACTCGAGATGGATCCTGCTGGAAGTCGCTCAAGCCAATTACTAGCTTGGTCCCGTAGAGAGAAGACGCAATTGCGTGGTCTCCCGAGAGGTAGCATCAAGGTCAATGGAGTCAATGATTTTAATGAAATCCTTGAGATGCTGATTAGGATCTTCGGAACGAAGTCCATGGAATGCACATCCGTTTTGCACCAACCAGATGATGTCGGATCGCAGGGCCATAATTTGAGCTTGAAGTGGAAGCTCTATGGTGTTCCTATAGCCTTGATGGCTCAGTTAAGGCTAGAGTATTCACCAAGAGTACGGCCTCTTGGCGGGTCGAGTGGTGATTGATTGGGTGGTGGTAATGGATGATGTGGTGGATCATTGTTTCATGGATTATCACCTTCCATGACGAAAAGTGACGAGGTTACGAACAAAAACACAAAAAATGGGGATAGACTAAAAGAAAGCTAAGAAAAAAAGAAAAAAAAAAACTCATTTGATAGGAATCAAGCGAGTAGACCTAATCCAGATAGGAAACTAACTAGTTATTCTATTCCCCGGCAGCGGCGCCAAAAACTTGATAGCGGCTCGGGGTCGAAAGACTTCCTTTTTCGTGAGCAAGCATTACAACCCTCTAGAAAGTGTACCTAATCGTTGCAATGTAGTATGGGTAAGCCCAGGGGGTTGATCCTTCTTTAGGGTAATAGAGATGCTAGTAGAGATGTATGGCGAGAAGGTGAGGTTGAGGGAGATTATTTTTAGTCTTTTTATGTTTTTTGAAAGGAAGTAAATATCTCGGGGTATAGGAGTGGGGGGTGGTACTTCTACCAATTTTAACTACTAATTAATTAAACTAATGACTAATGAAAAAGAAAAGATAGGCTATGTATTGTAAGGTGTGTTCTTATGATGATTAAAAGTGTGTTTAGTTAGATGTTCTTACTCCCTAGTTATCTCTTATTGGTTGGTTGAATTGTCACATCCTCGTCTTAATTGGTGCATTGTATTCCGTGTGGTCATGGGGGTGCCTAATTCCCTAGTTCTATGAATTGTAACTCTCCTCTAGACTATCCGGGATCGCCAAGTACCGTAGTATCTCCCTCGAATACTCTATTATCCTAAAGCTACAACTCACGCAATAAACACAACGATGGCTCAAGTGCACTCTCAAGTTTTATGCTATTTAGGACGTTCAAGCTCGCAACAATTAAAGAAGAAGCCAGTTTTCCTTACTCTATAGCGTCTACCAATTAAAATAAGAGACAACCTAACAACAATTAACAACTAGGCTTCATAGATCTAAACAAACACAATAGTAATTTAGCTACTCATAATGGATAAGCATGCGTACACACAAATAATTGAACATAGGATAAACATGGTGACATGATGGATTAAAAAACTTATCTTATGATGTAAAAAGGGTTTGGAACCCTAAAATACCATCCAAGTCAGACTACACACGAACTAGGTTTTGCTCTCCAAAATTCTACCACTCTCAATGCAGAAAAATCGAATTCTATATATAGATTTACAAGTGCGACGACGTCGCCTTTTGCTGGTGACGCCGTCTGGTCGCCGTCTTTAGGGTTTCGTTTGGGCCAAGTCATCGTTGGTACGACGTCAGTTGAGAAGTATGACGTCGTCTGTCTTCATGAGGGACGCCGTCTTGGAATGGTTCTTGACGTATGGTGAAGAAACTAAGGGAGAAGCCTTCCAGAAAATAGGCGTGATGCCGTCTTGTTGTAGAACCACTTTTTCACCTGAGCCATCGCTTGCAATCTAATTAGAAAAATTCCTTATGGACGGCGTCGCCCTTTAGGTTGGGACGCCGTCAGGTGCATAAAACAGCCTTGGATCTTGACTTTGCCGTTTTCTTCATGATCTCGCTCCTTTTCGTCCAAATATGCTTGATTCCAGCATTTTGCTTCCAAAAGACCTAAAATGTGAAAAGGAAAGATTTTAAGTAGTAACAGATATAAAATGTATCGATTTAGGGCTTAAATGACCTCCTAAAAACGTATGTTTTAAATCCTTATCAATTTTTCTCTATGATTGATTTAACATATGATTATCTTCAGTTACATGCAAGATGTTCCTAGAATTTCCTTTCGTATTTGTTATGGTCCTCGTGAGTATTAATATTGTCGATTGTATTGGCTACTGCTCTGACTATTTCTATAGATTTGATGAATCGTATCTTTCATGAACACTTGGACAAATTGTCATAGTATGACATTTTGGTGTATTCAAAGACGAATGAGAAACACGCTGACTATCTTCGTATTTTGTGTTGAAGTTTCTACGTCAAAAGAAGCTCTGTGTAAAAGTGTCGAAGAGTAAATTTTGGTTGGGATGAAGAATGAGAAGAGAATTTTGAAAAGCTGAAAAGAGATATGTTCTACTCAAGAAGGAGACTTAGTTATTTCCTTATTCAACACGGGAAGACTATTGGTTATGCATCAATATAGCTAGAACCGTAGGAAGTGAACTATCCGACACATGACTTGGGAGTGATTCGTGATAGACATGAAGAAGCTCAGGAGCAAGACGGTGGTATATGATCTATGTTAGAAGAATTGAAGTAAGCAGTTTTGATTGAAGCACACACTTCTACATGCTCTATTCATCTTAGTTTTACTATTATGCATAGATATTTGAAGCAAAATTTTTATGGTATGGTATGAAGACGATCGTGACTACCTTGGTGGCGAAGTGTTTAGTGTGTCAACAGATTAAGATTTAGCATCAACGAACAAGTGGTTTTCCTTACTTTTGGATGTTCGTATGTGGTAGTGGGATTAAACTTTGAGGAACTTTGTAACGGGATTTCCGCGCACATTTAGGAAGGCTGGTACAAATTAGGTTATGGTGGATCATTTGACTAGGTCGGCTCACTTTAGAAGATTGACAGAGATTTATTTCGGCAGGAGATTATCCAGCCATGTGGTGCACGTGCAGTGATCGTGTCAGAGAATTGCGTTTTGTTTCACACTTCCAGAAGGAGATACAGAAGGCTATGGGAATTGGGCTCAGGTTTTTAGTATGACTTCTCATCTTCAGACGGATGGACCGAAAGAACAACTATTCGAACTTGGAAGATGTGTTGAACAGAAAATTTGACAAGTGTTAGGTCTGGTTGTGTTTACTCACTAAGATAAACGGCATGCAAATGCCAAGGGATTCCTTTCAAACTTTGTATAAACGAAGATGTAGAACACCTTTTGGTTAAATTATGTAGGGGAGCTGTTTATTGAAGGTCCAAAGTTGACTACAGTGACTAATGGATTAGTTATCATTATGGAAGAGAAACTTTGAAATTTTATACTGGGAATTTGTGTGCTCCGTATGATGTTTCCGTATAGAAGCGTTGGACGTTTTGGCATATAGGGAAGATTTGGTTCGCGATTCGTTAGTCCTTAGATTCGTTCTTATCCGTACGATTAGCCTACCTATTCCATTATGCTTTATGATATGTTGTGATACTCTGATATGTGCTTAGTTGATCGTCTGTACGAATATATTACCCGTCTCTTTAGGAAACTCTTGATACGTTTGATAATTCGATATGTGCTTCTCTTATTTTTAGCAAGTTCCTTAGTTCGTTCAGAATCTAGATAGATTTTATGAAGTTTTATCATTTAGCACTACCTTCGTATTTGCCTCGTGTGTATATGTGTTTCATGTATCTCTTTATGAGATTACAATCGTCATCTACTACGTATTTGCTTCATACGTTGGATCATATTTTTATGATTTGTGCTCTATTGGAGAGCCTGAGGTTATCCTATTTGTCCGTATCGAGTCATGAGAAACAAAACAATTTCGTTTGTTAAGACCCTTTGGAAGAACCTCTCTGAGCATGAGGCTATTTATGTCACTTCTTTTGGGATTGATAAGAATCTGTCTAACGTCTGCGACTTCAATTTCAAGGATGAAATTTTATTTTTAGAGGGGAAGAATTATAACAACTTGAAGTTCGGACAAACTATTTTCTCATTTTATTTTGAACCTAATCTAAGTTTTGATAAGCGAATGAACTGTGTTAAACCTATGTTATATTTACACTACCAATTTATGAAAACCTCGAATTCTAAGTTTTATACAAATTAACACACCAATGTTCTAAACATATACATCACAAGTTTACTAAGTTTCAATGGGACCAAATACATTTTAAATTTTGTGCACGACATCACCTTTGAAAATATGGTCAACATTTTTTTTTGGAAGAGATTGAGTTTCTTTTAAATCCCCTAAGACTTGGCATGTAATCCCTCACTTCACCCCATTCATTTTTTCCATTTTCCCATACCGAACACACATTCATCTCACACAATAGAACCATAAAAATAATCTGATATTGGCAGTTCCTATTTGACCTCCAAAAAACCAAAAGGTACACATCATAGAAGAAGGTTTGAAGTGGGTTTTGATCGTGGTGTTCTTGGGTAATTGTATTGTGTGATTCGTGGGGTTTTTCTTGGTTCTTTTCTTCGTTAGTTTCTGCTTAAAAAGGTACCCTCATCTCTTTTTTTTCTCAAACCATTCGACACCTTAATATGATCTATATTCTGAAAAAGAAATATGTTATCATGCTTATTGTTGGCCTTGTAAAATTTTTGATATGAATATACATATATGCGCCATATTAAAAATCAGGAAACCCTAAACCTATGTGTTGATTCTTATTTCTGTTTTGGCCATTCGAATCAAGATAATATGAATAAGGATACAACGTGAAAACCTAAGAGTTTCATTAACATGAAAATACAAATGAAAAATGTATGGTATACGCCCACTTTTAATCTGTTTGGTATCATGTTATGGACTGATTGTGTCGTGATATGTGTCTTCATTTCTTAGCCCTTGGTCGACCTTTGTAATCATTACGTTTATAAGTCTTTCACTTGCGTTTATATGTTCTGATTGGCACCATAATGTGGCATTTTGACCCTTGTCGGGTTGGGGTGTTCCAAATTCCTTGCCTTACAGAGGTCCGTAGCACGATAGATATAAGGTTACTGGTTTTTAAGAACTCTCACACCTTGTAATTGTACTCCTCGATTATCATCAGTTGCCACAACAACTAAACGGTGTTATAATAGAGAATAGACACTATCCTTTCGCAAGTGATATTCAATAAACCACCTTAGCATGGACTGCGCTTCAACATACTCTTCATTCTCGTTCTCGTTTCCAGGTAACATTTACATGAAGTAGAGTTATTCAGCATGGCCACGCAATTGAATCTAATGTCATCTACGAGGGGCCCATAATATCTTCTTTTTTATTTCAAAGAGTCTGCAAATCTCTTTATTAATACAAATAATGTTTAAAAATGTTATTTATATTTTTCAACTTTTCTACGTTTTGATAATGAATCGAAGAATTTGATATCACTATCACTTGGAGAACTTATGGGTAACTTGAAAGTTTACAAAGTGATAATGAAGAAAGACATCAAACTAGTTAAAGGAAAAAGAGAAAGGGTGAGATCTCTTGCCTTGAAAGCTAAGAAGGAGTCTATTGATAATGAAGATTCGGCATCCGGGAGTGAAGACGAAGAATATGCAATGGCAGTTAGGAACTTTAACAAGGTCTTTAATAGAAGAGGTAGATATGGAAGACAACCGCGGAATGAAAAGAAGTCATTCCAAAAGAACGGGATGATAAGAAACGTAAAGGAGATAGTAAGTGTTTTAGATGCGGAGATCCAAATCATCGTATTGGAGAATGTCCAAAACCATCAAGATACAAGAACCAAAGGCCATTTATTGCAGGTTCTTGAAGTGATGGCGGTGAGGAAGATGAAGAAAAGCCCAACGATGAAACGTGTCTTATAGCTCATGCATCAAATGAGGTACATTCCGATTCTTCTTAGTATAGTGATGATACTTAATAAGGATTTAAAACATGCGTTTTTAGGGGGTCATTTAAGCCCTAAATGAACACATTTTATATCCGTCACTACTTAAAATTGTTCCTTTTTACATTTTAGGTCTTTTGGAAGGAAAATACTAGAATGAAGCATATGTGGACGAAAAGGAGCGAAAACATGAAGAAAAAGGCAAAGTCAAGATCAAAGGCCATTCAGCAAGCCTAACGGCGTCCCAACCAAAGGGCGACGCCGTCCCTATATGAGAGATTTGATCAAATTAAACGCGACGTGTCAGAACAAATTCTGGTTCTACGATCTGACGGTGTCACGCCTAAACTCTGAAAGTCGTCTCCCTCATTTTCCACACCAGACGCCCAAGAACCAATCTCAGACGACGTCCTTCATGAAGACTGACGGAGTCACACATATCAACTGACGCTGTCCCAACGATGACTTGGCCGAAACGAAACCCTAATGACGGCGACCTGACGGCGTCACTAGCAAAAGATGACGCGGTCGCATTTTTAAATCTATATATAAAATTCGATTTTTCTGTATTAAAGGAGGTAGAACTTTGGAAAGCAAACCATAATTCAGTTGTAGCCCAACTTGGAAAATAGTTTAGGGTTCCATACCCTTCTTTACATCATAAAATAAGTTTTTTAATCCATATTATCATTATGTCTACCCCATGTTTAATTGTATGTGTGTATGCTTGCTCGTTTACCATGAGTAGCTAAATTATCCATGTATTTGCTTAGATCTATGAAACCTAGTTGTTAATAATTGTTAGGTTGTATCTTTTCTTAATTGGTAGACGCTAGAGTAAGGAAAACTGGCTTCTTCTTTAATTGTTGCGAGCTTGAACGTCCTAAATAGCAAAAAAGCTTAGGAGTGCACCTAGGCCATTCGTTCTGTTTATTGCGTGAGTTGTAGCTTGTTAATAGTAGAGTATTTGGGGGAGATACTTAGGTACTTGGCGATCCCGGATAGTCTAGAGGAGAGTTACAATTCATAGAACTAGGGAATTAGGCACCCCCTATGACCAAATGGAACACAACGCACCAACTAAGATGAGGATGTGACAATCCAACCGACCAATAGGAGATAACTAGGGAGTAAGAACATCTAAGTAAACACATTTTTAATCATCATACGAGCACACCTACATTAACATAATCTATCCATAGTTCAAGTAGCTAATTAGTTTAGTAGTCACAAAAAGTAGTTAAAATCGGTAGAAGTACCACTCCCTACTCCTATACCCCGAGATATTTACCTTGCTTTCAAAAAATATAAAAAGACCAAAAATAATCCCCCTCAACCTTACCTTCTCGTCATATATCTCTTTCTAGCATCTCTATTCCCCTAGAGAACGAATCAACCACTTGGGCTTACCCCATACTACACTACAACGATTAGGTACACTGCCTAGAGGGTTGAAAAACTTGCTCGTAGAAAAGGAAGTCTTTTCGACCCCGAACCCACGCTATCAATACTTCTACATTAGATAATGATACATTGCAAAATGAATATACTAGATTATGTGAAGTTAGCATAAATATCATAATGAGAAATAAGATGTTTAAAATTATTAGAACTATGTTACAAGAGGAAACTTTTGAGTTGAAAGAATAAGTTAAGAAACTTGAGAAAAACAAAGAGATTGATGTTGGTTGTACATCGTGTCAAGATCTTAGAGTAGAAAATGAAAAACTTAAAGAGGAAGCAACTAGGCCCACAAAATTTGAAAAGAGTACGCACTCTTTATAAGAAATGTTAGGTATTTTAAAACCCTCTTGTTAATACAAATATCGTCATTAAACGTTATTTATATTTTATGATCTTTACCTAGTTTTGTTAACGACAAAAGTAAATTTAATTTTTATAAAGCTTAAAGCTTGTCAAGTTTAATAGATATTAAAACAAGCTTTTCAAATAATATCTTCATCACTCAAGCATTTACATTTTGATTAATCATATTTTGATATGACTCTAAACCATAATGTATGTTAGTATTTTTAGTTCAAGAATGTTTTGGTTTCTTAAAACAAAACATTACATATGTATTTTAACATATTTCTAAAAATAGAAAAACAAACACATGATATCATGTAGTGCATTATTGAAATCCTTATAAGATTTCACTAGATACTTTGTGTAAATTTAGACTCTACATATCTTACACAATCTTGGATAGATATGGTTGACTTTTGTAAGATTTTGGTGATCTTGCTGTCAAACCCCGGCGGCACCAAATATTAACACGAACGGAACCCTTTTGAGGGATCCGTGGTGCCTGCTGAGTATTTTGGCTATAAATAGCAAAGCCAAACCAAGTTGTTTTTCATTCTTTTCAATCATATTCACATACATTCCTTCTCTCTAACATTTCTAACTCAGTTTCATATCATATTAGTGATCTCTTTTGTAGCAAAGAAGATCAAGGCATATTCAAGCTTTAACAAGTTGTTGGAAGTCTTGCTTGTTTGTTGTTATATGATCGTGTGTTGATTCATACATCATTGTTGTACCAAACCATCATAATCTTGTGAGTGTGAGTGGTTAGTATTTTAGATTTTAAAATACATTGTGTGTGGGAGTGGTTGTACCCTTGAAAAGAACTCGACATCTAGCTTAGTGTCGGAAATAGTATGTAAGCGAAGTGTAAAGGTTTCTCTGCCGGTGAAAGGAGCTTGTTGACTAGTGAAGTTAAACTCTCGAGTGTGAGACTCGAGGAGTGGAGTAGGGCAAGGAAAAAGAGTCCTTGTAGACCGAAACACTATAAATAACTTGTTGTGGTTTGATTGTTGCTTTCCTTTTCTACTCTTTATATATTGTTTGCATATTGATTATCATTCACTAACATATCCAAGATCAATATCAATTGATCTTTCAATAAGTTTCAAAACAAAGTTTTTAATCGGTAAACTATTCAACACCCCTTCTAGTTTTCCACAATTGGTACCAGAGCCTCGTTGCTCAAGAATTTCTAAAATATATTGTATTTTATAAACTTGAAACGATCCATGGATTCCGAAAACTTTAAAGAAGGGCAATCTATGCAAAGACGACCACTCTTTGAAACCAATGGATTTATCTATTGGAAAAACCGTTTTGAAACATATGTAAAATTAAAAGATATAGATCTTTGGTTTGTTATAGTTAAAGGAGACTTTATCTCTACAACAAAAGATATTTCTGTTGATGATCAGAAGAAATTAATAGCTAAAAATAATGAAGCTAAAATGATGCTTTATAATGCTTTGCCTAGAAAAGAATATGAAAGAATTTTTATGTGTGAAACCGCTAAAGACATTTGGGAATCTTTGATTATTACACATCAAGGAAATTCACAAGTCAATGATAACAAAATTGGTCTTCTTGTTCAACAATATGAACAATTTGTTATCCATGAAGATGAAACCATTGATTGTGGCTTTGCTCGCTTTAATACTATTATTACATCTCTTAAAGCACTTGATGAATCTTTTCGTAGTATGAACTTTGTCAGGAAATTTCTTAGAGCACTCCATCCGAAGTGGAGAGCTAAAGTGACGGCTATTGAGGAATCAAAAGATCTCTAAAAAATGTCATTATACGAGCTAATCGGAAACCTCAAAGTACACGAAATGGTGATGGAGAAAGATTCGGAAATCATCAAAGGAAAAAGAGAGAAGATCAAATCCGTTGCTCTAAAAGCAAGAACGGAATCAAGTGATGATGACGAATCTTGCTCTGGTAGTGAAGATGAGGAGTATGCCATGGTCGTTAGAGATTTCAAAAAGTTCTTTAGAATAAGAAGAAAGTTTGTAAGACAACCTCGAGAAGAAAAGAAGCCATTCCGAAAAGATCGGGATGACAAAAAGGGTAAAGGTGAAAGAAAGTGTTTTAGATGCGGTGATGCAAGTCATCTAATAGGAGATTGTCCCAAGCCACCTAAAAGCAAAACTCAATGAGCTTTTGTAAGTGGTGCTTGGAGTGATAGTGAGGATAATGAAGAATCAAGCAAGGATGAGATCGCCCTAATGGCACATGAATCAAACGAGGTACATTCCGACTCATCTTATACCTCTATTAATGATGACACTTTGCAAAAACAATATAATCAATTGTGTGAGCTTAGTCTAAAAATCATAACTAAAAATAATTTTTTAAAGACTAAAAAGGAATTTTTAAAAAATGAAGTCTATGAGTTAAAAGAAAAGGCAAAACGATTAGAAAAGGGAAAAGCAAATGACGATGGTTGCAAATCATGTCAAGAGCTTAATCTTGAAATAGAAAAACTAAAGCTCACACAAGATGTTCTAATCGAACATAATTCTAAATTTAAAAGGTTTAACAAAAACATTGCTTGTGCCGATGAAATAGTTAGAATTCAAAAAACACCAGGAAACATGAATGGATTAGGATTTAATGAAGTGTTAATTCCAAAGAGTCAAACCAAAACGGCCGAAAAAGACAAACAAACTGTCAAAACTGCTGCTTGACAAAGACGGACCCAAAAATAGGGTTCCGTCCTTTGTAAAAATTGGTGTCGTGGGGACTGCAGCAGGACAGAATGTTTGTAATACGGACCGTAGTGAATTTTTCAAAGTAACAAAGAAAACCAAGGATAATGTTAAACTAAAACCTGCTGTTACATCAGGAGTAGGACTTGCTATAAATGAATTTAAATCTAAAACTACCCAACAACGACATAAAACACCTATTGCCAAACGCCCCTTTCCTAAGAGCAACCACAACATACAACCCAACTATCAACATAACAGTTGGAATCAAAACTTCCCTAGACCATATCAAACTCCAGATTACATGCCATGGAACCCTTACCCATCATTTCCATACATGAACCAAGTAAATGATATGTTTAACCCAAACGGACCCATGAGATATTGGGGACCAAACGCTTGAGTTATTTGTGTCTTAGGTATGCTTGAAAGTTGGATTGGAACCTGATGAATGGATAAAAGATAATGGATGCTCACGACACATGACGGGAAACAAAAGCCTCTTCTCAACATACCAAGAGTATGACGGAGGTAATGTCACTTTTGGTAGCAATCTCAAAAGCAAAATCATTGGCAAAGGTACGATCGCTCATAACTCCCTAACTATTGAAAATGTTGCTATGTCGATAGGTTAGGATTTAATCTACTTAGTATTAGCTAATTATTTGATAAAAAGTATAAAGTACTATTTGAAGAAAATGGTAGTAAAATACTGAAAGATGGTATCACCATAGCTAAAGGAGTTAGGAAAAATAACATATACGTCATGAAAATAGATAAAACATCTAATGAAAAACTTTGTCTAACAACATTAGATGATAGCTCAACTCTTTGGCATAGACGCTTAGGTCACGCTAATATGAGACTCATCCAAAACCTATCTTCGAAAGAGCTAGTTAGGAATTTGCCAAAACTTAAATATGACCAACATTTTTGCGACGCTTGCAAAATTGGTAAACAAACTCATAGTAGTCATAAGGCTAAAAACATGTGTTGGAATCACTGCTAAACCTTATTCAAGTGTTAGTTACACATATGTAATAGTTAGCTTATTATGGCCTTTATGTTTGTTATTAGCCTTAAGCTTATGTAGAAGGCCCATGAGCTTAGGCCCAAGCCCATAGGTGAAAGGGACGGAGTAGGAGTGTTGCCCTAGCTCCTTGCCTATAAATACCTTATGTAAACCTTCATTTGAAGGTTGGTTGTTCAAGTTTTCTCTCATTACACTCCTACGCGTAAACCATATTACTATTATCGTGTGTGTGTGTTTGTTTACTTGTTCAATCGCCTTATCTCTTTCTATATTACTTGTGTTTGTAAAACTTGTGACCTAACAGTGGTATCAATCGCCTACTAGTTGGGTGAATCGTGTTTGTTTTTTAAGTGGGTTTCGGTCCTACGCCTAAAACGCACATTTGATACTTTGGTTCGCTTAAAAACTTGTTTTTACACTTTTTAATCCAAGATTCTTGTACTTTCAATGTTTTAAGGTGTTAAAATACTTGTTTTTGGCAAAAGTTTCAAACTTTATGCGTGGATAGTTGTTTTGATAGAGTTTTTGAACGAGGTTCTATCCTACTCGTAATCGCTTTTAGAGGCTTTGGTGCATCAAGTTTCACACTTTTGTGTATTTTGGTGTTATTGAAGCTATTTTATCACACAAAAACTGGTTTAGAAACACTTTTGGACAAAATCAAAATTTCGAGCATTTCTACGCGTAGTAAAACCCTAAAACTACGCGTAAGTGCTTCCTTGGTTTGATCTTCATTTTCGTGGTTTATTCCGTGTTTTCTTACTTGGATAAGTCCGAAAATACGTCGACTTTGGATATCTTTTGCACTGCGATAGTGTAAAAGATCATTTGGGCAAAAACCTAAAATTACGCATAAGCATAAGCTTACGCGTAGAAATCCTACGCATAAGATTTTTCCTACGCCTAAGCCTAGTCTTACGCATAAGAAAATCCTACGCCTAACTTTTGTCTACGCCTAACTTTAGTGTTTTTCCTACTTACGCGTAAGCTAAATCCTACGCGTAACTCCTTATTGTTACGCGTAACTTTGGTGTTTTTACGCATAAGTGCTACTTGGTTCTTGTCTTTTCTACGCTTAAGGACACTTCATCAACAAAGGTTCATTCGACTACAAAGATCCATTTTTACCAACACAAGTTTTCAACATGTCACAACCACCATACTCTAACTATTTCCCTTACACTTATCCTCAACGACAACAACAACTAACTCCACAACATCAACAATGGAATCAACAACAAGCAATTTATCAACAACAATTTAACCAACAACATACTCCACAACTTGCTGCAAATCCACAACCTCAAATGGTTCAACCACCACCGAGTCTTCAAGCTCAACCGTACACAAATGACTTTAATCAACATCCATCAAGGATCACTATGAAGGAACCCACTTGGTTTGCAAAGATGTTTGAAACTTTAAGCAGCCAACAATCAATTCATGAGGCTGGATCACTTGATAGACCTCCAATGCTCACTCCAGAAACTACGATCAATGGGTGATAAGGTTCTTTAGGTTTTGTGATCTAAAGAAGCCACATGGAAAGTTCTTAAAGAAGGTTATCTTGGAAGGTCCATTTGAGATGCCTACTGTCATTGTACCCGGAGATCCAAATGCCATTCCACCAAGAGATGAACAAACGAACATTGCTATCAAGACTTGAATCCTCATGAACTTCTACACTATGAAGCAGATGAGCTTGCAATGGAATATATCCTCCTAGGATTACCAAACCTAATTCTTCGTAGTGTTGATGCTCAAAAGACTGCAAAGAAAATGTGGGATCATATTCGTCTTCTTATGGAAGGATCTGTACTCAATCGGGAAGATTTGGAATCCAAAATTTACTTGGCTTATGAACACTTCATGATTGAACCGGGAGAGACACTAGAGTCCTATCATCATCGATTTTCAGACATCATCAATGATTTGGATAAACACAACATCAAAATGCCAAGAATTGCAGTCAATACTAAGTTCCTAAGTAGTCTTGGTCCTGAATGGGAGAAGTATGTCATTTTTCTCCGTCAAGCGAAAAACATGCATCATTCTACCTACGGATTGTTGTACGATTACTTGAAGCCTCATGAAAAGGAAGTTGATAGGAAAGGATTCTCCGTGCTCAAATTGCTCCACCGACACATCCGAAAAATCAACAACTTGCCTTATATGCTCAAAATGCTTATTCTCCTCAACCAAAGAACTCAACCAATCTGCTACAATCACACTATATGATCCTTCACAACCTCCATCTCAACAAACTCAATTGGTTCCATACAACAACAACAATGCTCAAGTTGAAGCTAATGAGGAATCGATCCGCTCAAGCACTGCAACAAGGTTATGCTATGATTGCTAATGCCTTTAGCCGTTATACCAACAAATCCAACAACCGTATTCGTTCCTCATCTAATACAAGGAATCAAGCTGTTGTGAACAATGGACGAGTTGAAGTTCGGAATCGTGGTTATGGTCGCCGATGGGCGGTGGTCAAGGGTTTAATGCTGTGGGTAGAAATAACAATCGAGCTCAAGTGGTGGAACAAGGAAATGCTCAGAATGGGTTGAATGGTCTTCGATGCTACAACTGCAATGAGAAGGGACACTGGCTAATGCATGCCCAAAGCCAAGGACTAGGGGCAGTGCTTATTTCAAAGAGGCTCTTCTTTTGGCTCTTAAGGATGAAGTGGTGGATCTCTCACGGACAAAGAACGAGTTTTATGGCAAATGCACTGGATGATGATATGGAGGACTTGCGTGCCAATGCAGTTATGTTGATGGCTAATATGCATGAGTTACACATGAGTGACACAGGCCCAAGTGTATGACACGATGGCTTGTCTCGTACCCGAACAAACCATATTTCATCTCTCGATCTACTATCTCCGCCAACATCCGAATCCGCAAGGCTCGAATGTTCAAAATGAGTCGTCCACATCTCATTCCGACGATTTTCAACTAGACCCGTAGTTATATTTGACGATCAAGATGACCAAACGGTTTCCCTTGATAATCAAATTGACTCCGTGGTTATACTTGAGGATCTCAAGTAATGATCATGTTGTGACTCACGTTGAACACCCCGAACTTTTGCCTCATCCAGATTTTGCTCGTTTAATACAAGACCAACAAACCATAGTGGAAAAATGTCATGCCATTAATCAGGACTTGAAATACAAAAATGCACTGTTAACCAAGGATTTTGAATGTTTACAAAAGCAACTCAACTTTTTCAAAACTCAAGAAAAGCGTGAAAACGGTTTTGAAGCAACCTTTGCCAAATCTTCTCAAAACGAAAAATATTTAGAAAGACAGATGCGTGATCTAGCCGCTTCAAAGAATGCTTTGTTGTATTAAATAGAACAACTGAAACATGAACATAAAAAGCAAATTAACGCTCTCACCTTGGAAAATCAAAAGCTAAGGCTGAGTTGTTAACTTGTCAAAAACAGTTCTCTGCATACAAAAAGCATTCAACGAAACGAATAGATGATCATCTTGAAGAAATCATCGGCTTGCAAAACAAACTTAAAGAGTTTAAAAATGTTGTTTACAAACATGGCGAGTCGGTCACAGCCATTGAAAAGTTTACTTTAAAACCCAATCCAAATGGATATGGACCGAATCTTGCCGATTACAAACCTAAGCTTTCAACAAAAGCATTCAAACCAAATCCGAAGTTTCCAAAGGTCGAATATAAAGTTGATAATTCTATTATGAGTGTTGTTGAATATCATCGTCAAGAGGAATTAGATGTAGAAGACGAGAGTCGATCAAAATTAGAAAAAGTTGTTTACAACAAACCTTTTAACTATTCAAAGCGGTCACTTTCGTCACACCAACGGATTCTTCTAACACACCAAGGGTTATCATCAAAACACTTGAGTCTTCTAATGTTAATCCCCAACCAGATTATGCACAAATTTATGGTCCTTTACCTTCCATCGTGAAGTAAACTCAAAACCAGAAAATCGAAAAATTCTTAGATATTTTGACATTTTCATGGCTGACCTCAAAATTTTACAACATGAGATAGAATATCGCTTCAAATCAAAATTGATCATTTTCAATCGCCTCAGGCGCGAGAACAAAGAGACATTTTTCAGAAAAATCTTTTACCTAACGTTAAAAATTTGAAAAATTGTGCATTAGCCTTGGAAAAGGATTTTCATAAGGAACTTGGAGTGATGAAGGTCGTTTTGAGAAAACGAAACATCTATTTCAAACAATAAACGTAAAAAGAAAATGTTGAGAAAAGATGTTGATCGACTCTTGGAAGATGTCATCTGGCTTTGATGTCCATAATGTTGTGTTATTGAATTCTTTGTCATATGCATTTGATCATACCTCTGCGATCTTGTTGATTCTGTGGTAAATGTTGAGAACCGATAATGTGCTTCAGATCGAGTCCTTAAAAGTTGAAAACAAACGATTGTCAAACGAACTTTCAAATGCAATACGTCCGCTTAATTGGTGTCAAAAAGATATTCACGATCAACAACTTGCTTTTCAACACAAAATCGCCAGCTTGCATACAAAATCTTCTGAATCCAAAATTGAGCAACTAGATGATCAAAACGTGTCTTTTAAGTGTCAAATCTCAAAATATGAACAAGAACTTGTAAAAGTTAAAAGGAATATGGTGTCATATTTGATTTACTCAAAAAGACTCGTGATGAAGCATCAAATGAACTTGATCATTATCTTGCACACACTAAAGAAGTTATGCATTTTGCCGAAATGTTCGGTCCGAAAATCAAGATCTGATTCACACTATCCTCAAGTTAAGAGAAATGTTAGGAAAGTATGAACAACTTCCGCCAACCATCATTAAGAGATTAGCCCCAGGAACACTTAGTACTCATGAACCTAGAATCTCTTTGCCAAATCACAAGTAGCTAGCGTGCTTCCTTCTATCTTGAAACAGAATAGTTGAGCCTTTTCCAAATGTCCGCACTTCACGTTCTAGGAGCACTCAATCGAAGAATAGGAAGTTGCGACCTAAGAAAAGATCAATCAGAAATGCTAAAGTAGAAGAACACCCTAGGACTATGAATAAGACTCACGTTGCCTCCACTATAGATATTGCGTCCGGCAAATGTAATAGAAATAGTGATGTAACGAATGCTAAACCGTTAAGTACTTTTGATATTCACCGATGCACCTTGTGTTATTTGTCGTAAAAGTATGAATTATTGTCATGATAAATGTGTTGCTAAAGCTATCATCTCTCGTTTAAGGAATCCTAAGAACCGAATACCTCTAGGCCCACTAATCTTTCTAAGTCTGTGCTTGGTAGACCGCCTCTTTAGATTCTAAGAAACGCATTCTGTCCCTCAGAGCTCCAGCACCTCCTAGGAATGTTGTACCACCTAGTGAATTCACTAAGACTAAAGCAAAGAGTAGTTATAGATGGCGGAAATGGATATATAACACACTAGGATTTAAGTGGATACCTAAAGCTATTGATGTGTGTATATCTACTATATCGCTTGGAACCCTCTAACATTTCGGGTTCCACATCTACTTCTATTCCATCCGTGTCGCGGTGTAATGCAGTGATACGATCATTCTCTGATTGTTGATAGCGGAAGTTCCCGACACATGACAGGCAATCTTAAACTGTTATCAAACTTTATTGCAAAGTTCATTGGCTTTGTCGCCGTTCGGGAATGATCACTTCACACCTATCATGGGCTACGGAGACTATGTCAATGGGAACATCGAAATCAGCAGGGTTTACTATGTGGAAGGCCTCGGTCATAACTGCTTTCAAGAGGTCGGTTTTGTGATGGAGATTTGGAGGTTGCTTTCCGGAGAAAACTTGTTTCATTCGTGATCTACAAGGAAATGACCTTATGTCCGGATCGCGTAATTCTAGTCTCTACACTATCTCTATGAAAGACATGGTTGCTTCATCTCCCATCTGCTTACTTTCAAAGGCAACATCAACAAAATCCTAGCTATGGCACCATCGTCTCTCACATCTAAACTTTCAAACCATCACCAACCTTGCTCGACACAAACTAGTTGAAGGACTCCCACGGTTTCGGTATTCTAAAGATCACCTTTGCTCGGCTTGTGAACAAGGCAAAAGCACTCGTGCTCATTTTCCTTCAAAGGTGGAACACGCTCTCAAAGATGTGCTTCATCTTCTACACATGGATTTGTGTGGCCCGATGCGCGTGCAAACGATCAATGGCAAACGCTACATCTTAGTAATTGTTGATGACTATTCACGCTGGACTTGGGTCTACTTTCTTCAAGCAAAGACCAAGCTCCACAGATGATCGTCACCTTTCTCACAAAAATACAAGTTCACTACTAAACACCGCTCGACTCATCAGAACAGATAGAGGCACTGAATTTGTTAATCAAACTCTTCGTGAATTCTATGAGAAAGTGGGAATTCAACATCAGACATCTATTGCACGTACACCGGAACAAAACGGAGTTGTCGAAAGATCTAAACCGAACGCGTTAGTGGAAGCCGCAAGAACAATGTTAATCAATGCTAAACTTCCAGATTACTTATGGGCGTAAGTCGTATCATCTGTGATGCTATACTCAAAACCGTTCTATGATTACAAAACGCCACAACAAAACACCTTCCGAGCTCGTCCATAACAGAAAACCGAATCTAAAACACTTTCATGTATTTGGATCTCTTTGCTATCCGAATAATGATCGTGATGACTTTGGAAAGCTCAAAGCCAAAGCGGACATTGGAGTCTTTATCGGATCGTGATAATTCAAAAGGTTTCCGAATCCGGAATCGTCGTACAAAACAGGTGATGGAAACGATTCATGCTCATTTTGATGAACTTACGGAAATGGCTTCGGAGTATACCAGCTTGGAACCCGGACACAACCGCTTAAACTTCCCCCAAACCCCATCATCACCAACAAAGCCCCCACTTACTCGTCAACAAATGGAAAGGTTATTTGCTCTGCTCAAAGGACGATATTGATGAACGCGTGCTCGTGTATCCGCTGCTTCCGCCGCTCAACCCGATAATACTCTTATACCGATACACTGCTACAACAACTACTGTTGAAGATGCACCTACACCAATTGACTCCAACACAACAGTTGAACAAACCGCTTCCAACAATGATGATTCTGCCGATGATGTTCAATGAAGTACCCCCACCGCAGATTTTGATCCAAATGCGTTTTTAACCCGCTTGCTAATGAGATCGCCGCACCGGATGTCGCGAGAATCTTCAACAAACCATTTAAATCCTCAAAATCTGCACAATGTATATCAACATCAACCCTCCACACATAGATGGACGAAAGACCATCCTCTGGAAAACATTATTGGCAACCCGAATCAACCAGCCGTTACAAGACAACGCTTCACAGACGGTGAACATTGCATTTATGCACTCACCGCTCGCCAATCTGAACCTATAAACATCAAAGACGCAATGACAAAAGACAACTGGATTGAATCCATGCAAGAAGAACTCAACCAATTCAAACGCCTTGAAGTATGGGAACGGGTTGAAAGACCAACAGGAGTCTACGTCATTGGTCTAAAATGGATTTGGAAAAACAAATTGATGTCAAGGAAATGTTATCCAAATAAGTCACGCCCGTGGCTAAGGGTTATCGTCGGGAAGAGGGAATAGACTTTGAAGAATCTTTTGCTCGGTTGCTCGCCTTGAGGTCGTTCGGATATTTCTAGCGTTCGCAGCTCATATGAATATGACGGTCTATCAGATGGATGTCAAAACTGCGCTTCTCAATGGACAACTTAAAGAAACGGTTTATGTCAGCCAACCAGATGGATTCGTTGATCCCGAAGTTTCGAATCACGCCTACAAACCGAACAAAGCTCAGATGGTCTCAAACAAGTTCCTCGGGCATGGTACGATAAGCTATCATCCTTCCTCATTGCTAATAATTTCACCAAAGGTTCGGTTGACCCAACTCTTTTTATACAATATCACGGGCACATATCTTAATTGTTCAAATTTACGTGGAAGACATCATTTTTGGGTCTACACATAAAAAGTTTTCAATCGCTTTTGCAAAACTAATGAAGAAAAATTTTGAAATGTCCATGATGGGTGAACTCACATTCTTTCTCGGACTGCAAGTTCATCAATCACCCGTGGTATTTTCTTGAGTCAGTCCAAATATGCCCTTGAACTGTTAAACAAATTTGGAATGAAAACATGTGACACCTATGCCACACCAATGGCTCATACCAAGAAGCTAGACGCTGATTTACATGGGAAATTGGTGGACCCTACAAAATACCGTAGTATTATTGGGTCTCTCATGTATCTAACACTAGCGACTGATATTGTCTTTGCCGCTTATCTATGCTCTCGTTATCGATCGCGACCAACTGAAACCCACCTCTGAGGCTAAAAGAATCCTCCGATACATAAAGGGAACCATTAACTTGGGGATCCGTATCCGAAGGATTCTGGTTTTGAACTAATCGCTTTTTCAGACGCTAAACACGCAGGATGCTTAGACTCACGGAAAAGTACTTCAGGAGCTTTACAATTTCTTGGTGATAAACCGGTGTCATGGCAATCGAAGAAGCAGGATTGTACATCGTTGTCCTCAACCAAAGCGTAATATGTAGCCATGTCAACATGTTGTGCTCAAGTCATTTGGATGAGAACACAACTCAAAGACTATGGTTACGTATTTGACAGAATCCCGATGTATCGCGACAATCGGAGTGCCATTGCAATCTCGCAACTCGCCAAAGACTCGAAATCAAAGCACATCGATCTTCGATATCATTTCATCAAGGATCACGTGGAACAGTGCGTTGAATTATATTTTGTGGGTACGAAATACCAATTGGCAGATCTTCTCACCAAAGCCTTGCCTCCCGCTAGGTTTAATGAGTTGGTCCACCGGATTGGTATGAGGTGTTTGACTCAAGAGGAATTGATGAACCTCCTAAAACAGCCTCTTAAAAACTCAAACACCAAAATAAATCTCTTTTGTAAATAATTTTTCAAAAACAAAATACAAAAATATAAAACCTGATAAAACAACAAAAATATTCTTCTAATCTAATTTTCTTTCAACATGGCAAGTATTTCTTTCAACACTCTAATCTTTCAAAATTCAATATTTTTTCGATCAAGTGTTGAGGGGGAGAAAAATATCACTTAACTGCTTCAAAACATCTGTGTACTTGCATGTTATCTTATCTCGGTTGTTTCTTTTATCAATGGTGGTAAACTTTTCTGGTTAAATGACACTCCTCGGACTAAATTTATAACCTTTCATTATTTCTTAAGTCGAGGGGGAGTGTCGTCAAGTTTCTTTCCTAAAACTTTGTTTGGTAACCAAAATGGAAGTTAAATGGCTTTGTTTGAAAAAGGAAAAGGTGGAGGGACCAAAACTGTCAAAATGTTAAAGTTAAATTTAATAAAACACCTCCCACCTACTCATTCACTTCACATTTATTACTTTCAACTTTTAACATCTACGCCTAAGATTCATTCGAGAAATCCGTTACTTTGATCATCATTTTGTAAGTGGTTTAACGATCTTAACATGTTTTTAAGCTAAGGTTTTAATTTCATGCAAATCCTACGGCTAAAAATTGTGTTACAGCTGTGATTATGTGTTCTACACATAAGCGTATGAACACACAATCATTGTGTGTGTTTTTGGTTAAATGGATTGTGTCTAAACGCTTCTAATACATCAAGGATATCATTTTAACCATCAAAACCCACCCGAAACACGAATTAATGATTTTTGAAAATTAGGTTTTGAGTCAAATTGGGTATTTTCAAATGTGAAGTGTTTTGGTCTAAAAGATTGTTGGGTTATGGTCATATGTTGTTGAATTGATGATTTCCATGGTTGTTAACCACCCGGAAACACTAATTGTTTAACAATTTGGAATTAGGGTTTAATGTTCATGACTTTGGGTAATTTTGATTCTCAACGAATTAGATGTTAATACTTGACCTAAAGACTCTAACAACACTCTAGACCTACCATAATTTATATGGTGCAAATCCTATGGTTAAAAATCATACGCGTAATTCTTAACCCTTAGGGTTTTGACCTACGCGTATGACTTTCTACGCGTAACTATTAACGAATGATTCATGCCATGTTTTGTTGATAAAATGAAGTTTTGTGTTAATATTAATGATTTGATGAACTTATTTCATGCTTTGCTACGCATAATATTCAGAATCAAGGTCATTTGAAACTCTACGCATAAGGATTACCCTACGCGTAGTCAAGTTATGCGTAAGAATAATTCTACGCATAACTATTACGCGTAAGGTTCTACAATGGGACTACGCGTATCCTGTGAAGGATATGCGTAAGGACCTCTACGCATAAGGTCTACTCTTACGAGTAAGCCTTACGCGTAAGGTATATATACGCCAACGCGTAAGCTCTACGCATAAGGTCCTCTTTTTCCTACGCGTAACATTTCTTACGCGTAAGTTAGGATCCTACGCATAAGCTTTCCCCTACGCGTATATGTAACTACGCTTTACGCTTAACTTTTCCACTTCTACGCCTATGCCTTGATTGACCTTCATTATGAATTGTTACGTGTACAAACTTGTTAATAAACTAATCATAACGTCACGAATCCAATAATGTCACTAATAAACTTAAACGTTTGATATGTTGTGAACAATAAGTGATAACATAAACTTTAAAACTTAAAGTTAACTAACTCACGAAACATTTCACGACATCATTGGACTATTGGACAAACAAGTGACTTAGGACTCGTAACAATCATTGACACTGTACATTCAATAACTAGACAATAAGACCTTCGGTTGACTAACATTATGTCTTTCGATATGTTGGTTCTTTTGGCTAATGTTATTTGAGATCACGACATGGCTGAACAAATGAATGTGGATGCACCAGAAGTTCTCACAATTGCTGACATCTTCCCAAATGGCTATCCGAGAAAGATTGGAAAGAACAACCTTAGGGTTGACTTTGACACCCTCACATGCTCGGAATCTTCTTGTCTCATTGCAATGGATATTCTCGGAATCATCCCTACCGTAACATGCTCTCACACTCGCCACAGCTCCAGAGGTCTACATTCAACAATTATGGGATTCTATGCAGAGGATCACTGGTCAAAGTGCAGAGAATGTGACACTTAATCACAAACAAGTCACTATCACTCCTGTGACTTACGGGCCGTCCTCATCATTCCCGACATCGCTCCAACCGACTTCTTTGCTACCCCTAACTTGAAGAGACAGTTATGAAATTCTTGATAGATATTGGTTATGATGAAGCTTCAGGAATCATTACTAAGCACTCTCACGTGGAGTTGAAGAATATTCCTCAACCATGGAGAACACTCTACATGATCATCACCAAATCGGTCTCTCGGTCGTGGCGATGGCTATGAGCATCCCAAGCTCATGGAACCGCAAATTTTCTGGTCGTTGATCAACAAGAAGGACATTGAAATCGGCAATCGATATGGGAGGACATGATGGTATTTCACAAGAAGCTTGGCTCCAAGATTCCCTATGTCGGATACACCAAACTGTTGATCCAGAGAGCACTTGGACTTCATCCTGATATCCCCATGAGGCTCAATGACCCGGATAATCACGACATATTGACTGAACCCATACTATCTGTCAGAATCAAAGAATCGTCAACAAAGAAACAGTGTACGGTATTACGATCACCTTCGACTACCGAAATCAAAAAGCTTGAAACATACAAAAGGTATCGGTTAGCCGTAAAGAAGGCAAAGTTGGTCATCTTGATGAAAAATCTTCGGTACACCTACTCGGAGGACCGTAAGAGGCGGGAAGTGTCACAAGTTACAGATATTTATAGGAAGCTTCCCAAAAGGAATCCTCCTCGTAAAAGGATTGTTCCCGTAAAGGAAGCAGAACCTATTCCCACACCTGAACCGCAAAGAAAGCTTGTGGACGAAAGCTCAAGGTACCGACACGATGAAGAGATTACCTACTCAAACCGCAAAGGATGACAATCCTTCACACCAAAACCTCCAAGTCCTCAATCCGATAAGAAAAAGGGAAGACTCATGTACTTGTACCTTATGATGAAAGCTCGGAGAGTGATGAAGAGCCACCGAAAATGTTTACAAGAAGACGATCAAATTCCTTAGACACCAACACAAAGTCAAGAATTTGCTAAAGACCAAATGGGTGGTCCCGAGGATCAAGTGGTGTCGCCACTCAACCATCTCCCGATGCGGTTAATCAACCCGATAAGGGAGCTGGTGCCACCACTCTTGTGCAACAACAAAAGCTTGTGGAGGATACTATCGAATATGAGTTTGAGGAACCGAAACCGAGAAGTCCGAAAAAGATAAAGATGTTGATTATGATACGCTTCTTCTAGATAGTCCTCGCGATCAAAGGAAGAAACCTCTCGAACCTCAAGGATCCGAGTCTCCTCATATCTCTTCATCATCGATTCGTCTTCTCACCTCGCACCACCACCATCAATAAAGTCAACCAAATCATCATCCAAATCCGTGAAGAAACCATCTAAATCTTGGATTTCTCAAGCTCATGAACGGATTACCAAAGCCGTCCAAACAAGTCGAAAGAAAACGTGCTCAACAAAAGCTGAATTTCTTTGTCGATCACATACAACATCTATATGACGAGCATGAAAAGATGAAAGGAGAAAGGAAGTTTGTTCAAGAATTCATGAAAAATCACCGTCAAGAGGAACTGAACGAAATGATCGAAGGCTACACCTAAAAGTACCTTCGAGTGCGTTCCTAAAGTCACAAAGGAGTTGTTCACCAAACAACTTTATCCAAATCTTATGCGGATCGCCAAGCAAACTATTCGATCAACGCCCTTAACCGTCACAATCAATCCAACCGATCCGGTAGTTTTCTCGATTAATGAATTGGTGGCCAAGCTTGTCACACAAATATCGCGACGACGGGACATTTACTTCGATGAAGGAAAGTCGTTTCAAGCATTGCCGACTACCAACTTCAAGAAGCATGTAGATTCGAAAAGTCTAAACGCGTCCTAGAGACGATGAAGACAAGGATAAGGATAAAGACTCGCACCTAAACGCGTCGAAGGGCCCGGTGAATCTTCTATGATGCAACCTCCTCCACAATGGCCTCCTGTTCAACAAAAATCTCCTCCTCGCTCTTCTACTTGAAAAACCTCGATCGATTCCGAAGTTACCACCCCCAACTTAGAAAACCGATGATCACTTTGAGTATACGGGTGGTGACGATGAAGAGGTCCTTGAGCCCCTACAACAACCCACCTCTCCCAAACAAGTTCGAAACCTAATCATCATCTAGGCCTTGAAAAAGAAGAAGAAGAAGACGCCAGACCGACGTCGTCATATCATGGCTAGATGCCGATAAAACAGAGGAATTTGAATGGTTTGCTAATCTTGTTAACAACACTCCCTACCCGAAGAAGGTCAACTTGGTAGACGGTTCTCCATTGGAGCATGCTAAAATTCTGCAAGAAAAGTTCCATGTGAAGAAAATGAAATCTGAAATGCGAATCAAGAATGAAGCGTTTCAACTTCTAAAAGACAGCTCTAAAAGTGCCTCGAGGTCGAATATCACCTTGAAAACATTGCTCGAGCTATGTCTAACAACATGGATTGGCTCAACCCGAAAGCAAACATTGACTTCACACAAAGGGACAACCCTCCATACTACACCGATTGGACCAAACCTCTACCAACACTTGGCCAACCAAATGAACCAAGGATTCCTTTCAGATATTTCTTCAACAAAGACTTGGATTTTCTTCTACACGGTGGCGATGATTCAAGAAAATATGCTACATCGTTGACACTTCCATTCCAGCTTGTCTACTCAAACTGCATAGCCATTGAGGAACGTGCCAATCACTTGTTCTCCAACACGGTGGAAGCATACAACCGAGATGCATTGTATGGGATTCATCGGCCGAACGCCGACGAATCTACTACGTAAGCCGCCGTTCGAAGTCTCAACATGCAGTGTATAGTTCTAAGGATATCGTTGCCATCATACACGTTGACCTTTCGTCTAAGTGGGACTACACATTCCTAAAGAAGATCGTAGTCAAACGACAAGATGAACGGGACTATGCTTTCTCTGAAGGTGACTTTGAGAATTTGTCTCTCAATGACATCGAAGACATGTACCTTGCCAAAGTACAGGTTCGCATGAGACAATTCTCAACCGCAGTACAACGCGAATTTATCAAGTCACTTCTCATCTTCATAAGACGCATTGTCATCAAGGAACGTGTAGAAGATCTCCACCGTTGAATCTTATCGACGCGTGTCAACTTCACTCCTCCAAAGCTTGATCTTCCGATATCAACCAGGCTATCTCAATATACACTCATCAGCAAACCTTTCTGCATTGTTTACCGTAGTGAACTTCAAAGAAACCGCTTAATGGCGTGTAGCGAACTCCACAAGTTCGGGGATCATACTTTGAAGCTGGTTAGGGATGGATTGGCATACGGGTTGAAGGATATACGCCAGAAAATTGGGTCTCCTAAGCGCCGGAATTCTCGTGAAAGGAGGGATGTGAGACGGATCATCACAATGATTGATGAACGGTTGTTTCGAAGGGATCGGTTCAGACGATTGGAGAGTTATGTCGGTGGTCGACCGGGATTAACATAACCGGCCAACGCCTGCACACTCACGGGAACATCACGCACTTCACGGTACCCCTTGAATTGCTTCCTTCATATAATTTTGGATGTTTGATTGTTTATGTCTATGGCTTGTGCACACATTACGATGTACAACCCGTACTTGTAAATAAAGGACCACGTGGTACGCTGCCACAATCCTTAGTAAAGGAGCGAAAGCTTCTTACTTTTGAGTAAAACCTATCAAACCTTTCTTTTTCAAGGTTTTGCTCAAAAGAACAAGTACTTTCCCTTATGATTTTCAAAACCTCAACCGTTATATCACTCGTTGAGGGGGAGTACTTGACTTAAAACTTTGTTCAAAATTGTTCACAGTGGTCATTCTTCCCGTAACACTCGAAATGGTCATATTTATTCTCAAATTTTCAAAAATAACATCACATATGCCATTTTTGAGGGGGAGAAAATATGTGATAAGAAATATGTTGTGTAAATGCAAATGAATCTTTGTGCTATAAGACTTAACCCATGAATTGACGAGATCTTAACTGTTAGTAACTTGAAAAGACTTGTCCGGGACGGTAATAATTTCAAGCTAGTTCGCTAGTGATGTAAACGTGTCTCGCAAAAGGACTTGTCTGAGTAGAATGTACCATTCGAGAAACTCTTGTAGACATGAACTCGACGGGTTTGACAACCTATCGAGGATTGTCTACACCTTCAAGGTAGTTATTAGAGCTAGTTGTCACCTAAAAGTTGACAATGCAACTCTTTAACTATGCCACATAACCGTGTCTCATGGGGAATGTCTATCTTGAGTTAATCAATTCAAAATTGCGGCTCTTTCCTCACTGTGCATTTTAACCGTTAAAACTCTTAAGCACATGTGGAGGGGAGTATTTATGCAAAATCTTATCTCAACAGTGGTACTAAAATGTTTTTCATTCATAAACACTTTGAGAGATTTTTCACATCGCTGGTTTTATGGCAACAAAGGTTAGTCATGGAGTTATAAGGTGACTAAGGTTAGGAATAACCGTCCTATGATCCGCCAGAGTCGGATGGATCTACCCAAGGACACCACAAATAGTTAGTATTTAGAAGTCCTTAGGTATGATTGTAAAAAGGAGAAAATGAGAATCTGAGAAAGAAGGAGTTGAAGAATTAAAAAGAAATGCAAAGAAAAGGGTGAAAAGAAATAGCCCTCCATTATTCAACTTAGGCGCATAATCGGGTTCAATTCATATGCTACTGGTTGTCACTTAGTGACGCCGGTATTGAAGATTAAAAGTCGCCATGGACCCAGTGACGCATGCACTAAACCTTCTTATCCACTCAAGTTTCTCTTAACGGAAGCTTGTTTCATTCTCACAGGGAACCCTACGTAAACTATTGGCTTTCTCTTAGAGATTGTTGGTATTGAAGAAGGAGACCCTCTCCCTAGTCTCCTTCGCCAGAAAACCAAAACGCAAAATTGAGTCTAGAGCCACGAGATTCATCAAAAGATCTCTTAGGTACACTTGACATTTCATCACTTGACATTCAACAATAAGAATTTCGGTGGTACATTATCGAGTCCTTCACAGATCTTAGCAATCTGTCGAGAACATTTATGAGAGGTTCACATTTGTGATCCTCGGTGATTGAATGGAAACTCCCGCGGTCAAATCAAAGCGACCACGGTCGCCGGCAACTCCCCGTGGATTGGCGCTTAGTGGTCTCAAATGGTCTACGTGAGGTGATGCTTGATTGGTGTACCTCGGCGACTCATCCAATCGTAGGTGTACTTTACATCGTGTTATCTCACTTGTGGGACTCGACCAGAACGGCCTTTGTAAGAATTAGAGTTGTGTTTTCACACTAAGCTGTTAACACTCTCGAAGTTCAAACTTGTAAGCGGAATCCGCTTATTACTAACCGCTTTTAATGTTTTCTTCTTATGGAAGCTCGAGCGGAATGATCGTGAAGATTCTTCTCATACTCACGCCAACATCATCACTAATGGAAGTTCTATCCAAAAGCAACACAACAGTCAAAATGATTCTTCGTCAAATCAAAGAATCTACAAAGTTAAAGACTTAAAGAACTTCATCGATCTTGAATTCAAGCGTCAAAAGAGCGTGTGAGCATGTTGAAGAATGATGTGGAGACATCAGAAGCGGACTGAGGCGACATGATGCGGACAACAACATACTATCACTTTCATCACAAAGAACAATGATCAAAGAACAAAGTTAAAGATGACGTCAAAGCATAACCGCTCAAAGTAAACTATCTCTCTACACTGGGAGATTGTTCAAATCAAGGCAATTCTTCTCACAAGAAAGAAGAATGTCGAAGACGCAAAAGCTACTATTACATCAACGCCTTCACCGTTTTTCATCACCAACACTTGAGTGTTAGTTACTCATATGTAATAACACTTGAGGGGGAGATTGTTGGAATCACTCCTAAACCTTATTCAAGTGTTAGTTACACATATGTAATAGTTAGCTTATTATGGCCTTTATGTTTGTTATTAGCCTTAAGCTTATGTAGAAGGCCCATGAGCTTAGGCCCAAGCCCATAGGTGAAAGGGAAGGAGTAGGAGTGTTGCCCTAGCTCCTTGCCTATAAATACCTTATGTAAACCTTCATTTGAAGGTTGGTTGTTCAAGTTTTCTCTCATTACACTCCTACGCGTAAACCGTATTACTATTATCGTGTGTGTGTGTTTATTTACTTGTTCAATCGCCTTATCTCTTTCTATATTACTTGTGTTTGTAAAACTTGTGACCTAACAACATGGTGTCTACATCTAAGGGTCTAGAACTTTTGCATATGGACTTGTTTGGACCATCCGCTATAAGAAGCTATGGAGGCAACTTATACACTTTGGTCATAGTAGATGATTACTCAAGGTTTACTTGGACGTTGTTTTTGAAAACTAAAAATGAAGCTTTTGATAAATTTGAAATTCTTAGCAAGAAAATTCAAAATCAACTAGGTGTTAACATTGTGTCGATCCGAACGGATCATGGTCGTGAATTTGACAATGAAACACAATTTGGAAACTTTTGTGATACAAATGGTATAACACACAACTTCTCAGCTCCTCGAACACCTCAATCAAATGGAGTTGTAGAACGTAAAAATAGGACCATTCAAGAAATGAGTAGAACAATGCTTAATGAACAAAACATTCCTCAAAAGTTTTGGTGTAACGCTGATGAGTGTCTAAATACTCATCATTTTTGTACAATATAAACTGCAAAATCATCTGAAAACACTCAGAAACACATCAAAATGATCAAAATATCACAAATCAGTGTTTTATGTGTTTTAAATGCAAAAATATCAAAATCGGATGAAAAACATATCAAATTTGCAAAAATTGCGCTTTTAGTCCCCAAGTTTCAAAAGTTGTCAAAAACACGGTATTTCAAAATAAAGAAAATTGTCATTTAAGGTCCATGGGATTCAAAAGTTGTTAAAACAAACCCTTCAAAGTTTAAAAGTTGCAAAATTACAACTTTGGTCCCTCAAGTTTGAAAATGTCATGTTTAGTCCTTGGACTTTTCAAAAATGGCAAATATGGTCCTTATATTATTTGAGATTGTCAAAACCAATCCTTGGGCTACATTTTCAGAAGTTACGCTTTGATCCTGGAGATTCAATTGTACACATTTAACCCCTAAACTACTAATTGGTTTTATATCTAATCCTAAGCCCAAAATAAGCCCACACCTAAACTCTTACCCGGTCCAATATGAGCCCAACCCGTTACCCTAATAATAGACCCGGTCAACCCATCCCAAGTCAAAAACATACACCCCGCCAAAGTCTCTTCTCCCAACCGCTTCCTGCTCATCCATGTCCACCCTCACCTCCACCTCATTATATCAACACCCTTGTCCCCTCTACCTCAACACATCCAAGATTCATTAATTGCATTCCCTTCCCAAACACTCAAGTCCTCCACCTGTCAAAATCTCAAATTCCCGCCAAAATGATCCTATGGCTAATATTCACTCAAAGCATCCAATGGCCTGAGGAAATTGCTTTGGAAACAATCGATACAAGTGGGAAGAAGCTTGGAGTATAAAAGAGAAGCTAGAGGAGAGAAAGAAAGGAGTAGCCAGTTTTCTTAATTTCTCTTAATGTCGTTTTTTTAAATAGATGTTTTAATTTAAGTTCAAATGTTGTAATTCTAGTTTATATGTATCACATTTAAGTGAAAACATCTTTGTATGTGCTTTTGAGTTTAAATTCAAGTCTTTTGTATAAGTTTCAATTTTTCAAGTTCCTTGTTGAAATTTTCAATTCTAAATTCTCATGTTTAAGTCTGCAGTAGCTTATATTTTATCTCAAACAATCTTGTATAAGCTTATGTTAGCTTTGCATCAGCTTGCAATCAAGTTTTAAGCAGTTTTATCCCATGGTAAATGAAAGTCAATCTTGGATTCTATGTGAAATGGAAGCTGATATGGGATGTTGCAGTGGTTTAAATGGGTTGGATTAGGCTTAATTAGGATAGGATTGGTCCTGTTTTTAGCCTGCTACAAAGCCGGACTGATGAGTTCATATTTCACTTTTCATCTTCAAGCATTTTGCATTTTACACTTGTATGAATATCTGTGATTACCATTAGTCTAAATTAGTATATTCAGTTGTATTTAAGATATTTAAGTGTAGCTTGATCATTGGTCTTAAGCAGTTTAGTAGTTTAAGTATTTATATTTGCAAATCAGTTTTAAAGGGGTGTTTGGATTGAGCATATAAACTGCACTAGAGGATAGCTTTCGTGGTTAAAACTTGTGGTTCATGCCTGTTTAGTTCAATTGAGTCCTTTTCTGTCTTGTTCTTGCACCCACATAATCTCAAAGTCAAAATTCCATTAAACCAAACTCAACAGCTTAACTGTTGAGCTTCTATTAAAGCAAAAGTTTATTTTGTGTTCAAAATCCATAAAGTTAGATTACATTAGCTTCATTTCATCCATAGACATCATTTCCAGTTCATAAATTTGATTCAAAGTTCAAATTAGTCAACCATTTTGGTTTTTACAAAAGTCAAAATTTTCACTTGGGTCATTTTTGAATAAAATAGATCTTTTTAGTGTGTGTTCAATATTAAGATTTAGCTTAAAAGCTCTTAGGTTATTAAAGTCTAGTTGCTAAACAAAAATATAAAAATACTAGTTATCTCTTAATCAACTTATTTGATACTTATCTATTGGCTTATATTGAGTACCATAACTCGTATAGTGCCACAATGCGTGACGTGGATTATGCAGTGCCTTGCAAGGTTTGCACTGTGTCTCATCTTGGCTCACCAAGGTCTAGTATTTGGTTTGCAAGCTCTCAGCCAGGCCTAGTATAGATCCCCATTGTTTGTTTTCTGTTTCCAGCTTATTTGAGTGCTTATTTCCCTGTTCAAAGTAGACCCCTTTAACTGTTTTTAGCTTAAACTCTCAATAAGCCAAATCTGTCTTAGCTAGCAATTAGAGGTTATAGCTTGTTGATTATTGTTGCATTTGGTCATGTTTAGCATAGTGTAGTTCCTGTTTCAGTTGAGGTGGCTTGTGGTGTCTCTTTTGCTTATTCTAGTGCTTATTTCAATAAGCACTTCTTCATCAGTTTCATATTCCTCCACATAGCACCTTGTTTTTATATTTTTCCTTTATTCCTTATAATATTTTAGGCTTATCCTGAAATTTTCATAATTTTCCAATCTTGTTTGCTATTTTTCTTGATTTAAACTAGTTTTTAAGCATTTTTAATTAGCTTTAAATACAAATAATTAAGAAAAGGTTCAAAAAAATAATTTTTCATTTTTCTTAAGTTAAGATAAATATAAATAGCCTAAAAAGTATTTTTCCATAATTTTCTTAGTTTAAAAAGTATTTTTTAGCATTTTAATTAGTTTTAAATAGTTTTAAATTAATAATAAATACATAAAAAGTCTAAAAAATATATTTTCAGTTTTAAAATAAGTTTTATCATATTTTAGATTTTTCTAAGTCTTAATTTTATTTTTCTAGTCTTATTTCATATTTTCTTCTATTTTAGAGTATTAATTAAATAGTTAAATTAGTTTTTAATTAATAATAATTAAATAAATAGTCATAAAAATAATTTTTCTTTTCTAATAATTTTCTTATATATTTAGGATTGTAAAAATGTATTTTTCATATCCGTAGGTATTTTCCTTCTTTATTCTCACGCTTTATTTTAATGCGTAACGTAGTTTTTAATTTAAACGTACGTCTTATGTTTTAAACGTTCATCACTTTAAATATAGTGATAGCGTTTATTTAATATCTTTTATCTTTTTAATTTTCTTAATTTGTATTTAAGTCGCTGTTATTTATTAACCTTTTTCAGTAGTGTAATATTCAATCCTAATCCTTTCCGATCACTATCATTAGTGATCATTCTACCGTCTGATCAAGTGTTGTACACACCATTGAGTCTCCGTGGGACTTAACGACCCGGGAATTCATTATATTCTCTGGACTTCATTGCATTTGTGTTCCAGCAGCTTTAAGTCTGCTTAGACTTGACTGTTCACAGATCAAAATTTTGGCTTGGGAGGCTTTTAGCGTGTGTTTAGCCTTTTTCAGATCCATTCCTGTGCATATTCCATCTTTTGTAAAAAGTTTTTTGTAAAATTTTCAAAAATCCAAAAAGTTCATTAACACTTTTCCTGAAGTGTTAGCAACACCAAAAATATTTTCATTCTTTGTTTTTATAGCCTATTTTTCAAAAATCCAAAAATATCCATCTTTAACCTCTCGCATCTTTTGATTCTACATTTCCCTTATCCTCAAACCTGTTTAATTCTCCATTCCTTATCTTCTATAACCGTTTAATTCTTCATCTCTTATCCCTCTTATCCGTTTAATTCTTTATGTCATGGTATTTGACATGTTCCTGGTGTGGAGGTCCATTTAACGGTGGAAATTGTCGGCGATGTACCAATGTAAGTTTTAGAGACAAATTTGTCAGGTAATCCATCCCATTTCAAATGAAACACCCGATTTTTCCTACCTACCTCCACACCCCAATGCTGAATCCTACTCATGCGAAGTATTGTGGAATGATTCTCATTCCGGTTTGATTGTCCACCACGAGGTCCCGCATTGTCTATGAGCCGAACCGTGTTACAATCAGAACTTGGTGAAAGTTATTTTCCCAATTATCTCATGTGTAGAATTCAAGGGGTCCTCATGAGACTTTTTTTGTCAAACCGATGAATCAAAATTTTCAAAATTCCAATTCTCCCGGTTTTGACACTTTCCAACCCCAAGCGTATTCCATCATCAGGACTTCCGAGCCTTCACATCATTTCAATGATTACGAGGAGTGTAATCTTCCTCAAAGTTCTCAAGAAATACGCATTCGAAAAGAAACTCGCAAATGAAAAGAATGGTATGTAAGCTTCAGCAGATGAATATAAGAATTCGATATGATGACGATGATGATGAGGATAGTATTCAAATGAAGGAATATTATGAGAACGACGAGGAGAGTGTTACTCAATTGAACGATCTTATTTCTCAACTCCTCATCTTATTGCTATCACACCTATCTTACCTATAATTGCTTCCAAAGACTCTCTCATAATGGGGGACGAGCCTCTTAGCACTATTCCAGAAATGGAATCGTCTATTGTTGAGAGCCTTGTCCCAATCCCAAGTGAGTCCGAGGTTATCTCCGGTAATATGTGTGATGAGCCTCTTAATGGTGATTCCTCTCCTCCTCTTGACATTCCATATGATCATGTCGAGATGTTCTCCGATTCTGACAACGATTGTATTTCGTTTGACGATTCTTTATCCTATGGAGACATCGATTATGTCGAGGAGCTACCTTCTGAGCTAGTTAGCTTAGAAGATGTGAGAGATTCTGATGATCTTGAAATTAAGGATGAGGTACTTCGTGAACAATTGTTCAATATAAATCTCCTCGTTTCTAAGATCGAATCATTTTGTGCTAAACCAGCTTCATCTCCTATCCTCGTTGTGGATAGTGACTCTACATTGGACAAGCCCGAGCTTGAGGCTTTTTCCAATGATTCTTTTCATGAAAAGTTCTCCGGTGAACTCTCTCATGACATATCTCCTCCGTAATATGATCATTTCTATTTTGATCTTGAGGATGATATTGGCTTGGAGGAAGGTATACTCTATCATAAGAGTTTGCTTATTGATGATACTACCTTCACCCTTCCTCCCTATATGTCAACATTTGAGGATGAAGAATGGATCTTGATTGTTATCAACATCTTTCTCCCATTCCTCACATATGATGTGACTTCTTCTCTTCTTCACTCCTTCGGGAGTGAGGACACTATCTTTGATCCCGGCATTTTCATTTATCATCGTGAGCCTGCGTCTCTCTATATCTCATCGATGTGGAACTTTCACGTGCTTCAAATGTTTGTCCAAACATCTTGAATGAAAGTCCGATGGAGGTTATCTCTTCCACTTACTTCCCCATGAACAAATTAATTCGGGTTCGAGTCAAGCTAGCGACTCGGTAATCAAAAAAAGAGTTAGAGCACGCCATATGGGTTTTCACCCATATTTCGACTTCTTTCTATTTTCTACCACCTAGGGTGGGGTTGCCCCACATGTAATTCAAAAAATCTCTTTCATAATAATATGGCCGCAGATATTTCCTTTTTACGTTCTTTGTTTCGGCATAACCTCCGGTACTTTGAATATTGAGGGCAATATTCATTTCTAAGTGTGGGGGAATTCTCAATGAATTTCATATATTATCCACCCAATTCCGCTTTTTGGCCAAAATTTTTTTTTGGAGTAAGTGTTTTACACTTTCTCATTTGGTTATCATCCGCCATGTAAGACAAAAGGATTGGCTAATCCAGAGCAAACGGCTCTTGGTAAAGATTTATCAAATCCGTTTATATGGCTTGCAATTTGCCCAAAATTGTATGGTTCTCAACTCACCATATCCTAAAAAGTGAAGAGTTGGCTAGCCCGCAAGATTATGGCTTGTGGTAAAGGCGGTGGAAAATCCATAATTGGTATTCAGCTCACCAAAGATAATTCTGATAATTTATCTAAGAGTTGGCTAGTCCGATGGGTACGGCTTCGGTAAAGACAAACCAACCGTTGAAAGCGGTGGTTTGCTCAAACTCACATGGTTATCAGTGTACCATGGTTCTTACTTGAACTGAAACATTTGGCTACTCCAAGTGATGGCTTTTGGCAAAGAGTTTTAAAATCCATTAATTTTGCTCAAAACATTGCTAGGGACTAGCAATATCTTAGTGTGGGGGATTGATGAGTGTCTAAATACTCATCATTTTTGTACAATATAAACTGCAAAATCATCAGAAAACACTTAAACACATCAAAATGTTGAAAATATCACAAATCAGTGTTTTATGTGTTTTAAATGCAAAAATATCAAAATCGATGAAAACATATCAAATTTACAAAAATTGCAGTTTTAGTCCCCCAAGTTTCAAAAGTTGTCAAAAATAGTCCCTGGTATTTCAAAATAAAGAAAATTGTCATTTAAGGTCCATGGGATTCAAAAGTTGTTAAAACAAACCCTTCAAAGTTTAAAATTTGCAAAATTACAACTTTGGTCCCTCAAGTTTGAAAAATGTCATGTTTAGTCCTTGGACTTTTCAAAAATGGCAAATATGGTCCTTATATTATTTGAGATTGTCAAAACCAATCCTTGGGCTACATTTTGAAGTTAGTTTTGATCCTTGGAGATTCGAATTGTACACATTTAACCCCTAAACTACTAATTGGTTTTATATCTAATCCTAAGCCCAAAATAAGCCCACACCTAAACTCTTACCCGGTCCAATATGAGCCCAACCCGTTACCCTAATAATAGACCCGGTCAACCCATCCCAAGTCAAAAACATACACCCCGCCAAAGTCTCTTCTCCCCAACCCGCTTCCCAACTCATCCATGTCCACCCTTACCTCCACCTCATTATATCAACACCCTTGTCCCCTCTACCTCAACACATCCAAGATTCATTAATTGCATTCCCTTCCCAAACACTCAAGTCCTCCACTGCCAAAATCTCAAATTCCCGCCAAAATGATCCTATGGCTAATATTCACTCAAAGCATCCAATGGCTGAGGAAATTGCTGGGAAACAATCAGATACAAGTGGGAAGAAGCTTGGAGTATAAAAGAGAAGCTAGAGGAGAGAAGAAAGGAGTAGCCAGTTTTCTTAATTTCTCTTAATGTAGTTTTTTTAAATAGATGTTTTAATTTAAGTTCAAATGTTGTAATTCTAGTTTATATGTATCACATTTAAGTGAAAACATCTTTGTATGTGCTTTTGAGTTTAAATTCAAGTCTTTTGTATAAGTTTCAATTTTTCAAGTTCACTGTTGAAATTTTCAATTCTAAATTCTCATGTTTAAGTCTGCAGTAGCTTATATTTTATCTCAAACAATCTTGTATAAGCTTATGTTAGCTTTGCATCAGCTTGCAATCAAGTTTTAAGCAGTTTTATCCCATGGTAAATGAAAGTCAATCTTGGATTCTATGTGAAATGGAAGCTGATATGGGATGTTGCAGTGGTTTAAATGGGTTGGATTAGGCTTAATTAGGATAGGATTGTCCGGTTTTAGCCTGCTACACAAGCTGGACTGATGTGAGTTCATATTTCACTTTTCATCTTCAAGCATTTTGCATTTTACACTTGTATGAATATCTGTGATTACCATTAGTCTAAATTAGTATATTCAGTTGTATTTAAGATATTTAAGTGTAGCTTGATCATTGGTCTTAAGCAGTTTAGTAGTTTAAGTATTTATATTTGCAAAATCAGTTTAAAGGGGTGTTTGGATTAAGCATATAAACTGCACTAGAGGATAGCTCAGTGGTTAAAACTTGTGGTTCATGCACATTTTAGTTCAATTGAGTCCTTTTCTGTCTTGTTCTTGCACCCACATAATCTCAAAGTCAAAATTCCATTAAACCAAACTCAACAAATTTTAACTGTTGAGCTTCTATTAAAGCAAAAGTTTATTTTGTGTTCAAAATCCATAAAGTTAGATTACATTAGCTTCATTTCATCCATAGACATCATTTCCAGTTCATAAATTTGATTCAAAGTTCAAATTAGTCAACCATTTTGGTTTTTACAAAAGTCAAAATTTTCACTTGGGTCATTTTTGAATAAAATAGATCTTTTTAGTGTGTGTTCAATATTAAGATTTAGCTTAAAAGCTCTTAGGTTATTAAAGTCTAGTTGCTAAACAAAAATATAAAAATACTAGTTATCTCTTAATCAACTTATTTGATACTTATCTATTGGCTTATATTGAGTACCATAACAAGTTTATAGTGCCCGTGGGGATTATGCAGCCTTGCAAGGTTTGCACAGGTCTCACCTTGGCTCACCAAGGTCTAGTATTTGGTTTGCAAGCTCTCAGCCAGGCCTAGTATAGATCCCCATTGTTTGTTTTCTGTTTCCAGCTTATTTGAGTGCTTATTTCCCTGTTCAAAGTAGACCCTTTAAGCTTTTAGCTTAAACTCTCAATAAGCCAAATCTGTCTTAGCTAGCAATTAGAGGTTATAGCTTGTTTATTATTGTTGCATTTGGTCATGTTTAGCATAGTGTAGTTCCTGTTTTCAGTTGGTGGCTTGTGGTGTCTCTTTTGCTTATTCTAGTGCTTATTTCAATAAGCACTTCTTCATCAGTTTCATATTCCTCCACATAGCACCTTGTTTTTATATTTTTCCTTTATTCCTTATAATATTTTAGGCTTATCCTGAAATTTTCATAATTTTCCAATCTTGTTTGCTATTTTTCTTGATTTAAACTAGTTTTTAAGCATTTTTAATTAGCTTTAAATACAAATAATTAAGAAAAGCTTCTAAAAAATAATTTTTCATTTTTCTTAAGTTAAGATAAATATAAATAGCCTAAAAAGTATTTTTCCATAATTTTCTTAGTTTAAAAAGTATTTTTTAGCATTTTAATTAGTTTTAAATAGTTTTAAATTAATAATAAATACATAAAAAGTCTAAAAAATATATTTTCAGTTTTAAAATAAGTTTTATCATATTTTAGATTTTTCTAAGTCTTAATTTTATTTTTCTAGTCTTATTTCATATTTTCTTCTATTTTAGAGTATTAATTAAATAGTTAAATTAGTTTTTAATTAATAATAATTAAATAAATAGTCATAAAAATAATTTTTCTTTTCTAATAATTTTCTTATATATTTAGGATTGTAAAAATGTATTTTTCATATCCGTAGGTATTTTCCTTCTTTATTCTCAATGCTTTTATTTTGTACGTTTACGTAGTTTTTAATTTAAACGTACGTCTTAGGTTTTAAACGTTCATCACTTTAAATATAGTGATAGCGTTTATTTAATATCTTTATCTTTTAATTTTCTTAATTTGTATTTAAGTCGCAAGTTATTTATTAACCTTTTCAAGTGTAATATTCAATCCAAATCCTTTCCGATCACTATCATTAGTGATCATTCTACCGTCTGATCAAGTGTTGTACACACCATTGAGTCTCCGTGGGACTTAACGACCCGGGAATTCATTATATTCTCTGGACTTCATTGCATTTGTGTCTGAGCAGTTTTAAGTCTGTTTAGACTTGACGGTTCAGCGCAGATCAAACGCCGTTGACACTTCTACATATATTTTAAATAGAGTCTTAATACGTCCTTTCTTAAACAAAACACCATATGAATTATATAAAGGTAAAAAGCCAACTTTAGGATATTTTAGAGTGTTTGGATGTAAATGTTTCATTCTTAATACTAAAGACTATCTTACCAAGTTTGACCCAAAGTCTTACGAAGGTGTATTTCTTGGTTACTCACAAACTAGTAAAGCTTACATTGTCTTAAACAAAGAAACAATGAGAGTCGAGCAATCGTTGAACATAACATTCGACGAAAGTCCACCTCCCTCTAATACATCACCTTTGGTAGATGATGACTTAGTTGAAAGTCAACTTGTAGAAAGTCAAGAAATAATTGAAAATGACAAGGAAGTTGAACCATTAAATAATGAAATTATAAACATCAAAGAATCCAAAAGTCATCATTTAGAAAAGGTCATAGGACAACTAAATCAAAGAACGTTAAGATTACAAGCCCAAAATCAAAGTAATCATTTTTGTTTTGTATCTACCATTGAACCGAAAAACATAAATGAAGCAATAAAAGATGAATCTTGGGTAATTTCTATGCAAGAAGAGTTAAACCAATTCGTTAGAAATGATGTTTGGAAATTAGTTCCAAAACCTAAAGATCAAACTATAATTGGAACGAAATGGGTTTTTCGAAATAAAATGGATGAAAATGGTGTAGTGTCTAGAAACAAAGCTAGGCTTGTCGCACAAGGTTATAATCAACAAGTGGAGATTGATTATGATGAAACTTATGCACCGGTAGCTAGGCTCGAGTCTATTAGAATCTTACTTGCATATGCATGTGCTTATGACTTTAAATTATTTCAAACGGATGTTAAGAGTGCATTTCTTTATGGGTTTATTAACGAAGAAGTATATGTTGCTCAACCTCCCGGTTTTACCGACTTTGAGAAACCACATCATGTCTTCAAACTCAAGAAGGCATTATACGGTCTTAAGCAAGCGCCAAAAGCTTGGTACGATAGACTTAAGACTTTTCTTGTTGAAAACAAATACACCATGGGATTAGTAGATAATACTCTTTTTACCAAGAAAAAGGAATCACACATTATCATTGTTCAAATATACGTTGATGACATCATATTCGGATCAACTTGTCAAGAGCTATGTGATGATTTCTCTAAAATCATGCACGATGAGTTTGAGATGAGTATGATGGGTGATTTAAACTTATTTCTAGGACTTCAAATTAAACAACTAGAAGATGGCATATTCTTTAACCAATCTAAATACATAAAATATATGCTTAAGAAATTTGGTCTTGAAGACTCAAAACCAACTAAGACACCCATGTCTTCGGACACTAAACTTACCAAGGATGAGGAAGGTGAATTGGTAGATAACACTAAATATAGAGGGATGATTGGTAGCCTACTCTATATCACGGCTAGTAGACCCGACATTATGTTTAGTGTGTGTCTATGCGCTCGCTTTCAAGAAAATCCCAAGGTATCACACTTAGAAGCCTTAAAAAGGATTTTTAGATACATTAAGGGAAAGACATGTTTAGGATTATGGTATCCCAAAGGAACGGGGTGTAGAAACTATAGTGTATGCCGACTCGGACCATGCCGGTGACTATGTCGATAGAAAAAGTACAAGTGGTATTTGCACTTTTGTCGGACATTGTCTCACCTCATGGTTTGCTACGAAACAAACGGCTCTAGCTATCTCAACTACTGAAGCCAAATACGTCTCAGCCAGAAAAGCATGTCAACAAGCTCTTTGGATGAAGCAAGCTCTCGTGGATTACGAAATTCATCTCAATGATATCTTTGTATTTTGCGACAACAAAGGAGCTATTGATCTCAGCAAAAATTCCGTCCAACATGCTCGTACGAAGCATATTGAAATCCGTCATCACTTTTTTCGCGACAATGTTTAAAAAGGAAACATCTCAATTGAGAAAGTATCCTCCGCAAACAACATTGCCGACATTCTAACTATGTCTCTCAAATGAGAACCATTTAATCTTCTTAGACTTGGTTTAGGGCTAATGGAACCAAACATGTAGTTAAAACATAATCTAAACCTTAGAACAAACAAAACAAAACAAATTAGTTTAACCCTGCTACTGTTCCCACGGCACCAAACGACAACAAAGACGGAACCAATTATTTGGTGTCGTCTGGTCCGTGGTGACAACAGTAGCAAAAATACTACCTACAAAACATCTTCTTCCTCACAAACCAATTTACCAAAACGTTTCAACATCATACCTAACTCATTGTTGACACTTTCTCACCCATTAATCACTGAAGATAATATCATTGTAAGTATCCTAACTACATTACATCTCCTAATTCTGAGTCTAGGATTCCAATTTGTGCACAAAATCATTACATGGGGATTATGTATATTTTTGTACAAAACATGGATTCAATTGGCAAATTGCATAACTAGTTATTGAAATTAGGTACTACATTGTCACATTGCATAAACAAATCATGTATAAGGCCTTATTCTAAATAAGCAAACACCCCATGTCAAAATTTTTGAAAAGCTTCTCACTTGTAGGAAAACAATTTTTCATTGTTAATACAAATAGAAACGTAAATTTTCATCACTTGCATAATGCTCTTGAATACTAAAAGTAATGCATAACTAATATGCATTCCCGGGTATATTCAAATGAAGCCACATTGAATTAGGAGCGTTTGGGTTATCTCATGCCTTTTGCCAAACACCACCACTAAAAACCATTTTATGCATAAAATGAGTCGAGATAACCGCAACTCCAAATCGTTTTCATATAGGCACACATTAGAACCAAAACGCTAAGTTTATTCTTATTTTTAACATGTAAATTCTTGCTCATAGGAATAATCATGGTAGCCGCAAGATTCTATGATCACAAGGATACTCTTAACTACATTCCCAAACATCACAAAACCAAGGGCCTCTCCAAAGAACAAGTCGAAATCTTTAAGAGTCTAGAGCAAAGGTACTTCCATGAGGGTAGAACCATTCACTCCTCCTTTGTCGACGGAACCAATCTCCGTCAAGAACTTGCCACCATTCACTTCGATTGTCTCCTTGACATCGATGAACCCATTGGACCTAGGTTTGTGTTAGAATTCTATGCTTGTGTTACGGCTTTCATTGATGAGGATGATGAAATGGCTCTTAGGTTTAGGATCAATCAAAACGACTACTCCATCTCATTAAGCCAATTTGCTCAAGTGCTAGGAATTCCCAACCAAGGTACATGTGTCTATTCGGATAAGTGGCACTCAGTATCCTTGATGCAATCAATGATCGCTCTCTTCCCTACCAAACTCCTTTAGCGGATAAGGATGTCATCCGTGAGCACCTTTTTAACGAAAGGGCCGCTCCAACCCGTGTCACCCGAAAGGGAAAGGAAGTAAACCGAGATCCATATGGTATAGAGCTCAATGAGCTTAAGCCCGAATTCAAAAAGTGGGAGGAACTCCTTAAAGCAAATGTCATTAGCACTATAGGAAATAGGGACCATATCAATGCTTGCCTTTGTCACATGCTCTACAACTTGTCCACCCATCAACCATTCAATCTAGCCTACTACATTTCTATGAGAATGATAAACATTCCAACTCAAGGATCGGTCGCTCTTCCTTACAGGATGCTCCTCACCCGTCTCTATAGAGCATTTGCACCCATTCCACCAAGCCCAAAAGGGTTGAAGCTTGACTATGCTCTCATCCCTCACATATTTGTGCCCTTACGTGACGTGCGAGTGGCTAAGACTAAAGAAAAAAGAGCAAAACCTCCAACTCCTTCATCATCATCATCATCAAATAGCTCCGAGGACGGTCTCCCAAATTCTCGCCTTCCACCTAAAGAGTACTATGCATCTCTCCCTGAGATTGAGAATGAATCGACGGAGTTCAAGCAAACCAAGAGGATGTTCAAGTGCCTTGGTAGGATGATGACTAAGATCTACAAGAAGTTGGATAAGTGAGGTTCATTTGAAGGAGTGTTTGGAACAAGACAATAATTATGGTGTACGATACAATTTGGTTGTTTTTAATTTGTAGGATGATAATATGACTTAAAAAAATGTTGTATGCTAACCAGTTCATGCAGGGGGATAGCACAAGTGTGTTATCAAATTTTACCCATTTTCACTTTTATGTGAAAATTGTTAACCCTTGGTCAAAGTCTATGCTCCACTATGTTTGTATATGTGTTATCGACTTTTCCTAACTAGAAATGATTAATGTCGCATGTTTTAAGCAAAATTTCAGGTTTCGAGGAAAGTCCCCAGACACCTAAAAATGGGTCTGCGTGAACTTTTCTGTGTCCACGGATCAGACGGCACCAAAATTTTGGTACCGTCTGTTATGCATTTGGTACCGCCCGTACATGCAGCGGACCAGGCGACACCATTTTAAGGGTTCCGCCTGTGTAAAGTTTTGGTGTCGTGGATCCTACAGGTAATTTTCTAAATTTCGCTTATTTGAACATTCCAAATTACCATACATTACTTCTAGGTTAATCTTAACTAGTTCTTACCCATATTAGAAGTAGTGTAACACACTTAGGCATATAGGATATCCATTTTCCACCAAAATTCAAAAATTTCAAAAATCCACCCAAGGAGCTCTTTTTCATAAAGGAAGAAACCAAAAATTTGGTTCTTTGCAATCCGTGGGTGATCTGATTCTAAAGATCCCATAATCATTAGAACACATTTATTTCAAATCTTTGTCTCTTCACTCCATCCTTCTTGTATGGATTGACTTGGGTGATATGATTAGCATTAAACCCACTTCAAAATCATTAGGAACCTCATCTCTTCTATGGTTTAACATCAAATCAAACACATTTCTCCATAATTTTCAAATCCTATAAATTAAGAGCTTTTACCATGATCATCTTCACACCTTCTAAACGCTTACCATCTACTAGCAAAACTTAAGCCAAAATGACTAAGTCTTTACCATCAACAAAGCCTTGCAAAAGAACCGCTAGAATGAGCGTAAGACCTTGTTGTTTCGTCAACATAAGCTCCTCTTTCGAGTCATCTCCATTAACCATCTCATCTCGCATAAGAGATGAAACAACTCTCACTTTGGCTACTCCAACACCACCTCCACAATCACCTATCATTATCACTACTCCACCACCAACAAAGACTCCTAACTCACCACCACCGACTCCTATCCAAACATCAAAATCACCATCACCTCCAAAATCTCCAACACTCATCCCATTAGAGTTATTCTCTACACCACCTACATCTCCAAATCCATTTTTGGAAGACTTGGAGGACTTGCCTCCTAGGCCCAATCATCCACCACCACTACCATCTTTTGGTACTATTGAGCGAATAGCTCATGAGTCTCCACGTCCATCTTTTGACCCAAACGCCCGTTAGGGCAAGACCTCTTTTTTCCATCCCATCCACCAAGAAATCCATGGTCCTTTGTATGGGGATCAACCACTACCTACAACATCAATGCCCTCTCATATAGAGGAGACTGAGGAATCCATGTGGGATGATCACCCCACCAAGGAAGAGATTGAAGCCGAGCTCAATCATCTCCACCAATTTTCCAATATGGTCGATTCGTATCTTAGTGATGTCATGCAAATGCAAAGTGCTTTGCTAGCCTCCATAATCACCACTCCAAACACCAACACCAACAACTCCACCATTCCACCACCACAAAACCATGAACCATACTACCCTCCTAGACATGGTTGCTCCAATTGTGAGCGGACCGCCCAAATCACCGAAAGGACTCGGGTGATGGTCCATGAGCTTCAAGACGAAATGAGGTTCATCCTCAATCACATCCTAGAGGGTATCAATGCTCTTGCTCATCCACCACCTCAATAGGAGGGTCCTAGTTTATTCTCTTTAAGCATTTTTTTCTAGGCTTTTCTTTGTATTTTTTTTTCATTTTCTAGGATAAATTTTTAGGATTTTATTCTTGTACTAACACTTCATTGTGTTTCCTTTTCATGATTTTATATCATGAAAATTTTTAACAAATGAATGGTGTTTCTTATATTGTTGTTGATTGTTACATGGTGTTTGGAAATGCTTGTGATGATGCTTATTACTAACATTTTTTTTGTAGCTTTTTCACAATCCATGTATCTTTCTCTTGGCACCCAATTTAGGGGGAGCATTGGTCAAGGGAGAGATAATGGCTCGGGCTCATTACATATTTCGCCTCGCATCTTCTTTTTGTTGAGACAAAAAGAGGGAGAAATATATAGAACTTGGTTAAACTTGACTTTTATAAAAAGTCAACTGCATACTTTGACTTTCTGAAAAGTCAACATCATACTTCAACTAATGAAGACTTTGACTTTCTAATGAGAAGTCAACTGCACACTTTGACTTTCTAAAAAGTCAACATCATGTCTAAATTGGACATACTTGCATTTCTTATTTTTATCTTTCAAGTTCTAAAACTAATTTATTTATAACTCTTGTACAATTTTTACATCTTTTATAAAAATAAAATTAATATTTTGTCCTCAACAAAAAGGGGGAGATTGTTAATACAAATATCGTCATTAAACGTTATTTATATTTTATGATCTTTACCTAAGTTTTGTTAACGACAAAAGTAAATTTAATTTTTATATAGCTTAAAGCTTGTCAAGTTTAATAGATATTAAAACAAGCTTTTCAAATAATATCTTCATCACTCAAGCATTTACATTTTGATTAATCATATTTTGATATGACTCTAAACCATAATGTATGTTAGTATTTTTAGTTCAAGAATGTTTTGGTTTCTTAAAACAAAATATTACATATGTATTTTAACATATTTCTAAAAATAGAAAAACAAACACATGACATCATGTAGTGCATCATTGAAATCCTTAGAAGATTTCACTAGATACTTTGTGTAGATTTAGACTCTACATATCTTACACAATCTTGGATATATATGGTTGACTTTGGTAAGATTTTGGTGATCTTGCTTGTGCCGGACCCTGGCGCAAACTAATATTAACACTTTACCTTTAAGGATCCGTGGTCCGTGGTGCTGTGAGTATTTTGGTTATAAATAGCAAAGCCAAACAAAGTTTTTTTTCATCCCTTTCAATCATATTCACATACATTCCTTCTCTCTAACATTTCTAACTCAGTTTCATATCATATTAGTGATCTCTTTTGTAGCAAAGAAAATCAAGGCATATTCAAGCTTCAACAAGTTGTTGGAAGTCTTGTTTGTTTGTTGTTGTATGATCTTGTGTTGATTCATACATCATTGTTGTACCAAACCATCATAATCTTGTGAGTATGAGTGGTTAGTATTTTAGTTCTTAAAATATATTGTGTGTGGGAGTGGTTGTACCCTTGAAAAGAACTCGACATCTAGCTTAGTGTCAGAAATAGTGTGTAAGTGAAGTGTAAAGGTTTCTCAAGAAAGGAAGGAGCTTATTGACTAGTGAAGTTAAACTCTGAGTGTGACACTCAAGAGTGGAGTAGGGCAAGGAAAAAGAGTCCTTGTAAACCGAACCACTATAAACAACTTGTTGTGGTTTGATTGTTTCTTTCCTTATCTACTCTTTATATATTTTTTGCATATTGATTATCATTCACTAACATATCCAAGATCAATATCAATTGATCTTTCAATAAGTTTCAAAACAAAGTTTTTAATCGGTAAACTATTCAACCCCCTTATAGTTTTCCACAATTGGTACCAGAGCCTCGTTGCTAAAAAATTTCTAAAATATATTGTATTTTATAAACTTGAAAGTTATAATGCCTAATAAGATCTTTTGAAAGTTATAGATGGTGTAAATGTGTTACTCTAGTGCATAACTTTATATAGGGGGTGATACTCACACCACATATTTTGATGCATGCACCACAATTTGTGCATTACAGTATTGTACGGTACAAATTGTAATGCCTACACCACAAATTATGGCGCATGCATCAAAATATGTGGTGTAGGCATTAATTCCCCTTTATATATATTGTATATCTCAAATCTGTATGATTTTGTAGCTTAAAAAACTAAGTTTTGTGTTATTCTAGTGCATCTTGGTGATAAATTTCATATATGTCTTGTATTTATTAGATTTTGTAGCGTAAACGTCACAAATGTGATCTTTTGAATTTAAGAAAATGTGTAGCGTAAACGTCACAAAGATTTCTCAACTTTAAATGTCCTTGTATGGCCCAAGATAAAAAATATATATGTTATTTTAGTGCATATGCTGATAGTCGTAAATATTGGACAGGGTTTTAGAAATATTGGATCTTGGGCTGCAAAACTTATTCATGAAAGTGGGGGAAAAGTTATAGCAGTCAGTGATATTGCTCTGTTCCAAGTCCAACTACCTGAGTAATTGTTACTACTTGAGTATGGATGAATGAAAGTATGAAACAAATTAAATAATAGTTAGATCGGGCGGTTATTCGGTTTCGGACGGAACCGAACCGAGAACCGAAATTTGAAATATTTAAGAACCGAGAACCGGTCCGCGATTCTAAAATGCGGTTCGGGTTGGGTCGGTTCCGGTTCCGGTTCGGTTCTTGGTATATTTGCTCACCCTTATTTGTTACTATGTTTTTGGTAACCGGTAAAAATCCTACGTGACTAATTTTTTAAGTACAAAACGGTCCTTGTGGTTTGTCGAGCATCACAGATTTAGTCCCTTAACCACTATTTCTGTTAGTTTGACCGTTTTTATACGCATTTATACGTTTTTATACGTTACAATCCGTTTTCATATGTTTTATCCGTTTTTATATGTTTTTGTCTGTTTTTATCTGTTTTCATCCGTTTTTATAGGTTTCATTCGGTTTTATACATTTTTATCCGTTCTTATATGTTTTCGTTCGTTTTATATGTTTTTATCCGTTTTCATCCTTTTTATACGTTTTCATCCGTTTTTATATCCGTTTTTATTCATTTTTGTATGTTTTATCTGTTTTCGCTCATTTTCATGCGTTTTTGTCTGTTTTATACGTTTTCGTCCGTCTTTATACATTTTCGTTCATTTTTACACTTTTTTCCCGTTTTTATACGTTTTCGTCCGTTTTTATACGTTTTCATCAGTTTTTATACGTTTTCATCCGTTTTTATACACTTTCGTATGTTTTTATACGTTTTCATCATTTTTATCCATTTCCGTCCGTTTTTATACATTTTCGTCCATTTTTATACGTTTTCACCCGTTTCTTACGTTTTCATATGCTTTTTTCCATTTTGATACATTATCATCTGTTTTTATACGTTTTTGTCCGTTTCTAAACGTTTTCATCGTTTTATCCGTTTTCATATGTTTTTATACGTTTTTGTCTGTTTTTATACGTATGAAAATGTATAAAAACATATGAAAATAGATAAAAACGGATAAAAACGATCATCAATTTAGCCAGCTTGCTTAAAAAACTGTTAAGATAATCAGTTTAGCCATAAACGATCATCATGAATGACAAACCAACTTTTCACATTTTGTTGTAAAAAAAGATTAAAAACGTGTGAGTTACAATATATGATTACCAATCAAGCATGAGTTTGACACCATAACGTATATTAAACTTGAACATCATTTCACGAGTCCTATCCATATAAGAATAAACTTAGTAACCGAAATAATCAAATCTATATCCTATTAGAAACTTTATATGATAAACAAATTTAACACAAACCTTTCTATATAATAAATATCAAACACTAAATTGAACAAGCTGAACTCTAAAAGCTTAATGAGGTGTAAACATGTTTGAGTCTATCCTATCAAAGCTCAAGTTTCAGTTGTTTAAATTTATAAAGATCGAGCTAGACTCGTTTTACTATGATGGGGACAAGTGAAATTGAGCTCGGCTTGTTAGTTATGCTAGGCTCAAGGTCGCAAGTTACACATTGTATACCTATATATTTCTAATACTAGTTTAATCTCACAAGTCCAATCGATCTTTAATTCAAGATTATGCTCTATATATTAAATATGCATAAATTTAAGTTGGAGTTCAGGCTTGATTCATTTCAAGCTTTTACCAAGTTATTTATATGCGTTTTTTATATGAGCTGATTTAAAAAACATAAGAGTGCACACTGTAGAGACCAATAACACACCATTGGGATTTTTTTCACCCAACAACACGCCATACTATATAATACCATGGTTGGTGCCATTCTCATGCGCCATTTGTCGGCGTTTTTTTTTTTTTTTTAGTAGAGATTTTTTGTGGTGTGTTATGAACCTAATATGTATTAATAACAATTATAGTTGGAGAGTGTGTGTTATTATTGTGGGCATGCTGAAATGTCACACCAATAACGATCATTGGCGCACAATTGTACCTAGCTGTCTAAGGGTATAAATTAACCTTTTGATAAAAGTGAAAGTAGGAGTTATGTAATAAACAAGAAAGAAAAAAACACAAACCTATGTTTAAAAAAGAAAAAGAAAAGAAGTAAACACAAATCACGTGTTGGCAAGCAATAGCAATAGAAATAAGAAAGAAGAAAGAAAGGAAGAATGATTTGACACGACAGTAGGCCGCGTTCAACGCTTGTCGATTTCTCTCTCTTCATTTCCACAATTGTTTGTTTCCTCTTAAACAAATAATTTAAGTCATACTAGCGTGTCGCCGAAAGTTTAAAAAAAAAAAAAAAACAAACACCCCACCCACCTCACACACCTCACACAGTCGGCGCACCATTCATTCATTCTTTCAAACAACAATCCGGTCAACGCAAATCTAGCCCTTCTTCGTTGACTAACTATACACCCTAATTTCATTTTCATTTTCAATGCAATTAACTTAATCAATCAATCAATCATTCATATGGAAGAAGAGATTCATAATCATAATTCAGTAGATCAGATTCAACCGATTAACGCGGTTGTCGAGTTTGGTAATAACAAGAGGAAAGGAAGGCCTCCTCGAGCTGCTGCTCCGATGAAGCCCAAACCACCGCCTAAACCTGTTGCTGTTAAGGAGGATGATGAAGATGTGTGTTTTATTTGTTTTGATGGTGGTAGTCTTGTACTCTGTGATCATAGGTATATTTATTTATATATTTTTTATTCGTTTCGGGTTAATTGTTTTGTTGATGTATTTTTTTGGGGGTTTGGTGTAGGAATTGTCCAAAGGCGTATCATCCGGCTTGTATTAAACGTGACGAAGCCTTTTTTGAATCTGCTGCTAGATGGAATTGTGGTATGTTGCTTTTTAAGTGCTTTTCAGAATTGAAATATTCATTTGTGTAACTTGTAAACAAGTGGAGAGTGTGACGACCTAGATAAGATGTCGGTTTTTGTTTTTAGGTAGGTGAGTATACCGAAATGAGAAACCTAGGCTGGATTCGTAAATTTAGTACGTTAAGATGTTTGTAATTAAGGTTTTGATGATAATGCATTGGAAGGTTAGGGTTTTGTTATCGACAAAGATATCTGAGAGAGTGATGGAATTAGAATAATAAATACCGGGTGTTTTTACATAATTTGCGTGAATCGGTAAATATAAACATGGACGGTTGAAGATAAACATGTGATACGTGGTAAAAGAAGTGAAAATACATATGAGATGGTCATTCAAACATGTGATACATGGTAATGATTACTAATTATTTTTTCTCCAAAATTCAATGCATTTTTTTCGCTGAAAACCCTTTAAGTTTCCCCAAAAGCAAATCTTTTTACTTGTTCTTATTCTCGAAGTTTTCTTAGATCTCAGCATAATCTAATAGCAAGGTTTACATTTGCGCATTTGTGTATCTTTTCATTTTTTGTATTGTTTTCTTAGTGTTCAATAATGGATCTATGAGTGCTGCTTCTAGTTTTCATGCCCTATTTAGACTAACTTGGAAAAACGCGGATAGTGTGACGAGCTTGATAAGCTATGGTTTTCTTTTTTAGGTGGGTGAGTTAGGATACGGAAATGAGAAAGCTAGGATGCATATTCGAATTTATTGTGGATAGAGGAAACTAAGAGTAGATATTTTTTAACGTTAAGATGCTTGGATGCTTATAATTAAGCTGTTAAAGATAATGCATGGAAGGTAAGGGCTAGGGTTTTGTTATCGACAAAGATATGTGAGGGCATTGAAATAATAAATGCTGGCTATGTTTGTGTAATTTGCGTGAATCGGGAAATATAAACATGAACGGTTGAAGATAAACGTGTAATACATGGTACGAGTATTGAAAATACACATATGAGATGGTCACTGAAACATGTGATACATGGTCATGATTAAATTTCTCCAAAAGTAATATCTTGTTACTTGTTATTCTCCAAGTTTTCTTAGGTCTCAACGTATTCTAAAGTTCTAATAATTTGGAACTTAATTACTTCACATGTATTTTTGAAACTTCATTACTTCCATAATTTGTCTAATCGACTGGTAGATTGCTTGTGTATTTCATATGTTATTCTAATTGGTATGTTAATAAAGATGCGGATCTTGAGCAAACAAGACACATATGGAAACTGATTAGTCATATGCTCATGTATGCCAATAAATAGAAGCGTGGTATATATAGGAAAATGTTTATATCCTTTATGCCAATAACTAGAACATCTCCTATAGAGCTGAATGTCTATAAACACGCTAAAACATGAGGAGAAATGAAGACCTCAATAGAATCAAATGCAAACTTAGAGTAAAAGAGGCCAATTTTAAGGAGATATGGAAAAATTACTCTGATAAATAAGGAGAAAATATAGGGGGGTGTAGGAATAGTGGGTGGCTCTCTTGTTTACTCTAGTAAAGAACTCCTTATGTTCAACTAGATTATCTGAGGTTTAAAAACCTTTTGAAAGAGACAAATATAGGAACACTGGAAAGGTTTTATGGCCTAATACATCCCTATTGAGATTTGTATTTTATTGGACTGAGAGAAATCCTACTGGACGTATGCTGGTTCTAGATCTTTGTGAATATATTAAAGGGCCACAAGATTTTTACTGATAACAGAGGTATTCTGCTTGTCAGACAGAACAACAAATCTGTGTTTAAGAACTGTGTTCGTACATCTAAGTGGAATCATTTTGGAAGACTAAAAACCGAGGTCATGGCTATGATATTTCTGGAAAGATGCAAGTGACTATAACATCATCCAAATGCAATGTTCTTAGATATAAAAGATACGGAATGGAGCTACTGAAGCTATGTGATGGGCTTTCAAGAAAAAGACTTCCTTTGCAAGGCATTTTGATGGATGAAGGGATCCATGGTATAGTGTAATATGAGAGCATGTGGTAGTAAATAGTGTCTTCCAGATTGGAATATCTCATTGAACGCCATTCTATCAATATTTCTTTATTGGATTCCTTGGCGTATTCTGAGGTGGAACTTGGAAGCATGGTCGCAAGTGAGTGGCTGTGTTTAAAAAAGCGCGCATCAGGCGCGCATGATGCGAGGCTTTGTTGCATCAGACACCCTGATGCGTTGCGTTTACGGGATGCGAGGTGATGCGCGCGCATCAGGCACGCATCAGCTGATGCTCGCATCAGCGCTTTTTTGCGCATCATGTACTTTTGGCCTTTTTTATTATTATTTTTTTATTTTGTATTTTTTTATTATTAATTGGACTTATTAATGTGTATTGGGCTTCTTCTCATGGGCTTTACTTTTAAAATATGGGTCCAATTTGACCAATTCCTTATAAACGATTAGACTTTTTATCTTAGTTTTCGACTATTTATGGATTTTAGTGATATAGGATCGTGAACTATGAACATGCATGGTATCTTTTGACATTAAATGTGTTATTAATGTGTTTTGTGCACTATATATAATTTAAATATTTTTTTATAAATTGTCGCCTCGGGTACGTGATGCGCGCGCATTCGCCTCGGCGCCTCGGCTTTTTGACCCTTATCGCATCGACGCGCATCGCGCTTTTTAAAACCCAGGTGAGTGGGTGATGAGATCAAAATGGGGGTATAAAGGACTGGGAGAAGATGGGGTGGATGATTTGAGGACAAACCTGAGCAAAAATATTTGAGGTGGTATGGTTAACTTCAGAGTAGACCTTCAAATATTCAAGAAGAGTTGACTTTTACTAAGAGAGGGTTGTGAGGGAAGGTTGAAGTTGGTTGAGCTTGACATGTCGCAAAATAGTGAAGAGGATGGACAAATAGTTAATGCCAGAAGGAGCAGTTTGTTAATACCAGTGTGTGAAATGATACTATTTTTGTCCCAAGGGTCTAGGAGGTTCACCTTATTATATCTATTTTGGATTCACCATGTGGTTTGTTTTGTTTTAACTAATTTAAATTGCAAGCTTAAAGGTTGACTTATTTGTGTCCTAAGGGTCTACTAGGTTCACCTTATTATATCTATTTTGGTTTCACCATGTGGTTTGTTTTGTTGTATCTGCGGTCTACTGACTAATTTTAAATTGCATGCTTTACAGTTGATATCCTTTTATTAGAATCTTCCTGTTGTAAATCAGATTTCTGTTTGATAGTGATATCAATCTCAAGAATAAAACATAAGACGAGCATGAATTGATTAAGTCAACATCCAGTTTCGAATCATAAGTCCTGCAAACCCACCTTACACAATCTCTTAGTTGTTGCATATTTGTTTAGAAGATCTAATCTATGTTATTATGTATACCATTTTTAAAGAATCACAATTACTGGTTTTGATTTATTTTGAGATAGAAAAAAATCTACGTGACTGTTATTTCATTCTAGCTGATTATAATAAACAATTTAGGTAACTGATGAAAGTATGGGACACTATTGTTAGATTCCTAGTTTAGATCGACTGGGTGCTACAATGCCATCAGTATCTGGTTGCCTCTTAGGCTCCAACTTGATTTTTTTGTTGCGGAGAAACGTATCTGAAACCTTCAAAGAAGCAAACAAGAATCTATGAAGTTGATTATTTGATCAATTGGTACCTCATCGCCAATTGGATATTTATTGCTCTGAGAAATTGATACTTAAGTTTCCAAAATGTAGCCAGTTTATCAGATTGGTATTGAATATTCTTATTTCCAAATAACAACTTTCACCGATAAATGTTGTTTAAACTGAAGAAAAAAAATATATTAGTAACGACGGCAACTGCACCCTATATTTTAAAGAGACTAGAAGGGTACCCGTGCAATGCGGCGGCGGGTACCCGATGACTATAATATGATTGGAATAAATGAAATAAAGGTTAAAGTTGTAAAAATTTGAATTAAAATTAAATAAACCCACTAAAAATATAAAAACTAAAAACTAAAAACTCATAAAAATATATTAAAATGGATGTTGAATTAAAGAGCATAAAATTTTAGAAAATATGGTGAAATTAGATTATAATATAAATAAGTAGATAAAAAGATATTTTAATTTGAAAATAAAGATGAATTTGTAGTTGAGAAGTGACACATGTTATTTTATAATTGGAGCTCATTATCTTAATTTTTGGTGGTTAGGAGTTAGGCTTGGAGTTTGTTAGAAGTTAGGCTTGGAGTTTGTTAAGAAGTGACACATGTCATCTCATGATTGGAGCTCCTTATCTTAATTTTAAGCCTTCTAAAATTAGAAGGCTTAATTTTTAAGCCTTCTAATTTTAGAAGGCCTAAATGCATTATAAAGTAGTATAGATAAGTCGCATGTATCAGTCCTGTTGAGCGTCTCAGAATTTTAATTGGTTTTTCAACAGCCCGACATTCTATTAACTCTATTCCTGAATATGAACATTTATTATCTATCGCAGGCTCGCAGCTCTTACAAATTATAGTAGAGTAGGTTGGAGTATTTACTAATATGTTGGTATTTATATGCATTTCAGGTTGGCATATATGTAGTATATGCCAGAAGACAGCACATCATATGTGCTATACATGTACATATTCACTGTGCAAAGGTTGCATAAAAAAGGCTGATTATGTGTGTGTCAGAGATAAAGGCTTTTGCACCATCTGCATGAAAACAATTATGCTGATTGAGAATAATGGTCAGGGAGAGGATGGGAAGGTAAGCACATTTTTACATACTTCTATGTTATTATATACAAAGTACTTGGTATATTCGACAAACCATGCTTCTGTTAGGCTAGCCAGGCCTAGATTACTATTTTGCATATCTAGACAACATTAATTTATGCAATTTTCTGGTATGGAGTTATTTTTTAAATGAATTTTTACTTTCCAGGTTCAAGCGGACTTTGATGATAAACTTAGTTGGGAGTATCTCTTTAAGGTTTACTGGGTCTACTTGAAAGGGAAATTATCTTTATCTCTTAATGAGCTTACGGAAGCTAAAAATCCTTGGAAATTAGCTACTCCAATAAGTTCAGCTCTTCCACCAACCGATGTACATAATAGAGGCGATAACCTGACGAGTATTCCAGCAACACCTGTTGGTGATTTGGAGGAAAATGAATCTAAAAGAAGAAAGATAGATGACCAGATCAATGCACCTCACAAAGAAACTGTAAATATAGAAAAAGTCGGGAATGATGAAAATGCAACTATGGTTGGGGGTGCGGAGTGGGCAACTAAAGAGCTACTGGATTTTGTTGCACATATGAAGAATGGAAGTACAACTGTATTATCTAGGTCTGATGTCCAGGCACTTATGATGGAGTACATAAATAGAAATAATCTTCGTGATCCAAAAAACAAAAATCAAAACATATGTGATTCGAGGTTACAAAGTCTCTTTGGAAAACCACGTGTTGGTCACATTCAAATGAAAAAGATTCTAGAATTCCATTTTTTTACAAGGAAAGAGGTGTCACTGGTGAAAGAGAACTCACGGAAAAGAATAGTCAACCGTACTGCAGTACAGGAGGATGCTGATTGGACCTCTGAAAATAAGCTAACAGTAGGTAAAGATAAGAAACGTAGAAATCGTACTAATGGTGAAGATCGTGCACAACACAATAAGCTGGATGAATTTGCTGCAGTCGATGTTCATAATATGAATTTAATATACTTGCGCCGGGATTTGATGGAGATTCTTCTAGAAGATAGTGAAAATTTTCATGGCAAGGTAGTTGGCTCAGTTGTGAGGATAAGAATATCTGGCTGTGATCTGAAGCATGATATGTACAGGCTTGTCCAAGTTGTAGGTAATGTTTGTATATCTTTATTTACTGGAACTATAACTATTATATTAGCTTATAATTGATCATCAGTTTATCACCTAAAGCTTACAACCAATACCTGCAGGTACTAGTAAGGTGGATATACCATACAAGATTAACAATAGATCAACAAATGTGATGCTTGAAGTATTAAATTTAGACAAGAAGGAGACTATATCGATTGACACAGTTTCAGATCAAGAATTTTCTCAGGTTGCGAATAATTAGCTCTTTTTTTCTTCTGTTTGTCACATTTTTATACGCTTCTGTAGTTGTAAGTGCGTTGTAGTTGGCCAGGTGCATTATTGTTAGTTAGATTTGTCCGCCCATTTTTTGTCTAATAATATCTGTCCACAACCATTTTCAGGAAGAATGCAGACGTCTACAGCGGAGTATAAGATGTGGGCTTGTAAAACACTTTACTGTAGTAAGTCTGCATGCTTATCCAATCTTTATTTGCGACTTTTCCCCACATATCTGTCTGTATTATCCTTCTTTTTCATGCTCTTATTTATACCTAATTTTTGCTTGATTCAGGGTGAAATACAAGACAAGGCTATGGCCCTACAGTCAGTGAAGCTAAATGATGTGAGTCATTAGGCTTTATAGGCACTATGATCTAGTTTTCTGTTTACGTTTATTAATATCTAGATTTTAGTTTGGCTTAATAAGTAATGGTGTATTAAGCCTTTAATCACTTCAATTACTTCTAATTCTTCTTCATATGTAATCCAGTGGATGGAGAAGGAGATAGTACGGCTCAATCATCTTCGTGACATAGCAAGTGGAAAAGGGCATAAGAAGGGATATCCTTTTGTGACACAGTGTATATTAATATCATTATTTTTTTTTTCTTCATAAAATTGATTATTGATAACTTGAAATTTAAAAACCGTGGAATTTCTTAACCAACCCCACGTATAAAGAATGCGTTGTTAAACTCCAACTCTTGAAGACACCAGAAGAGCGGGAGCGCAGGTTGCACGCAATCCCTGCAGTTCGTTCTGATCCAAAAATGAATCCAGATTATGAATCGGACGACACTGAGGAGTATTTTAACAAGGAGGATGGTTAGCATTTAGCATTCAGTTTGTACTTTTATTACTTTTTTATTCCTTCTGTTGATTTCTGATGAGCGGTGGTGTCATTGAACTCTACAGGAGATCATATGGAATCAAAGTATACTGTAGACAACAGCAAGAATTCACACCATTCAAAGAAGAGGGCAACAGAATTAAATGATGCTGATACCAATTCAAGAAAAGACGAGAGACCCACAAATATTGAAGATGGGTCTACAAAAGATGCTCCTGTTTCAGCTTTGTCGAAGTCACAACACGAGGTTAATTGTAACGATTCAACAATCACCAAGTTGGATCACCAAACAACATCAAGCTCATCCGTATCCAACACTCCACCAAATACAATAGCTTCATCAGTACCCGACACTGCACCAGAAACAATAGCTTCATCATCACCCAATGATATGGTATGGCATTACCTGGATCCAAATGGAAAAGTTCAAGGGCCGTTTTCTCTGGTACAGCTTCAGAGATGGAGTACAACTGGATACTTCCCGCCTGACATGAGGATTTGGGCAAGCCATGAGGACGAGCCCCAACTTCTGAATGATGTATTGAAAGATCAGCTCCCCAACTATGATGAGACTCTAAATGCTGCCAACAAAGATGTTAATAAAATTGAGGATCTCAATGTTTGCAGTGGAGTTCCATCATCCACCATCACTGCAACTCCTTCTGCTCCAAATCCTGAGAAGTTATCTCAAAGTCATGGTTCCTTGGGTCAGTCTTTTGGTCAGAACTGGAGTGCTAATAATAACTTGAATTCTAGTCCTCCAACTGTATCGCTTAATACAACATATGAAGCTGATGTTAAACAAGCTCCTACAGCTGTCGTTGATTTGCCTGATCCTGCACCAAATAAGATGGTTCATGAAGATGAGAGGACGCAGTCTGTTCTGGATTCAAAAGTATCAATTCAGGATTCAGGGAACCCGCCTAGCTGGAGTAGTGCTTCAAGTCTAGTAGATGGTGGGGTCAAAATTCCGCTTTCAGGTGATCAGTGGGGGGGATCCTCTTCAACTCCAGTCAAACGTGAGGAATGGATTGATTCGGGACTTGTATCCGTCTCTTCTTTCAAACCTCCAGACGTGGTAGATCATGTTGCTACTCCAACCTCCAACATTGATCACAATATTCATATGTCACAGCCTACGTGCAATGATTTTACAACTTGGCATGGAATGACCGAAATGATTGAGTTCAGCACTTTAGCGGAGGAATCTGTTTCAGATTTACTGGCTGAAGTCGATGCTATGGAGTCGCAATATGGTTTGCCTTCACCCACTTCAAAAAGGAACAGTTTCGTTGACGATTTGTTTAATGGTTCATTCGATGATTTCTGTCCCACCCCTGATCAGGGTACCAGAAGTGATGGCTTTAGCTCTAGTGGAGATATACAGTTACCTTCTCAATCCAACACTACTGTAGATGAACATCTAGTTAGCTTTGATTTCATGAAGATGTCCAATGGTTCGCAAAAACATTCCTTTATCAGCTCTGAAATGCCTACTATTCCCCAGAGAACAAATTTTGAGGAAATGGGTTTTAAGTGGCCAGAAACGGAGAGGATCCCACACGAAATGATTGACATAAATCTATCTGCCAAGGCTGATAATGAAGAGGGAGAGGTGGAGACAAAAACTATTGATGCCCAAAATAAAGAGAAGGTGGAGAAAGGGAATAACATTCAGCCCACCACACCACTTGATACAAGTCAAAATCATGGTGGTCCCGAGATGAACCATGACAGGGTTGGTGGTGGCATTGTGCAAAGCCTGGAGTTAACAGGAGAAATGAAGTCAGCCGCTGCTTTGTCACACGCTAGAGAGGGCACACCTATGCAAGCACCAAAGAGTCTAGGTGCAAAGTTGGTCACTAGACTTGCTCAAATGAAAGGGTTGGAAGGTACAACCAATCACAGGAAAGCCAAAGAGGAGAAAGATGTTGGGTGTATCCAGCCGGAAGTGCCACAACCAGAACAACCACTGCCGCTACCACCACCGCCGCCTTTGACTTTGGGATTGGACCCGTTTGACCCAAGTGGCTTGGAACTAGAAACGACAAATAAATCGAATCATTCAGAAAAGCCGGGTCAAGGAACAAACACAAATCGGAGCAAGAACATAGAATGTGATCCAAACCCCAGCCCTAGCCCAAAACAGCGAAAAACTGGTGGGGAGAGGTATAATAGTAGTAATAGCCCACGGACAAGAAGTCATCAGGTTGAGGATTCAGGATATATCAGGAACACTAGGAGTTCAGTGAACAAACAGTCTTCATTGGGTAATGGTAGTGGTGGTTATACCAGGCCGCCTTCTAAAGGGCAGCAGCGCGTTTGTAGGTTTTACGAGAGTGGGAGGTGCAAGAAGGGAGCTTCGTGCAAGTATCTGCACCAACAACCATGAAAGGTCGTTTTGTTGGTCCATCTTTTTTTTTTATAATCGATTAATAATATATATAAAGCGTGTTGTCATTGGGGACTGCCCAAATGTGTTAGTTTTATAGTGTAACTGGTCTCCATTAATTTAAATCCATAGGTCATAATGATCCATACAGTTCCATTTTCTTGCTCAACAATAACATTTAGTTGGTGTTTGTAAAGGTTCGTTGCCTTTCTCTTTCTCTAGCAATAAATGAGTTGCAAGATGTAGTATTTATGAAATAGGAGTAATAACAGCTATGTTGTATACTTGCATGTATGCATTAGGTGTGACATTTCTGTGTTAATGATGTAGCTTATATATCTTACATCCATATGAGTTCAGGTGTCGAGTCAAATGGTCTTGTAAACCATCCAAGATTGACTGAAAAAAAAATAAGCAAGTCGACTATTTCAGTAAGAGCCGGGTTGAGTTGAGGCTATTCAGGTATAGAGTTACGTATTTTGGATAGATATTCTCCGGTAATGCTTGTTGAAGTAGGCCATGATAATGTTGAGATATCTCATCTCTAATTTGTGGATGATGCTTTAATTTTGGGAGAATGGTCTCATGAAAACGTTAAAAACCTTTGTGGTCTTCTAAGATGTTTTCACTTAGCATTCGGTTTAAAAGTTCATTTTTCTAAAAGCAAGATTTTTGGAGTTGGGCTACTATGGACGGTACTAATTTGCTTGCCTCAATCCTTTGTTGTCAGCCTTCTTCCTTGCCTTTAACCTTTCTTGGGTTACCTATTGGTGCAAACATGAATAGAAGTTGTAATTGGAAGCCGGATTATAGACAAGTTTCACAATCGTCTCTCTTCTTGGAAAACAAAGTCGCTTGACTTACACTTCTAAAATCCGTTCTTGGAGCTGTTGTACTTACTACTTCTCCTTATTCAAAGCTCCAATATGTGTAATTAGCTATCTTGAAAAGCTTAGGCGCAACTTCTTTTGGGAGGATCTTTAGATAATAAAAAATTGCATGGGTAGCTTGGAAGCAAGTGTGCTCTTCAAAAGATTGTGGTGGACTTGGGATAGGTAGTTTGCTTGCATCAAACCTTGCGATGTTAACTAAGTGGCGTTGACGGTTCAAATTGGAAAATAACTTTCTTTGGCACCAAATCATCACTTCCATCTTTGGTACTCATGGACAGTGACGGACCCAGGAAAATAAGATGTGGGGGGCAATTTTTTTTTTATTATTTATTTATTTATTATTATTTTATTTTTTTATTATTTTTTTTTATTTTTTTTACGAAGAACAAAATGCGAAAGAAAAAACTAGAAACGTAATGATAAATCGAGTATTTTTACTTAGACATGAAGAATTTATAAGACTTTACAGAGTTAAATGTTGGATTTTAGTATGTGAGTAGGGGCAATTTGAGTTTTTTGCGGGGGTCACTTTCGAAAAAAGGTCAAAATTAAATAAAAATTACACTAAAATATCAACTTTTTCGGCTAGCCATGGGGGGCGCCTGCCCCCCACTCTTATATGCTAGATCCGTCCCTGCTCATGGACATCTTGAAACCAATATCTCAATTCCTATCCGTCATTCTCATGTAAGCCCATGGAAAGAGATCTATAACCTAAACAAGGATCTCTTAAAGGTTAACATTAACCTTGATTTGATTTTCTTAAAGAAAATTGGTGATGGTTCGGTGTTTAAATTTTGGCATGATTGTTGGTTTGGGACATCTAATTTTATGTCTTTGTTTCCAAGAATGTATGCTTTGGAAACTCACAAAGACTGATTAATATCCGAGAGATGCTTTAGTGGTAGCTCAATCGACCTCTCATCTCATGTTTGGGCATGGCGTAGAAGTCCAAGAGATGGCAATGAAAAGGCCCAATTCGATGATTTAGTGAATCTACTTGTGGGCTTTAAACCTAATGATGTGACAGACTCCTGGACTTGTTCCCTTCATTCCCTCAACACATACATTGTTTCCTCCATGCGGTTTGTTATTGATTCTTCCACATTGGTTTCCACCATTGATAAGGTGAAGTAGAATAAACTCTCCCTATTAAGATAAACATTAACTCATGGAGGTTGTGTAAAGAATGATTGCCTACTCGCTCAAACTTAATGCTCGTGGGATTGATATTGATTCTCTTTGTTGCCCGGTTTGTAACGATGCCATCGAATCAACACCACACCTCTTTGTCGAGTGCAATGTTGCTGATGATATTTGGTCTAGGATTAAAGATTGGTGGGGGCTGGTTTGCACCCCAAATAATCTTGATGGCATTCTTTCTTGGCACGAATCGGCGCAACTCAACCAAAAGGAAAAACTATGCTTCGATGTCGTTGTCAACACCTCCACATGGGTCATTTGGCACTTTCGAAATAGAGTTTGCTTTGACTTGAAACCCCCGCGTCGAGGCCTCTCATGGAAGAAGTCAAGACTCTTTCACACCTTTGGATTACTTATAAAAGCAAAAACATCCGGTTGAATTGGCTCGAATGGATCACCATCCTTAGAGTGGCTTGCATTGTTTAGCTATATCAATATTTCGTTATATCTTTGTTCTAGCATCTTGCTAGTTTTTACAAATCGCTGTTACCAAAAAAAAAAAAAAAAAAAAGAACTTGTTGTGCTTGCCATGTCATGTATACAAATTTATTTTGAATTATATCTACATAGTTATAGTTATTGCACGTGAATCCTCGCTTGTAATGATGAATTTATATAAGAGCAATGCTATATTCACAAGATTTTTAAAAACATAAATTCACTCACATATGTGTCATGTGAGATGTACCAATTAGATTGTATTAAGTTTTCTCCTTATTCTTTTTCAATCTCCATAATCAAGTGTCACATGTGCGTGTAAATATTTTTCGTGAGAATTATGTAAATTTATCATTTCTCTTTATATAAACCCATACATAACACATTGGGTCTGTTGATGCAAATAATGTCTAAAAACGTTATTGTTATCTTACGATATCTCTATGTTTTGATGATAACAAAATGTAAAAACACGTTACATTAAAATTAACGTAAACAAGTTTTTAATCGAAATATCACGTTTCTACATACATCACTCTAGGTAAGAACAAACAAATTTACAAGTTGACAAGTGATCAAAGAAGTGAATTTTTGTTTCAAACTTCACATTTTTAATATGACAAAATATTTTTTCAAAAATACATTTTACAAGTTATTTTTGAATATTAAAGAAATGTTTTAATGGAAAAATAAGTTCAAATACTCCCAATAGCTATTTTCCCCCCCCAAAACAGCTCGTAACTTCTCCAAATAAACTTTCACCACTAAAGACAAAAAATGGAGCATTTTTGTCTGGAACGGTACCATGGTACCACTAAATTTAGTGGTATTTAGTGGTACCGTCCACTGTAACGGACAATTGTTTTTCTCCCTATAAATACCAGCCATTTCACATATTTTTCTCATCCTTTTTCACACAAAACTTTCTGAGTTAAAGTCTCGTAACACACACTCTCCTTTGATCATTTAAATAGTTTTCTTTTGTTTTAGAGTGATCCCTTCTTCCAACCAAGTGATCACCTTCATTCCTCTCCTAGTGCAAGAGAAGAACATATAGTATCAAGAAGATACTTAGTGTTATAGTTATAGTAGTGTGCACTTGTAACATTTGTTAGACACTTGTTGTATCTTGATATACATAAAGTAGTCTTGAGTCTTGTTTAGATAACTTGTGTGGATCATTGTGATCTTGTCGAGATCTTGGAGATCTCTTGTGGTCTGTAAGTTAGTGTGTTGATCAAGTGGATCAAGTCTAGATCGTGGTGATCTAGTGGTTCGTGTGATTAGCAAGGATCGGTTAGATCGTGAGTGAGATTGGTACTAGCTTGATTAGTACTCGACAATTAGCTTAGTGTCGGAAATTGTGATAAGCGACGTTGTACGGTTTTCTCCGCCTCAAGGGAGTTTGTTGACATAATGCTTAGAACTCTCGAGTTGGGTACTCGAGGAGTGGAGTAGGGCGAAGAAGAGCTTCGTGTGACCGAACCACTATAAATCTCTTGTCTTGGTTTGATTTTTACATGTCTTACTCTTTACTTTCATTACTTACTTTCAATTGTTTTAGTGTATCTATTATAGTCTTGTTAAGAAATATTCTTATTGTTGTGGCTTGATTTCACAAAGGACTCAATCGAAGTTTTTCACAAGTAAAATTTGAAAACTAAATTAAAAAGCGGTAAACTATTCAACCACCCTTCTAGTTTCCCATATGGTCATAAGGATAGGGTTTTAGCTGACCATGATGTGTCGTATTGAGATGTAATACTAGATGTCACTATATTCACCACCGCCATTTCACCATTCACTCCCTTCACCATGCCGACCACCAAACCAAACACATAAACATACCCACTTAAATACAAAATGACTAATGAATAATGATTTGCACACTCTTATTTTTTTATTTTTACACTCCAAACTGTGCTTTAAGCAGTTGTACATTTATCATATACTGCTTTTGAAAATTGTACATTAAAGTATGCGGATCAAAAGTAAGAGTGTGACAATCAACACTCATACCAAATACCCCACAATATATATCTCTCTCTAAAAAAAATAAAAAAATAAAAAAATAAAAATTGGTGATACGCACCACCGAATGGTTGCCAAAAGTGATCCAACCACACGTAAATGGATGGGGCTGTAATGGTCGTGGTTGAGGTGTCTTGCCTCGTGGTCTTATGCACCATTACAGATAGTCTAAGAATAAACTATTTATAACTCACTATCGATTATTACATAATGATGCTTGATAGCAAACTGAATTGCACATTTACAACGAGTTTTTAAGGTGACTATGGTATTAAAAAAAATATTTAACAAAGTATGCGGTTTTAAAATTAATTAACATAGTATGTGATAAGATTTTTTTCTTTTGATAAAATCATAAATAGATAAAAAAACTCATGAAAGATGAGTCCTTTTATCAACCATCATCTTCGTTATTACATACAATATCCTCATCTCCTTCGTACTTGTTATTTTCGACTCCTTCATCGGCAAACTTGCTTATGTACGACAAGATTTCGACGTCATTACTCGTGGGAGTTTTATGTGTTCTTGTGATGATTATGATATCACTACGTATGTACCATCCGAATCATCGCCAAGAGGAACCTGTAAGCAAACAAGGTTGCTACTATCATCACAAGAGATACTAGCTATCTACAAAACCAATACCATAAAACAATATTAAGCCATAATTTCCGCAATTTAAAGTTCATACCAAACTACCAAAGTATCCTAATTAAGTTCGTATTTGCTCAAATGTATCAGAAACACCCTGAAGGAACCTAATCGAATTGACATCGAAGATCGAACGACTTCATTCATAGAAATATAATGTTTTCTTTGCTCCTAACAGGTTCCTCCAAGTGATGACGCCAAAATCAAGCCTGTATATCATCACATCACCGATGATGGAGTCGACAATGACGACTGAGATGAGGACGATGTGTGATTACTATTATTGTGTAGAGGCATTTTATTTTGCTTACTTAAAAATCCATGCTTATCAAGGGATAAATCCCAACCTTTCATATAGTTTGATCTAATGTTGGGGATTAACCTAAGATTTAATAAATAAACCTAAGTTCATGTTTTTTTTTTTTTTCTAATTCACGATTTTTTTTTCATATTAACGTTTTTTTTTTCTTTTTTTTAATTCACGTTATTCACGATTTTTAAAATTCGCATTTTTTTCTTCGCTTTCATACGTTTCGTCCGTTTTCATATGTTTTCGTCTATTTTCTTACCTTTTCGTCCGTTTTCATACGTTTTCATCAATTTTCATACGTTTTCATCCATTTTTTTTTACGTTTTCATGTATTTTCGTCCGTTTTTTATACGCTTTCGTCCGTTTTCAGACGTTTTCGTCCGTTTTTATACGTTTTCATCCGTTTTCATAGGTTTATTTACGTTTTAGTCCGTTTTCACACGTTTTAGTCCGTTTTTAGACGTTTTCGCCCCTTTTCTTACGTTTTTGTATTTTTTTCATACGTTTTCATTCGTTTTCTTACGTTTTCGTTTGTTTTCGTCCATTTTCAGACGTTTTCGTCTATTTTTTTACGTTTTCATGTACTTTCGTCCGTTTTTATATGTTTTCGTCCATTTCTATGCGTTTTCATCGGTTTTCATAGGTTTATATACGTTTTAGTCCATTTTTAGACGCTTTTGTCTGTTTTCAAACGTTTTCGTCCGTTTTCATACGTTTTCGTCCATTTTCATCCGTTTTTATACGTTTTCGTCCATTTTCAGACGTTTTTGTCTGTTTCATACGATTTTATCGCTTTTCATTCGTTTTTATACGTTTTTGTCCGTTTTCAGACGTTTTTGTCTGTTTTCATACATTTTCGTCCATTTTTTGCAGTTTTTTTATACGTTTTCGTCTATTTTCATACATTTTCATGCTTATTATTAAAATTTATTATATTACATGTCTAATATCAATTGTGATATTTTATAAAAAAAAAAGTTAATGTCTAATATCACTTGTAATATTTCATAAACAAACAAGTATGTTTTTTTTAACCTTTAATATCACCTGAGATATTTCATTACTCTGTATATTTTTATATATTATCACCTATGTGTTTTCTAATATTTTTATAATTTTCAGTTACAAGATAGTTTTTGTGCCTTTCATCGCAATTGACAAGCGCCTATTTTTTTAATGCAGCAAATGTTATCTATCACTTGTGATATTATACTCTTAGTAGAAATAAAAATGTTAAAGTCTCCTTAGATGCATTCTTATTTTGTTCAAAAAAATGCTAATTTAATGCAACACTTGTTTGGTTTTGAGAATATGTAAAGTTTCTATTTTCATAGTTTGATTCATTTTTATTAATTTTGGTATTTTTAGGTGACACTTATTTATCTCTTGTGATATAACACTGTAAGAAAGATAAAGAGTACTACATTCTTCATCATGTATGTATTATCAGTTGTGATACTCAACTAAGAATGTGAAATATTACATTCATACCAAATGTGATAAGAATTTAGTATTTTACCAATTATATATGAAAGAAATAATAATAAACACCACTTATTATATTACTGTGATGATTTTGTTCATTTTTCTTATTTGTGTTTTTGAAAATATTTAGGAAGATTTTTGTGTTTTATGATAATATGAAATATTAGAAAGGTTTAATCAAACAAGAGATGTTATGATACTTTTGTTAGACTTGTGGTGGATTCTTTTATTTAATGGATACATTGTGCATGTTTCGATAGGTTATATAGCGGGATTTAAAAATGTCTATGGTTGAATCAGCAAACTAAAGAAGCTATGGTTGAAGAAAGCACACATCTTTATAAACAAAATGAGGAAGCTCAAACACATGTGATATCACACATGATATCACACATGCTATCACCAGTAATTTCACACATGATATCACAGGTGATATCACCGGTGTTATCACACATGATATCACGTGTGATATCATGTGATATCACAAGTGAGGTGATATCACCTGTGATATCATGTGTGATATCACATGTGTTTGAGCTTCCTCAATTTGTTTATAAAGATGTGTGCTTTCTTCAACCATAGCTTAGTTAGTTTGCTGATTCAACCATAGATATTTTCAAATCCCGCTATAAACCCTATCGAAACATGCACAATGTATACATTAAATAGAAAAATCCACCACAAGTCTAACAAAAGTATCATAACCTCTCTTGTTTTCAGTTGAACAACTTTTCTAATATTTTATAATATCATAAAACACAAAAATCTTCCTAAATATTTTCAAAAACACAAATAAGAAAAAAGAATAAAATCATCAGAATCATCACATTCTTAGTTGAGTATCACAACTAATCACACATATATGATGAAGAATGTAATACTCTTCATCTTCCTTATAGTGTTATAACACAAGAGATAAATAAGTGTCATTTACAAATATCAAAATGAAAACGTTTGAAAACGGACAAAAATGTATAAAATCGAATACAAAACGTATAAAAACGGACAAAAACGTTTGAAAACAAACAAAAACGTCTGAAAACGGACAAAACATATAAAAACGGATGAAAACGTATGAAAACGGATGAAAACGTAAAAAACGGATGAACAAGTCTGAAAACAAACGAAAACGTCTAAAAATGGACGAAAACGTAAAAAAACGGACGAAAACGTATGAAAACGGACGAAAACGTATAAAAACGGACGAAAATACATGAAAACGTAAAAAATACAGACAACAACGTCTAAAAACGGACGAAAATACATGAAAACCTAAAAAACCAGACGAAAACGTATGAAAACGGACGAAAACGTATGAAAATGAACGAAAACATAAGAAAACGGGCGAAAACGTCTAAAAACGGACGAAAACATATGAAAACGGACGAAATCGTAAATAAACCTATGAAAACGTATAAAAACGGACGAAAAAACATGAAAACGTAAAAAAACGGACGAAAACGTATGAAAATGGACGAAAACGTATGAAAACGAACGAAAACGTATGAAAACGAACGAAAACAGACGAAACCGGGCGAAAACGTTAGGCAATTGAGGAAAACGGACGAAACAGATGAAAACGGACGAAAATGTATGAAAACAGACGAAAACCTATGAAAGCGAAGAAAAAAAGCAAATATAAAAAAACGTGAATTCATAAAAAAGACAAAAATAAAGTGAATAAAAAAGAAAGACAAAAAGAACAAGAAAAAAACATGGACTTAGGTTTAAGTATTACATCTTAGGTTAATTTCCACCATTAGATTAAACTAGATGGATGGTGAGAATTGGTCCATTGGTAAGCACTAAAATAAGGGTAAGCAAAAAAAAATTCCCTTATTGTATAAGAGTTGGGATCCCCCAGAAAGTATATGCAAATTAAAAAGCGTAAAAAGTAATTTGCACCATCCGATCACTCTCATTTCTCATCCAACGGTTGACAATTAAAATGCAAAAAAAATAAATCACCGCCCCTTCTATTAATAGGGGTAAAACAGTAAAATTACAAAAAATCACCGCACCTAACTAGTTTCCCTCCAGCACAAACACACACACACACTGACACACACACTAACTCAATTCTCTCTCTCTAAAAACCGATAAAAAATTTGTAAAAAAATTAGGGTTTCTATTTCCAATTATTTTTCATCAATTATACGCTTAAAAAAGATGAAACCAACTGGTAATTTTGCTTTAATTTAATCTTTAGGGTTTATAATTTATGTTTTAATTTTTTTTTCTAATTTTTTTGTTAATTTTAGTTTGTGTATTTTTTAGAAACTAGAAGAAGTTACAAACTCAAAGAGCAATAAAAAAAAGAAAATGATGAAGAAATGAAAATTAGTAAGAATTAGAATTTTTTTATGAGTTAATTTTTTAGTTTATTTTTTTATTTATTATTATTGTCATCAGATTATTTTTTATTATTTTATTTACTTTTTTTAATTATTGCTAGTGCTTTTGTGTTTTTTTTAAGTAACTTTGATCATCAGTTATAGAAAAGTAGGTTCATCAGTTAGTGTAGTAAGTTTCATAATCAGTTATAGAAAGTGGGTTCATCAGTTACTGCTTGTGTGTTTGATCATCAGTTATAGAAAGTAGGTTCATCAGTTACTGCTGGTGTGTTTGATCATCAGTTATAGAAATTAGGTTCATCAGTTAATGCTTGTGTGTTTGATCGTCAGTTATAGAAAGTGGGTTCATCAGTTACTGCTTGTGTGTTTGATCATCAGTTATAGAAAAGTAGGTTCATCTGATTGTGTGTTTGATCATCATTTATAGAAAGTGGGTTCATCAGTTACTTCTTGTGTGTTTGATCATCAGTTATAGAAAGTATCTTCATCAGTTACTGTAGTAAGTTTCATCATCAGTGATAGAAATTAGGTTCATCAGTTACTGTTTGCGTGTTTGATCATCAGTTATAGAAATTAGGTTCATCAGTTAATGCTTGTGTGTTTGATCATCAGTTATAGAAAGTGGGTTCATCAGTTACTGCTTGTGTGTTTGATCATTAGTTATAGAAAGTGGGTTCATCATTTAGTGCTTGTGTGTTTGATCATTAGTTATAGAAAGTAGGTTCATCAGTTACTGCTTGTGTATTTGATCATCAGTTATAGAAAGTAGGTTCATCAGTTACTGCTGATCATCAGTTATAGAAATTAGGTTCATCAGTTAATGCTTGTGTGTTTGATCATCAGTTATAGAAAGTTGGTTCATCAGTTACTGCTTGTGTGTTTGATCATCATTTATAGAAAGTGGGTTCATCAGTTACTGCTTGTGTGTTTGATCATCAGTTATAGAAAGTAGGTTCATCAGTTACTGTAGTAAGTTTCATCATCAGTTATATAGAAATTAGGTTCATCAATTACTGCTTGTGTGTTTGATCATCAGTTATAGAAATTTGGTTCATCAGTTAATGCTTGTGTGTTTGATCATCAGTTATAGAAAGTGGGTTCATCAGTTACTGCTTGTATGTTTGATCATTAGTTATAGAAAGTGGGTTCATCGGTTACTGCTTGTGTGTTTGATCATTAGTTATAGAAAGTGGGTTCATCAGTTAGTGCTTGTGTGTTTGATCATTAGTTATAGAAAGTAGGTTCATCAGTTACTGCTTGTGTGTTTGATCATCAGTTATAGAAAGTAGGTTCATCAGTTACTGCTTGTGTGTTTGTTGGAATCACTCCTAAACCTTATTCAAGTGTTAGTTACTCATATGTAATAGTTAGCTTATTATGGCCTTTATGTTTGTTATTAGCCTTAAGCTTATGTAGAAGGCCCATGAGCTTAGGCCCAAGCCCATAGGAGAAAGGAAGTGAACTAGGAGTGTTGCCCTAGCTTCCCTCCTATAAATACCTTATGTAAACCTTCATTTGAAGGTTGGTTGTTCAAGTTATTCCTTTCACTCATGCCCTACGCGTAACTGTCTTACTATATCGTGTGTGTGTGTGTTTGGTTTATTGTTCAATCGCCTCTCTATCTTTCATATAAGCTTGTGTGGTAAATCTTGTGACCTAATAGTGGTATCAATCGCCAAATAGTTGGGTGCACACTTTTGTTTTGAAGTTTTTGGTTTTGGGTCTTACGCGTAAAGATAACGTGTTCTTTGGTTCGCTTCAAAACTTGTTTTTTACACTTTTTAATCCAAGATTCTTGTACTTTCAACGTTTTAAGGTGTTAAAATACTTGTTTTTGGCAAAAAGTTTCAAACTTTATGCGTGGATCGTTGTTTTTGAGCTAGTTTTTATTCGTGGGTATAGTTCTACGCATAACTGTTTTAAGAGCTTTGGATCATCAAGCTTCACACTTTTGTGTCTTTTGGTGTTATTGAAGCTAATTCATCACACACAAACTGGTTTAGAAACAACTTTGTGCAAAATCAAATTTACGAGTAAACCTACGCGTAGTAAAACCCTAAAACTACGCGTAAGTATTTCCTTGGTTTGATCTTCATTTTCGTGGTTTATTCCGTGTTTTCTTACTTGGATAAGTCCGAAAATACGTCGACTTTGGATATCTTTTGCACCGTGAAGTGTAAAAGATCACTTGGGATAAAACCCTAAAATTACGCATAAGCATAAAGCTTACGCCTAGAAATCCTACGCATAAGATTTTACTTACGCCTAAGCCTAGTCTTACGCATAAGATAATCCTACGCCTAACTTTCTACGCCTAACTTTTGTCTACGCATAACTTTAGCGTCTTTTCCTTACTTACGCGTAAGCTAAATTCTACGCGTAACCTCTAATTGTTACGCGTAATTTTGGTGTTTTTACGCATAAGTGCTACTTGTCTATTGTGATTTCTACGCCTAAGGATACTTCATCAACAAAGGTTCATTCGACTATAAAGATCCATTTTTACCAACACAAGTTTATCAACATGTCACAACCACCATACTCTAACTATTTCCCTTACACTTATCCTCGTCCTCAACGTCAACAACAACTAACTCCACAACATCAACAATGGAATCAACAACAAGCAATTTATCAACAACAATTTAACCAACAACATACTCCACAACTTGTTGCAAATCCACAACCTCAAATGGTTCAACCACCACCAAGTCTTCAAGTTCAACCGCACACAAATGACTTCAATCAACATCCATCAAGGACCATTATGAAGGAACCTACTTGGTTTGCAAAGATGTTTGAAGCTTTAAGCGGCCAACAATCAATTCATGAGGCTGGATCACTTGATAGACCTCCAATGCTCACTCCAAGAAACTATGATCAATGGGTGATAAGGTTCTTTAGGTTTTGTGATCTAAAGAAGCCACATGGAAAGTTCTTAAAGAAGGTTATCTTGAAAGGTCCATTTGAGATGCCTACTGTCATTGTACCCGGAGATCCAAATGCCATTCCACCAAGAGATGAACAAACGAACATTGCTACTGGTTGCACTTGAATCCTCAAGTACTTCTACACTATGAAGCAGATGAGCTTGCAATGGAATATATCCTCTTAGGATTACCAAACCCAATTCTTCGTAGTGTTGATGCTCAAAAGACTGCAAAGAAAATGTGGGATCATATTCGTCCTCTTATGGAAGGATCTGTACTCAATCATGAAGATTTGGAATCCAAAATTTACTTGGCTTATGAACACTTCATGATTGAACACGGAGAGACACTCGAGTCCTATCATCACCGATTTTGAGACATCATCAATGATTTGGATAAACACAACATCATCATGCCAAGAATTGCTGTGAATACTAAGTTCCGGAGTAGTCTTGGTCCTGAATGGGAGAAGTATGTCATTTTTCTCCGTCAAGCCAAAAACATGCATCAATCTACATATGGATTGTTGTACGATTACTTGAAGCCTCATGAAAAGGAAGTTGATAGGGAAAGGATTCTCCGTGCTCAAATTGCTCCACCGACACATCCGGAAAATCAACAACTTGCCTTATATGCTCAAAACGGTTATTCTCCTCAACCAAAGAACTCAACCAATGCTACAATCACACCAAATGATCCTTCACAACCTCCATCTCAACAAACTCAATTGGTTCCATACAACAACAACAATGCTCAAGCTGAAGCTAATGAGGAATCGATCCGCTCAAGCAACTGCAACAAGGATTTGCTATGATTGCTAATGCCTTTATCCGTTATACCAACAAATCCAACAACCGTATTCGTTCCTCATCTAATACAAGGAATCAAGCTTTTGTGAACAATGGACGAGTTGAAGTTCAGAATCGTGGTTATGGTCGCAGATGGGCGGTGGTCAAGGGTTTAATGCTGTGGGTAGGAATAACAATCGAGCTCAAGTGGTGGAACAAGGAAATGCTCAGAATGGGTTGAATGGTCTTCGATGCTACAACCGCAATGAGAAGGGACACCTGGCTAATGCATGCCCAAAGCCAAGGACTAGGGGCGGTGCTTATTTCAAAGAGGCTCTTCTTTTGGCTCTTAAGGATGAAGCTGGTGGAACTCTCACAGGACAAAGAACGAGCTTTATGGCAAATGCCGACTCGGATGATGATATGGAGGACTTGCCCAATGCACTGTTATGTTGATGGCTAATATGCATGAGTTACACATGAGTGACACAGGCCCGTGTATGACATCGATGGCTTGTCTCGTGCACCGAACAAACCATATTTATCTCTGATCTCATATCTCGCCAACATCCGAATCCGCAAGGCTCGAATGTTCAAAATGAGCCATCCACATCTCATTCGACGATTTTCAACTAGACCGTAGTTATATTTGACGATCAAGATGACCAAACGGTTTCCTTGATAATCAAATTGACTCCGTGGTTATACTTGAGGATCTCAGTAATGATCATGTTGAGACTCACGCTTGAACACGTAACTTTTGCCTCATCCGCATTTTGCTCGTTAATACAAGACCAACAGACCATAGTGGAAAAATGTCATGCCATTAATCAGAACTTGAAATGCAAAAATGCACTGTTAACCAAGGATTTTGAATGTTTACAAAAGCAACTCAATTTTTTCAAAACTCAAGAAAACGTGAAAACGGTTTTGAAGCAGCCTTTGCCAAATCTTATCAAAACGAAAAATATTTAGAAAGACAGATGCGTGATCTAGCCGCTTCGAAGAATGCTTTGTTGTCGGAAATAGAACAACTGAAACATGAACATAAAAAGCAAATTAACGCTCTCACCTTGGAAAATCAAAAGCTAAGGCCGAAGTTGTTAACTTGTCAAATACAGTTCTCTGCATACAAAAAGCATTCAACGAAACGAATAGATGATCATCTTGAAGAAATCATCGGCTTGCAAAACTTAAAGAGTTTAAAACAAACATGGCGAGTCGGTCACAGCCATTGAAAAGTTTACTTTAAAACCCAATCCAAATGGATATGGACCGAATCTTGCCGATTACAAACCTAAGCTTTCAACCAAAGCATTCAAACCAAATCCGAAGTTTCCAAGGCGTAAATATAAAGTTGATAATTCTGTTATGAGTGTTGTTGAATATCATCGCCAAGAGGAATTAGATGCAGAAGACGAGAGTCGATCAAAATTAGAAAAAGTTGTTTACAACAAACCTTTTAACTATTCAAAAGCGGTCACTTTCGCCACACCAACGGATTCTTCTAACACACCAAGGGTAATCATAAAACACCTGAGTCTTCTAATGTTAATCCCCAACCGGATTATGCACAAACTTATGGTCCTTTACCTTCCATCAGTGAAGTAAACTCAAAACCTGAAAATCGCAAAATTCTTCGATATTTTGACCTTTTCATGGTGACCTCAAAACTTTTCAACATGAGATAGAATATCATTCTGAAATCAAAGTTCAACACTTTCAATCGCCTCTAGCGCGAGAACAAAGAGACATTTTTCGAAAAAATCTTTTACCAAATGTTAAAAATTTGAAAAGTTGTGCATTGTCTTGGGAAAGGGACTTTCATAAGGAACTTGGATTAATGAAGGTCGTTGTCGAGAAAACGTAAACATCTATTTCTAAACTAAACGTAAAAAGAAACTGTTGAGAAAAGATGTTGATCGACTCTTGGAAGATGTCATCTCTGCTGATGTCCATAATGTTGTGCTATTGAATTCTTTGTCATATGCATTTGATTATATCTCTGCTGATACTGTTGATTCGGTGGTAAATGTTGAGAACACTGATAATGTGCTTCAGATCGAGTCCTTAAAAGTTGAAAACAAACGATTGTCAAACGAACTTTCAAATGCAATACGTCCGCTTAATTGGTGTCAAAAAGATATTCACGATCAACAACTTGCTTTTCAACACAAAATCGCCGATTGCGTGTAAAATCTTCTGATCCTAAAATTGAGCAACTGGATGATCAAAACGTCTTTTAAGTGTCAAATCTCAAAATATGAACAAGAACTTGTAAAAGTTAAAAGGAATATGGTGTCATATTTGATTTACTCAAAAGACTCGTGATGAAGCATCAAATGAACTTGATCATTATCTTGCACACACTAAAGAAGTTATGCATTTTGTCGAAATGTTCGGTCTGAAAATCAAGATCCGATTCACACTATCTTCAAGTTAAGAGAAATGTTAGGAAAGTATGAACAACTTCCGCCAACCATCATTAAGAGATTAGCCCCAATAACACTTAGTACTCATGAACCTAGAATCCCTACTGCCAAATCACAAGTTGCTAACGTGCTTCCTTCTACTGAAACAGGAATAGTTGCATCTTTTCCAAACGTCCGCACTTCACACCTAGAGCACTACATCGAAGAATAGGAAGCTGCGACCTAAGAAAAGATCAATCAAGAATGCTAAAGTAGAAGAACACCCTAGGACTATGAATAAGACTCACGTTGCCTCCACTATAGATATTAAGCGTCAAAATGTAATAGAAATAGTGATGTAACGAATGCTAAACCGTTAAGTACTTTTGATATTCACCGATGCACCTTGTGTTATTTGGCGTAAAAGTATGAATTCCGATTGTCATGATAAATGTGTTGCTAAAGCTATCATCTCTCGTTTAAGGAATCCTAAGAACCGAATACCTCTAGGCCCACTAATCTTTCTAAGTCTGTGCTTGGTAGACCGCCCTCTTTAGATTCTACAAAACGCATTGTTATCCCTGTAGCTCCAGTTTCACCTCCTAGGAATGTAGTACCACCTAGTGCATTCACTAAGACTAAAGCAAACACTAGTTGGAGATGGCATAAATGGATATATAACACACTAGGATTTAAGTGGATACCTAAAGCTATTGATGTGTGTATATCTACTATACCTGCTACGGAACCCTCTAACATTTCGGGTTCCACATCTACTTCTATTCCATCTGTGTCGTCTCAGGTGTAATGCGGTGATACGATCATTCTCTGATTGTTGATAGCGGAAGTTCCCGACACATGACAGGCAATCTTAAACTGTTATCAAACTTTATTGCAAAGTTCATTGGCACCGTCAGGTTCGGGAATGATCACTTCGCAGCTATCATGGGCTACGGAGACTATGTCAATGGGAACATCGAAATAGCAGGTTTACTATGTGGAAGGCCTCGGTCATAATCTGCTTTCGAGGGTCAGTTTTGTGATGAAGACTTGGAGGTTGCTTTCCGGGAGAAAACTTGTTTCATTCGTGATCTACAAGGAAATGACCTTATGTCCGACTCGCGTAATTCTAGTCTCTACACTATCTCTATGAAAGACATGGTTGCTTCATCTCCCATCTGCTTACTTTCAAAGGCAACATCAACAAAATCCTCGCTATGGCACCGTCGTCTCTCACATCTAAACTTTCAAACCATCACCAACCTTGCTCGACACAAACTAGTTGAAGGACTCCCACGGTTTCGGTATTCTAAAGATCACCTTTGCTCGGCTTGTGAACAAGGCAAAAGCACTCGTGCTCATTTTCCTTCAAAGGTGGAACACGCTCTCGACATGTGCTTCATCTTCTTCACATGGATTTGTGTGGCCCGATGCGCGTGCAAACGATCAATGGCAAACGCTACATCTTAGTAATTGTTGATGACTATTCACGCTGGACTTGGGTCTACTTTCTTCGAAGCAAAGATCAAGCTCCACAAATGATCATCACCTTTCTCACGAAAATACAAGTTCAACTACTAAACACCGCTAGACTAATCGAAGCAGATAGAGGCACTGAGTTTGTTAATCAAACTCTTCGTGAATTCTATGAGAAAGTGGGAATTCAACATCAGACATCTATTGCACGTACACCAGAACAAAACGGAGTTGTCGAAAGATCTAAACCGAACGTTAGTGGAAGCTGCAAGAACAATGTTAATCAATGCTAAACTTCCAGATTACTTATGGGCGTGTATCTCTGCATGCTATACTCAAAACCGTTCTATGATCACACAACGCCACAACAAAACACCTTTTGAGCTTGTCCACAATATAAAACCGAATCTCAAACACTTTCATGTATTTGGATCTCTTTGCTATCCGAATAATGATCGTGATGACTTTGGAAAGCTCAAAGCCAAAGCGGACATTGGAGTCTTTATCGGATATTGTGATAATTCAAAGGTTTCCGACCGGAATCGTCGTACAAAACAAGTTATGGAAACGATTCATGCTCATTTTGATGAACTTACGGAAATGGCTTCGGAGTATAACAGCTTGGAACCCGGACACAACCGCTTAAACTTCCCCCAAACCCCATCATCACCGAACAAAGCCCTCGCTTACTCACAACAAATGGAAAGGTTATTTGCTCCGCTGCTCAATGACGATATTGATGAACGTGCTCCGTGTGTATCCGCCATCCGCCGCCAACCCGATAATACTCTTATACCGATACACTGCTACAACAACTACTGCTGAAGATGCACCTACACCGCTGACTCCACCACAGAGTTGAACAAACCGCTTCCAACAATGATGAAGCGGGATGATATTCTCAATGAAGTACCCCCACCTGCAGATTTTGATCCAAATGCGTTCTTTAACCCGTTTGCTAATGAGATCGCCGCACTGATGTCGCGAATCTTCAACAAACCATTTGAATCCTCAGAATCCGCACAATGTATACCAACATCAACCCTCCACACATAGATGGACGAAAGACCATCCTCTGAAAAACATTATTGGCAACCCAAATCAACCGGTCCGTTACGAGACAACGTCTTCACACGACGGTGAACATTGCATTTATGCACTCACGTCCAATCTGAACCTAAAAACATCAAAGACGCAATGACAAAAGACAACGGATTGAATCCATGCAAGAAGAACTCAACCAATTCAAACGTCTTGAAGTATGGGAACGGGTTGAAAGACCAACAGGGGTCTACGTCATTGGTCTCAAATGGATTTGGAAAAACAAATTGGATGTCTTTGAAGGAAATGTTATCGAAATAAGTCACGTCTGGTGGCTAAGGGTTATCGCCAGGAAAAGGGTATTGACTTTGAAGAATCTTTTGCTCCGGTTGCTCGCTTGAGGTCGTTCGATATTTCTCGCGTTCACGGCTCATATGAATATGACGGTCTATCAAATGGATGTCAAAACTGCGTTTCTCAATGGACAACTTAAAGAAACGGTTTATGTCACCAACCGGATGGATTCGTTGATCCCGAAGTTCGAATCACGTCTACAACCTGAACAAAGCTCTGTATGGTCTCAAACAAGCTCCTCAAGCATGGTACGATAAGCTATCATCCTTCCTCATTGCTAATAATTTCACCAAAGGTTCGGTTGACCCAACTCTTTTATACAATATCACGGGGCACATATCTTAATTGTTCAAATTTACGTGGATGACATCATTTTGGGTCTACACATAAAAAGTTTTCAATCGCTTTTGCAAAACTAATGAAGAAAAATTTTGAAATGTCCATGATGGGTGAACTCACGTTCTTTCTAGGACTACAAGTTCATCAATCACCCCGTGGTATTTTCTTGAGTCACTCCAAATATGCCCTTGAATTGTTAAACAAATTTGGAATGAAAACCTGGGACACCTATGCCACACCAATGGCTCATACCAAGAAGCTAGACGCTGATTTACATGGGAAATTGGTGGACCCTACAAAATACCGTAGTATTATTGGGTCTCTCATGTATCTAACAGCCAGCAGACTTGATATTGTCTTTGCCGTATATCTTTGCTCTCGTTATCGCCGCGACCAACCTGAAACCCACCTCTCTGAGCCTAAAAGAATCCTCCGATACATAAAGGGAACCATTAACTTGGGGATCTCGTATCCGAAGGATTCTGGTTTTGAACTAATCGCCGTGACGCTGACCACGCAGGATGCTTAGACTCACGGAAAATTACTTCAGGAGCTTTACAATTTCTAGGTGATAAACTGGTGTCATGGCAATCGAAGAAGCATGATTGTTGGTATGTGCTAAAACACATACCTTTTTGTTATCAAAATAGACCCAAAATAACCAAGAAAGATATTTATTTAATATTTGTGGTTTTGTGCTTGGCGGTATGGATATGTAAAAACACGCAGTTAAGCCAAAACCTTTCGGAAGAAAACCGAGCACGAGAGATTAAGAGAGCTTAAGTCAGGTTTCCCAAGGTCGGGTTATGCATTTTGGAAGATTATTATTCTCTAAGGATGATTTTTGAAGTTTCAGCCAAGTTTGAAGGAATGTCAAGAATGGCCCCTCAAGTTTCAAAGAATGCCGAAATGGCCCCCTCAAGATTCAAATGTTGCAAATTCAGTCCTCCGGTCTATTGAAGAATGGCAAATTCAGTCCTTGAAGATAAATTCAGAAATTACATGTTTGGCCCCTTGAAAATCTGCATTTACAAGTTTGGTCCTTATATGTCACTTGAATCATTATGCTAGTACTAGTCCAATATATCCAATCCACTACAAACTACCCATGGCCCAACCTAATCCTTCCCAACCAATCCACTTACCCAATCAATATTACCCGCCACTTGATATCAAACCCCAACCCGAATAAACACACCTGCTTACCCAATAATACCCGGTCAACAAACCCACAAGATTTGAGATATAATTAAAAATACCAAACGCGCCCTGTTTTCACCCTTTCTTCCCCAACCAAACACCCAGTTACCCCATTTCATTTTTACCACCAATTACCTCAACCTAACCTCGTACTTAGAATCTTTCATACCCTCTAGAACCTCTGACATGCCAGATATGATGCTGACGTGGCCAAACCAAGCTATCTCATTGGACTAGACACCTCATCAAGGCAAATGGAGCTCAGTGATTGGCTGCAGTGATGATGGATGATTGTGTGGCTCAGAATAGGACTTCTAGGCTCTTTTGAAAGGGATCCCAAGGCTCAAGCATCAAGCTATTTATACCCTTTCAAGTCACAATAGCAATTGGTCCAATTTCTCATGTCTTAGAGAAGTTTTGGCCTTTTATTTACTTGTCATATTAAATGTTTTCCTTAGTTAATCAGTGATCATTTGTATTGTAATCTCAGTTTTTCTTAATGCAAATTTCCTTTCTCTTTAAAACTTGTCTCAAGCTTTAGTTATTGTTAATTTCGCTTCTATGCATTTTTGAGTCGATATCATAAGCTCACTTAAGCTTTTACAAGTTTATGTAAGCTCATTAGTTGGTAGAAGTGAATTTCTAAAGGATTTCACATTTTGCATAAAAGTCAACTCGGGTTAAATTTGAGAGTCAAATTGTTTTGGGTCAATTTCTTGTCTAATTCTGTTCTCTGGTTAAGATTTTATGCTTATGAGGTCAGTTAGAGCGATTCAAATGAGGATTTCGTGTTTAAGTGCAAATTGAGTTTTCTAAAAGGAGTGTTTGGTTCATTGTTTTAGACTGTTTTAGAGGTCACAAGATTTGATTAGATCAGTTGATTTAGGTTTGTTATAGTGTATTGAGTTCATAGATGTCTTAGTTTTACGTCATTGCACCTTTAGTCAAACCTTTTTTGAATCAAGCTCTCATCTTCAATTCTAGATCAGAGAGCTTGTTAAGCACATAGGTCTAGGATCAGATAAAGTAGCTTTCTTTAGTGTCATCACATCATTTTACATCCAAATCAGTCCCTCATTTGCCTTTGAATCTCATTTTAGTCAATCTTCACATTGTTCTTAAAAAGTCAAATCTGTCAAAAAATCGAAGTTTTACAAAACTTAAAGATATGCTTGTCAATTCAGCTAGTTAGGCCCCATTTTTGGTCCATTTGTAGTTTTTCGTGTGGTATTCAAGACCCCATATCTGTTTGCTTTCAAGCTTTTCTCCGATTAGCTTATAAATAAGCTCAAACATAGGTACCTCTTTCTGCTTCTCGCATCACGTTCAAATGTCACTTTTTGCCATTTTACTTGATCCCTAGTTTCTTCATTATAAGTCCTTAGGAGCTGAAACTTTGGGTTTATGATCTCTGCTAGGTGGTATTGAGACCCACGTATTGGTTTCCTTTTAGCTTATCCGATAGCAAGCAGCAAAACTCAACAGTGGCCATTTAGCTTATTTGCTCTAATATCAGTTTGCTTAAATCATAAGTAGAATGCTATTTAGGTTTTAGGAGTAGGTGCATAAGGTTGCTTTAGAGTAGTTTAACTATCATTTAGCTTAAGTATCAGTTTGGTGTCCTTTAGAGCTTATTAGCTTATTTTTAGAGTAGTTTATTTAGAATGCTACATAGCACCTTAGATTCTCCCACTTAAGCCCTTGTTTTCTCATTTTTCTCAGCTTTAGAATAATATTTTAGGATTTCCCTGAAGTTTTCATAATTTTTGGACACTGTTTGGTATTTTTCTTAAATAAAAATAGTTTTTCATCATTTTTAATTACCTTTAATTGCAATTAATTGAGAAAAAGTTCCAAAAATTAATTTTTCAATTTTAATAGTTTAAGATAAATATAAAAAGCATAAAAAATATTTTTCCTTATTTTTTCTCCTTTTATTTGGTATTTTTCTTAATTTTAATTAGATTTAAATAGTATTAAATTAGTAGAAAATAGAAAATTAATCTGAAAATTATAAAAATAGTTTAGAAAAGTCTTTAGTGTTATTTTATATTTTTAGAAAGTAATTCCATAATTTTCCCCCTCTTTTTGATAATTTTTAGTTAATTAGTTTATTTTTATTAGTTAATAATTAGTTTTTAATTATAATAAAATCAAGAAAAATCCAAAAAAAAAATAGTTTTAATTCATATTTAGTTTTCTAATATCATTTTTAGAGTAAAAGCTAGTTTAGGTTATTTTTAGGATCTAGATTAGACGTAGTTGCTTTTTATTCACGTTTAATTCCCGTTTTTGCGTTTTAGTGTAGAATTGCGTAGTTTGCCATAGTTCTTAGGTTATCCCGTAGATTTTAGTTCCTTTATGATTTCCTTATCCCGTAGTTTAGATTATATCATATTATCCCCTTCTGTTATTCAAATCCCGATTATTGAGACGTGAGTTGGAAATTCCATTCAACCTCTAACGATCTCTGCTCAAACCTAACACGTTTGAGTTACCCATATACTACACACCTCTCTATTATTGGTTTTCTCTTCAAATCAATTTTTGGCGCCGCTGCCGGGGATTGTTTTATTTGGTATTTTTCTTAATTTTAATTAGATTTAAATAGTATTAAATTAGTAGAAAATAGAAAATTAATCTAAAAATTATAAAATAGTTTAGAAAAGTCTTTAGTGTTATTTTAGATTTTTATAAAGTAATTCCATAATTTTCCCCTCTTTTGATAATTTTTAATTAATTAGTTTATTTTTATTAGTTAATAATTAGTTTTTAATTATAATAAAATCAAGAAAAATCCAAAAAAAAATAGTTTTAATTCATATTTAGTTTTCTAATATCATTTTTAGAGTAAAAGCTAGTTTAGGTTATTTTTAGGATCTAGATTAGACGTAGTTGCTTTTATTCGCTTTAATTCTGCTTTTGCGTTTTAGTGTAGAATTGCGTAGTTTGCCATAGTTCTTAGGTTATCCCGTAGATTTTAGTTCCTTTATGATTTCCTTATCCCGTAGTTTAGATTATATCATATTATCCCTTCGTTTTATTCAAATCCCGATTATTGAGACGTGAGTTGGAAATTCCATTCAACCCTCGTTAACGATCTTGCTCAAACCTAACACGTTTGAGTTACCCATATACTACACACCTCTCTATTATTGGTTTTCTTCAAATCAATTTTGGCGCCGGATTGTTTTGTTCATGAATCAATTTTTGGCGCCGGGATTGTTTTGTTCATCTTGAATCAATTTTTGGCGCCACGGAGGGCTTGTAGCGAGTTTTAGATTCGTCTTGAATCGTGTGCATTTGAAGATCCTTCCCGAGTGAAGTTACCGTCGCTTTTTGTAAATATATTTTTCTAAAACCCAAAAAGATTTTCCTTTTCAAAATATGTTTTCTAAAACCCAAAAATATTCTTCTTTACCCTCTGAACCGTCAATTCTTTATCTCTTAACCCTCTTATTCACATAATTCTTCTCGATGTCTTCGTCTTACCATTATGGTTGTCAATGGTGTGGGGACCTCAAAATGGTGGGAATTGTCCCTGTAGCATTGTGAATACGGGAGACGAGTTTGTCTACGACCAATATCCCTACAATGATACAACTGATTTCCTTAACCAATCCCCATACCATGAGACGGAGTCATACTCGTGTGAGTACTCTGGAGGTCCTCACCAAGGTTTTCAATGTCAAGCTCAATATAACAATCAGACCTTTGGTTATGAACCTTATCCATATACTTCACCAAACCCGTCACAACAATCATATTGTTGTGAGTATTGTAGAGGTCCGCATGTTAACTCCGATTGTCAAATGCAAAACCCGCTTGTCTATGAGCGTGTTCCTTGTGATAATTACGACTATTCTTATGACCCACCTCCACAATACCAAGAGATTCAACCACAACATCCGCAAATTCCTCAAGATAGTTTCCAAAGATGTATTAATATACCCAAAGAATTTATGGATAAAGATCCTCATCGAAAACGATGGTGAATTACTTGTAAGATCGAGCATCTCGCAACGAAAGATCTATGATAGAATTACTCGAAGAAGAAGAACGAAAGCTTCCAGATTGAAAAGTGTCTTGAAGAAATACGAATTGAGGAGCAAGCACTTGCAAGACGTGCCCGATGGCTCGCGACTTACATCGACGATGATGATGAGGATTCCATCCAAATGAAAGAATATTATGCAAGTTTGTCGGATGAAACCCTCCCGCTTTCGAAGGCCTTTCATTTCCCGACCCTTCCCTTCACTCACGCCGATTGAGAGAAGTGACGTCATTTTGGAAGAGGTCGATGATTCTATTTCTTCAAACATTGTTGATCCCGTTGACTCTCTCATAATGGGGGACGAGCCTCTTAGCACTATTCTGGAAACGGAATCGTCTTGTGTTGAGAGCCTTGACCCAATCCCAAGTGAGTCCGAGGATATATCTGATAGTGATTGTGATTCGCTTTTATGTGATTCTCTTGACATCTCCGAGGTTACTTCCGGGATTTTCTCAAATCCAGCTTTCAAGTTCAGTGATGACTACACCTTTTGTGAAGTTAATCCTCTTTTTGACCAAGATTTTGAGTCCGATTCAGAAACCACAACGGAAGTGGTGGATATTGCTAGCTCTCGAAAGCACACCACTTGTCCCATCTCTCTGTTCCGACCTTTCTCTCCCCTCATGTGATGTTATGCAAGATGAAGAAAGTGATGAATCCGACAATGAAGATATTATGGAGATTGATGAATTGACTAAAGTGGTTGAAGACGATATTCTTGATGATCCGCCTTATGATTCTGATATGGAAGAAATCGACTTATTTCTTGATGATCCAATACCACCGGGTATTGAGAGTGACGGGTGCGACTCTAATCAAGATATCCTTTTTTCTTGAAAGCTTGCTTAATGATGATTCTCCTCCTCTCGTTGAGTCGACCCTCACGTAATCCGTTGAGCCCGCATGTGAAGACAAAATCTTTAAACCCGGGATATTCATTGATGAGCCTTTTGTTAAAATCATTTCTGGATATAAGGATCCTCCCTTGGATGCCTTCGTTGATGAGCCTTTGAGCCACACCTTCGTACCATGGACTCGTTCTTCTTTGGAGTATTCTCTTTTGATCCGTCATTCTTTCGCCCACCGCTAAACCACCGGATGATGGATCATTCTTCATGTTATCCATTATGTGCTTCGATGCCCGACACTTTCACCACCCATCCCACCCGCCTCATTCCTTCGAATGAAGACACCGTTTTGACCCGGTATTCTACCACTTTCTTCCCCAAGAACAAATGAATTGGGCGAGTCGCTAGCGACTTCGGTTATCAAAAATGGCGCCGCTGGGAGGCACCCCATTCTTATCCATCTATCTTCTTTCTATTTTCTAATAAGTGACGCGAAGGGGTCCGCCTCTTCGATTTCTCGTGTTTGGTTGATTGTGATGTTGTTTAGGATGTCCCATATGAAGACTCTCGCGTTCAAGTTTGTCATTTCTCCACCGAGTTTCATGATCGATGCCGATGGAACGATATCCTAATATTATCGACTAACGTTTATCTTTTAGCATACTTTATAAACGGCTTTTAGATTTTCGTGATGCCCTTGCTTTAAACATTGAGGACAATGTTTCGCTCTAGTCAGGGTAGGGTAATCTTCGATTTGATTTGACCGCACTTGCTTATTTCTGTCGTGTTTCTCTCGTAACCCGTTTTCCTTAGAAAATGAAAAAAATTGTGCAAAAATGATCAAAAATTTAAAATTTTTTTCAAGCTTTTGTTAAGTCTTTTTGATTGAAAAGTTTTGCTAGTCTCTTAGATTAGAAGCTATAAAATGCAAATTCTAGCTCACAAGGCCAAGAGTTTGCAAGTTTCCCTGAGTGACTTTAAATATGCATGACTAGATTTCATTAGACGAAGCATTTGCTAAGTTAATATATGTTTTGACACCTTGATTGACTTTCCTCTGGTGAGAGTAGGAATAGAATTACGACTTGACCGGGCGTGTTGAGCCCTAGCTTGTTCCCTTAACCATAGATAATCTAAAATTATCGGCTAAGCATCTCATGATCTCATTATTTGGTATTTTAAATTTGCAGAGATCGAGAAATGATAGAGTTACTTATGAGTTTAGATGCTAAGCGTGGAGTAGTTGGTTCTCTTTAGAGCCCATCGAAGGTACTTATGGCTTTTTGTTCCCACAAAATTGTTTCACCCCATATTTGTCTAATAATAATTAGAGATGTCGAGTTTTTGGCGATAGTTAGTTCTTTATCTTCTTAAAAGAATCTTTGTTTTAAAAAATTGGGTACACATCAAGGATCCGTAATAAATAAATGAGTAATAAGTGATATGTGTAATGTAATATGTAAAGTTGTGAGTCATGCGGTGTCGAGATCAGACCCTTGGATCTTTAGCCAGGATTGAGTGAGGTCTTAGCCTAGCCAGCCGGGATCCTCATCTCATGAAGCCTATAGTCTTGGAATTACCCCGTGAAGCTCCGTGGTTCACAGCTCATATAAATAAAAGTAAAAGTTCATGTGAATCAAAAAAAAAAAAATAAAATAAAATAAAAAAATAAATAAATAAATTTGAAAAATGATGAAAATTGAAAAAGTATAAGTTAATAAAAATTCCTTGATGTGGACCTCATTTTTACGACAATGGTTCTTGAGAGAAGGCGGATAACTAATTATCGACTTAGATTTATATCTTTATCAGAATAATTTTATCAAACGAGAATTTGAATAAATTCATTTCTCACAAAAATAAAAAAATCTAGAGGAAATAGGAAAATGGGAACATAAGGTAATTACACAAGTAACTTCCATGGGTAGTGTTAGCATCTAGAGTCGTATGTAACAATGATTTCGGTTTTACGCTTAGTTTGGGACTTGTGAAAAATCGGGGACGATGTATTCTATCCGTATGGTCACTTCACGCTGTGTTGTGTTTTCTACTCTGTGATCCTAACGTGTCGTTTGAAAAATGTTGGAGTTATTAATCGACATGAAAGTTCAACAAACCGTCATTCATAATCGGAAGTGCTTAATCGTAATATATCTACATGTGAATTGAAAGGTAAATGGGGCGTTTTTAGAATTAAGGGTTCTTAATCTCTTTTGAGGAATCTTTGCTACTTCTTCATAGGTTTAGTAGAAAGAGATTGAAATCCTTGGTTTTAGAAGCGTGAGTTGATTGCATTGCGTGAGGACACGGCAATGGTTTCGCTGGTATTTTGGTATGTGCTAAAACACATACCTTTTGTTATCAAAATAGACCCAAAATAACCAAGAAAGAGCCGTTTATTGCTAATATTTGTGGTTTTCTTGAGTTTGTGCTTGTGCAGGTATGGATATGTAAAAACACGCAAAAGAAGCCAAAACCGGAAGAAAACCGAGCACGAGAGATTGAGAGAGCTTAAGCTGAGCCGGAAGGTCGGGTTATGCATTTTGGAAGAATATTATTCTCTAAGGATGATTTTTGAAGTTTCAGTCAAGTTTGAAGAAAAGTCAAGAATGGCCCCTCAACTTTCAGCAACTGTCAGAAATGGCCCCTGAAGATTCAAATGTTGCAAATTCAGTCCCTGGTCTATTGAAGAATGGCAAATTCAGTCCTTGAAGATAAATTCAGAAATTACATGTTTGGCCCCTTGAAAATCTGCATTTACAAGTTTGGTCCTTATATGTCACTTGAATCATTATGCTAGTACTAGTCCAATATATCCAATCCACTACAAACTACCCATGGCCCAACCTAATCCTTCCCAGCCCAATCCACTTACCCAATCAATATTACCCGGCCACTTGATATCAAACCCCCAACCCGAATAAACACACCCGTTTACCCAATAATACCCGGTCAACAAACCCACAAGATTTGAGATATAATTAAAAATACCAAACGCGCCCTGTTTTCACCCTTTCTTCCCCAACCAAACACCCAGTTACCCCATTTCATTTTTACCACCAATTACCTCAACCTAACCTCGTACTTAGAATCTTTCATACCCTCTAGAACCTCTGACATGCCAGATATGATGCTGACGTGGCCAAACCAAGCTATCTCATTGGACTAGACACCTCATCAAGGCAAATGGAGCTCAGTGATTGGTCAAGCAGTGATGATGGATGATTGTGTGGCTCAGAATAGGACTTCTAGGCTCTTCTGAAAGGGATCCCAAGGCTCAAGCATCAAGCTATTTATACCCTTTCAAGTCACAATAGCAATTGGTCCAATTTCTCATGTCTTAGAGAAGTTTTGGCCTTTTATTTACTTGTCATATTAAATGTTTTCCTTAGTTAATCAGTGATCATTTGTATTGTAATCTCAGTTTTCTTTAATGCAAATTTCCCTTTCTCTTTTAAAAACTTGTCTCAAGCTTTAGTTATTGTTAATTCTGCTCTATGCATTTTGAGTACTGATATCATAAGCCTACTTAAGCTTTTACAAGTTTATGTAAGCTCATTAGTTGGTAGAAGTGAATTTCTAAAGGATTTCACATTTTGCATAAAAGTCAACTCGGGTTAAATTTGAGAGTCAAATTGTTTTGGGTCAATTTCTTGTCTAATTCTGTTCTCTGGTTAAGATTTTATGCTTATGAGGTCAGTTAGAGTCAGATTCAGTGAGGATTTGTGTTTAAGTGCAAATTGAGTTTTCTAAAAGGAGTGTTTGGTTCATTGTTTTAGACTGTTTTAGAGGTCACAAGATTTGATTAGATCAGTTGATTTAGGTTTGTTATAGTGTATTGAGTTCATAGATGTCTTAGTTTTACAGCCATTGCACCTTTAGTCAAAACCTTTTTTTGAATCTGCTCTCATCTTCAATTCTGTTGGAATCAGTAGAGCTTGTTAAGCACATAGGTCTAGGATCAGATAAAGTAGCTTTCTTTAGTGTCATCACATCATTTTACATCCAAATCAGTCCCTCATTTGCCTTTGAATATCATTTTAGTCAATCTTCACATTGTTCTTAAAAGTCAAATCTGCCAAAAATCGAGTTTTACAAAACTTGCGATATGCAGTTGTCAATTCAGCTAGTTAGGGCCTGATTTTTGGTCCATTTGTAGTTTTTCAGGTGGTATTCAAGACCCCATATCTGTTTTGCTTTCAAGCTTTTCTGATTAGCTTATAAATAAGCTCAAACATAGGTACCTCTTTCTGTTTCTATCGCCGCCTCGCCCACTTTTTGCCATTTTACTTGATCCCTAGTTTCTTCATTATAAGTCCTTAGGAGCTGAAACTTTGGGTTTATGATCTCTGCTAGGTGGTATTGAGACCCACAAAGATTGGTTTTCCTTTTAGCTTATCCGATAAGCGCTAAGAGCACTCAACAAGAGGGCCATTTAGCTTATTTGCTCTAATATCGTTGCTTAAATCATAAGTAGAATGCTATTTAGGTTTTAGGAGTAGGTGCATAAGGTTGCTTTAGAGTAGTTTAACTATCATTTAGCTTAAGTATCAGTTTGGTGTCCTTTAGAGCTTATTAGCTTATTTTTAGAGTAGTTTATTTAGAACAGTTACATAGCAGCCTTAGATTCTCCCAAATAAGCCCTTGTTTTCTCATTTTTCTCAGCTTTAGAATAATATTTTAGGATTTCCCTGAAGTTTTCATAATTTTTGGACACTGTTTGGTATTTTTCTTAAATAAAAATAGTTTTTCATCATTTTTAATTACCTTTAATTGCAATTAATTGAGAAAAAGTTCCAAAAAATAATTTTTCAATTTTAATAGTTTAAGATAAATATAAAAATCATAAAAAATATTTTTCCTTATTTTTCTCCTTTTATTTGGTATTTTTCTTAATTTTAATTAGATTTAAATAGTATTAAATTAGTAGAAAATAGAAAATTAATCTGAAAATTATAAAAATAGTTTAGAAAAGTCTTTAGTGTTATTTTAGATTTTTAGAAAGTAATTCCATAATTTTCCCCCTCTTTTTGATAATTTTTAGTTAATTAGTTTATTTTTATTAGTTAATAATTAGTTTTTAATTATAATAAAATCAAGAAAAATCCAAAAAAAAAATAGTTTTAATTCATATTTAGTTTTCTAATATCATTTTTAGAGTAAAAGCTAGTTTAGGTTATTTTTAGGATCTAGATTAGACGTAGTTGCTTTTTATTCGCGTTTAATTCCGCTTTTTTTGCTTTTAGTGTAGAATTGCGTAGTTTGCCATAGTTCTTAGGTTATCCCGTAGATTTTAGTTCCTTTATGATTTCCTTATCCCGTAGTTTAGATTATATCATATTATCCCCTTCTGTTATTCAAATCCCGATTATTGAGACGTGAGTTGGAAATTCCATTCAACCCTCGCTCGAACGATCTCTGCTCAAACCTAACACGCTTGAGTTACCCATATACTACACACCTCTCTATTATTGGTTTTCTTCAAATCAATTTTATCGCCGGGGATTGTTTTGTTCATCGAATCAATTGTACATCGCCGTTCTCAACCGGCAATATGTAGCCATGTCAACCTGTTGTGCTCAAGTCATTTGGATGAGAACACAACTCAAAGACTATGGTTACGTATTTGACAGAATCCCGATGTACAGCGACAATCGGAGTGCCATTGCGATCTCATGCAACTCGGCCAAAGACTAAGTCAAAGCACATCGATCTTCGATATCATTTCATCAAGGATCACGTGGAACAGTGGTACCGTTGAATTATAATTTGTGGGTACAGAATACCAATTGGCAGATCTTCTCACCAAAGCCTTGCCTCCAGCTAGGTTTAATGAGTTGGTCCACCGGATTGGTATGAGGTGTTTGACTCAAGAGGAATTGGATGAACTCCTAAAACATTCTTAAAAACCTGTCAAACACCAAAATCTCTTTTTTAAATAATTTTTCAAAAACAAAATACAAAAATATAAAACCTGATAAAACAACAAAAAATATTCTTCTAATCTAATTTTCTTTCAACATGGCAAGTAATGTTCTTCGTCCAACACTTTAATCTTTTAAAATTCAGTATTTTTTCGATCAAGTGTTGAGGGGGAGAAAATTAATACTTAACCATTTCAAATCATCCGTGTACTTGCATGTGGTCAAATCCCGGTTGTTTCTTTTATCATTGGTGGTAAACTTTTCTGGTTAAACTGACACTCCTCGGACTAAAATTTATAACCTTTCATCATCTATTGAGTCGAGGGGGAGTGTCGTCATGTTTCTTTCCTAAAAAATCTTTGTTTGGTAACCAAAATGGAAGTTAAATGGCTTTGTTTGAAAAAGGAAAAGGTGGAGGGACCAAAAATGTCAAAATCTTAAAGTTACTTTAAATAAAAACACCTCCCACCTACTTCTAACTTCACATTTATTACTTTCAACCTTAAACATCCTAATGCTAAGATTCATTCAAGAAAAATCCGTGCTTTAGATCATCGTTTTGTAAGTGTTTTCACGATCTTAACAGTAATACAAGCTACGGTTTTGAATTTCTAGTAAATCCTACGGCTAAAACTTTTGTTACGCGTGATTATGTGTTCTACGCATAATCGTATGAACACACAATTATTGTGTGTGTGTTTGTGGTTAAATGGATAGTGTCAAAACGTTTCTAATACATAAATGATAACATTTTAACCATCAAAACCCACCCAGAAACACGAATTGATGATTTTTGAAAACTAGGGTTCTTGAGTCGAATTGGGTATTTTCAAAAGTGAAGTGTTTTGGTCAAAAATATTGTTGGGTTATGTTCATATGTTGATGAATTGATGATATTCAAGGTCGTTAACCACCCAGAAACACTAATTTAATCAGAATTAGGAATTAGGGTTTAATGTTCTTGAGTTTGGGTATTTTTGATTCTCAATGAATTAGATGTTAAGACTTGGTCCATAAGCTCATACAACATCTTAGAACTACCAGAATTTGTTTGGTGCAAATCCCATGGTTAGAAATCATATGCGTAATTCTTAACCCTTAGGGTTTTGACCTACGCGTATGACTTTCTACGCATAACTGCTTAACAAATGCTCATGCCATGATTTGTTGTTAAAATGAATTTTTGTGTTAATATTGATGAGTTGATGAATTTATTTCAGGCTTTGCTACGCTTAATATTCAGAATCAAGGTCATTTGAATCTCTACGCATAAGGATTACCCTACGCGTAGTCAGTTATGCGTAAGAATATTCCTACGCATAACTATTACACGTAAGGTTCTACAATGGGACTACGCGTATCCTGTGAAGGATATGCGTAAACAAAGGACCTCTACGCGATAAGGTCTACTTATTTAGTAAGCCTTACGCGAAGGTATAAATACGCCACGCTAAGCTCCACGCATAAGGTCCCCTTTACTACGCTGTAACATTTCTTACGCGTAAGTTAAGATCCTACGCATAAGTCATCTACGCCAGATGTCATTATCAAGCACGCTTAACTTTGCCAATTCTATGCCTATGCCTTGATTGACCTTCATTATGAATTGTTACGTGTACAAACTTGTTAACAAACTTATCATAACGTCACGAATCCAATAATGTCACTAATAAACTTAAATGTTTGATATGTTGTGAACAATAAGTGATAACATAAACTTTAAAACTTAAAGTTAACTAACTCACGAAACATTTCACGACGTCATTGGACTATTAGAAAAACAAGTGACTTAGGACTCGTAACAATCATTGACACTGTACATTCAATAACTAGACAATAAGACCTTCGGTTGACTAACACTATGTCTTTCGATATGTTGGTTCTTTTGGCTAATGTTATTTCGATCACGACATGGTGAACAAATGAATGTGGATGCATCGTGTTCTTACAATTGTTCGATATCTTTCCGAAGGTTATCCGAGAAAGATTGGAAAGAACAACCTTAGGGTTGACTTTGACACCCTCACATGCTCGGAATCTTCTTGTCTCATTGCTGTGGATATTCTCGAATCATCCATACCGTAACATGCTCTCACACTCTGCCACAGCCCAGAGGTCTACATTCAACAATTCGGGATTCTATGCGAGGATCACCGTCAAAGTGCAGAATAAAGTGACACTTAATCACAAACAAGTCACCATCACTCCCGCAGACTTACGGGTCGTACTCATCATTCCGCATATCGCCTACCGACTTCTTTGCCACACCTATTGAAGAGACAGCTTCGCAATTTCTACTTGAGATTGGCTATGATGAAGAGTCGTGAATTATTAACAAGCACTCACACGTGGATCTTAAGAACATTCCTCAACCGTGGAGGACACTCTACATCATCATCACTAAGTCCGCTCTCGGTCGTGACAGTGGCTATGAGCATCCCAAGCTCATGGAACTGCAAGTCTTCGGGTCATTGATCAATAAGAAGGACATTGAAATCAAGCAATCGATATGGGATGACATGATGTCGTTTCACAAGAAACTTGGCTCAAAGATTCCCTATGTCGATACACAAAATTGTGATCCGAGAGCACTTGGTCTTCATCCCGACATTCCACAGGCTCAATGACCCGATAATCATGACGTGTTGTCCAACCTATCCTTTCTATCGAATCAAGGAATCAACAACAAAGAAACAAGGTGTCGTGGCCGCCCGCTCACCTTCCGACAAATGAAATCAAAAAGCTTGAAACATACAAAAGGTATCAAGTAGCAGACGAGAAGGCAAAGTTGGTCATCTCGATGAAAAGCCTTCTGGAACTCCTACTCGGAGAACCGTAAGAGGAAGTGCCGGAAGTGCAATAAGCACAGAGAGTCAAAGGAAGGTCCCAAAGAGGAAACCTACTCCAAGGAAGAAAGTTCCCTCCAAGGAAGCTGCTCCTATTCCTACACCTCGAACCAAAAGAAAGCTACCGGACGAAAGCTCAAGAAACACAATCGACGAGAGGTCCACTACTCAAAACTGCAGGATGACTCTCCATCGCACCAAAACCTCCTAGTCCAATAGTTGAACATGGCAAAGGAAAGACTCGCAGACTTCTTGTGCCATATGATGAAAGCTCGAAAGTGATGAAGAGCAACTGGATACCTCATAAAAGAAGAAGTTCAAATTCCTCAGACTCCAACACGTGGCAAAAGAATTTGCTAATGAACAAATGGGTGGCCCCGGAGGGTCAAGTGGCATGCCTCAACCTTCACCGATCCCGATGCGGTTAATCAACCCGATAAGGGATCCGGTGCCACCCTTTATTACAACAACATAATGCGTTGAAGACACTATTGAGTTTGATTTTAAAGAACCAGAATATGAGAAGCTGGAGAAGGTTAAAGCTGATGAACAAGCTAAGACTGGCAATGAAGAAGATGTTGAGTATGATACGCTTTCTTCTAGATAGTCCTCAGACGATCAAAAGAAGAAACCTCTCAACCACCAAAGGACCCAGAGTCTCCTCACATCTCATCATCAGATTCTTCTTCTCACTCTTCACCACCACCATCAAAAAGATCAACCAAATCATCATCCAAAGAGTCATGAAGAAACCACCTCGTTCTTGGATTTCTCACACTCATAAAAGAATTGTGAATGCTGCAAACAAGTCAAAAAGAAAGACGCGCTCAACAAGAAGTTGAATTTCTTTGCCGATCACATACAAAGATATGTATGACGAGAATGACAAGATGCAAGGAGAAAGGAAGTTTGTTCAGGAATTCATGAAAAATCACCGTCAAGAGGAACTGAACGAAATGATCAAAGGATACACGAAAAAGTAACTTCGAGTACGCCCTAAAGTCACAAAGGACTTGTTCACCAAACAACTTTATCCAAATCTTATGCAGATCGCCAAGCAAACTATTCGATCAACGCCTTTAACCGTCACAATCAATCCAACCGATCCTGGTAGTTTTCTCGATAATGAATTGGTGGCCAAGCTTGTCACACAAATGTCCGCACGACCGACATTTACTCGATGAAGGAAAGCTGTTTCAAGCATTGCTGGACTACCAACTTCAAGAAGCATGTAGATTCGGCTGAAAGTCTAAACGTCCTAGAGACGATGAAGACAAGGATAAGGATAAAGACTATGCACCTAAACGCCGGCGTCCGGTGAATCTTCTTCGATGCAACCTCCTCCAACGGCCTCCCTGCTCAACAAAGATCTCCTCCTCGCTCTTCTAACAAAACCTCGGACGATTCCGAAGTTACCACCCCCGACTCTAAAACCGTGATCACTTTGAGTATACAGGTGGTGACGATGAAGAGGTCCTTGAGCCCCTACAACAACCACCTCTCCCAAACAAGTTCAAGAACCGAATCATCATCTAGGCCTCTAAAAAGAAGAAGAAGAAGACGCCTCAGACCGACGTCGTATCATGGCTAGATGACGATAAAACAGAGGAATTTGAATGGTTTGCTACTCTTGTTAACAACACCCCTACCCTCGAAGAAGGTCGATTTGGTAGACGGTTATACATTGGAGCATGCTAAAATTCTGCAAGAAAAGTTCCATGTGAAGAAAATGACGAAATCTGAGTTGAAGCGAATCAAGAATGAAGCGTTCCAACTTCTAAAAGACAGCTCTGAAAGTGCCCTCGAGGTCGAATATCACCTTGAAAACATTGCTCGAGCTATGTCTAACAACATGGATTGGCTCAACCCGAAAGCAAACATTGACTTCACAACACGGGACAACCCTCCATACTACAACCGATTGGACCAAACCTCTACCAACATTGGCCAACCAGTGAACCAAGGATTCCTTTCAGATATTTCTTCAACAAAGACTTGGATTTTCTTCTACACGGTGGTGATGATTCAAGAAAATACGCTACATCGTTGACACTTCCATTCCCGCCAGCACTGCTACTCAAACTGCATAGCCATTGAGGAACATGCCAATCACTTGTTCTCCAACACGTGGAAGCATACGACGAGATGCATTGTATGGGATTCATCACTGCCGTAACGCCGGCGAATCTACTACGTAAGCCGCCGTTCGAAGTCTCAACATGCTATGTATAGTTCTAAGGATATAGTTGCCATCATACACGTTGACCTTTCGTCTAAGTGGGACTACACATTCCTAAAGAAGATCGTAGTCAAACGACAAGATGAACGGACTATGCTTTCTCTCAAGCTGACTTTGATAATTTGTCTCTCAATGACATCGAAGACATGTACCTTGCCAAAGTACATGGTCGCATGAGACAATTCTCAACTGAAGTACAACGCGAATTTATCAAGTCACTTCTCATCTTCATAAGACGCATTGTCATCAAGGAACGTGTAGAAGATCTCCACCTGGCTGTTGAATCTTATCGACGCTGTCAACTTCTCCTCCAAAGCTTGATCTTCCCGATATCAACCACCTATCTCAATATACACTCATCAGCAAACCTTTCGGCGTTGTTTACCGTAGTGAACTTCAAAGAAACTGCTTAATGGCGTAGTTTAACTCCACAAGTTCGAGGATCATACTTTGAAGCTGGTTAGGGATGGAATGGCATACAGGTTGAAGGATATACGCCAGAAAAATGGGTCTCCTAAGCGCTGGAATTCTCGTGAGGAGGGATGTGAGACGGATCATCACAATGATTGATGAACGGTTGTTTCAAGGGATCGGTTCGTGACGATTGAGAGTTATTTCGGTGGTCGACCCGGATTAACATAACCGCTTTCAACGCTCTGCACACCCTCGGGAACATCACTGCGCACTCTCTGGTACCCCTTGAATTGTTTCCTTCATATAATTTTGGATGTTTGATTGATTCTGTTTATGGCTTGTGCACACATTACAGTGTACAACCCGTACTTGTAAATAAAGGACCCTGTGGTACGCTTCAGTGCCACAATCCTTATATAAGGAGCGAAAGCTTCTTACTTTTGAGTAAAACCTATCAAACCTTTCATTTTTCAAGGTTTTGCTCAAAAGAACAAGTACTTTCCCTTATGATTTTCAAAACCTAAACCGTTTATATCACTCGTTGAGGGGGAGTACTTGAATTAAAACTTTTTTCAAAATTGTTCACAGTGGTCATTCTTCCCGCAACACTCGAAATGGTCATATTTATTCTCAACTTTTCAAAAATAACATCACATATGCCATTTTTGAGGGGGAGAAAATACGTGATAAGAAATATGTTGTGTAAATGCAAATGAATCTTTGTGCTATAGACTTAACCCATGAATTGACAAGATCTTAACTGTTAGTAACTCGAAAAGACTTGTCCGGGACGGTAATAATTTCAAACTAGTTCGCTAGTGATGTAAACGTGTCTCGCAGGAGTTGTTCGAGTAGAATGTACCATTCGAGAAACTCCTGGTAGACATGAACTCTGACGGGTTTGATAACCTTTCGAGGATTGTATACACCTTCAAGGTAGTTATTAGAGCCGTTGTCACCTAAAACTGACAATGCAACTCTTTAACTATGCCACGAACTCGTCCTCGGGGAATGTCTATCTTGAGTTAATCAATTCAAAATGTGCGCGCTTTTTCCTCACTGTGCATTTTAACCGTTAAAACTCTTAAGCACATGTGGGGGGGGAGTATTTATGCAAAATCTTATCTCAACAGTGGTACTAAAATATTTTTCATTCACAAACACTTTGAGAGATTTTTCACAATAGTGGTTTTTATGGCAACATAGGTTAGTCATGGAGTTATAAGGTGACTAAGGTTAGGAATAACCGTCCTATGATCCGCCAGAGCCGGATGGATCTACCCAAGGACACCACTAATAGTTAGAATTTAGAAGTCCTTAGGTATGATTATAAAAAGGAGAAAATGAGAATCGGAGAAAGAAGGAGTTGAAGAATTAAAAAGAAATGCAAAGAAAAGGGTGAAAAGAAATAGCCCTCCGATTATTCAACTTAGACGAGACATAACGGGTTCAATTCATATACGCTAGTTGTCACTTAGTGACGCCGGTATTGAAGATTAAAAGTCGCATGGACCCAAAGGATGCATGCACTAAACCTTCTTAACCACTCAAGTTTCTCTCAACCGAAGCTTGTTTCATTCTCACAGGGAACCCTAAGTAAACTATCGGCTTTCTCTTAGAGATTTCTGGTATTGAAGAAGGAGACCTTCTCCCTAGTCTCCGCTCAAGAAAACCAAAACGCACTATTGAGTCTAGAGCCACGAGATTCATCAAAAGATCTCTTAGGTACACTTGACATTTCATCACTTGATATTCAACAATAAGAATTTCGGTGGTACATTATCGAGTCCTTCACTGATCTTAGCAACTGTCGAGAACATTTATGAGAGGTTCACATTTGTGATCCTCAGTAATTGAATGGAAACTCCCCGCCATGGTCAACATCAAACAAATACAAGAGGTCGCCGCAACTCCTCGTGGATTGCGCTTAGTGGTCTCAAACGGTCTACAGTCGTGAGGTGATGCTTCGCGTGTACCTCGCGACTCATCTGAATCGTAGGTGTACTTCGTACATCGTGTTATCTCACTTGTGGGACCATTCAGGAACGCCTTTGTAAGAATTAGAGTAGTGTTTTCACACTATGCCGTTAACACTCTCGAAGTTCAAACTTGTAAGTGCCGGAATCCGCTTATTACTAACCGCTTTAATGTTTTCTTCTTATGGAAGCTCGGAGCGGAATGATCGCAGTGCTTCTCATGCTCACGCCAACATCATCACTAATGGAAGTTCTATCCAAAAGCAACACAACAATCATAATGATTCTTCGTCGATACAGAGAATCTACAAAGTTAAAGACTTAAAGAACTTCATCAGATCAATTCCAACGTCCAAAGAGCGTGTGAGCATGTTGAAGAATGACGTGGAGACACCGAGCAAATAAAGCGAATCGCACTGGATGCATTTGATGCACAACAACATACTATTTCTTTCATCACAAAGAACAATGATCAAAGAACAAAGTTAAAGATGACGTCAAAGCATAACCGTTCAAAGTAAACTATCTCTACACCGGGAGATTGTTCAAAACAAGGCAATTCTTCTCACAAGAAAGAAGAATGTCTGAAGACGTCAAAGCTACTATTACATCAACGCCTTCACCGTTTTTCATCACCAACACTTGAGTGTTTGTTACTCATATGTAATAACACTTGAGGGGGAGATTGTTGGAATCACTCCTAAACCTTATTCAAGTGTTAGTTACTCATATGTAATAGTTAGCTTATTATGGCCTTTATGTTTGTTATTAGCCTTAAGCTTATGTACAAGGCCCATTAGGCCCAAGCCCATAGGAGAAAGGAAGGGAACTAGGAGTGTTGCCCTAGCTTCCCTCCTATAAATACCTTATGTAAACCTTCATTTGAAGGTTGGTTGTTCAAGTTATTCCTTTCACTCATGCCCTACGCGTAACTGTCTTACTATATCGTGTGTGTGTGTGTTTGGTTTATTGTTCAATCGCCTCTCTATCTTTCATATAAGCTTGTGTGGTAAACCTTGTGACCTAACAGTGTTTGATCACCAATTATAGAAAGTAGGTTCATCAGCTAGTGTAGTAAGTTTCATCATCAGTTATACAAAGTGGGTTCATCAGTTATATGCTAGTAAGTTTGATCATCAGCTATAGAAAGTAGGTTCATCAATTAATGCTAGTGTGATTGATCATCAGTTATAAAAAAGTAAGTTCATCAGTTACTGCTAGGGTGTTTGATCACCAGTTATAGAAAGTGGGTTCATCAGTTTCCGCTAGTGAGTTTGGTTATCAGTTACAGAAAGTAGGTTCATCAATTACTGCTTGTGTGTTTGATCATCAGCTATAGAAAATAGGTCTATCAATTACTGCTAGTGTGTTTGATCATTAGCTATAGAAAGTAGGTTCATCAATTACTGCTAGTTTGTTTGATCATCAGTTATAGAAAGAAGGTTCATCAGTTACTGCTTGTATGTTTGATCATCAATTATAGAAAGTAGGTTCATCAGTTATTTGCTAGTAAAATTGATCATCAGTTATAGAAAGTAGGTTCATCAGTTATTTACTAGTGTATTTGATCATCATTTATTTCTGGGTAAAAGCCATAAAATAACAACCTACTTTCTCTAATTTGCCGAGTTGAAACACATACTTTTTTATTATCTTACTTCACCAACGTACTATCAATTTTGATCTGACTTCACCCATTTGACTAAAGTAAACTTGCATCGTTAGTCCTTTATACTAACGGTCGTTAGCAAATAACTTAAAATTTGGTTTTCTTATGTTTTCGTCGGTTTTTACAGTTTTCGTCCGATTTTACACGTTTTCGTCCGTTTTTCCACGTTTTCGTCCCGTTTTGCACGATTTTGCCCGTTTTTGCACGTTTCGCCCGTTTTTACATGTTTTCGTCCGTTTTTACATGTATTCTTCCATTTTTTGCACGTTTTCGTCCTATTTTACACGTTTTCGTCCTATTTTACACGATCGCTCCGCTTTTGCATCGCTTTCGCTTTTTACACGTTTTCGTCTGTTTTTCATATTTTTCTTCATTTTCGCACGTTTTCTTCCGTTTTCAAACGTTTTTTTCCGTTTTTACACGTTTTAGTTCATATTTGCACGTTTTCATTCTTTTTTAAACGTTTTCGTCCATTTTTAAACATTTTCTTTGTTTTTACACGCATAAAAACCGTTTTTACACGTTTTCATCCATTTTTATACGCGTAAAAATTACTTTTATACATGTAAAAACGTACGAAAATGTGTTAAAACGGTTTCGATACATGCAAAAGCCGACGAAAATGTGTGAAAACAGATGAAAACGGACGAAAACGTGTAAAAATAGTTTTTATACATGCAAAACCGAACGAAAACGTGTAAAAATGGTTTTTATACGTTCAAAATTGTACGTGGAAAAACGGACGAAAACGTATAAAATAGACGAAAATGTGCAAAAATGGACGAAATGTGCAAAAACGGACGAAAGTGTGCAAATACAGACGGCCGTTAGTATAAAGGACTAACGATGCAAGTTTATTTTAGTCATATGGGTGAAGTCAGATCAAAATTGAAAGTACGTTGGTCAAGTAAGGTAATAAAAAAGTAAGTGTTTCAACTCGGCAAATTAGAGAAAGTAGTTTGTTATTTTATGGCTTTTACCCTTTATTTCGAATTAGAAGTTCATCAGTTATTGGTAGTACATTTGATCAGTAGTTATTTGCTAGTGTATTTGATCATCATTTATTTGCTAGTGTTCTTTGAAAGTAGGTTCATCACCTATTGCCTGTGTGTTTGTGTTTATTTCGTATTCAGTTTAGTAAGTTCATCAGTTTAATAATTATTTTGTTTTGTTGGATAGGAAAAGAAGCTAAAAAGACAAAGAAACCAATAACTTTAAAAACGTATTCACCCAATGATGATGATTTTGTTGAGGATGCGTTTACTCAAAAAAAAAAGAAAACGTTCAACTGCTGCTATATGCAAGCCTTCTAGTTCATCAAAACCTTCCAAACCTTCAACCTCTACTACTTCCAAACCTTCTTCTTCAGATAAACTTGTTCTTCCTGAAGATCTTAAGCCTGGTCTTAATCTTCTCCAACCTAAACAAAAAAAAAATTCCAAGGCTTCTGATAAAAAGTTTCCCTGGTCCATTATTTGAGACTGTTCAGAAAATGACAGTGGACCAAAAACAAACAATTTCAAGATTGGGGTTTGCATCATTGTTAGATTATGAAATAGATATAATGTGCGCAAGCCGTTTGGGGTATTGGTTAATAGAAAGGTATGATGGTAAATCGAACTCAATGTCTTTAAGAAATGTATTCCAATAACCGCTGAACTAATTCACAAGACATTCGGATTCCCAATGGGCAAATTTACAGTTGATGTCCGGGATGTTTTGAAGGAAAGGTCAAACGAATCTTACATTGAATGGAAGCAACAATTCAAGGGCATTAAGAGATTGTATGCTACACATTTGTTGAAAGTGATCAGGAAACAAATTAGGAACAATGATTGTGGAAGTCTATTTCAGAAGAATTTCCTAGTTATGTTTGCTACTATCCTGGCCCACATCCTTTCAACAGGGACTCTGAATATGGAATTCATCCCGTCTCTTACTTCTTGGTGCCAATATGTGGTAGATTATTTGAAGAAAGAAAGAATAAACTGGAATCCGAGAAAGCGATTCTATGGTCGAATCTTGTTGTTGGAGGTAACTACTATAACTTTAAAATTAATGCAAATTAAAATTGATGAACTAAAATTTATTTTTATCTAACTTTAACTTAAATTGATGAACTAAAAATGCAGGTGATATTTGCCAATTCTCTTATGAAAAAACCAAAAATCCTAGCATTTAAGTACTGGAAAACAGAAGAGATTATTAAGGTGGATGAGATGATGTTTGGCAAAGACAGAAACAAAACAAAAAAAACCATTAAAGAAGAAGGAGAAGAATCGGACGAGGAAGAAAAAATGAGGAGGAGGATAGGGAAGAAAAGGAGGAGGACAATGGAGAAGAAAATGAGGATGGAGAAGAAAAGGAGGATGATGAAGAAAAAAAGAAGGAGGAGGAAGAAGAAAAGGAGGAGCATGAAGAAGATAAGGAGGAGGATGAGAATGAGGAGGATGAAGAAGATAAGGAGGAGGATGAGAATGAGGTGGATGAAAAGCAGGATGATGAAAAGGACAAGGGTGAAAAGCAGCAGGAGGATGAAGAAAATGAGGAAGATGAAGAAAATAACGGTAATGATCAAGACGATGATGATGAAGAGGATAAAAAGGAGGATAATGAAGATGATGATCATGAAGAGGAAGAGGGAATAGAAAATGATGGAGCAGAAATTCAGGATATTGGAGAACCCTCAAGAAAACCACTACTTACAAAAAGCATGATTAAGAAACGGGGGAGTCCTGAAGGTAAGAAATATTAAAAACATTAATTTATTTGTTCATCAGACTTATGAATAAAATGATTGGTATCTTTTTTTCAGCAGACCAAGAAGAATACAATGATGCAGACGAACAAGAATACGATAATACAGATGAAAAAGAATTCAATGATGCAGTCGAAAGTCTACAGATGATTGGAGGTATGAATTTAATAAATGTTTATCAGTTTTATTAATACGTCTTTTTTTTACAGATGATTGAATGTTTTAAAAAATTACTTAAAACAACTTCTGTCTAAAATAGAGGCAATGACAGAAGAAAACAATGATGCAGTCCAGGATTTACAGATGATTGGAGGTATGATTTTATTAAATATTCATCAACATTCTTCATATATATTATATATCTGTTAACAAATGCTGACAATGGTCGCAGACAATGATGATATGTTGTTGATAAAAAATCTGAGGACTCCAAGAAAGAACAAAGAAAAAACAATAGCTGGTATATATTTTATCATATGTTCATCAAATACCTATTTTAAGAACGTATAATTTTATCATTTGTTCATCAGTTATATTATTTGTTCATCAGTAATCTTATATAATTTTATCTCTTAGTAATTGATGGACCACAAGAAGAAGAGAATGAAGAAGCAGGGGACAAAACTGATGAACAAAGTACGTATTGGTACATTCACAAGTTATATTATGTTCATCAGTTATATTATTTGTTCATCAGTAATATTACATAATATTTTTAAACATTTAACTAAAAAAACTTGTATCTGAGAAGCGTAGAGAATGAAGAAGCAAAGTGACACCAATCCCAAAAACGGTGGCAAAGTTGAATGAAGAAGGTGGGTCAAAACTAATGAACAAGGTAACGTAGTGGAAGACTTTTTTAATGACTTCTGTACCATTTTCTCCTTATCAGAAAGTCTGTTCAAAAGATAATACTGAGGAACTGATGAAGAAATAATTGATGAACATTACTTGAAAAGATAATACTGAGGAACTGATGAAGAAATAATTGATGAACAACTAATTGAAATTCAAATTCTCCTTATCAGAAAGTCTGTTCGATGTAGGGAGCAACTAGTTGAAATAATTCATGTAGGGAGCAAACGGAAAAGGAAAAGGAATTCAAATTCTCCTTATCAGAAAGTCTGTTCGATGAATCTGTTCAAAAGCCAATTGGCATTCAAACTAAAAGAAAAATCAAAAAGTCCTAAGACGTATCTTGTGAGGAATGAGCCTCGACATTGATGAGCAAGTAGTCATGATGTTCATATAGATGATATTGAGGAGCATCATGGGTAGATGCACCATGATTGGTAAAAATCTTTATATTATGTTCTTTTAATTAGTTGATATATATTTTAAAATTTAATTGAAGAATTTAACAGATGCTGATATTCCAATGATCGAAAATGATGGAAACACAAAAATGGATGATCCAATGACCGAAACTGATGAAACAGCTGATATGCGTACAAATGAATTATTTATTTAACTATGATTATATTAATGACAGAATTAGTTGTTTATATATGTTTTAAAATTTAATTCAACAATTTAACAAATGATATTCCAATGACCGGGAGTAATGAAGACACTCTAAATGGGTGATCCAATAACCGAACTGATCAAACAACAAATGAACTGAAAATGATGAACAAAAGAGCTCATCATCTCAGTAGTATTAACTCACCCAATGTTATCGCCAATGATATTAGAGTTTCAAGGGGTTTATTCCCAATTCAAATCAGCAGAGGTTAAAATCTTTAAACTTACTACTTTAAATAACTTTAAATACTACCTCCGTCCCATAATAATTGTCCACTTTGACTTTTTTAAGTCTTTTTTATTTAACTTTGACCATAAATATTTTTATTTGTGTAATATAATACTCGATGAAAAATATATGAATAGAATGTGTTTTAAATGTATTTTCATTTGGTATAACTTTCATCATGTATCATATAACACAAATAAAAATATTAATGGTCAAAGTTGAACAAAAAAGACTAAAAAATGTCAAAGTGGACAATTATTATGGGACGGAGGGAGTATATATTTTTAAACTTATTTGAAAGTAGGTTCATCAGTTATTGCTAGTGCGTTTGATCATCAGTTATTGAAAAGTAGGTTCATCACTTACTGCTAATCCATTTGATAATCAATTATTTGAAAGTAGGTTCATCACTTATTGCTAATGCATTTGATAATCAGTTGTTTGAAAGTAGGTTCATCAGTTATCGCTAGTGCTTTTGATCATCGCTATCTAGTACTTTTGAAAGTAGTTCATCAGTTATTTTGAAAAGTAGGTTCATTAGTTATTTTGAAAAGTAGGTTCATCAGTTATTGATAGTGGGTTTGATCATCTCTTATTTGTAACTAAGTTCATCGCTATTGCTAGTGCTTTTGAAAGTAGGCTCACGCTTATTTTGAAAAATAGGTTCACGCTTATTGCTAGTACATTTGATCATCGCTATTTAAAATTAGGTTCACGCTTATTGATAGTTGGTTTGATCATCGTTATGACAGAATTCAATCACTCCTCGAGGAACATGTTAGCCATACTTCAAGAACTAAAAATTGATATTGATGACATGCTAAGGGCCGGATTGAGAAATACCCCCAAGATGAATCATTGTTGGAAGTCCCGGACCGGATGAATAGGTTAGTAAACAGACGACGCTTTGAGAGCTCACAGAGTGAAGACGAAAGATCAATGCAGATGGTTGTGCATGAAGCTATGGTTGTGCATGAAGCTGATGATAAAGAAGGCTCCGAGGAGAAGGAACCATGTGAAGAAATGATGAACTCATCAGACATGCTTATTGAGAAACGTTAACTCAAATGTTCTTGGATCCAAGCTTTATGGAAGAAATTGAAAACCTTGAACTTCAAAAACAGGTAATACAATCAAAAACCATTTTGTACCTAATCGATGAACTTATAAACAATTTTAATTATGAGAACACTTGATGCAAAAATAACTGATGAACTATTACCTCAAAAACAGATGCAAAGGCCGAATTCCCACATTCAAATTTTCCACTTCCGAGCAATATAATGTTTGATAACGCTTTGTATCAAGAGAAAAGACCCTGAAAGCGTATCTTGAAGAATTTCTCAAAACACACCTTTCTTGCGTATTATCGCAGAACTGTTGAGTGAGAAGATTGACTAATTTATGTTTGGAAAAAATTCAAAAGATGCTTCAAAACCTCACCAAAGTCTAAAAACTTCTCCCCTTAAGATGAAGAATGATCAACAGATGCCAAAGATGATAAAGACCCATATCATTTGTACCTGATCACGCCAAGAAAAAATTAAAAAATGAATGAAAAGAAGATGAACCTTTCACCACACCAATGAATTTCAACACAATCAAAAGCTTAAAATGCCTAAAAGGAGAAGAAAATTGAAGTAAGTGAATATGGCTTGAAAATATAAAAGAAAAGAGAAAAATCAAGCTTCATCAATTCTAAAGTTCCGCAGATAATACCTAAGAGTAGTTGTGAGATGAAGAACAAAGTAAAATGAGTTGGAAAAAAGGTATTTGATACAATTTTATCTGCAAGAGGAGATATCGAGTAAGTAATTTGTATTATGTTCATCAATATAAAATTCTTATTTCTTAATCAAAAGTTTTTTTTTTTTTTTTTTCCTAAAATATTATCTTTAAATGAAATTGCAAAGTGATGTGTTATTTCATACATACTCTGACGGTCAAAGATACACTTGAGAGCTCAGGAAGGCAATGAAATTAGTTCAGAGTGATTGATATGTGGGTGTATCTAATTAACATGGCAGAAAGTGGAAAAGGAGTCTAGGATCAATGAGGAAGTTATAATGCCCATACATCAATTATTGTAAGTTACAAAAACTTTATCAATTATGATTCAATACTTGAAATCAATTAACTTATGCTTTGACTAATATTGATGAACAAATGTACACAAGAAATGATGAATGTGAGTGTAAAACTCAATGCTCAGATTCAAGTTTCATGAGAACATGAACCATGTTTTCTTTTGTCTACTACTTATCAATCTCACAAAGACATGACCTAGTAAGCATTTCATTTAATAGTTTGTATGAGATAAAAAATGATGAACAAATAGATAATTGGAAATTTTAACACTTTATGTTTAACATATGTTTTTCCTGATGATGCTCGCTGATGAACACTACTATGTTGATCAAGCTTTCAACTTGAAAGAGCCTCAAATCCATATTCTTGACAACATGGATCACAATGATTCAATCAAAGACAGATATGGGAAAAAAATAAGTTATTTGGTAAGAATTTTATGTATATTAAATATATGTTCATCAATGTAGTTAAAATTGAATCTCATTGTTTTTAATTTGTTATTACAAGAGAGTACTTTTGAAGTACTTGAAAATAATCTGTATCCACATGTTCAAACACCTAACAAATACTGAGTGTGTAATGTGAAATGGAATGGCAAACCAAAAGATAATATCATTGATTGTGGAATTTTCGCTTATGAGGCACTGAAACATATTTAGGAAACAAGTTCTTTTGATGTTGATTTGTAAAAAGAAGGAAAAGAACAAGATTTCGTATAGAAGACTTGAGAAAGAAGTACTTGACAAAGATTCTATTGGCCGAAAGTACAATGAGAAATCAGAAAAACAAGAGAGACGGAGGTTCATGAATATCAAAGTTTAAGTTTGAAGGAAAAGAGAATGCTCCACCAGATGTCTAAAAGGCTATTGCGTAACGGCTCGATTATTTTGATAGATAGCTAGTGCTCTACTGAAAAGAAGTAAAAACAATATGGTCTAACCGATAATGTTTAAATATATTAAGTAGTTATGGTTATTTGATGAACAAGTTATGGTTAAACACTTTTGGCTGGTCAGAATGGGCAAGCTATGGTTAAGTTGTTATGGTTATTTGATGAACAATATGATATAAACTGATGAATGTTTTTGTAAATAGTTTGGTTAATTAGTTATGCAAAGTTCCCTTTTGTTTATTAATATTTGATCTATTCTTAAATCTGATAGAATCTTACTACTCTGGATAAAGACACTATCTTTCAAGATAAATACACACTATCTTTCAGATAAATAATTTGTGGTTCTCGCACAAATTTTTGTGTCTCCAGATATTAAATGTTCTCAGATATACACTATGCAATTGATATGACTAAATCAAGAAATTGATTCCTCCATATACTGCTTTTGGTCTATCTTTGTACATTGCAAATCTTGTTTTACACAAACCAATAACTGACCAAACAATTTGATTCCTCCACTATATAAGGCCATAATCTCAATGGCATTTTCATCACACATCTATAACAAAAAAAAATAAAAAAATAAAAAAATAAAAAAAATAACTGAGCAAAATGAGTTCAAAAGATTTCATATACATTTCCAAGGATCAAATTGAGGAGGTTAGCCCACTCAATATAATTGAGCCATCATTTTGAAATTGAGCCATCAAAGTTTGGCTCAAGCTCGAAAACAGAAGAACCTAGCAATAACCTAACCTGAAAAGAACTTGCAAGGAAGGTTTTGATGAAAGGAAGAAAGTTCTTGGCCTCCTGATGAGTGCTTATTCACTCATCCTTTTTACCCATCTAAGCCCACAAAAACGTCTAAAAACACTGAAATATAACCAATTATGCTACAGATATCCTGGAGTGTATTTTATGTATTTCGTACAAAGGATCGAAAACAGACCAAAACGACCTAATTGAGCTCTAATGGAAAACTTGCTTTGCGACGAGCCGAATATGGTTTTCTACATTTTCGAGCCCTGATACCATTTGGGATGAAAGTGGGGAATCGATCAAAACCTAACCCTAAAATCCAAATTTCCATTTTACCCTTTTTGCATAATCCTCAACTACTCTTTTTAAACCTCATTTTTTATTTTACAACAATTATTTTAAAAAACCAATTTCATTTAAATTATTTTCTAAAAAATACAAAGTTTTAAAATACAAAGTTTTACTTAACTTTTCTTTAAACTCCTTTTAAAACTTAAACCATTTTACCCAAAGAACCCAACTAAACCCATTTACCCCATATAAAACCCATAACCCACCTTTCTTCCCCTCGCTTGTACCCAAAAAGAAACAATAATCCAAACCTCATGCCTCAAAGTTAACCCAAAACCAAGACACAACCCTTGTCTTCTTCCCCTGTCTCTCATGACCCTGGTCCCCATCTCACTTTTACCCAACACAGCAACACTTGGCCTATGCCACCTTGGCAATCCCAAACTCACCCATTGGAGCTCATTTGATGGACGGCTTATTTAATCCCCTTGGTGCCCAAGTTGAGATGAATGGCTGAGATGACTCAAAGAAACACAAAGGACTTAGTCTCATTCCTCAAAGAAACTAGCACAAGCTCTCTTGAAGACCTAGACCCACACTAGTATAAATAGTAGCATTTGTGCCTTTGAGGCATGAGGATTTATTAGGTTTTAGTTATTTTAAATTTTAGTTTCGCTTTTAAATTGTAATTCATCTTTTAGTTAATGAAAAGAGTTTTTTATTTTTACCATATTATTTGTTTTTTGCTAATAAGCACTTTAGTGCTTATTAGCTTATTGCCGCTTATTTCATTCTAAGTTACATTTTTGAAGTTTTAAGTAAGTAAAAATCAAGTCACTTAAAAATCAGCTTGTTAACATTAAACACCCCATAAGGGGTGTTTGGCATTAGCTTATTCTTTTGTCCTAAACTGTTTTCTTACCCACTTTGAATCTCTAGGTCAAAGTATTTCGAGGTATAAGTAAGTTTTCAAAAGAATTTTATCTTGTATCACATTGGAACAAGTTTTGATAACCAAAAAAAAAAGGGTCTATTACTGTCAAACAAAATCAAAAGAATAAAGAAATGCCGTTGCAAAACCTCTTTTGTAGCTTATTTCTGGTCAAAATCTTTTCCAAATTGTTTTTCTTATATCATCACATACCTATTTCAACATATTAATAGTTTATATGCACTTAGGATCATTTTTACCTTAGCTTAATTTGCCTTAGAAATCTGTCCCAAACCATTTTCATTAATCGTTACATCGTGTCCCATATGCCTATATTACTGCTTTTCTTGATGTCTAATTTGCTTAATATTAGGACTTAGACTCAAATTTGCATACTTGGTATTCACTAGGTTAGCTATAAGATAGTATCATTTATAGTATTTAGATAGTGCTTATTAGAGCTTATTTAAGCCAAACTAGCCCTATTTGATTGTTTCTGCCAAGACAATCAGTACTTCATCAAGTAGCAGCTCTCATTAAAGAGTAAATAAAGCAGCCTTACCTCTTTAGCTTATTAGTGATAGGTTTTAGCTTATCTAGTGTCCTTAGTTGCTTATTAGTCCTATAGGTTAGGTTAGATTGCTTATTGTGCTTATGTAAATATCCATGTTATTCTAGCTAAGATTTCCTTTTAGCTTAGGAATTCCCATAACTCGCTTCTATCCCCTATTTCAAGATTGCTTTTAGTCTTTTTAGCTTATTTCAGATTTAGCATAGGCATGCTTGCTTATTTCCATTTTTAAAGTGCTTATTTACATGATTCCTTGTGCTTAATTATAGATCTTTGTGCTTAAAAGTTGTCATTAAAGGAACCTTGATTAGTCCATTTCTGAAATAAGCAGGAATAAGGCCAAACCGCTTATTCCAAGGTTTTGAACAAAAGTTTTTCACAAAAAGTCCTTGATTTAGTCTTATTTATAAGTTGCAAAAAGAAAATTTGAAAAAAAAAATTGTTTGAAAAAAGGTTCCACAGATTCAACCTGACCTCTTGCTCAAACACACAACACCACACCACATAACCATCTGCCTCTGTCTTCTTTCGGTTTATTATTGCACTACTTAATATTTAACTACCAATCACAGTTTTAAGCTTACTAGCTTATTTAGCTTTTAGTAGCTTATTTCCCAAAGTAGTGTACCCTCTTTTTATTTTTCTTAAAATCGCTTAGGGCTTAGAGTATTTTCTCGTGAAATTTTCAGATTTTTCCAAAATAGTTTAGTAATTTTTATAATTAAATTAGATTAAATTAGTTTTTAAATCATAATAAATAATTTAAAAGTCTAAAAAATACCCGGCTTTTTCCTAAAATTATTTTTAGTCGTTTAGAACGTAGGAAAATTAGTTTCACATCCTTAGGCCTTAAATTGCATTATTTTTACTTTTGAGGCTCTGATTAGCCCTGGTTTTCACGTTTTTGCATATTATCACTCTAGGACTTAGTGTAACTTAATTTTATTGTTCCATATGCTTAGTAGTAGTTAATTAATCATTTACTTTGTTCCCGTAGCCTTAATTAATTTCCCTTTAGTTAATTTGTAGAAAACGTAATCAAAAAACAAAAAAACCCGAACATCGAAAGCATTTTAATAACAAACCTCAAACGAAATTCTCAATTCACACCTCGTTGGAAACGATCCTGATATCCTTATCCTATCACTTATCAATATTTGAGGGTTTTATGTATCGACCTTTTTCCTAAAGGGTTGGTTTGTAATTTCTTGGTATTTGTATTTGATATTTCTTATATATACTATTTGACTAATCAAAATTTGGCGCCGCCGAGGTCAGGTTGTGCGACAATATCGTTACTGTTTGACGATTAGTGACTCGAGATCCTTCCTTCGTGAAGTTATTGTTTTTATAAAAATCAAAAAGTAAAAATATTTTTTATTTTGTATATATATAAAAGATTAAAATACAAAAGATTTTCCCTTTTGTTTTAAATAAAATAGAAGACACAATCAATATAACATTCTCAACTGAGGTGTTATCATTATAAGTTCCCGAACTAAAGATCAAAAACTTGCCTTTGTGTCGCTTGTGGATTTATTTATTTCTATCGGACAAACAAACCGTGGGTGGGTATAAGGACTACCGACATTAAATTGCGGCCAAAAGAAGCGGTTTTTAATAAGCTTCAACTGACCTACAAAGCTTCTCCTCGCTTTGTGCGCTTGTCTTGTAGAGGTGATTATTCACTTGGGATTATTGGTTTAAGTTCACGTGGTTTTGCCTCGGCTTGTTTTAATTGAAAGTGTTTTTGGTAGTGCATGCGCACTCGCTTTTCTAATTCTTCTAGTCCCCTTCTTGAACTCGCCACAATTCCGCGAAGACTAATAGACGCCCCCGCCAATAGTCGAAACCGAGATTCGTACTAATCCCGACCCCATTCCCGAAATGGCGGAGGATAACCGTTCTATGTTGGAACAACTCCAAGCACCCACCGAGGGTTATGGAGAAGCCATCGCCGCTCCACCAATCGCTTCGCCAATTTTGAGCTCAAACACGGATTGATTAACTTGGTATCGCAAGCCATTTTACGGATTGAGAGAGACGATCCTCACTCTCATATCCGACGGTTTAACAAGCTCACGCCTACAATCAAATATCGAAACGCGGCCGAAGAAGCAATCAAACTACTTTTCCTCGCTCTCACTTGAGGGGCCGCCCGGATTTGGCTCGAGAAACAACCCCCTCGATCAATCACCACATGGGAAGATTTAGTTTCAAAATTCACTAACGAATTCTTCCCACCACAAAAGACAACACACTTAAAAATGAAATCACAAAGTTTACACAAAAATTTGATGAATCATTTAGTGAAGCTTGGGATCGTTTAAGGACTTACTTCAATGTCCTCACCATGGATTTTCCGAGTTACATCAACTCGATACTTTCTACAATGGTTTGAACGAAAATGATCAAGACTCTCTCAATGCCGCCGCCGGTGGTAATCTCTTGACACGCCCTACGAAAGATGTGTTGTCCATCATTGAGAACAAGTCTAAGTCCGCGACCTCGGCAAACCGATTGCTTCCCAAGTGAGTGCTTCACCTTCTTCGGAAAATGTCTCTAGCACGGATGCTAAGATAGACAAGCTTACCGATGCTATCCAAGCATTGGTTCTCTCAAAATCTCTTTCTTCTCCATCTCCAAATCCACCCGCCAAGTCAAAGCGTGGCAACTACTTGTACTACTTGTGGTGGGCCTCATGCCTACTACAATTGTACCGCTACGGATGGTAATCCTTTTGAAGCAAATGCCGTGAGGCCTTACAATCAAGGAGGTAATCAATACCGCCCTCAAGTTGACCCAGCTATCGTATAGCAATCAAGGACCACCCGATTTTCCTCAACCTAACAATCAAAATAGGTTCAATCAAAATCAAGTGAAAGGGCAAAATGTTCCATATCAAGCCCCGATGAACCAATACCCTCCCCAAGGTGGTAATCTCAATCATGGGTATCAAGCTCCTAATTACCAACCCCCGCTGGCCCTCTATTGAACTTTACAACTACATTAAGTCTAATGAGGTTACAATTAGGGGTTTGCAAAGCCAAATCACTACTTTGAGAAATGAATTCCAAACTTCAATGTCAAAACAAGGAAATGAGTTAAAAAATGAGTTGAACAAAACAAACAACAAAATTGATCAAAATCAAAACAAAATTGAAAATATGTTCAATAGTATCATGTGTCAAATGAATCAAGCTTCAACTTCTAAACCCTTCCGGTAATACAATTCCAAATCCGGCGGAGAGTTGAATGCTATCGCCACCCGAAGTGGTAAGACATATGATGGACCCTCGATGCCTACACCCTCTCCTGTGAGGGAGGTAGCACAAGAAACCGAGGTGACAAAGGACAAAGTGCATTCTACAAGCCCACAAAGTACCGCACACGTCCAACCTCCGGTAGTCCAAATTTCCATTCCGGAGCCCGATAACCCAAGATTAAGCCTTCAATTCCTTATCCTTCAAGGCTTAATGATCAAAAGGTCCGCGACAAATCTAATCAACAAATGGAGAAGCTTATCCAAATCTTCAAAGATTTGCACTTCGAGATTAGTTTCGCGATGCTCTCTCTTCTAATGCCCAAGTTTGCTCCAACAATCAAAAGCTTGTTGAGCAACAAAGAAAAAATTTCCGAGTTGGCTAAAACTTCCTTGAACGAGAATTGTTCGGTGGTTATCCTTAAAAACTCCCCCAAAGTTAGGAGACCCCGGAAATTCCTAATCCCGTGTGATTTTCAAGGATAGTTCAATGCTCTGCCCGATCTTGGCGCCGAGCATTAACTTGATGCCACACTCGATGTGGAAAAGCTTTCATTACCTCCACTTACACCTACATGTATGATCCTCGAGCTTGCGGACAACAATTCTCGTCCGCTAGGTATAGCCGAGGATGTATTTGTGAAAGTAGGCAAGTTTCATTTCCTCACGACTTTGTTGTCGTCGAATTTGATGCCGATCCCCGAGTACCCCTCATCCTTGGAGGTGCTTTAAAACGGGTCGTGCATTAATCGACGTTGATGAAGGGGAAATTACTTTGAGGGTGAACAAGGAAGCCGTAACTTTTAATCTTGATCAAGTTACGAGATACTCCCCCGCTTATGACGATACGTCCGTAAACAAAATTGATGTCATTGACATTGTGTTGGAGGAGTATTCTCAAGAAATTCTTGGATTCTCGAGTGGCAATCCCACTTCGTTTGATCCCATCATTGCTCTCTTCCTCCCTCACCCATTTTACAATGAGGAAAGTGACTTTATCTTGGCAGAGATTGAAGCTTACTTGTCTAGTGATTCTCGTCCCACGGAAATTGATCACGCTTCCATCGACATCGAGGGAGATATTCTTCTCATCGAGAAGATGCTCAATGATGATCCATCATCACTCACTCCTCAAGAACTTCATATTGAGGAAATCAAAAACATTGAAAATGCTAATGATCCTGAGGTCGAACTTAAGGACTTACCACCTCACTCACGCATTTTTGAGGGTGACGATAAATTACCCGTCATAATTGCTAAAGATTTGAGTGAGGAAGAAAAAGCCGCTCTCATAAAGGTTTTGAAGTCACACAAGCGAGCCATTGCTTGGAAACTTTCCGACATTAGGGTATTAACCCGAATTTTGTACACACAAGATTCTAATGGAGGATGACTTCAAACCGGGTTGTTCAACATCAAAGAATAGTGAATCCTAAAATCCACGAGGTTATCAAACAAGAGGTCCTAAAACTTCTTGATGCCGGATTGATTTACCCTATCTCGGATAGTTCTTGGGTGAGCCCCGTTCATTGTGTGCCCAAAAAGGGTGGCATCACCGTTGTTGAAAACGAAGAAAACGAAGTTGATTCCTACCGATTGGTCACGGATGGCGTGTTTGCATTGGCTACCGAAAGTTAAATGAAGCCACCCGTAAAGACCACTTTCCCTTACCCTTCATGGATCAAATGCTTGAGAGATTAGCGGAAACTAATACTATTGTTCTCGATGGTTTCTCGGGTTACTTCCAAATACCCATAGATCCTCATGACCAAGAGAAGACCACATTCACGCGCCCTTATGGAACGCTTGCTTTATCGCGCATGCCTTTCGCTTATGCAACGCCCCGTACATTCCAAAGGTGCATGATGGCCATCTTCCACCTACATGATCGAGGAAACTATGGAGGTCTTTATGGATGATTTTTCGGTCTTTGGGGATTTTTCAATCATGTCTCTCCCATGTGGACAAGATGCTTAAACGTTGTGAAGACACAAATCTTTGTCTAAATTGGGAGAAAAGTCATTTCATGGTCAAAGAGGGCATAGTCCTCGGCCATAAGATCTCTAAAAGCCGGATTGAGGTTGATAAGGCTAAAGTTGATGTCATATCCAAATTACCTCATCCCACCACCGCTAAGGGTGTTCGAGTTTTCTAGGTCAACGGCTTCTATCGTCGATTCATTAAAGATTTCTAAAATAGCCCGCCGATGACCCGCCTTCTTGAAAAAGATAATTCGCTCATCTTCTCCAAAGAATGCATTGAAGCTTTCCAAACTTTAAAGAAGAAACTTACGAAAGCTCCTATTTTAGTTGCCCCCGATTGGGACCTACCTTTCGAGCTTATGTGCGACGCTAGCGATTTTGCTCTAGGTGCGGTTCTGGGCAACGAAAAGCAAAACATTTCCACCTATACACTATGCTAGCAAAACTTTGACCAAGCTCAAGCACATTACACTACGACGAAAAGAATTACTAGCCGTGGTGTATTTTCGAGAAGTTTCACCATACTTGATCTTGTCCAAAAGCATAGTGTATACGGATCACTCGCCCTCAAATATCTCTTTGCTAAGCAAGATGCAAAGCCGAGATTGCTCCGTGGGTTCTCCTACAAGAATTTGATATCATCGTCGTGATAAAAAGGAGCCGAGAACCTCGCGGCTGACACCTATCCCGCCTTGAAAATCCTCACCAAGGTGTGCTCGAAAAAAGGAAATCAATGAAACATTTCCTCTCGAGAGACTTAATGTGGTATCTCTAGGTGGAGATTCGAGTACCCCATGGTTTGCCGACTTTGCAAACTACCATGCGGGAAACTTTTTTGTTAAAGGGATGTCGCCCCAACAAAAACAAATTCTTCAAGGATGTTAAGCATTACTTTTGGGACGACCCCTACTTGTTCAAAGTCTGTGCGGATCAAGTCATCCGACGGTGTGTTCACGGCCAAGAAGCCGCTGATATTCTCAACGCTTGTCACAATGGACCCACGGGGACATCATGGCCCCAACTACACCGCCAAAAAGGTGTTTGATTCCTGCTTCTATTGGCCCACAATTTATGCCCATGACTTAGTCAAATCATGTGACGCTTGTCAACGCCACGCAAAATCTCGCAAAAGGACGAAATGCCTCAAAATGCAATCCAAGTGTGCGAGATCTTTGACGTGTAGGGCATCGACTTCATGGGCCCGTTCGCCTTCTCGAGGGAACAAGTATACTGCATGGCCGACATTTGTCTAAATGGGTGGAAGCAAAGCGCCCCCACCAACGCCCAAAGTTGTGAAATTCTGAATCTCTCTTTGCTCGCTTTGGAACTCCCCGCTATCATTAGTGATCGCGTACGACTTTTGCAATGACCACCCGCAAAGTCATGCTTGTACGGTGTCACTCACCGCCTTGCTACGCAGATCACCCCAAACTAGTGGTCAAGGGAAGTCTCAAATCGTGGCCTAAAAGAATTCTTGAAAGGACCGTGAGGCTAAAACCGTGCTCTTGGTCGATAAGCTAGATGATGCACTATGGGCCTTTCGTACCGCTTACAAAACACCTATTGGTTGTACTCCTTATAAGCTTGTGTACGAAAAGGCGTGTCATCTCCCGATCGAGCTCGAGCACAAAGCCTATTGGGCCTTGAAGCATGCTAACTTTGATCTCAAGTCCGCGGGTGATCACCAAAAAGTTCAACTCAATGAATTAAATGAACTTCGTGATCGCTTCCACGAACTCTTTAATCTACAAAGAGAAGACAAAGAAGATCCATGACCCAAAATCAAGAACCGCTGCTTAACGCTGGTGACCGAGTCCTTCTTTTCAATTCTCGATTGAAGCTCTTCTCTGGGAAACTTAAAACCCGTTGGATCGGGCCGCTCACCATTGCCAAAGTTTTTCCTTATGGTGCCGTCGAGTTATCTCAAACCGACGGACCAAACTTCAAAGTGAACGGCCATAGATTGAAACACTATTTTGGAGGGGACATACCTCAATTGGTTGTCCCAGATCTCCAAACCTTCCCCATGAACCAATGAATTCGGGGTCGAGTCAAGCTAGCGACTTGTTAACAAAAACAAGAGCATTTCATGGGTGTCCACCCATGTTTCTATCTTCTTTTCTCTTTTCTAACACTAAGTGTGGGGAAACCCCCACCGATGTTTGCTTGTTGTGTGTTTGCTCGCTTTTCGGATTCCGTGAGATCGTGATGATTGATGCTACTGCTTCGATCCAAACCGCCAATATCCGATCTTTTTACTAACGATTATCTAGGGATATCTTTATTAATCCTTTTGTGAAAAAAGATTTCGCTTCCACACTTGGCTAGTAGTATTACCTTTTTCCGCTCTATAGTTTCTACACGGCCGTACTTTGAATATTGAGGGCAATATTCAATTTAAGTGTGGGGAATTCTAAGCTTAATTTGATCACATGTGTACCTTCTAGTACCCTAGCACCCCCGTTTTGACCAAAATTTTAAAATTTTATCGCTTTTAGTCAAGTATTTACAATTACAAGAAGTGCTTTGCACAAAAATAAAGCATTGATGCTTCTAGATAATGATAGTTTAGTCTTGATTCGCTAGAACAAGGGGAATCCCGACTCGCTAGAGTGTTGATCTAGCCGCTTCTTAACATTTAGGCTAAGGTTTTACGAGTTGTGCAAATGAAAATGCTAAGCGTGAGTAGTTGGTTCTCTTTAGAGCTTATATAAGTAATCTATGGCTTTTTCTCCCGAGGCTCTAAATGGACTTAAATACGTGCTCATTGTCAAACTTTGAACATTCAAATCGTCTTGTTACAATAAAAAGTTTTAAGCAAAATTGATTTAGAGTCCGAGTTCAACATTTTATTTAAATTTCCGAGAAAGCATACTTTCTTAAAATCTGAATAATGTTGCAAAATGAAAGTATCGAAAAGTGCTTGAATGATGCAAAAGTTGCAAGTTAAAGTCAAAAAAAAAAAAAGTGAAAAAAAAAAAAAAAAAAAATGAAAAATATGAGTTGCGTGAATAAAAGCACTAAGTTGCTTATGAATAAATGTGCAAAACTTGCTTTTTCTTAAATTTAAATCGAAGTTGAACTGTATTCGCCAAAGTTGTCTAAAAGTTTGACGGTAATTTGGAAATCCTTGATTTCAAAGACCCCGAAAGCTCCGATACTATTCTCGAGGGTGAAAACCTAGCCTCCTTAAAAGGACAAGCCGAGAAGAAAGTCGCTACATGGAGTGATCTCACCTTTGAATCTCGAATTTCTAAATTGTCGTCGGTTGTAATCCATTTAGGTTTAGTTTTAACTTAACGGTAGCTTCAGAATCTTTGGAATCGAATTCTAATTCCGTACTATTCTCTGTGGAGGTGTCAAAAGCCCGGTCACTTAAAACTTATGTTTTTGGATGTGCCGAGAAGAAAGCCGCTACATGGAAGAGGCCCTTTCGATCCTTAGACTTTCATCGCTTCCTGGGTTAGTACTTTGTTAAGTGATAACAACCATAACAACTGTCGATTTTAATGGTCAAACTTTTGAAAATGAGCACACACACTTAAATTTATAAATTATGGAGTAAAAAGTTAAGTCTAGACTTACATAGATTATTTGTATAAGTAGTGTTAGCATTTTACAAAAACGCTTGCACAATAAGTTTAAGCTTGGTTTGAGAGTATAAAAAAAAGAGGATGACGATTATAATTCCCCGGAGACACCCATTTTGTGAATCCCGCTCTATGATGCCATGTTTTGATAATCAAGCATGTTATTTATTATCGTTCAAGTTTAAATTTCTCGTAGTTGAATAAAAAGTCAAACGGGTATTCTTGGTATTTTTGATCCTTTCATTTCATATGATCGGATTGCTGTGGACTAGCAATTGATAGTAAGGGGATTTGATGAGTGCTTATTCACTCATCATTTTTTACCCATCTAAGACCACAAAAACGTCTAAAACACCGAAATATAACCAATTATGCTACAGATATCCTGGAGTGTGTTTTTATGTATTTCGTGTACAAAGGATCGAAAATGACCAAAACGGATAATTGAGCTCGAATGGAAAACGTTTTAGTGATCGAGCCGAATATGATTTTCTACATTTTCGTGAGCCCGATACCATTTTGGGAGTGAGCTTGGGAATCGATCAAAAACCTAACCCTAAAATCCAAATTACCATTTTACCCTTTTTTCCAAAATCCTAACTACTTTTTTAAAAACCTCATTTTTATTTTAAACAATTATTTTTTAAAACCAATTTTATTTAAATTATTTTCTCTAAAAAAAAAAGTTTTAAAAACAAAAGTTTTACTTAACATTTTCTTTTTAAACCCTTTTAAAACTTAAAACCATTTTACCAAGAATCTAACTAAAACCCATTTACCCCATATAAAAACCCATAACCCACCTTCTTCCCTCTGCTTTACCCAAAAGTAAAAGAAAAAACACACCCTCCTAAACCCTTCTTTGGCCAAAAACCCAAACCAAGACACAACCCTTGTCTTCTTCCCCTCGTTTCTCATGACCTCGTCCCCACCACTTTACCCAACACACCCACATGGTCTCCATGCCACTTGGCAATCCCAAACTCACCCATTGAGCTCATTCCGATGGACTCATTGATTTAAGTGGTGCCCAAGTTGAAATGGATGGCCGAGATTCCTCAAAGAAACACACAAAGGACTCCTAGTCTCATTCCTCTCAAGAAACAAGCACAAGCTCTCTTGAAGACCCAGACCCAGACTAGTATAAATAGTAGCATTGTAGCCTTTTGAGGCATGAGATTTATTAGTTTTAGTTAGTTTTAAATTTTAGTTTTAGTTTTAAATTGTAATTCATTTTAGTTAATGAAAAAAGTTTTTATTTTTACCATATTGTTTATTTGCTAATAAGCACTTTAGTGCTTATTAGCTTATCAGTTCTTTGATTTCATTCTAAGCTGCTACTTAGTTTTAAGTAAGAAAAACTCAAGTCAGTTTAAAAATCAGCTAGTTAATATTAAACACCCCATAAGGGTGTTTGGTTTAGCTATTTTTGTCCTAAATCAACTTTCTTACCCACTTTGACTCTTAAGTCAAAGTGTTTTAAGGTTTAAGTAGTTTTTCAAAAGAATTTTATCTGTATCACATTGGAACAAGTTTTGATAACCAAAAAAAAAAAGGTCTTTACCGCCTAAAACAAAATGCAAGAAAGAAATGCCAAGGTACCTCCCTTGTAGCTTATTTTCATCAAAATCTTTTCCAAATTGTTTTTTCTTACATCTCACATCCCATTTCAACATATTAATAGTTTATTTGTACTTAGATCATTTTTAGCTTAGCTTAATTTGCCTTAAAAATGGTCCCCAACCATTTCATTAATCATACTTCAGTCCTATAAAGGCTCCATATTATCAAGCTTTTTCTTGATTTTTAATTTGCTTAATATTAGACTTAGACTCAAATTTGGTATACTTGGTATTCACTAGGTTAGCTTAGTAAGATAGTATCATTTAAGTATTTAGAAGTGCTTATTGTAGCTTATTTTTAAGCCAAAACTAGCCTCCCTTTGATTGCGCTTCTCAAGATAACCGCAGCCTCACCGCAGCTGTCCTTCATTTTAGTGCTATTTAGCAGCCCCTTTAGCTTATTTAGTGATAGTTTAGTTAGGTCTATTCCTTAGTTGCTTATTGAGTCCTATAGGTTAGGTTAGATTGCTTATTAGTGCTTATGTATGCTTTAAATATTCATGTTATTCTAGCTTAACATTTCCCTTTAGCCATAGGATTTATAACCGCTTTCTTCCCCTATTTCAAGATTGCTTTTAGTCTTTTTCTAGCTTATTTCAGATTTAGCATATGCATGCTTAGCTTATTTCCATTTTAAGTGCTTATTTACATGATTCCTAGCTTAATTATAGATCTTTGTGCTTAAAAGTTGTCATTAGGAAGTTTAATAGTCCATTTCAGAATCGTTGAAAAGCAGCTTCAAACCGCTATTCCAAGGTTTTGAAAAAAGTTTTTCACAAAAGTCTTGATTTTGTCTTATTTATAAGTTGCAAAAGAAAATTTGAAAAATAGTTTGAAAAGGTTCCAACAGATTCAACCGGACCTCGCTCAAAACACACAACACCACACCACATAACCATCTCCTAGGGTCTTTTTCATTTATTATTGCACTACTTAATATTTAACTACCAATCACAGTTTTAAGCTTACTAGCTTATTTAGCTTTTTAGTAGCTTATTTCCTAAAGTAGTGTACCCCTTTTTTATTTTTCTTAAAATCAGTTAGGCTTAGAGTATTTTCTGTGAAATTTTCAGATTTTTCCAAAATAGTTTAGTATTTTTTATAATTAAATTAGATTAAATTAGTTTTTAAATCATAATAAATAATTTAAAAGTCTAAAAAAATACCTGCTTTTTCCTAAAATAATTTTTAGTCGTTTAGAACGTAGGAAAATTAGTTTCACATCCTTAGGCCTTAAATTGCATTATTTTCACTTTTGAGGCTCCTGATTAGCCCCTTTTCACGCTTTTGCATATTATCACTCTAGGACTTAGTGTAACTTAATTTTATTGTTCCGTATGCTTAGTAGTAGTTAGTTAATCATTTACTTTGTTCCTGTAGCCTTAATTACTTTCCCTTTAGTTAATTTGTAGAAAACGTAATCAAAAACAAAAAACCGAACATCGAAAGCATTTTAATAACAAACCTCAAACGAAATTCTCAATTCACACCTCGTTGAAACGACCCGATATCCTTATCCGTATCACTTATCAATATTTGAGGGATTTGATTGACTAACCTTTTTCCTAAAGGGTTGGTTTGTAATTCTCTGCATTTGTATTTGATATTTTATATATACTATTT
>OU343219.1:88024544-88124089 GCA_910596185.1 Chrysanthemum makinoi | reverse complement strand
TTTCCAAGGGAGAATTCATACCATTACATTCATAGCTTTAGCATCTCATCAAGTGTTTGTATCAAATCTAATGTTTACTAGTTAATTGATTGAACATTGTATTTGTTGTTGTTAGCCTCGCTTTTTCTAAAGATAGCGTCATTTACGTGAATTGGACTAGATGCGTTGTACACTTTGCCCTTAGGGACTAGTATCGTTTAAGTGGAAAAGATAGGGCCTATATATACCCCTCATGACTCTCTATGAGGGGTGAGGTGAAGCATTTGGCTAGTTGTATTGTTTTGTTCTTATCAATAAACCTTGTGTTTTCTCCTCCCTCTCTCTAGTTTCTCTCTCTAAAAAGGATGAAGATCTTCATCTTCTTCCACCAACCTCGACCTCCAAACCACATAAATCTATATGTTAAACGGTCCTGACAAGTGGTATAGAGCCATGGTTATCTCGTGTTGATTTATGTTGGTTTTTACACATGTTTTTAACTGTTTTTGTGCTATTTTTTGTGGTCGGAAATTTTTTTTTTCCGATTTGTGGGTAAACAGTTTTAAACTATGTTTTTTGTATCCTTATTTTTGGTCTAAACTTAAAAAGTCCTGGTCTTTCTTGTTTACACATCAGTTTTGGGTCAAAACTTTGTCCAAACTCGTGTATTTATCTTTATGACCTTTTTAGTTATACCAATATCCGTGAAACAAAGGGTCATCTGGTCATCTTCATGTGGTCTAACTGGTCAAAAGAAGCATATTTATGCTTTTCTGGGTTTTTGTATGAAGATGGACGGAATTTTTGGTCGGAAAAACTCGCCGGATAAATGGTCAAAGGGTCAAAACCCTAAACTTACGCCTAAGGAGCATCTTCAGAGATATTACGCATAGCTGTGAAGTTATGCGTAGGAATTGTTTTGCGTAAGGTTTTTTACGCATAAGCCTTGGCTTACGCCTAAGAAATGACCTACGCATATGTTTACGCGTATGTTTAGGCTTACGCATAAGGAATCTGATAAAAGTTACGCGTAACTGACATATTTTTACGCATAAGGACAATGAAAGAAGAAGTTACGCTTAAGAAGAGAAAAAGGCCTATGCGTAAACTAGTAACTAAAATGACCATCCACAACACACTATAAATACTCATGACCTCAGTTTCACAATGAATATCATCAGTCAACGAAATGAAAAGGAAAACAGATCCGAATTAAAACAATCAACTAATCCTAGACCTAGACTCATCAAAAGACCCTTACATCTCTCCCCAACTCTCAACCAATCCTCAAACCATTCGACAACTGATAATAAAATTTATCTCAGATTAGGTTCGATTTTTTATCCTCCTAAGGATTTTTATTGAACCTTATTCATCATTGATATTTAGTATCCGAATATTAAAGAAAGAATATAACAATATATGTCATTTCTTTTCTTTGATTCGTTCATGACGAACACCAAAAACACATAACATAAATTAAACCTACCCGAGACCCACCATTAGGATCTTGAAGCCTTTATGCTTTCTTGATTCGGTTGAAGCAGAAATCGAGTATATACTCTAGGGTTTGTTTGTGTTTATGTGATTTGATGAGAGATTTATACTGAGACTATGAGATCATTTTGATGAAATGGGACAGATTTGGTGGAGTGAGATGTGTTTGGATTTGTATTGGGAGAGAAGATGATAAGAAGGAGGCGTACTAATTCTTTAGGTTTAGGTCTAGTGTAATGAAAAGATATGAAACGTTCTATTAATATATCCCGGATATGAAGGATTTCTTTTTGGGATTCTCGGATTTTTTTTGGATTTAGAATGTGGGCTTTGACTTCACAATTCATTTTTGGGCTTAAATGTGTAATCTCGTTTGGTGGGCTGAGGTGCTAAAGTTTCGTTGGGCTGAGTATGTCAAACGCAAGCTGTATACAAAAAGTGTCATCCAAGTTTTTTTTTTTTTTTTTTTTTTTTTTTTTTTTTAAATTTTGGATAACATTTTTGTATTTGCTTAAAAGTTGATATTTTTGGTATGGTAAATTTTCACGGAGGGATACAAAATTCACGGCTTGAACAAAGATTTGACAAATGACTACGGGGTGTTTGTACGATATTATTGATGAGAAATTGATGTGACATTTCACGGGTGGACTTCTTTATCTTTGAGACGATGGTTGGTTGGATGCATGTCTCAAGATAACTTGTTGGAGCACATTATGAAATTTGACAATCTGGTTATAACTGGTAAGGAGTTACGTTGTAGTGCTCACAGTGTGTAACCATCACTTTAAGGAGTTACGTTGTTGTGCTCAGTGTCACACGAAGTTGTGGACTGTTCAAAAATTTAGAACAAGCTGCAAGTCACAAGTTGGGATGTTTACTTCCTTTTCAAGTCAGTCGTATCGGGCTTTTCTCCATATGTGGTCATTACAATTAGCCGATAAATTCAAATGAGGTTCGATAAAAGGTTGGTTTGAGAGACGTATATTGAGAGTATTTGTGCGACATACTCTCACAGAAATTTTGATCAAGCTATGATGTTAATATTGCATCAAGAAGGTAATACGGCATGTACGCAACATTATGATGATTCCGATAGCTCGCAACCATCAGGAGGGAGAAGTTGGTATTTCATCTTCCGTGATTGGATTACGAAGGGAATTTGTGCTTAAGACTGAAGAAGGAGAAGTAGTGTGGTGTACATCGGGGTTTTTTACCAACTTGGATGCAATACTAAGTGAGTTATGTTGATGTTCCAGAAGACAACCATTGTGCTTAAAGAGTTTACTTTCTCCGCTGCGTGTCTGAAGATTAAAGACGTGTTGGAAGAGTGTTGTCGGTTCAGGAGGGAGCAGAAAAATAAAAAAATGATCACTAGTTAGAAGGGAGTAATAACCTAACTAGACCGTTACAGTTGAAGTTCAGAGCTACAAGAAGATCATTTGCCGAGGTCATCGGAAGGTAGAACTTCAAGTTTGCCTCAGTATCTAAACTACAGAGACTCTGCACTTCAAGAAAGTCAACATTGTTCATTACTATTGTAATTTACTTTGCTTTGTATTTATAGGTCTCATTGTAACCATTCCGTGTACGCTATCTTGGAGGGAGATTGTTAGCCTCGCCTTTTCTAAAGATAACGTCATTTACGTGAATTGGACTAGATGCGTTGTACACTTTGCCCTTAGGGACTAGTATCGTTTAAGTGGCAAAGATAGGGCCTATATATACCCCTCATGACTCTCCATGAGGGGTGAGGTAAAGCATTTGGCTAGTTGTATTGTTTTGTTCTTATCAATAAACCTTGTGTTTTCTCCTCCCTCTCTCTAGTTTCTCTCTCTAAAAAGGATGAAGATCTTCATCTTCTTCCACCAACCTCGACCTCCAAACCACATAAATCTATATGTTAAACGGTCCTGACAGTTGTACTTTTTAATATGAGAGGCTAAAGACTTCATGTGTTAGCCTAGTTATGAATTTATCATTGCTTTGATTTATGTTCCTTCTCTTTTTATCGCATTATGTGGATATCATATTAGCTTATCTTTGAATCGGTAGTATTGAAGCTAGGGTAGTACCTCATTTGCTAGTTAGGTTGCTTGAGTTGTGACCATCATCTTTGTGTAGGCCTTGACCACAAGACTACCTACAGTAGAATAGATACTTAAAAAGTGCGGGAAAACCCTTACGTGGACCAAGCAAAGGTTTAGTGTCAAGTAGTAAGAAACTCGACACTAGATATGTCTAATAGATAGTTGGTGCTTAAATAACTATGAACTAGATAGTTTGGCACCCGTGACCATCGGGGTTGGACTCTAGGGATTATAGATTAGGTTATAATGATCATTTGTGCCTAATATTTTAGAACCACTACATAAGGCGAGAATTAGACATTGCACATAGGAGCTAGATCATTGCATGATAGAGTAGTAACTGTGCTAACACGTTCTTTTCCTTTGATTGTTTTCACACTTCATTTTCGTTTATTAATTAGTAAAATTAGTTAATTAAATCAAAAAATAATTTTACTGTTAATTAAGAACTTAAATTAGACTCCGCCGATACCTATTAGGACGACCTCGGTTTTACCAATTTCTAGACTACTCATGACCGGGCACTGCTCATTAGTGCACACGTAGATCATATGTAAACAAGAAAATATAAATATTAAAACGTGATGTAGGATATAAGCATCATGTCTCATATGGTAGTTGATGATCATGCTAGTCTAGAGGAAACTAATGAACAAGTGAATGATAACGTAGGTGTTGATTGTGTGGGTTTAGAGGATAATTATGATGATGTGTTTTCAAGTGGTAGGGTTGGTGATGAGAATTATATTTATGAGAGAGATAGTGAGGAGTACGATAGTGAAATTGAGGTTGAAATTATGTCTTTACTGATGAGAACATCATTATACATGAACCTTATTGTTGATGTACGTTTTTGTTTTGATTTGAATGCACATGAGAATGAAACACATGATGATGTGTGAGGTTTAAATAATCAAATTCCAGATCCTCGTTTGATGATAATGAGCTAGATGCTATTAATAATGATGAATTTGATAATGATATTGGAGAGGACGATGACTTAGATAGTGTTTTGCAAAGGAAACTTAGGCAGTTATGAAAGGCGAAAGATCAGGAAGAAGCTATAGTCAAGAAGTATGGTTTTTATGTAGGACAATGCTTTGGTTCAAGTAAGCATATATAAGATAGAGTTTGCATGCATTCCATAGAAACTGGAAGGAAACTAAAATTAGTAAGGAATGACAAAAATAGAGTTAGGGCCAAATGTGTTTGGCTTATCCCTGTTTTGACCTTAATGATAATGGGCATTTAAAATATGGGCCTTCCACGGAATGTGCAATTCAATCTCGTAGTCCAAGAATTAGGATTAGGTCAAAAGCAGTTGCTGTAGACAAAGACAAAAGAAAGGGAATAACTGATGAGGAAATTAAGGAGTGTCCTTGGGTACTTTATTGCATTAAAGATGAAGATAAGAAATCTTGTATATGGAAGACTTATGTAAGTCATCATTTATTTCTACAATCAAGGGAAATAAAAGCTTGCAACTATAAGTTTCTCTCAATCCATATCATGGATCAAGTAACTGTAGATCCAAATATTCCTACAAAAACAGTTCAAATGTGAACTAAATGTTTCTCACATTAAGGCATTCAGAGCAAAGGAAAGGGCTGAAAAGCAGATAAGGGATGATCACAATGGTAATATTATTTGTTGAGAGATTATGTTCTAGAGTTGACAAACCAAAATCCTGGAACCACAGTGAAGTTTCAAGTATAAATTCCTGAAGATCATAATGCTTGATGAGTGTCTAAATACTCATCATTTTTATACTGTTAGAATGCCAAAAACATCTGAAAACACTCAGAAACACATCAAAATGATAAAAATATCACAAACAAGTGTTTTATATGTTTTAAATGCAAAAATACCAAAATCAGATGAAAAACGTATCAAGTTTGCATAATTGGCAGTTTTAGTCCCCCAAGTTACAAAAGTTGTCAAATCTAGTCCCTGGTAATTCAAAAACTTGTAAAATATCATTTTAGGTCCTTGGGATTCACAAGTTGTTCAAAATAATCCTTTGAAGTTTAAAATCACAAAATTACAACTTTGGTCCTTCAACTTTGCAAAAGTGTCAAAAATAGTCCTTAAGGTTTTAAAATTGGAAATTGATCAAAATAAACCTTGTTCTATTTATAAATGAAAAAATTGGTCCTTTATGATAAGTTTATAGAGAAATTACATGTTTGGTCCCTCAAGTTTCAAACTTGACAGTTTTGGTCCCTGGATTTACAAAAATGGAAAATAATCAATATTGGTCCTTGTACTATTCAAGATTTACAGGTTTTGCCCTTGTGATATGATTGGAAAAGTTTCAATATCAGCCCCTCACTTTGGCAGATTTACATGAATGGTCCTTGTTGTTTAACTTAAACCAAACGGATCCTATATTAAATCTAAACCCGGCTAGCCCAAAACCAACCCAACCCAATATACATGACCCGGCCCAATTATTTAAAAACAAAAATACCGCCATCACTGTAGACCTCCTCCCTCACCCTGATACCGCAAAACCGTGGTATTTACCACTTGATTTTACTCCACCTCTCCCAAAACACCTTTCCACTCCCCCTCCACTCTACATCAATCCAAACCCAATTAATGCAATAACCTGCTCATGACTTTTTGTTTTGGCGCCAAAGCAGAATAGAAGGTGAGATTGATTAGAGCATCCTAAGGCCAACATTATTGATGGGATTTGCTCAGAGGCTCAAGTGGAAACCTAAAATATCATTATAAAGAGAGAGAGGTGCAGAGATGAGAAAGTAGTAGTCAAGTAGTGTAATTTAGTGTAGAAAATGTCGTTTTAGTTAATTTCAGAGTTCTAGTGTAATTTAAGCTTTCCAAGTAATTTGTTTAAGTTATTTCAAGTTAATGTGAATCTTTTTCAGTTTCAATTTCAGTTCTAATTCAAGTTTTCATGTTATGCAAATTTCACTTTTGTTCAAAATCTCAAAATGTTCTAATGATGTTGTAAGTTGTTATCTTGGACTGGATAGGCACACATAAGTCCCTATATAGCTTATTAAAGCTATTAGTTACAATAAAACTCAGTCTAATACAAAAAACCAGAAAATCACTAAAAATACCAAAAAATAGTTGAAAAATAAAAATCCATTGGAGATGATCAAGAAACTGGTGCAGAGCTGATCTTTGGATTGCTATATGGTTTAGAGCTTCTTGGGAAGCATTAGGATTGATCCTCAGTCCTTGGTTCCATTTTGTGCATGAACTCATCTTGTAAGCAATTCCTTTGAAATTTGCATTTCCTAGTAATAAGTAATTTAATCCTGTAATTCTGGTTTAAACCTCTCTAAAAATAGTTAATGCAAGTAAATTAATGGTTTTCTTAGTTTAAAAACTTGTCTTAGTAAAAAAACTCTTCTAAACAGCTTCTTATAAGGGTGTTTGGATTAGCTTAGTTATCTGAGATAGAAGTCTGTTGTGTGATTGTTTGTTATTGGTTCATGCTTCTTTAGTGTTTTATAGTCCATTTCAAGCATAAAAACAAGTCCTAATTTGCAAAAAAGTCAAAATCAGTTTAATCTTATCTTTGACAGTTAACTGTTAGGATTTTTAAGTGTAAATCTCATCAAACTAGCTTAAAACTTGATAGTATAGCTTAATATCATTTTAACATAGCTTATTACAACATATTTAGTCATCTAGGATAACCACAAGTTCATAAAAGTCAGCTTATTAGTTTTCTATAAAAAGTCAAAATTTCCTTATAGCAGTTTTTGAATAAAATTAATATTTTTACTGTGTATTTAATACTTAGAATTAGCTCAATTCCTTTTGGGAAAATAATATTTAGCTGCTAAAGAAAAATATAAAAATACTTGCTTTCATAAAATTAGCTTATAGATAGCTTATTCTCAGCTTCCTTTCAAGTCCCCTTTTCAAATTGTGCCCTGTGCACAGATTTGGGACCATGTTCACAAGCTTGTCAAAAGCTCTTGTTTGAGATTCAGCTTGTGATTTTTGGCTTTTGAAAAGCCGCCTAGCTAGCTTGTTGGTTTAGTCTTTGTTTTGAGCTTTTGAGTTCATTTCATCAGCTTAATCTTGCACATAAAAAGCCCACAGGACTGTTTGCTTGGTAGATAATCATAAGTGCTTATTTGTAAATTTTTAGCTTATTAATTTGCTTATCTGTGTTTTATAGCTTATCATAAGTAGCTTTTATCTTATTTTAGCTTATTTCAGCTTTGGTTTCAATTTGCAAGTTTGTTTGAGCTTATTTCATCATAATAAGCCAATAAGTCAAAACTGTTAAGATGATTAAAGCGTTTCTGAGCTTATTAATCAATTTCATAAAAAGTCATAGTTATAAAAAATGCTTATTTTCATGTGTTTAATAAGTTTGTAAAAATAAAAATCCAAATAAAAAATGTTTTTGCAAAAAGGGTGGAGGCAGGCTCGAACCTGAGACCTCCCCCTTTGGAGAGTAATAGTGGTGTACCTGGAACCATTGCGCCTTGGGTTTTCGTTATTTTCTTACACAACTTAGTATTTAACCCAGTTTTCATTATAAGCTTATACAAGCTTATTTGCTTATTTGTGGCTTATTTATAATACCTTTTTCACATTTTGTATTTTTCTTATCTTTTTAATAGTATAAAGTATTTTATAAAAAAGTTTCAGATTTTTCCAATAAGTTTTAGTATTTTTAAACATTTAATTAGTGTTTTTTAGTAATTAATTCATAATAAAAAATATAAAAGTCTAAAAAATATAAATCTTTTTCCTAAAATTTTCTTTTGTCATATAGTAAGTAAGAAAATTAGTTTTATATTCGTAGGCCTTTTATTTCATAAATTTTACGTTTTTGCTTGCGCTCCAGCGTATTTTTACACGTAACGCTCGTTTCCGTTTTAAATAACGTTTTTAGATATTTTGAGTTTACGTTTTAGTTAAATTAGTTTATTAAAGTTATTTTGTTTTATAAAATAAACGTTCATCGATCTGTAAAAATAGTGATAGCGTTTATTTAATAGATTTTAACTTTTATTTCTTTTAATTTGCATTTAAGTCGCTGTAATTTGTAGATCTTTTCTTTAGGTATAATTATCCATTCAAAACCTTCCTGATCACTATCCTTAGTGATCATTCTATCATCTGAAGTTGTTTAAACACCAATTCATCCTCCGTGGGACTTAACGACCCAGGAATACACTATATTCCTCTGATCTTAAATTGCATTCGTGCTTGAGCAGTTTTAAGCTGATTACGGTCTGCCATTCACAAGTGGCAGGTTTGAGTGATTTAGCTTGACGGTTCAGCACGGATCAAATTTTGGCGCCGCTGCCGGGGAGGCTGTAAGCGTGTTTTAAACATTTCCAGATCCATTCTTGCACATATACCACCTTTTTGTAAACAGTTTTTTGTAAAGTTTTTCAAAATCACAAAGTTCATTAATACTTTTCCTAAAGTGTTGATAACACCAAAAATATTTTCATTCTTTGTTTTTATGGCATGTTTTTCAAAAATCCAAAAATATTCATCTTTACCCCTTTTCTATTACCTTTTTGATTCTTTATTCCTTTATCCATTTGATTCTAACTTCTTCTATTCTCATGGAATCTCTCGACTACGACGAAATCTGGAACGAAGTTGAAAAACTTCCTGTTTTATCACAAATGTCAAGAATTCGTGTTGTCCATGAAGATCCATTGATTCTTGAGAGGAAATGGAACGAGGAAACCGTTGGTGACAAAGGACCAGGTATGTCCATCTGTGATAATGGAGGTGCTAAAATAGTCCCGCCTACGGTTATCCAAAGATCTAAACCCCTCGATGCTCCTCATAAGTCGTCTAAAATAGATCCTACACTTTCACGATTTACGGTTAAAAGCAAACATGCAGAATTCAGACCGGTGACTAGCAAGAATGACTTACCTAATCTTCACGTTTCTCAAGAACCAAAACCGGAGACCATAACGAAAATGGTGGAAATTGCTAGCTCTCAGAGCACACCACTTGTCCCACCTTCGGATTTTTCAAAATGTTCTTCGAGTCTTAATAGTCATTCAGATCACCATGTTGGTTTTGTTGATTCTTTGAATGAACTGATTCCTTCTCATATCTCTCAAATAGAATCGTTTATTCCTTGTGTCGGTTGTGGTGAGCCTCTCTATGGTTCACCCTGTCGTTGGTGTACGTGTGTACAGTGTGGTAATGATATTCGTAACGGGAGTTGTTTATTTTGTGGTTCGAGGAATTCATTTGATTATGATCCTAATCCGAACTCATTTAACGACCCCTCAAATTTTTCTAATTACCCACCACAGCCCGACTTATCTTCATATAATCAACAATACCAAATGATTCAAGCAACTCCTCATGAAACTACGACAGACCTTCTACTGAAGAGTCTTGAGTTATTAAAAGAACTTAAGGAGGAGTCGGCTATGTCCTCCCAAGATAATCCAAATGAAAAATCCATGGAAGAATTGTTAGCTGAGGAACGGGCTGCTAAATTAGATTCCCAGATTGCCATTGAAAACACTGTTAGGGAATCAATTAGACTACAAAAAGCATTCAAATCTAGCTCTCGATTCCGTTTCATTCCTGATGATGATGATGATGATGTTACCCTTGATATTAATGAATTATGTACAGATTCATCAAATTCATCAGTTGAAATTCCTTCCATGAAAAATCAGGGAGAAAAGACTATGATGGAATTACTAGCAGAAGAACAAATGTTAAGTATAAAACATATGTATGCTAGTCCTTCTAAACTCCCTCAGTCTGCTGTTATCACACCCAGGTCACACTCACTCTCTAAACATGGGGGATGAGTATCTTGACACTGTTCCTGAAAAGGAATCGGACGAATTCATAAAGTCTAGTGTTGAGGACTTTGTCCCAATCCCGAGAGAGTCACAGGGAATTTCTGATCATGTGTGTGATTCTCTTTCCCCTCTTGAGTGTTCAAAAGATCATTTTGAAACTTTCTCCGATGTTAGCGACGATTGTACTTCTCATGGAAACGTCGAGTATGTTGAGGGATCACTCCCACGTCTGATGCTTGATCATCTTCTTGAGGAGTTCACCGATGAACTTACTCACATCAGTCCACTTTCATCAGAAAGTGACGATGATCTCTTTGATTTCGAAGCCGATCTTGGAGAAACTGAAAATCTCCTATATAATGATCATCCACTCATTTCTTGTCCCATTTCCGACTCTTCCATTCCTTCTCTCACTCCGGATGAGGAAGATGATAACTTTTGGAATGAGGTCGATGCTTTTCTTAGTGATGAGTCGATTCCAACAGGAATTGACAATACTTACTTTGATTCGGAGGGAGACATCCTCTTTCTTGAAAATCTATTGATTGAAGAAGTTTCACTCTCCCTCCCGGAAATTTTGTTACCAATCACCATAAAAGCTTCAAGTTTAAGCTTAAAAATGTCAAAAATGGTGATTTGCTTCTTTCTGATGAGGAATGGACATGCATTGTGATGCACATATTTATTCCATTCTTCACTAATGGTGTGGTTGCTCTTTCCCTTTTCTCCTTCGGGAATTAGGACACTATTTTTGATCCCGGCATTTTCAGTTATCATTTTTGAGCCGGTTCTATCTATATCTCATCGGTGTGGAACTTTCACGTGCTTTAATGTTTATACAAACATCTTGAATGAAAGTCCGATGGAGATTGTTTCTTCCACTTACTTCCCCATGAACAAATTAATTCGGGGTCGAGTCAAGCTAGTGACTCGGGAATCAAAAACATTAGCATGCACAACATGGGTTTTCACCCGTGTGTACCATCCTAGTGTGGGGGAGATGCCCCACATGTTTAAAAAAAAAAAAAAAAAAAAAAAAAAAAAATGAATGAAAATTGTAAATATTAAAAAGAGAATAATTGTTGTGTTTCCACACTTTGAATATTGAGGACAATATTCATTTCTAAGTGTGGGGGGGAAATTCTGGCGAATTTGATCATAAATGTACCCTTTTAGTCCCTTTTTCCCCAAAATGGCCAAATTTTAAAATTTTTTTAGTGGAAGTACTCTGTACTAAACACAACAAATGGTAATCAGTCCACCATGTCTAACCCACATAAGGATTGGCTAATCCAGGAGCAAACGGCTCTTGGTAAAGATATCTCAAATCCGTTTATGGCTTGCAATTTGCCCAAAATTGTATGGTTTTCAGCTCACCATATCCTTAAAAGTGAAGAGTTGGCTAGCCCGCAAGTTTATAGCTTGTGGTAAAGGCAGTGGAAAAACCATAATTGGTATTCAGCTCACCAAAGATAATTCTGATAATTTATCTAAGAGTTGGCTAGTCCAGAAGGGTACGGCTTCTGGTAAAGACAAATCAAATCCGTTGACAGCTTATGATTTGCTCAAAATCATTTGGTTATCGTTGTGCCAAGGTTCTTACTTGAACTGAAACAATTGGCTACTCCAGAAGTAATGGCTTTTGGTAAAGAGATAAAATCCATTAAATTTTCTCAAATCATTGCTAGGGACTAGCAATATCTTAGTGTGGGGGATTGATGAGTGTCTAAATACTCATCATTTTTATACTGTTAGAATGCCAAAAACATCTGAAAACACTTAGAAACACATCAAAATGATAAAAATATCACAAACAAGTGTTTTATATGTTTTAAATGCAAAAATACCAAAATCAGATGAAAAACGTATCAAGTTTGCATAATTGGCAGTTTTAGTCCCCCAAGTTACAAAAGTTGTCAAATCTAGTCCCTGGTAATTCAAAAACTTGTAAAATATCATTTTAGGTCCTTGGGATTCACAAGTTGTTCAAAATAATCCTTTGAAGTTTAAAATCACAAAATTACAACTTTGGTCCCTCAACTTTGCAAAAGTGTCAAAAATAGTCCTTAAGGTTTTAAAATTGGAAATTGATCAAAATAAACCTTGTTCTATTTATAAATGACAAAATTGGTCCTTTATGATAAGTTTATAGAGAAATTACATGTTTGGTCCCTCAAGTTTCAAACTTGACAGTTTTGGTCCCTGGATTTACAAAAATGGAAAATAATCAATATTGGTCCTTGTACTATTCAAGATTTACAGGTTTTGTCCTTGTGATATGATTGGAAAAGTTTCAATATCAGCCCCTCACTTTGGCAGATTTACATGAATGGTCCTTGTTGTTTAACTTAAACCAAACGGATCCTATATTAAATCTAAACCCGGCTAGCCCAAAACCAACCCAACCCAATATACATGACCCGGCCCAATTATTTAAAAACAAAAATACCGCCATCACTGTAGACCTCCTCCCTCACCCCTGTATACCGCAAAACCAGTGGTATTTACCACTTGATTTTCACTCCACCTCTCCCCAAAACACCTTTCCACCTCCCCCCTCCACCTCTACATCAATCCAAACCCAATTAATGCAATAACCTGCTCATGACTTTTTGTTTTGGCGCCAAAACCAGAATAGAAGGCTGAGATTGATTCAGAGCATCCTAAGGCCAGCATTATTGATGGGATTTGCTCAGAGGCTCAAGTGGAAACCTAAAATATCATTATAAAGAGAGAGAGGTGCAGAGATGAGAAAGTAGTAGTCAAGTAGTGTAATTTAGTGTAGAAAATGTCGTTTTAGTTAATTTCAGAGTTCCAGTGTAATTTAAGCTTTCCAAGTAATTTGTTTAAGTTATTTCAAGTTAATGTGAATCTTTTTCAGTTTCAATTTCAGTTCTAATTCAAGTTTTCATGTTATGCAAATTTCACTTTTGTTCAAAATCTCAAAATGTTCTAATGATGTTGTAAGTTGTTATCTTGGACTGGATAGGCACACATAAGTCCCTATATAGCTTATTAAAGCTATTAGTTACAATAAAACTCAGTCTAATACAAAAAACCAGAAAATCACTAAAAATACCAAAAAAATAGTTGAAAAATAAAAATCCATTGGAGATGATCAAGAAACTGGTGCAGAGCTGATCTTTGGATTGCTATATGGTTTAGAGCTTCTTGGGAAGCAATAGGGTGTAATTTCAGACCTTGGGTTTCCATTTTGTGCATGAACTCATCTTGTAAGCAATTCCTTTGAAATTTGCATTTCCTAGTAATAAGTAATTTAATCCTGTAATTCTGGTTTAAACCTCTCTAAAAATAGTTAATGCAAGTAAATTAATGGTTTTCTTAGTTTAAAAACTTGTCTTAGTATAAAACTCTTCTAAACAGCTTCTTATAAGGGTGTTTGGATTAGCTTAGTTATCTGAGATAGAAGTCTGTTGTGTGATTGTTTGTTATTGGTTCATGCTTCTTTAGTGTTTTATAGTCCATTTCAAGCATAAAAACAAGTCCTAATTTGCAAAAAAGTCAAAATCAGTTTAATCTTATCTTTGACAGTTAACTGTTAGGATTTTTAAGTGTAAATCTCATCAAACTAGCTTAAAACTTGATAGTATAGCTTAATATCATTTTAACATAGCTTAATATAACATATTTAGTCATCTAGGATAACCACAAGTTCATAAAAGTCAGCTTATTAGTTTTCTATAAAAAGTCAAAATTTCCTTATAGCAGTTTTTGAATAAAATTAATATTTTTACTGTGTATTTAATACTTAGAATTAGCTCAATTCCTTTTGGGAAAATAATATTTAGCTGCTAAAGAAAAATATAAAAATACTTGCTTTCATAAAATTAGCTTATAGATAGCTTATTCTCAGCTTCCTTTCAAGTCCCCTTTTCAAATTGTGCCCTGTGCACAGATTTGGGACCATGTTCACAAGCTTGTCAAAAGCTCTTGTTTGAGATTCAGCTTGTGATTTTTGGCTTTTTGAAAAGCCAGCCTAGCTAGCTTGTTGGTTTAGTCTTTGTTTTGAGCTTTTGAGTTCATTTCATCAGCTTAATCTTGCACATAAAAAGCCCACAGGACTGTTTGTTTGGTAGATAATCATAAGTGCTTATTTGTAAATTTTTAGCTTATTAATATGCTTATCTGTGTTTTATAGCTTATCATAAGTAGCTTTTATCTTATTTTAGCTTATTTCAGCTTTGGTTTCAATTTGCAAGTTTGTTTGAGCTTATTTCATCATAATAAGCCAATAAGTCAAAACTGTTAAGATGATTAAGCTGTTTCTGAGCTTATTAATCAATTTCATAAAAAGTCATAGTTATAAAAAATGCTTATTTTCATGTGTTTAATAAGTTTGTAAAAATAAAAATCCAAATAAAAAATGTTTTTGCAAAAAGGGGGTAGGCAGGCTCGAACCTGAGACCTCCCCCTTTGTGAGGGTGATAGTGAGTGTACCTGTAACCATTGCGCCCTTGGGTCTTTCTCGTTATTTTCTTACACAACTTAGTATTTAACCCAGTTTTCATTATAAGCTTATACGAGATTATTTGCTTATTTGTGGCTTATTTATAATACCTTTTTCACATTTTGTATTTTTCTTATCTTTTTAATAGTATAAAGTATTTTATAAAAAAGTTTCAGATTTTTCCAATAAGTTTTAGTATTTTTAAACATTTAATTAGTGTTTTTTAGTAATTAATTCATAATAAAAAATATAAAAGTCTAAAAAATATAAATCTTTTTCCTAAAATTTTCTTTTGTCATATAGTAAGTAAGAAAATTAGTTTTACATTCGTAGGCCTTTTATTTCATAAATTTTACGTTTTTGCTTGCGCTCCAGCGTAATTTTTACACGTAACGCTCGTTTCCGTTTTAAATAACGTTTTTAGATATTTTGAGTTTACGTTTTAGTTAAATTAGTTTATTAAAGTTATTTTGTTTTATAAAATAAACGTTCATCGATCTGTAAAAATAGTGATAGCGTTTATTTAATAGATTTTAACTTTTTAATTTCTTTTAATTTGCATTTAAGTCGCTGTAATTTGTAGATCTTTTCTTTAGGTATAATTATCCATTCAAAACCTTCCTGATCACTATCCTTAGTGATCATTCTATCATCTGAAGTTGTTTAAACACCAATTCATCCTCCGTGGGACTTAACGACCCAGGAATACACTATATTCCTCTGATCTTAAATTGCATTCGTGCTTGAGCAGTTTTAAGCTGATTACGGTCTGCCATTCACAAGTGGCAGGTTTGAGTGATTTAGCTTGACGGTTCAGCACGGATCAATGCTCCTACTGGAGTCTTTAGGAGAATATATGTGTGTGTCGTATTAAAAAAATGATTAAAAGCTAGTAGAATGGAATTGTTGGGGTTGTATGGTGATTATATAAGTGGGTCATTCCCTTGAAAAGTGTTAATGGTTGTGGGCATCGATGCTAACAATGACGTCTATCTTGTTGCTTATGTCATTGTGGAAGTTGAATGCAAAGATTCTTGGGTTTGGTTTTTGAACATGTTGGGGTAACCTTGATCTATACAGAAACTCTTATTTTACTTTTATATCAGATAGACAAAAGGTATAATATAGATAACCCTCTAAATTTTTTTAGTTTGACTATATTAACAGTATTTTAATTGTTCCAAGTTATGATAAAGGGCATTCAAGCCCTGGCTGAAGTGTTTCCAAGTGTAGAACATATATATAGCTTAAGGGCATATCCATGAAAACATGAAGAAGCAATGAAATGGAGTTTCTTACACGCAACTACTATGGAAATGTGTTATAGGTACAACAGTTCTTGACTTTGAAGCTGCAATGAAATAACTTAAGGAATTATCTCCTTCTGCATATGCTTGGTTAACACATATTCCAGCAAAACATTGGTCCAAAGCATACTTTTCAGGTAACTTGTTATTTCTTATGTTAATTATTCTTCAAGATGCATACAATTAATTCCTTAATATAATTTGTTATTTCTGTTTGTAGGAAGAGCTCATTAAGATGTTTTGCCAAATAATATGCGTGAAGTGATGAATGGTAAGATTGTCAAAGGTAGGGATAAACCAAATATCACTACTTTAGAGTTCATCAGGGAGTATTGCATGAAAAGAATTGTGAATGTTGTAAAAGTCATTGATAAATGTCCTGGTCCTCTTACCCCTATTGCAACTAGTATTATGACAAAAATCAAACAAAATTCTAGTAATTATACTGTTCAGTGTAATGGGGAAAATAAATATCAGTGTAATGGGCCATGGGGGATCAATGTGTAGTTGATGTTATTATGAGAGCATGTATTTGTAGGAGATACAATATTGCAAGGATTCCCTGTATGCATGCAGTTGTTGCAAACTAGAATATGGCTATCAATGACCAACCTGTTGAAATACCAGAAGCATGGACTGATAAGTGTTATTGATTACAAATATGGAAACAAGTTTCAGTTTTAAGATATAACCAATTAGTGGTAGGACCTTCTAGAAGAAATCTCCATGTCTTACAACACTAACTCCCCGATATCATCACCCTCAAGTAGGTAGGCTTAGAAATAAGAAATTCATGGGGAAAATGGAGGACACATCATGTGTTAAGGATGGGAAATTGGTTAGGAAATGGAAAAGTTTTAGATGTTTTTAGCTTGTGGACACGTGGGTCACAATAAGTTGTCATGTAAAGGTTAAGGTGGTGGATCATCTTCTAGTTCTAAAAAGAAAATGGGAAAGATGTTAATGGTTCCTGGTGGTGCATCTACTTGTTCAAGACCCCAAAAGAGATTCATGTTTGCTTTGGATGACGAAATTCAAAGTTCACAAATTGCAAGTCAAGGTGTTTGCATGCTAGAATTTAAGAAACTGCATACTCTTACTATTTTATAGCTTTCCATTTCTTGTTACCAATTTTTATGAATGTTGATAATGAAGTTGGAAGTCAAAGTGGTAGAAATGAAAGCCATCATGCTGCAAGTCAAAGTGGTCAAAACTCTGTAGTTCGTGGTGCAACCTAAATTGAACCTGGTGCATCTGCTGGTGCAAGAAACAGTGATGATGGGAGGATCAATCCAAGGTAAAGTGATGGTGGTACATATGCAAGTCAAAGTGTCAATGTTGGTGGAAGTCAAAGTGGTTCACCTAAATGGAGCAGAAGTGCAATAAGGAATTAAAGACATGGAGCTAGTGGAAATCAAGTATTTGGTTCACCAATGACGTTTAATGGTCCTTGCTTACCCAAATAGAGCAGATCTATGATCAAGAGTAAAAGAGTTGGAACTGGTTCACCAAAATATCCTTAAGTTAGATAGTTTGGTGTTTTAAACTTATGTGGGATATGTTAATACAAATAAGCCGTAAAAATGTTTATTTATACTTTATGATCTTCTAATGTTTTGTCGATAACAAACGTAAAATCATTTTAACGAAACAAATAAAATACGTAAATGGTTTGAGCCAATAGTTTTCTAACACACTTAGGTTTTCACATAAAACACTAAAACAAGTATAAGTGATTTTATGATTTAGTAATACATATGTACAACAACTAGTGTTTACATATTGGGCAAATATATACATAACTTGTATATATTATAATGGGTAATACAATTGAGTAGAAACTTAAGTATTTGAACCATTGACCAAATACATTGAATGTAGTTGGGTACAACCCAAAGTCCATGACCCATACCCATGGAGCTTGACCCATAACCCAGTGCATGACATCATGCTTATGTCATTTATGGATAATATCCATGACCCATGGTTTTAATCCATGGCCCATAGTTTTAATCTATGAACCATGGACTAGATGCATTGCATCTTGTAGATACATTGTATCTACTTGGATAACCATGATCCATAACCCATGACCCATGACCCAAAACCCATGGGAAAAAGGGAGCGTCCCACGAATCCCCAGTAATACACTGGACGGATCCCTCAAGTGAGGGATCCGTGGAACAGTAGATGTTTTTCTTCTATAAATAGTAAGCCATTTCTTCCTTTTGGGTTGCCACTCCCACACATACTTTCCCCAAGTATTGTAACCTTCTAACCATAGATCCTAAGGGATCTTTCTATGTAGTTTGTCTTTTGATTTTGTGTGATTCTCTAGGTTCCTCTTAAAGGTGAGATCACCACTTCTTGAAGTCGAGCAAGCTCAAGTCCATGAGTTGCCATACTTTGTCATCATCAAGACTACTGAGGTTCTCTTATTGATACTTCTTTCTTCCTCCATAGAAGTGTTGTGTCCAAGGCATTAGTGAAGGATGCCGAAAGAGTCAAGAGGAAAGCATTAGTGAAAGGTGCTTAACGTCCGTGTCGAAAGCATTAGTGAAGAATGCTAAAGAAGTCAAGACGAAGGCATTAGTGAAAGGTGCCAAGCGTTCGTGTCAAGGGCATTAGTGAAAGATGTCTAGGAGTCAAATTAAGTGGCATTAGTGAAGGATGTCAAGGTCGTATAATCGATGAGGTGCATCGTTATACAAATAGTGATAGTTTGTTTTCAAGGTTATTGATATCCTTGATGGTGTTGTAATAAGGAGTGGATCTCCTTTGGGGTTAGGTGTTGTGTAGTGTTGGGTAGTAGTTCCTCCATTGTAATGGAACTCGGTACTTAGCCTAGTACCGAATAAAGGGTAGGCGACGTTGTGGTAGGTGTGGTTCTCCTTTGTGAAAGAACCCGGTGGTTAGCCTAGTACCGGAAAAAGAGTAGGCGACGTTATGAAGGCTTCTCCGCCATAAGGAGTTGGTGTCGTGTAGTGATTACGAACTCTCGAGTAGGTGACTCGGGGAGTGGAGTAGGGCAAGGAAGGTGTCCTTGTAGCCGAACCACTATAAATACTCGTGTCGTTGTTATGTGCTTCTTACTCTTTATCTTTCATTACACATTTATATATCTATCTATCAATGTCCAACATACATATCTAAATAGATTGACATAAGTCGATCTAAATATTTTAAAACGAAGATTTAATTGGTAAAACTATTCAACCCCCTTCTAGTTTTCCACAATTGGCGTCAGAGCTTCGTTATCCAGTTTCTTAGAGTATAATGTACTTTAAAAACTTGATACGATCCGTGTATATTTGAAAACTACAAAGAAGGATTTTTTTAAAGTCATGTTTTTAAAATCATCATAGTGTTTAATGTTGGACAATGATAGAACGTTCTAATATTTTCCTTGTTAAGAATTCTCCATACTTGGATTTGGGCATACCAAGAAGATAATGAAGAAATTCTCTAAATATTTCTTTTCGTAAAAAAAATATTTAGCATATGATAACGCTCAGATTGTATATGTTTCTAGTAGCGTTATGTGTGCTTTTGCATATGTTATTTGGTTATATTTGCGTGATTTCAGTGCTTAATCGCATCAAAAGATGTTTGTCTAGTATTTAAAGCCAAATGCAGGGAAACGGAAGGAAAAGTAAAGTAATGTTCAACAAATAGAAGATTCCCGTTTCAGTGAAGCATGTCAAGCACAAATCAGTATCTCATGTACCTTTGAAGACCATATTGATTGAAGAACCAAGTTCTACAAGACAAAAAGAAGTAAAAGATCAATTTTCCTTAACTCAGGAAATACAACCGGATCGGTTGGAAAATGACCAAAAAGTGCCAAAGACGCATTCCCAACCGTTCGGTCGCTGCCCGCAACCAGAACGATTGGTTCCTTGTAGAAGACCAACCGGATCGGTTGGTCATGTAACCGATCCGGTTGGAAGACCTGTATCTGCCAATTCTTCATCACTAAGTTTCCCCTTTGCATCTAAACGATTCTAGGTCCTTCTTTTGGTGTATTCTAGTCCCTTCCAAACTCCTTGGAGGCCAAGTTCAGCAATTAATACCCTAGGCCTTGGAACTAGTATAAATAGAGGCCTTTTGTGAGCATATGAGACACACACTTCAATACAACTCTCTCTACTCATCAAACAAAGCTCTTAAGCTCTCAAATTCGTCCTTAGAAGTCCAGGAAAGTTTAGAGTTCCAGAAGTTCCACATTTGGAGGTCAAATCACCAAGAAGTCTACCCCAATACTTTGGGAATCATTACTTCACCATTTGTAATCTTATTCCAAGCATTGTAAGACTTCTAACCATGTTTTCTAATGTTCAAAGTTCTGAGTTTATGTTCATGTTTGCTATGAGTGGCTAGTTTCTTTATACACTTGCTTAAATGATGTTGATTATCATATGATTAGTTAGTGATTGTGTTAACATGTTTTAATTCAATTTCATGTTAATTCTAAGATCCAATTGTGCTAAAGTTTCATAGTGACATTTGTTAATCAAGTTTGACTAGTAGATAGTAATCATAGAGGTCGAAAGAACTTATTGTTATTCAACTAGTTATAATCATTTTGTCTATGGATGATTGTTTTTACCCATTATTCTTGATTAAACAAAGGAACTAAGGTGTGGTTGTAATAAAAACGCTTTTTGATTATCAAATTGGATTGATTGGAAACATCTAAAAGGTCGTAAGATTAGTTGTTGAGAATCAATTGTAGCCTTTTGTCTATAATCGGTTACCTTTTGTATTGACCATTTCTTAAGCAATTTGATGAAACAAGTGGATGTTTTTGTGTTTAAGTTTATGAGAATGAACTTATGAAACTTGAATTGATCTTGAATTGATTGGTTAAACGTAATGCTTGTTTTTATAAACTAAAATCTTGATGAAGGTTTAACTTGTAAGAACAATAGATTAGTACACCAACTAATTATCACAACCAACGTGTTAAGAGGTTAACACAATCACACTAATCTAGGATATGAAACTAGTTTAAGCAAGTGTAGTTTTTAATCATCTGAATTTCATTATATCTATTTGCGTTGTTATATGTTTTGGATAGACTCTGTTGATTCAAACTTGTTAATTAGATTCACTCAAATCCCTGCGAACGATCTCGACTTACCTTCATAATCTTGCTATAACGGACGAGTGCACTTGCTCGTATGTGTTATTGGTAATATTGGTAATTCACCTTTTATAAATTTAAAACTTGTACACACGTAGCACATCAGCATAGTATTCCTCACGCATGGATTTGGGGATCCTAAGAAGATCACAAAGAATTTCTCTAAATATTTCTTTTCTTAAAAAGAATATTTAGCAAATGTATGATCTGAATTAATTTCAATCTTTCTTTTATTTTATTAAAGTCTTAGTAGTATGATTACACTTTCTTAGTAATTACTATATTAGTTATCTATATTGAAATCATCATCAAGCATAGTATTCTTCATTGATTCGTATAGACTACACTACAAATCTGTAATAATGATATCTCGGCTATTCGAGAGCCTTGATCATTATTCCTCATAAAAGGACTATTGACATTTCATCTATGTCAATGAGTATCCATGTGAAATTTCTTATATTATGATAAAATGGGATTTTGTCATAATCTTGGAAAAACCTCCTAAAGAATTATGACTAATTCATAAAAAGGGAACCTCGTCAAATAGGATTAGTATTAAACCGTCAAAACCCCACACCACAAGTTATAGAGCTTAAACATCAAACCCTAGGCATTTTAGAACTCCCAAACCAAAGTTATTAAGGAATGCTTAAGCTGAATTTTTGTTGTCATGCCGGATCCCTGAGTTTGAACTAGCCGGATCCCTAATGTGAGGGATCCGTGGGATCCGTGCAACAGAAGATAGCATAAGTTAGAAATGATCACTATGGAAGTTCCACTATCACTTTCCCTTCAAAGACTCACGAACAAAAATCCAATTACTGTTCACAGGAGCAAATTGATCATTTCCTTCAAGCAAAACAATCTCTTGTGTAAGTATCTTCACTACATTGTTAATTTAATTCCTTGATTCCTAGGATTACAATTTTGCATCTTTAGAAGTTGGGTTTAAATGGGTTTGTCATAATTTGTTACCACATTGTTTTCTAAGATAATCTAAATCAAAGAATTAACGTTGTTAATACAAATTAAACTCATTTCTTGAATTCAATAAAGATGATTTGAGCAAAATTGTGATCAAACCCTTTAGGCTACTATTCACAATTAACACCACATTGTGGTTTTGTTGTATAGGGACAATCATGCCTAGTAACCGACAACAAGACTATCATGATACCGTCCACTACATCCCAATGTACCATCGAAAGGATGGACTTAGCCCGGAAGATAGGAAAGCTTCAAGTTGCTCGAAAAGAGACTTTTTCATGAAGGTCGTGTGGTAGAACCATCATTCCTTGCTAACACCGACATCCGAAAAGTTTTTGAAACAATTGGCTTTGATTGTTTGTTGGACATAAACGAGCAAATTTGCCCCTTGTTCGTACTCGTGTTCTACAAAACAATGAGGATAGTTAGGAATGAGAACGGGACCATCTCAATTGTCTTCATCATAAATAAGAATGAGTACACCCTTTCGCTTGTGGAATTTGGAAGAATACTATGTGTTCCATATCAAGGAGTTTGCATGTTTTCCAATGAGTGGTCTTTGGCGGAGCTACACGATATGGTTGATCATCATGAAGTCTACTACATGAGAATCCCGGAAGCAAACATGGTAAGGGATACCGTGTTCATGCAAAGGGCATCCCCATCGAGGGTCACTAGAAATTCCAAAGTGATCTATAGGGATCCATTCCAAATGGAGCTTTCCGAGATGTATGCATTGTATAGGAAATAGGAAGTGGTGGTAAGAGAGAATGTGCTTTGCTTGGGAGGGAACAAGGATCACCCCAATGCGTGCTTAAGCTTCATGATCTATTGCCTTGTGACCGAGACTCGCTTCAACCTTGCATATTACATGATTAAGAGAATTGCCAGTGTCAAAAGCATGGAAAAAATGGTGATCCCTTATGCAATGATCCTATCCCGTCTTGCAAACTTCATCTTTGCTTTAGATCCTTCTCCGTACTCCCTTGATCATAGCTTTTGCAACAAAGTTATGGTGTCGTTGACCGAGGGAAGAACTACAAGGTTTATAGTGGAAGGCAAAAGATATCACCCACCAACGGTTCATCGGATGAACGGGAGAGACAAAAAGAAGGAGAAGGAAGTAGCAACCCCCTCGGCAACACCGATCTCGACCGTTTGGATTACATAAATCACTTGTCGGACATTCCTAGCCCATCACAAGAATGGCAACAAACCAAATGGATCTTCACGTGCTTCGCCAACTTCTTGAAGAAAAAGAAGTAGAGATGGTGAGATGAAAAGTGGAGGGGAGGATGACGACGGGGAGTGATATGGAAGGAGATGGGAAAGTAAGGTAAGGTCATAGGACCTTAATTTGTGAAAACAATTTGAAACAATGGTTTGTAACTTCTAAACAATACTTATGTAGAGTAGGATGTAGTATAGGTATTGCCATAACTTGGCATTGAACAATTTTAACTTAGGAACGAGTAGGATGAGATTTTATGACATCTTGAAATCATTCAAGTAGTCGTCGTCACTCATATTTAGCTACCTTTAGTTCCCCCACACTTGCTATGCGTTATACTTGATGTGTTCTTGCATTTAGTCATTGTAGAAATAACTAGGAGAAGCATTTGCTAAGAGTGCAAGAATTGCACATTTGCTGAAAGCCTTCTGATCTGCAGTAGCCGGATCCCAGTATTATAACTAGCCGGATCCCTCCCAAGAGGGAACCGTGGGATCCGGGAAGACAGTTATCAGATACAGATCACTATACATCCAAGTTATCCCCTTAATCGCATCATGATGGCTAAACATGATTCTTTAATACCACTTAAGGCTTCCTCAAGCACAATAGGTCTCACATTCACTCATAGGTAACTTAGGATCAAATTCAAAGTGCCTTTGATTTATCAAACTCACCAATATCCACCATATTTCCGCTACAATGCTCACGCATTATTCCTCACATCTCAAAACACTTAGTTTGATATTTCTATCAATTTTAGCAAATTGATTCTAGTCACTCTTAACTCAAAATAGGCTTGAAACTAGCTTTTTTTTTTTTTTTTTTTAAGGATTTTCTCAAATTTCTCTTAAGCCATCATCTGATTTCTAGGACTAATTGCCATCATGTTTCCATTTCAAATCAAATGGTATCCTCCTCAAGCACTTAGTTAGACTCTCTAAAGTCCACTTTCCTACCCAAAACCATCATTAAGTATCCTCACTCCTTATGGTTGAGCATTTAAGATATCCACCACTCAAGACATCTAAAGAAAGTCAAATCCTCAAGATTCATAAGTAATAGACCTTAGAAAATGCATAATCACTTCATCACATATCTGTCTGACAGACGGATCCCTAGTTTATAACCAAACGAATCCCTAGTGAGAGGGATCCGTGGGTCTGTGTCTGCAGAAAGACTTTAATCAGCTTTTCCTTCAAATTTAAGCCACCTTTGGTAATCTAAACACCATTAGTTACCAATTAATAATTTCCTAAAGCTGAACAACATCTTAGTTGACCTTAGTGCATGCCTAATCCCCTTAGTGATCATGAGTTTAATTCCTTAATTCAAATTCATCCTTTATAAACCAAACACTCTTGAGGTTAAGTCATCAATCCTACCTAATTCTCAAAAATCAGTAGTTAGAAGCTCATATTGCATCCTCACCATCATTATGACTAAAGCACTTAGCAACAACTCTTCAACCAAAGGCTCATCCAAAAGGAATGGTCATATGATTCATGAGATTTCATCCACTGAATCATCTCCCGTAAGAGATAATAGTGCTAGAATCCCACCTCAACAAACCCAATCAACAGTTGATAAGAGAACCGCAAGAATTAGCATTAGACCTTTTGGGCAAGAAAAGGGTTCATTAAGCTCTAAACCAAACGTACCTAGTTCTAGCGAACCGTCTAAGCCTTCATTTATAGAGCATAGACTACACCCTTTCACCGAGCCTCTCTCTCACTCAAATCTCTATTCATTAGAGCATTCACCACCAAGAACTTCTCATTCACCAACTTTCTCGTTAAATAGGGAACCACCTACAACGCCAACTAGTCCATCATTGAAAACAAGGAACTACCAAGGACTTGATCATATGGAGGAATTTCCATTACCACCACCCTCATTTTTAGTAGAACCTCATTCTACATTTCTCAATGAAACCCCACCAACATTTGTAGAGCCTCCTCAAAACATCCAATCTCCTCCGGTTCCTAATCAAGACAATAATTGCTCTAATTGTCTAATCACCCAAGGACTTGTTCAAGAAGTACGAAATGAGTTGCATTTCATGTTTAATCATGTTCTTGAAAGATTGGACCAAATCAACAAGTCTACTCATCCTTAGACTCAAGCACATGGTTGCTTCTTAAGTTTTGGTCACTTATTAGTATTAATAGTATTTTTATTACATGGATAAATCATTCTCTTATTTTTTAGAGTTTTGTTGATCATCTCTTATGTTTTATTGAATGATAGCTTATTTTCCATATTGCTTTGAGTATATGTTTATTGCCTGAATACATATCTCTCTTTGATGTTAACATTATTTGGTACATCATCATTGCTGAAATCTGTCATCAGATAGACGAATCCCTGAGATTTTCCTAGACGGATCCCTCCAAGGAGGGAACCGTGGGATTCGTGCAACAGAAGACCAATTTTCTACTAACTTGAGTCTTATCTGCAGGAAACTATGCACTATATACATGTTTTCTAACTTTTTTTTTTAGATTTTCAAAATACACATGAAGACCTTGACACTATAAGCTAGGGGGAGCTTTGTGTCAAACCATAAATTGCAAAACCATTTGCAATTTAATCCTCATATGGATTACATTTCGCGACATCCCCCTGCAAAGTTGCAATCATCAAGGGGGAGCATTTTCATCACTAAGACGAAACCATTTGCAAACATAGCTGCAATGCATTAGATTAGTAGTTTTATTTACTTGACGCCCTCATAAAGGGATGGACTCGTCAAGGTGGAGTTAAGACGAGAACTCTTCCCGTCACTTGCTCTATATTTTTTTTCTTTATCATGTTTTTCTTAAAACATTGTGTTAGTTTCTTTTCAACGCTCTTTTTGTTTCGACAAAAAGGGGGAGAAGAGAGTAAAAACTCCAATTCGAACTTTTACGAATTTTAGTTTTTCCTTAAAATAATTTTATGTTTTGTCATCAACAAAAAGGGGGAGATTGTTAATACAAATAAGCCGTAAAATGTTTATTTATATTTTACGATCTTCTAATGTTTTGTCGATAACAAACGTAAAATCATTTTAACGAAACAAATAAAATACGTAAATGGTTTGAGCCAATAGTTTTCTAACACACTTACGTTTTCACATAAAAGTATAAAACACTAAAACAAGTATAAGCGATTTTATGATTTAGTAAGACATATGTACAACAACTAGTGTTAACATATTGGGCAAATATATACATAACTAGTATATATTATAATGAGTAATACAATTGGGTAGAAACTTAAGTATTTGACCCATTGACCAAATACATTGAATGTAGTTGGGTACAACCCAAAGTCCATGACCCATACCCATGGAGCTTGACCCATAACCCAGTGCATGACATCATGCTTATGTCATATATGGATAATATCCATGACCCATGGTTTTAATCCATGGTCCATAGTTTTAATCCATGAACCATGGACTAGATGCATTGCATCTTGTAGATACATTGTATCTACTTGGTTACCCATGATCCATAACCCATGACCCATGACCCATGACCCAAAACCCATGGGCAAAAGGGAGCGTCCCACGGATCCCCAGTAATACACTGGACGGATCCCTCAAGTGAGGGATCTGTGGGATCCGTGGAACAATAGATGTTTTTCTTCTATAAATAGTGAGCCATTTCTTCCTTTTGGGTTGCCACTCCCACACATACTTTACCCAAGTATTGTAACCTTCTATCCACAGATCCTAAGGGATCTTTCTATGTAGTTTGTCTTTTGTTTTTGTGTGATTCTCTAGATTCCTCTTACAGGCGAGATCACCACTTCTTGAAGTCGAGCAAGCTCAAGTCCATGAGTTGCCATACTTCGTCATCATCAAGACTAATGAGGTTCTCTTGTTGATACTTCTTTCTTCCTCCATAGAAGTGTTGTGTCCAAGGCATTAGTGAAGGATGCAGAAAGAGTCAAGACGAAAGCATTAGTGAAAGGTGCTTAACGTCCGTTTCGAAAGCATTAGTGAAGAATGCTAAAAAAGTGTCACAATTCTCAATTTCCGGTAATTTCTTAAATTTACTATTCATCTCGGGAATTTACTATTCATTGGTTACTATTCATCATTTTACTATTCATCATTTTTGAAGTCAGTTTACGACTTTGAGAGGTTATTTTAAAATTTTACTATTCACGAAACACTATTCATTCCCAAAGAAAAATTTATATTCATGGTTCACTATTCATCATTTTTCGTAAACTAGGTTTACGAGTATCAAATTCGCGTAACCGTAAGGGTTTAGCTGCATATTCATGAAACATCATTGAGAATACTTTATATAGACTAGATTTAGTCTACATATCATCAGTAACATCATTTTCATAATAGTTCATGCATGGGTTTACATATTTCATTAACGTATATTTTTCTATTAAATAAACGCTATCGCGCGATCATTTATTTTGAATAATTGATCCGACAATTCCAACAATTATCCTAATATATTTTTATACTCATTTTAAGACTATAAAAATTATATTATTATTACCCAATGTTTTGAATTTATTTTGTATATAAATTGTTATGTATAAATATTTACGACGGTTTTCGTAAATTCAACTCGATAATTAATTATTCACTCAATACTTGCGAGAAATGTATTTTTATAATTTTTATAACTTCGATATATTTTATTTTGTTCCGTTAAAATCGATTTCTAGTTAACGCTACACTAAATACCTAATTATATTTACCAAACTACACAATATACTTAACATTAAAATGCATTTAACTACAAAACTCATCCAAACCCTCCCCAATATACCCTTAGCCGACCCCCCTTAGTCACCATGTAAAAAAAAATCTTTAACTTAGATGTACACATACTCCATCTTTAGACTAGATATTTACTAATATTAGTATTATACTTACACAAAACACATAGCTACACATTTTCAAAAGGTGAAACAAATCAAAACCCTCTCATCCCCATTGTTGAAGTTCAGCCAAGGCAAGAACCAAGCAAGGAAACATAATTTTTTTCAACATCAAGTGATAATCTAAAGCCCAGTATACTTCTATATAAGGTTTTGCAATAAAAACCAAGAAGTAATTAGTACCTAGTTACTTAAACCTCATCATAATACTAGTAAGCTTTTCATAACTTTTATTACTCTTTCATAATCATACTTGAGCTATTTTATCATTCTAGTAAGAAAACATGCAAGTATCATATGTATTTATACCACTTTTATTTGTTTTTAGTACTTATTATGAGTTTTAATCATCCTATAATTAATCCCTTGAAACTTATCATTGTTGATGAAGTTTAGGAACCCATGACACCCTAAGAAGGTGTATGGTAGGATTAGAATAGATTTGGTGTTGATTTGAAGTGATTGAAACAAGATTTACGCAAGAAAAATCAAGTTAGACGTTAAATAAATAGTTGCTGTCCATTTTTGTAAAATCTGCAAATTTCTACAGGTCATGAAGTATTTTGGGTTATATATTCAAAAAATAGACTTTAAAACGAAACCGTAGTCGCTTGAACGGGTTAAAACGGATTTATAACGAAGAAGTTACGCTATTTTCAAGTTTAACGACGAAAACTAATTTTCTGAAAAATTGCAAGCTGTCAAGAGTTATTTAAGGGGCAAAAATGAGTTTTAAACCTTGTCTAAATGAGTCGATTTGTTAAAAATGTACTAGTATACATTAACACGAAACTAAGGATATATAAAACGTAGAACATGGACTTATAACGACTAAGTTATACGCGTTTTAAATATGGATAACGTAACTATTTTATACAAGTAATAACACTTACATATTTTACTAGACCAAAATGGTTATCGCAAGTGACCATGTTTGGAGCCATTTTTCATATCGATAGAATAGTTTTGAGAAAACTATGTCTTCAAGTAAAAGTGAGTTCGCCTATTCTATTTTCCAAAATGTTTAACCGTTTGTCAAGCAAAGGTATAACGAATAATATACAATCACTCAAAATTAGCCATTTTTATAAGTTGTCGAACTTGATAAGACGTTATAAACTTATTTTCGATGATAAATTCTATTTTCAAATGCACAAGTGGTATGAATATCATATGAGTTTGCATGCACAACATTATTTCATGACTTATATTAGAGCATATCATTCATATTAGGTTGCGGATAGAGATTGCACCTCATATCAGTGTATCCACTTTTGTCATCATAATTATTGCATCAGGTGAGTAATCACAATCCCCTTTTTACCGTTTTCACTATATTTTGGGGTGGAATGCATGAATCATACTAAATTGATTACTACTTTTATGAACTCTTTTGACTTGAACATTTGAACTTGAATCAAATCCTTGAATTTAATTACGAACTTATGACTTGCTTTGAACTTATTGAACCATACGTGCTATGACCTAAAGTCTCACCGTTTTGGTGGAGCGTTCTTGACCTAAAAGTCTTGCCTTATTGGTGGAGCGTGAAAATTCTCCCATGTTCGGAGTGTTCTTAATTGTATATTAATAGTTGTATGATGTATTGTTCGTACATTCGCATTGTTAGTCTCCTATCAGTAGGTAGTATGGATAGCGCTATTAGAGGTCGGCCAACCTCTCGTTCACTATGCTACGGGACGCATATTATTTATTCTAGGGGCTTTGCCTTGCATACATTATTATATACGTGGTGCTATATTGTGAACTATTATGATAACGTATACTTGACTACTAGACACACTATATTTTGTGCAATGGGTTGTGAACACACAGGTTGCAAGTTTTATATGGGCGAAACTTGGAACTGAGTGGATTTACAATACCTTTGCTTTGTGGACTATTCTCGATGACCGAAACATTTGACTCCATCTCTTAAGAGTTTTCATATTATATAAAACGTGTGTACTCACCAACTATTTTCATAGTTGACCCGTTTTCTCTCATGCATTTCAGGTGATCGTCAGTAAGCTTTTCTTCAAGGTCTTTGCATAATGAAGTTTTCACATGTCACTACTAATCATTATGTATTAAATCGAAGTCTTTTGGGATCTAAACTTTATACTTTAATTGCCGATGTCGGCTAAACTAGTATTGTAATAATGTATCTTTTACTTTAATCTTAAACGTTGGTATGTTCTATTATCTTTTGCTTGTGTTCCTTTCCAGTTACACCTCGTGTTTCCGCCTTCGGCGAGGTGTGACAGATTGGTACGAGAGCCAAAGTTATAGAGAATGTCGATTTTTCAAAAATAAAAATCGCAACTATAACCAGAATAAAGTTTTATTAAACATCGAACATCATACGAGTCAACTAGTCCTATCGTTGCATCGTTAATCCTAAATTATACATAGCCTGATCACCTATGTCTAATTCATGAAGAACCATGCAATGATAAGAGTGGTAGTTTTGAATCATGTTTAGTCGAGTCTTAAGAGTCTAGTCACCTGAAACTGCATTTGTCGGGTGGGAATGCATAGCATGTTTTTATATTCACGTTTACGTTACCGTACCTTGTTTATACCTTCTCTTTTCCATTTTTCGACTTGTTAGACATAGCATATTTCGATCACTATAACACATATTACAACCGTTCTGCACCTCATCTGCCTTCGTTCGAGTGTCATTTACTCAACCCGATGTTTTGGTCCACTGCAGGATCATGGCTGCAAGAAACACACGCTCAGGAGTCAACAACCACGTCGACCCAAACAACAATGCCAACCCAAACAACAATGACAATCCAAACAACAACGCTGCTGGAATAGCGGACCTACTCACCCAAATTATGATGCACCTAGATGCTAGACGAACCAACGTTGGAGAAGGTACTTCAAACACTAGTCATGGATGCAGCTACAAGACTTTCATGACATGCAAGCCAATGGAATTTTATGGTACCGAGGGTGCCATTGGACTGCTAACATGGTTCGAGAATGTTGAGTCGAAACTTAGTATCACGAAATGTGCTGAAGGAAACAAGGTTGAGTTCTCTGCTGGTCTACTACATGGTTGAGCATTGACCTGGTGGAACAACCAACTACAGACCAGAGGAAGAGGGGCTGCAAATGCGATAACTTGGGAAGCATTCAAGAAACTACTAACAGATGAGTACTGCAGAAAAGATGAAGTGCAGAAGCTGGAAGCAGAATTTTGGAACCACTTGATGGTAGGAGTAGAAGTCGACAAGTACACGATCCGTTTCCACGAGTTAACGAAAATGGTTCCTCACATGGTTTCCACTGTGGAGAAGTTGATCGACCGATATATATGGGGATTGATACCGGAAATTAGGAGGGATGTCACCTCATCCAACCCAACCACTCTGCAAGCCGCTGTGGGTATGGCGTACCGCTTGGCAAATAATGTGATCAGGTCTGGTGAACTAACGAAAGGAAATGACGGTGGACGAAAGAGGTAGGAAGATCAGCAAAGAAGCCGTGACCAAAATCAACAGGAAAAGAGACAACGAGTAGTTGGGAACTACGGAAAAATAACTCAAGGGCCCAGAAAATACGCAGGTACACATCCTATGTGTACTCGATGTAACTATCACCACTCAGGAGACTGCCCAAAGTGCAACAAATGTGGACAGACGGGCCACTTCGTGCGGAATTGCTCAAACAGGACTGGGAACCAAGGACAAAGAAAAGCATGTTACGAGTGTGGAAGTCTAGATCACCTTCGGAATACCTGTCCAAAGTTGAAAAGAACTCCCAACCAAGGAGGAAATCGTCCAAACCTGGCATTGGCAATAGAAGGTCCACCAGATCAGAACATTGATGTTTCCCCCGCACGTGGTCGAGCATTCTATATGGGTACTGAGGAAGCCCGCAACGCGTAACGGGTACATTCTTTTGAACAACCACCTTCTTTCTGTACAACATGATTTTGAGTGCATAACTTCCTTCCAATTTTTACCACGTTCACGACATTGATTAATTTGAGACCTAACGATATCGACCTTAGTTGTAATTTATTTTGTTGATTTGATTTGATTTGTGTAAGCAATTCCAATATCGAGCGAATCTTTCAAAAGACTTCATTCAAAAGACTTGTTTCCTAGCTTGATCTAGTGACAGTTCTTGTTTGATGAGTTGCGAAAATCAAGCTAAGAGTCAAGTTTACTCAAGTCGATTTAGTTTAATCTTATGACAGTTCTTGTTTGATGAGTTGTGAGATTAAAATAGAATCGACTACCTAAAGGTCTTTTGAGGGCTACGTTCGATATTGGGTAAGTTTACTTCATCAAATCTGATCACAAGAACGTACTTAGTTGGATGAGGAACCCATATGCATGAGCATTGACATAATCATTTAGACCATACACGAGCATGAACTTTTAGAACCCTTGTCGCGGTTCGGACTATAGTTATCAATAATTGAATCACGAGGACGTGATTCCTCTAACAGGGGAAGAATGTCACAATTCTCAATTTCCGGTCATTTCTCAAATTTACTATTCATCTCGGGAATTTACTATTCATCATTTTACTATTCATCGTTTTTGAAGTCAGTTTACGACTTTGAGAGGTTATTTTAAAATTTTACTATTCACAAAACACTATTCATTCCTGAAGAAAAATTTATATTCATGGTTCACTATTCATCATTTTTCATAAACTAGGTTTACGAGTATCAAATTCGCGTAAGCGTAAGGGTTTAGCTGCGTATTCATGAAACATCATTGAGAACACTTCATATAGACTAGAGTTAGTCTACATATCATCACTAACATCATTTTAATATTAGTTCATGCATGGGTTTGCATATTTCATTAACGTATATTTTTCTATTAAATAAACGCTATCGCACGATCATTTATTTTGAATAATTGATCCGACACTTCCAACAATTGTCCTAATATATTTTTATACTCATTTTAAGACTATAAAAATTATATTATTAGTTTACCCGATGTTTTGAATTTATTTTGTATATAAATTGTTATATATAAATATTTACGACGGTTTTCGTAAATTCAACTCGATAATTAATTATTCACTCAATACTTGAGAGAAATGTATTTTTATAATTTTTATGACTTCGATAAATTTTATTTTGTTCCGTTAAAATTGATTTCTAGTTTACGCTACACTAAATACCTAATTATATTTACCAAACTACATAATATACTTAACATTAAAATGCATTTAACTACAAAACTCATCCAAACCCTCCCCAATATACCCTTAGCTGACCCCCTTAGTCACCATGTAAAAAAAAGAAAATCTTTAACTTAGATGTACACATACTCCATCTTTAGACTAGATATTTACTAATATTAGTATTATACTTACACAAAACACATAGCTGCACATTTTCAAAAGGTGAAACAAATCAAAACCCTCTCATCCCCATTGTTGAAGTTCGGCCAAGGCAAGAACCAAGCAAGGAAACATAATTTTTTTTAAGATCAAGTGATAATCTAAACCCTAGTATACTTCTATATAAGGTTTTGCAATAAAAACCAAGAAGCAACTAGTACCTAGTTACTTAAACCTCATCATAATACTAGTAAGCTTTTCATAACTTTTATTACTCTTTCATCATCATACTTGAGCTATTTTATCATTCTAGTAAGAAAACATGCAAGTATCATATGTATTTACACCACTTTTATTTGTTTTTAGTACTTATTATGAGTTTTAATCATCCTATAATTAATCCCTTGAAACTTATCATTGTTGATGAAGTTTAGGAACCCATGACACCCTAAGAAGGTGTATGGTAGGATTAAAATAGATTTGGTGTTGATTTGAAGTGATTGAAACAAGATTTACGCAAGAAAAATCAAGTTAGACGTTAAATAAATAGTTGCTGTCCATTTTTGTAAAATCTGGAAATTTCAACAGGTCATGAATTATTTTGGGTTATATATTCAGAAAATAGACTTTAAAACAAAACCGTGGTCGCTTGAATGGGTTAAAACGGATTTATAACGAAGAAGTTACGCTATTTTCAAGTTTAACGACGAAAACTAATTTTCTGAAAAATTGCAAGCTGTCAAGAGTTATTTAAGGGGCAAAAATGAGTTTTAAACCTTATCTAAATGAGTCGATTTGTCAAAAATGTACTAGTATACATTAACACGAAACTAAGGATATATAAAACATAGAACATGGACTTATAACGACTAAGTTATACGCGTTTTAAATATGGATAACGTAACTATTTTATACAAGTAATAAAACTTACATATTTTACTAGACCAAAATGGTTATCGCAAGTGGCCATGTTTTGAGCCATTTTTCATATCGATAGAATAGTTTTGAGAAAACTATGTCTTCAAGTAAAAGTGAGTTCGCCTATTCTATTTTCCAAAATGTTTAACCGTTTGTCAAGCAAAGGTATAACGAATAATATACAATCACTCAAAATTAGCCATTTTCATGAGTTGTCGAACTTGATAAGACGTTATAAACTTATTTTCGACGATTAACTCTATTTTCAAATGCACAAGTAGTATGAATATCATATGAGTTTGCATGCACAACATTATTTCATGACTTATATTAGAGCATATCATTCATATTAGGTTGCGGATAGAGATTGCACCTCATATCAGTGTATCCACTTTTGTCATCATAATTATTGCATCAGGTGAGTAATCACAATACCCTTTTTACCGTTTTCACTATATTTTGGGGTGGAATGCATGAATCATACTAAATTGATTACTACTTTTATGAACTCTTTTGACTCGAACATTTGAACTTGAATCAAATCCTTGAACTTAATTACGAACTTATGACCTGCTTTGAACTTATTGAACCGTACGTGCTATGACCTAAAGACTCACCGTTTTGGTGGAGCGCTCTTGACCTAAAGTCTCGCCTTATTGGTGGAGCGTGCAAATTCTCCCATGTTCGGAGTGTTCTTAATTGTATATTAATAGTTGTATGATGTATTGTTCGTACATTCGCATTGTTAGTCTCCTATCAGTAGGTAGTATGGATAGCGCTATTAGAGGTCGGCCAACCTCTCGTTCACTATGTTACGGGATGCATATTACTTATTCTAGGGGCTTTGTCTGGCATACATTATTATATACGTGGTGCTATATTGTGAACTATTATGATAACGTATACTTGACTACTAGACACACTATATTTTGTGCAATGGGTTGTGAACACACAGGTTGCAAGTTTTGTATGGGCGGAACTTGGAACTGAGTGGATTTACAATGCCTTTGCTTTGTGGACTATTCTCAATGACCGAAACCTTTGACTCCCTCTCTTAAGAGTTTTCATATTATATAAAACGTGTGTACTCACCAACTATTTTCATAGTTGACCCGTTTTCTCTCATGCGTTTCAGGTGATCGTCAGTAAGCTTTTCTTCAAGGTCTTTGCATAATGAAGTTTTCACATGTCACTACTAATCATTATGTATTAAATCGAAGTCTTTTGGGATCTAAACTTTATACTTTAATTGTCGATGTCGGCTAAACTAGTATTGTAATAATGTATCTTTTCCTTTAATCTTAAACGTTGGTATGTTCTATTATATTTTGCTTGTGTTCCTTTCCACTTACACCTCGTGTATCCGCCTTCGGCGGGGTGTGACAAGAAGTCAAGACGAAGGCATTAGTGAAAGGTGCCAAGCGTTCGTGTCAAGGGCATTAGTGAAAGATGCCTAGGAGTCAAATCAATTGGCATTAGTGAAGGATGCCAAGGTCGTATAATCGATGAGGTGCATCATTATACAAATAGTGATTGTTTGTTTCCAAGGATATTGATATCCTTGATGGTGTTATAATAAGGAGTGGATCTCCTTTGGGGTTAGGTGTTGTGTAGTGTTGGGTAGTAGTTCCTCCATTGCAATGGAACTCGGTACTTAGCCTAGTACCGGATAAAGGGTAGGCGACGTTGTGGTAGGTGTGGTTCTCCTTTGTGAAAGAACCCAGTGGTTAGCCTAGTACCAGAAAAAGAGTAGGCGACGTTGTGAAGGCTTCTCCGCCATAAGGAATTGGTGTCGTGTAGTGATTACGAACTCTCGAGTAGGTGACTCGGGGAGTGGAGTAGGGCAAGGAAGGTGTCCTTGTAGCCGAACCACTATAAATACTCGTGTCGTGGTTATGTGCTTCTTACTCTTTATCTTTCATTACACATTTATATATCTATCTATCAATGTCCAACATACACATCTAAATGGATTGACATAAGTCGATCTAAATATTTTTAAACGAAGATTTAATTGGTAAAACTATTCAACCCCCTTCTAGTTTTCCATAGGATATTCGAACATGTTTAATAAGTTTGTATGTGGATGTTAAACTTTGGTAATCTATGGTAGCCAATTGCGTTTTGCAACTCATTGCAACTTGTTGTAATGATAATATGCAATTAAAGGATTTTTTTTTCCAACTTAAGTGTGCATGTTTAGGTCATTTATTTGTTCCAATTATTTGCATCTGCAGTATGTGTATGAAAAAAATGCAACTTCTTATCAGTTCTTTAGTATGCAAAATGGTAAAAGTTAACCAACTGACCATATGGTCAACTACAAATTTTTACCTAAAACAAAGTTAATAACCTAAAAAAGTTCCATTAACTTGTCTTTTAATATGCAAAAAATTGTTTATGAGTTTAGTATGCTAACAAATGTCAAACTTAACCCACTAACCAAATGGACAACTACTAGTTTTTACCTAAAACAAAGTCAACAACCTGAAAAAATCTATCAACGCATAAAAAACTAACATTCAGAATTGAATAAATTGTAGCATCGAACTAATATTTCACTACCACAAAAAGTTACATCATTAATCAACTACATCTTTGACCCCAAAAAAAGTCAAAACTCATCACCTAACATCTTCCCCACTGATAACTTATATTGATTCACTTGTTAAAATACACGAAAATTGCAAAATTGAGGGGAAAAAATCAAATATTTCTTCATTTTAGCAGCTTCAAGTCTTCTGGCTTCTAGTGTAGCTTCCATATTATTCCTTGCCATTAATAGATCAGGGATGATATCAACTGATCTTGCACACATTGGAGAATCATGCCAATCAACAAACTCACAATTAGATCCATGTAAACAAAAACAAAAAGTAATTGATATTCTATTGTATTGATATAAAGTAAAATGAAAAAAAAATCTAATACCGGATCTAGACAACCATAAAACCTACGTCCAGGATTTCGATTTATCCATGATGTGCGAATTATAGCTTGTTTTCCATACCAACAAGCCACCATTCTTTTGTGTTCTTAAATTTTGGGGAAGAAATAAAAAAGATGAGGAGAGAGAGAGTGATGGAAAGAAGTCAGTGGGAAAAGAGTGTGGAGTACTCAAGATTGTAATCGAGATATGTAAACATATTTGGATATGTTAAAAAAATAAATACACATGTAAATGCAAGTATAATCACAACAGTAAACAAAACAGATTGAAATGACAAATTAAATGTGGTTGGCCAAAGCTACCTCGTGTGAATTGCACGTGATATGGGAGATGATGAGGAAATCGAACGTCGTTAGTGGATTTGAACCAAACGCGTAATATTCATGAACATTGGGGACTCGCCAAGTAATATTTCTCGAAAATTGACTACTTATTAAATTTTGGCCAAATCACAGGAACGAATGGTGTATTTACTCTATTAATTATAAGGCAAATTAAGAAGGAAAAAAAACCATAAGTTCAAGGTATAATAAAGTAAAATTTTAAAATAAAAAGCATATTTTAAATGAAACACACAACATCAAGGGATAAACTAAGACAACTCTTATAACAATTATATGAACCGAAGATGAAGGTAATGATATACACATGTTGATTTCAAGTTCATTAGAAAAGTTATGTGTCGCACGTGCCATATGTAGCCAACATTAAACTACAATTACCTTAATAGAGTTGAGATCAATATAGAACTCATATTTGTCATAGAACAAATGATCCAATCATAACCCTCCATTTTTTATTTAAATTAATACAAAATCATTTTCCACCTTTTTTTTTAAAACAACATATCTTACAAACGGTAAATCTTCAAAATATAGAAAATACACCATCGTGACGAGAATTAAATTATCTTTCTATAGATATGCACTTTTACATATTTTCGACAAACATTTTTTTTCAAAAATTCCGTCCGAAAAAATCATATATGATTTTTACAAATCATATATGATTTTAAAAATCATATATGATTCGATTTTTACGAATCATATATGATTTTACAATCATATATGATTCTCAAAAATCATATGTGATTCGTAAAAATCGAATCATATATGATTTTCACAAATCATATATGATTTTTGTTGACCGAAATTTTGAAAAAAAAAAAGTTGTTAAAAAATATATAGTAGTACATATCTATAGAAAGATAATTTAATTCTCGTCACGATGGTATAATTTTTATCGCGTAACGATTAACGGTTTGCGAGATATTTAATTTTTTAAAAAATGGTGAAAGTTTATCATAATAAAAAAATGAATAGCTATTATTGGTTGATTGTATCTATGGTAAATTTTGGTTCTATATTGAACTTTTGCCTACCTTAATATAATGAAACAAACAGGATTATAATAGTATTCAGATTATAATTACGTCATATTAAATTATACTCCCTCCGTCTCAATTTAATTGTCAGGAGAGAGAAATGACAAAGTTTAATAAAAGTGATGTCACTTTAATTTTCAACCACACGAATAGAATATTCTCTCTTGTGATTCTCTAGTTTTTACTAAAAAAGGAAAGTGGACAATCTTTTTAAGACATCCAAAAATAGAAATATGAACAATTAAATTGAGACGGAGGGAGTACTATAGCAAACCAAACGCCCTCTAATTGTTGAATACTCGAAATTTCGTTAACAAAGAAGTTAGTATTTTGAAAAACATAAAATTATAATATGATACTAATAGATAATAGGGAATAGATAACCAAATTGACCGACACAAAAATTCAAGAGTTGTAGGATTGTGATTGAGCGTAGCCACGTAGGGTAACAAGAGTGTTGCGTCGTATAGCACACGTCTAAGGATTTTGGGTCGCTGTCTGACCATCCATGACTCCAAATGAATTTTGATTGGGGTTTTTGTGGTCTACATACATTGTTCACAGTGAGCTCATGAAAGTTACACCTTACCTCCAGCCCACTTCCTTGTTAAACCAACATTTCTATATAGATAATGAAAAATAAACGGAGTACTATTCAACATACCACTTGATATGAAAAATAGTTCATTGATGGCTATTCTTAAAAATTGTTATCTGTCTATCGAAAAAAGATATAATAAAAAAAATAAAAGTTAATAAAAAAATTGTTATATGGTGACATGTAATAGAAGTCACTAAAAAGTCTCCAGACAACCATAAGGCCTATTGCTAAGACTAATTTTATCAACAATTTATCACAACCCAATCTTTTAATAAAATATTATTTTCTCTTTCCTCCACCTACACAATTAATACATACAACAAAATCAACAACCCAATTCAACCAAGGTACCGGATCTTTTAAAAATTATTTAAAAAAAAGCCTAAAAAGTGTTGTGGTGATGCCACGTGTCCCCCATCCTTTTTCCACCCAAAGACATATATGTAATTTTACCCACTCCCGCCTCTTTCCTTCTTTCCTTCTTCTTCTTTCTCTTTTCTGATCTTCTTTCTATTTTCATTCTGTTAGATTTCTACCATTTTTTCTGGCCATATATAAACGAAATTTACACAATGATATCCATTCAATTCATTCATTCATTCAATTTCACAATTTTTTCAGTCTTTCATTTGTTCATATTTTGCAAATTTAGGGTTTTTTGGCTCTCAATTAATATTCGTTTAGTTGAATCGTTAATTGTTCATATCGGCTTCGAATTAGCTGTGCGATCGCTTAATTGGAAGAGAATTAGGGTTTTATAATTGTATGATCGGTAAATTGGAAAAAATTTAGGCTTTTTAACAATTGAATCGTTTAATTGGAAGAGAATTAGTGTTTTATCTGTTCAATTGGTTAATTGGAAGAGAATTAGGGTTTTAACCGTTCAATCGGTTAATTGGAAGAGAATTAGGGTTTTTAACCGTTCAAATTTGAGGATTTTCATCGTCAAATCGGTTTCTTATGGCTCAAATTGATACTCATGTGTTTAATCAAGGTAATTTCATTTTTTGTTATACATTCATCAGTCAGTTAGTGTTTTTTTTTTATTTGCTTATTTTTATCTCATGTTCATCAATTTTGTGATATTTTATGAATTTTATTTGTGCTTATTTTTATCACATTCATCAGTCAGTTAGGTTCATCACTTATTGCTTATATTAATTGATGAACTGGAAGAGAATTAGTGTTTTTAAGTGTTCAATTGGTTTATCGGAAGAGAATTGTTATGGAATATGTTATGTGTTTTTGGTTCATCAGTTATTGTTCTGTGTTATGTTTTTGGTTCATCAGTTATGTTTGTCCCGTGTTATGTGTTTTTGGTTCATCAGTTATTGCCCTATATTATGTGTTTTTGGTTCATCAGTTATATTAGTTGATGAATTGGAAGAGAATTAGTGTTTTTAAGTGTTCAATTGGTTTATCGGAAGAGAATTGTTATGGAATATGTTATGTGTTTTTGGTTCATCAGTTATTGTTCTGTGTTATGTTTTTGGTTCATCGGTTATGTTTTTCCTGTGTTATGTTTTTGGTTCATCAGTTATTGCCCTGTATTATGTATTTTTGGTTCATCAGTTATATTAGTTGATGAATTGGAAGAGAATTAGTGTTTTTAAGTGTTCAATTGGTTTATCGGAAGAGAATTGTTATGGAATATGTTATGTGTTTTTGGTTCATCAGTTGTTGTTCTGTGTTATGTTTTTGGTTCATCAGTTATTACCCTGTATTATGTGTTTATGGTTCATCAGTTTTTTTTTCCTGTTTTATGTGTTTTTTGGTTCATCAGTTATTGTCCTGTATGTGTTTTGGTTCATCAATTATTGTCATGTGTTATGTGTTTTTGGTTCATCAGTTATTGTCCTGTATTTTTGGTTCATCAATTTTTTCTCATGTGCTATGTGTTTTTGTTCATCAGTTTTTTTTATTGTGTTATGTGTTTTTGGTTCATCAGTTATTATTCATCAATAAAATATACGATTATGAACCTGTTCTCTCTCTCTCTCTATATATATATACATATATATATATATATATATATATATATATATATACAGATAATGATTATGAACCTGTTCCATATTCTGTTGGTATTGTTTCTGAGGAGGCGGGTCAGAAGTTATGGGTTCCTGATATTCCTGCTGGTGAGAAGCCAGCTTATGGTATGATGTATCATTCTCTGGAGCAGGCTTATGAGTATTATAAAGCTTATGCAAAAAAAGCTGGTTTTGAGGTCCGTTTAGGTCAACAGTATATATCTAAGAAGAATAAGGAAAAAAATCTAGATTTGAAGTATTTTGTTTGTAGTAAAGAAGGTACAAATCCTGCCCCGAAAGTAAGAGCAAAACCTAATACTAGGAAACATCCGTCCAAGCGTACTGATTGTAAGGCTGTTTTTTGTGTGAAGTATATTGAAAGAAGAGAATATTGGTGTTATGAATTTGTTGAGGGTCATAATCACAGCCTAGTTAGTGAGGAGGATACTGTTTTTTTGGTTTCTTCTCGTGATGTTATGTATACTCAGCAAGTTTTTCTATATCAATCGTCACAAGTAAATCTTGGTCCAGTGAAGGGTTTCAATTTACTTAGGCAGATTTACGGGGACTATGAGTTTATTTGTGCTAGTTCGGTTGATTGTAAAAATTATAGGAGAGATGTGCTTGATTTCATTGGTAAGAATGATGCACAAATGTTAGTTGAGATGCTGATGAGCAAGCAGGATTTTCTTCCTAATTTTTCATTTGAGTATGAAACTGGTGAGAATAACGCTCTGACGAATCTTTTTTGGGCTGATGAATATGCAAAAAGGAACTATTATGCATTTGGGGATGTGATGTCATTTGATGCTACATTCAAAACAAATAAGTAAGTTTATTTTTTATATTTTTTTCATTATATGTTTTTCTTTTTTCAATTGATGAACCTATGATACTGATGAACCTATGATACTGATGAACATTTTTGTTAACTTATAAGTTTATTCATAATGTAGTGAATGTAAATGGTTCATCAGTTATATAATAATGGTCAGTTATTATTCAAGCTAGAAACATTTAAACAAGTTTTTTAAAGCTGATGTATTTGGTTGTTATAAGCTGATGCGATTTGAAATGATGTACTGAATGTAAATGGTTCATCTGTTATATAATAATGTAAATTGTTCATCAGTTATATTATAATGGTTCATCGGTTATATAATAATGTTTATCATTTATTTTTGATAGGTACAAAATGGTTTTTGTACCATTCACTGGGATCGACAATCACAATCATTGTGTTACATTTGGAGCTGCCTTGTTGTCATCAGAAACGAAAGAATCTTACATTTGGCTGCTTCAATGTTTTAAAAGAGCGTTTTTTCGAGCACCCAAGGTCATTATGACTGATCAAGACGGATCCATGAAAGTTGCAATAGATACCGTATTCCCTTTATCTCGGCATAGATTATGCATGTGGCATATCATGCAGAAGTTGACATTAAATGTATGTTCCTCTGATTTTGCTTATTAGTTACTTCTGTTCATCAGTTAGCTTTTGTTCATCAACTTTTTTCTTTGTCATTTAGTTTTATAAAGTAATGTTCATCAATGAGTTCTGTTCATCATTAGAATTGATCTTGATTTTGTAGGTTGGTCCCGTGTTAGCTAAAGATCCTACTTTTAAAAGAAGAATATCGGATATTGTTTGGACTGATAGAATAGAGCCTGAAGAGTTTGAGGAGTTGTGGGAGCGTCTGTTAATTGATTTTTATTTGAAGAGTCACAAGTGGCTTCAGATATGTATAATTTGAGGCATAAGAGGATTCCAGCCTATTATAGGGATGAGTTGATGGCCGGTTTGATGCGTACTTCTTCTAGGTCAGAGAGTGAAAACAATGCTTACGGTCGCTTGACAAGGATCGATTTGACTTTATGGGAGTTTTATAACCATTTTGATAGTGTGGTGGATTTCCAAAGGTTTGCTCGATGTAAAAATGATCATGAAAGTCGGTATATTGTTCCAGATATGCACACCGAACTTGAGTTAGAAAAGGAAGCCTCAGAGTTATACACTCGGTCGATTTTCTTTGATGTTTAAACTGACATTTATGCTTCTGTGATTTTATGTATGTCAGTAAGTGTTATGGATGTTGATTCTGGCAAAAAATACGTTATTTAAGATATGGGTGAAGATGAGCAGATTAGTAGGCGACATCGTCAAGTGGAAGGCGTTGTAAATGAAGTTTTTTACGAGGTAACATGTGTTTTTAATCTGTTCATCAGTTTTTGTGCATTAGTTTTTGTTTATCAGTTTGTTATCGTTATAAAATTTCTTTCTAATCATCATATCTTTTTATATAATTATTTTTTGGTCATCAGTTTTTTGTAATTAACCACTGTATGTGCTACTTTTATTTTTTTTCAGGTGTTGTGTAAACCAGCTAAAGATTTTTATGAGTGTTCGTGCCAACGTTTTGAGTCATATGGACTGTTATGTCGTCATATCTTTTATGTGCTTCGGTTGTCAAAGGCTAAAAAGTTTCCAAAGAAATATGTGCTTAGGCATTGGACAAAGGATTCATTACCACCTCCATCAGTCATTCAAGCCACTGGTGACAGTCCTGATATGATCCTGCGTGAGATATTTAGATCAGTTGAGTATTGTGAGAATTGTTATGCAGATGAACCCGAGCTACTGCAAAAGTTTAGAGATCATCAGGTTCAGTTAATGGCGAAGGCAGATGCTGATGTTCCTATACCTAAAAAGACTAATAAACGAGATAGGCTTGCTTCTATTCTTGGTTTGTCGCAACCAGAAGAGACCATTGTAAATTTTCCAAAGAAGGTTAGTCAGTTTATGCTGTTTTTTATATACTTTTTAGTTGATGAACATATATTATCTTAGGTTTATCAGTTACTGCATTTTTATTTATCTGCTTATTTTTTATCAGATGTTAATCAATTTATGCTCTTTAGTTATATTCTTGTTAGTTGATGAACATATTAAATTATATTGTCTTTTTTAGGTATAATGTTATGATAGATTCATCAGTTAGTTTGTATGTGTTTATTTGTGTTGCCACAGGTTCTGTTATCACAGATTATGTTACTAGAGGTTAGGAGTAATCTCAGGTTAGGAGTTATCATAGGTTCATCAGTTATTGTCTTGTGTTCTGATAGGTTCATTAGTTATCATATGTTCATCAGCTATTGTCCTGTTTTATCAGAAGGCGAGGTTGGCCGCTAAGAAGTTGAAGTTGTCTGAGAAGAATGCTTGTGTAGTTTCTTAGTTACTATTTTCACTTTTTTTCGTGTTAGATAAATAAATCTGAAGTTTGTCTCATAAGAATGCGTTTTTTTTTTTTTTTTTTTTTAATAACGATGAAAGAAACTTTGATTTTTTCGGTTAGATAAATAAATGTGAATTTTTTCAATGTATTTTTTTTTATTGTTCATCAGTTATTTGTCATGTGTTATCATATGTTCATCAGTTATCATAGGTTCATAACTTGTTCTTCAATATCTTTTTTTTCATCAGTTATTTTATTATATTTCTACTATGATCAAATCTAATTTTTTTTGTTAATCAGTTATTTTGTCATGTGTTATCTTATGTTCATCAGTTGTTGTTCAGTATCATAGGTTCATCAGTTGTTATTGTTCATCAGTTATTTTACTGAAATCATAAGCATAAAACAATTCATTGATAGATTTGGTTACAACAGTTTTATTAAATTTGGTTTAAGTGATACTTAAACCACATGCATACATACATCAGATGTAACCAAAAGCTTCCCTTCCCTAAACAGATCTCTTTTTTCCCTTCCCCTTTTCAGCTTTGTCATCTTTAACCACAAAAGGTTTAATACCTTTTTCTTCACAAAAGTGCTTGTTTAGGAGGCCAAGAACTTTCTTCCTTTCATCAAAAACCTTCCTTGCAAGTTCTTTTCGGGTTACGTTATTGCTAGGTTCTTCTGTTTTCGAGCTTGAGCCAAACTTTGATGGCTCAATTTCAAGTAGTGGCTCAATTATATTGAGTGGGCCAACCTCCTCAATTTCAGAGTCACTGGAAATGTATATGAAATCTTTGGAACTCATTTTGTTCAGTTAATTTTTGTTGTTGTTATAGATGTGTGATGAAAATGCCATTGAGATTATGGCCTTATATAGTGGAGGAATCAAATTGTTTGGTCAGTTATTGGTTTGTGTAACCAAGTTGCAATGTACAAGATAGACCAAAACAGTATATGGAGGAATCAATTTTCAGTTTAGTCATATCATTTGCATAATGTATATGCAGAACATTTAATATCCATAACCACAAAAATTTGTGCAGAACCACAAATTGTTTATGCAGAAAGATAGTGTCTTTATCCAGAACAGTAAGATTCTATCAGATTTAAGAATAGACCAAATATTAATAAACAAAAGGGAAATTTGCATAACTATTTACAAAAACATTCATCAGTTTATATCATATTGTTCATCAAATAACCATAACAACTTAACCATAACTTGCCCATTCTGACCAGCCAAAAGTATTTAACCATAACTTGTTCATCAAATAACCATAACTACTTAATATATTCCAAACATTAATCAGTTAGACCATATTGTTTTTTACTTCTTTCGAAGTAGAGCACTAGCTTCTCTATCAAAATAATCAGAGGCACGTTCTGCAATAGCCTTTTCAGACATCTGTTGGAGCATTCTCTTTTCCTTCAAACTTAAACTTTGATATTCATGAACCTCCGTCTCTACTGTTTTTCTGTTCTCATTGTACTCGGCCAACAGAATCTTTGTCAAGTACTTCTTTCTCAAGTCTTCTATCTGTTTGTCTTGTTCTTTTCCTTCTTTTACAAATCCAACATCAAAGAACTTGTTTCCTAAATATGTTTCCAGGTGCCTCATAGCGAAAATTCCACAATCAATGATATTATCTTTGGTTTGCCATTCCATTTTCACATTACACACTCTGTATTTGTTCAGTGTTTGAACATGTGGATACCCGTTATTTTTCAAGTACTTCAAAAAGAGTACTCTCTGTAATAACAAATTAAAAACAATGAGCTTCAATTTTAACTACATTGATGAACATATATTTAATATACATAAAATTCTTACCAAATAACTCTTTTTTTCCCATATCTGTCTTTGATTGAATCACTGTGATCCATGTTGTCAAGAATATGGATTTGAGGCTCTTTCAAGTTGAAACAGTCAACATAGTAGTGTTCATCAGCGAGCATCATCGGGAAAAACATATGTTAAACATAAAGTGTTAAAATTTCCAATTATCTATTTGTTCATCAGTTTTTTATCTCATACAAACTATTAAAATGAAATGCTTACTAGGTCAATGTCTTTGACAGATTGATAAGTAGTAGACAAAAAGAAAAGATGGTTCATGTTCTCCGCAAACTTTGAATACAGAGCATTCGAGTTTACACTCATATTCATCATTTATTGTGTCTGTTGTTCATCAATATTAGTCAAAGCATAAGTTAACTGATTTCAAGTATTGAATCATAATTGATAAAGTTTTTGTAACTTACAATAATTGATGTATGGGCGTATAGCTTCCTCATTGATCCTAGACTCCTTTTCCCTTCTGCCATGTTCAGTAGATATACCCACATATCAATCACTCCTGAACTGATTTCATTGCCTTCCTTGAAGCTCTCAAAGTGTATTCTTTGACCGTCAACAAAGTATGTATGAAATAACACATCACTGCAATTTCATTTAAAGATAATATTTTAGAAAAAAAAAATCTGATTAAGAAATAAGAATTTTATATTGATGAACATAATACAAATTACTTACTCGATATCTCCTCTTGCAGAGAAAATTGTATCAGCTACCTTTTTTTCCAACTCATTTGCTTTGTTCTTCATCACAACTACTCTTCGTATATACCGAGACTTTAGAGATTCAGTAGGCTTGATTTTTCTCTTTTCTTTTATATTTTCCAAGGCATCTTCACTTGCTTCAATTTTCTTCTCTGTTTCAGGCATTTTGAAGCTTTTTAGCGATTGTGTTGAAAGAATTCAGTAGTGTGGTGAAAGGCTCATCTTCTTTTTCATTCATTTTTTATTTTTCTTCGTGTGATGCGGGTACAAATGATATGGGTGTTATCATCTTTGGCATCCTGTTGATCTGTTCTTCATCTTCTGGGGAGAGGTTTTTCGACTTTGCTGGTGAGGTTTTCGAAGCATCTTCTTGAATTTTTTTCCAAACATCGTCGTCAATCTTCTCACTCAATAGTTATGCGATGTCTGCAAGAAAGGTGTGTTTTTGAGCAATTCTCCCAAGATCTGCTCAGGGTCTTTTTTCTCTTGATACAAAACGATATCCAAACACGTATACGGCTCCGTGTTGAATATTGGGAATTCTGGCCTTTGCATCTGTTTTCAGGTAATGGTTCATCAGTTGTTTTTGCATCAAGTGTTCTCATAATTCAAATTGTTTATAAGTTCATTAGTTAGGTACAAAATGGTTTTTGATTGTATTACCTGTTTTTGAAGTTCAAGGTTTTCAATTTCTTCCATAAAGCTTGGATCCAAGAACATTTGAGTTAACGTTTTCTCTGTCGGCATGTCCTGATGAGGTTCATCTGTTTCTTCACATGGTTCCTTCTCCTCGGAGCCTTCTTTATCATCAGCTTCATGCACAACCATCTGCATTGAGCTTTCGTCTTCACTCTGTGAGCTCTCAAACGTCGTCCTGTTTACTAACCTGTTCATCCAGTCCCGGACTTCCAACAATGATTCATCTTGGGGGTATTTCTCCAATCCAGCCCTTAGCATGTCATCAATATCAATTTTCAGTTCTTGAAATATGGCTAACATGTTCCTCAGGGAGTGATTGAATTCCTGTCATAACGATGATCAAACCCGCTATCAATAACTGATGAACCTACTATTAAATAACTGATGATCAAATGTACTAGCAATAACTGATGAACCTATTTTTCAAAATAACTGATGAGCCTACTTTCAAAAAGCACTAGCAATAACTGATGAACTTAGTTACAAATAAGAGATGATCAAACCCACTATCAATAACTGATGAACCTACTTTTCAAAATAACTAATGAACCTACTTTTCAAAATAACTGATGAACCTACTTTCAAAAAGTACTAGCAATAACTGATGATCAAAAGCACTAGCGATAACTGATGAACCTACTTTCAAACAACTGATTATCAAATGCATTAGCAATAAGTGATGAACCTACTTTCAAATAACTGATTATCTGTCACAATTCTCAATTTCCGGTCATTTCTCATATTCCATATTCATCATTTCATAACGGTTCGTGCATGGTTTTGCATTTTACATTAAACGTTATTTTCTTATTAAATAAACGCTATCGCGTAATTAATTATTTTGAACATTTAATCCGATACTTCCAAAAATGATCCCGATATATTTTTATACTTACATTTAGTTTATAAAAACAATATTTTGAGTTTACCTAGTGTTTTAAATTTATTTTGTATATAAATCGTTAAATTTATATTATTACGACGCTTTTCTTAAAAACTACACGATAATTATTATATCACTCAAATTTTACAAGAAATGTATTTTTACAATTTTTATGATCTCATTACACTTTACTTTGATCTATTAAAAATTACTTTTACCTAAAACTACCTTAAATACACTAATGTATATACAATTTTACAAGTTATTATTAACTACACATTTTACTTACACTTTTTAACAATTATATACATATAAAAGAAAGAAAAAAAAAATATTTGGTGAAATACTTCCCCCCTTGGCCGACCAAGGGGGGGTAAGCATTTATTGTTTGGTAAAAATTTCATACTTGTATAGATCTTCACTTCACCTAAATATCACACTTCATTCATCTCAAATAATTCAAAGTTAGCAAAGTTTTCTCTCCTTGTTCTTCCTCTCCATAAAACCGGCCATATAAGGGTGTTAAGAAGGAATTCATAAAATTTTCAAGATCAAGTATTTAACAATCTAGTTACACTCTTAATAAAGGTTTTGAAATAAAAACCTAGGGTGTTTAGGTTTAATCCCTTGTCCTTATCACCTCATCAAGTAACTAGTAAGCATATCACTTTCATTTTACATCTTTCATTTTCATTTCATATGTATTTCATCATTTTTGAGCAAGCATGCAAGACTTATGGTTATTTATACCATTTTTAACATTGTTTTAGAGTTTTATATATATAAGTCATCCTATAATTTATCCCTTGTTATATATTAGTCTTGATGATGTCTAGGAACCCATGACACCCTAAGAAGGTGTATGGTAGGATTAGAATAGCTTTGGAGTTGTTTTGAAGGGATTGGAATAGGTTTAGTACGAGAAAAACTCTTTTCGACAAGTATTAAAAAGTGGTCTGATCTTATTTTGTAATTCTGGAAAATCCGACTGTAGACATAAAATTTTGACCTAGATATTTAGAAAATATACTTTAAAACGAATCCGTGGCCGCTTGAACGGATTAAAACGGAGCTATAACGAAGAAGTTATGAATTTTTCAAGATTGACGACGAAATATATACATCCTGAAAATTTCAGCACACTATTTTTGTTTTGTACGAGTCAAAAACGAGTCTTAAGCGTTATAAATTATTTCGACTTATCAAAAATATATTAGTATACTTTGATACGAAGCTAAGGACGTATAATACGAAGAAAACGGATTTGTAACGACTAAAATATACACGTTTTCACAACATTGCCGTAACTTTATTAGTTAAGAAAAACTATATTATTTTTAGTTGACAAGTGTTACGGTAAACAAAACGACCATATTGAAGGCTATTTTTAACGTTGACGTGGAACTTTTTGTAACGAGATGTCTTCTAATAAAATTGAGATCACCAAGCATATTTTTCAAAATGACCAACCGTTTGTATAGCGGAGTTGTAATAAATTATTTACGGTTGCTTAAACTTTGCCGAAATTCACTTTTAAACTACGTTTTGGACAAAATCACCCTACTTAACCTATATTTTTCTTTATGAACGAGACCTCTAGGATAAAAACTTAAATGCCAAAACTTCGAGATTTTTATACAAGCTTTCCAAAACCGTTGAGTTCGTTTCCTAACGCTCGACGTACACCATTTTACGACTAGCTTTTCGAGGCCATTTTTGTCACTTTCATGAAATTTCCAACGACATTATTTTACGGCGAAAAGTTATAATTTCACAATAAATCATTAAGAAACTATTGTAGGATGACATTTTGACGTAAAAACTTGTAAAGTAATTTAAGAATGGTCAAGACGTCAAAAGAGTATTTTTCGACGATAAGTATTATTTTCAAAACTCACAAATGGTATAAATAACATACGAAATGCATGCACAACATTGTATCACGCATTCACGACAAACATATCATAACTCAAGTCATAACATTCATTTTAGGTCGCGGATAGTTTCAGAGCCTCATTTTAGTGCACTTCATTTTGTTAGCATATCAATCATACCAGGTGAGTTCATACCCGCTTTACTCATTTAAATTCCTATAAACTATTTGGAGCGAGATATATGCTTATTTATCCAAACATTTAAACTCTTTTGCCAAACAACATTACTTATACTCTACACTTGATTGCGTTATATACTTGATTGGGTTATACTTGATTTCATATGCATATTTGGAACAAACATACAAGAATTAGTGGCTCCAAATTAAGTTGTTGGAAGGCTATTAATTTACAAACATACAAGAATTAGTGGCTCCAAATTAAGTTGTTGGAAGGCTATTAATTTACAAACATACAAGAATTAGTGGCTCCAAATTAAGTTGTTGGAAGGCTATTAATTTACAAACATACAAGAATTAGTGGCTCCAAATTAAGTTGTTGGAAGGCTATTAATTTACAAACATCCCAATATTTATATGTTGGAAGACTCTTGTGGTGACATTTATACTTTTAACTACCTTAATGCGCATATTCATGATTGTCATTCTATTTTAGGCAATGGGTTGTGAACACACAGGTGCAAGTTTTGTATGGGGAACTTGGGCGAGTGGATTTACAATGCATTTGCTGTGTGAACATTCCTCTAAGTATTTCAAATCATTTTAACACAAACTTATGAACTCACCAACCTTTGTGTTGACACTTTTAGCATATTTATCTCAGGTTGTAAGGCGATAGCATTTCATGGAGCTTTGGGTCACATGGCATACATTGGAGTCTAGTGTTTTTATCTATTACCATTCGACATGTTTTGTAAACCTTTATGTATGGTCAAACTTTGGAATCTCATGTGTTGTAAACTTTAACTTATTTAATCGAATGGTAAACTCTTTAAAACGTCTCATTATAGAGGTCGTTTTCTTTATCCATACTTTGTGCTATGACGTCATACCCCAATGACACTATCGTTCCGCTGCGATATTTTGGGGGTGTGACATTATCAAATGCATTAGCAGTAAATGATGAACCTACTTTCAAATAACTGATGATCAAACGCACTAGCAATAACTGATGAACCTACTTTCAAATAAGTTTAAAAATATATATTTAAAGTTATTTAAAGTAGTAAGTTTAAAGATTTTTACCTCTGCTGATTTGAATTGGGAATAAACCCCTTGAAACTCTAATATCATTGCTGATAACTGTTGGGTGAGTTTAATACTTGCAGATGATGAGCTCTTTTGTTCATCATTTCCAGTATCAGCTGTTTGATCAGTTCCGGTTATTGGATCACCCATTTCAGTGTCTTCATTACACCCTGTCATTGGAATATCATCTGTTAAATTGTTGAATTAAATTTTAAAACATATATAAACAACTAATTATGTCATTAATATAATCATAGTTAAATAAATAATTCATTCTTATGCATATCAGCTGTTTCGTCAGTTCCGGTCATTGGATCATCCATTTCTGTGTTTCCATCATTTTCGATCATTGGAATATATCAGCATCTGTTAAATTCTTTAATTAAATTTTAAAATATATATCAACTGATTAAAAGAACATAATATAAAGATTTTTACCAATCCGCGGTGCATCTACCCATTGATGCTCCTCAATATCATCTATATGAACATCATCTGCTACTTCCTCATCAATGTCAGGCTCATTCCTCACAAGATCTGTCTTATGAATTTTTGATTTTTTTCCGTTTGAATGCCAATTGGCTTTTGAACAGATTCATCGAAAAGACTTTCTGATAAGGAGAATTTGAATTCCTTTTCCTTTTCCGTTTGCTCCCTACATATTCATCAATTAGTTGTTCATCAGTTTTCAAGTAATGTTCATCAATTATTTCTTCATCAGTTCCTCCGTATTATCTTTAAGAAAATGGTACACAAGTCATTAAAAAGAATCTTCCACTACGTACCTTGTTCATCTGTTTTGACCCCTGCTACTTCATTCACTGCCACCGTTTTTGGGATTGGTGTCACTGCTTCTTCATTCTCTGCTCAGATACAAGTTTTTTTAGTTAAATGTTTAAAAATATTATGTAATATTACTAATGAACAAATAATATAACTGATGAACATAATATAACTTGTGAATATACCAATACGTACTTTTTTCATCAGTTTTGTCCCCTGCTTCTTCATTCTCTTCTTCTTGTAGTCCATCAATTACTAAGAGATAAAATTATATAAGATTACTGATGAACAAATAATATAACTGATGAACAAATGATAAAATTATATGTTCTTATAATAGGTATTTGATGAACATATGATAAAATATATACCAGGTATTGTTTTTTCTTTGTTCTTTCTTGGAGTCCTCGGATTTTTTATCAACAACATATCATCATTTTCTGCGACCATTGTCAGCATTTGTTAAGAGATATATAATATATATGAAGAATGCTGATGAATATTTAATAAAATCATACCTCCAATCATCTGTAAACCATGGACTGCATCATTGTTTTCTTCGGTCATTGCCTCTATTTTAGACAGAAGTTGTTTTAAGTAATTTTTTAAAACATTCAATCATCTGTAAAAAAGACGTATTTATAAAACTGATTAACATTTAATAAAATCATACCTCCAATCATCTGTAGACTCTCGACTGCATCATTGAATTCTTCTTCATCTGTATTATCGTATTCTTGTTCGTCTGCATCATTGTAATCTTCTTGGTCGGCTGAAAAAAAAGATACCAATCATTTTATTCATAAGTCTGATGAACAAATAAATTAATGTTTTTAATATTTCTTACCTTCAGGACTCCCCCGTTTCTTAATCATGCCTTTTGTAAATTTTGGTTTTCTTGAAGGTTCTCCAATATCCTGAATTTTTGCTCCATCATTTTCTATTCCCTCTTCCTCTTCATGATCATCATCTTCATTATCCTCCTTTTTATTATCCTCTTCATCATCATCCTCTTGATCATCATCATCCTCTTGATCATTACCGTTCTTTTCTTCATCTTCCTCATGTTCATCATCATCCTCCTTTTCTTCATCATTCTCTTCATCATCCTCATTTTTATCCTCCTGCTTTTCACCCTCGTCCTTTTCATCATCCTGCTTTTCATCCTCCTCGTTCTCATCCTCCTCCTTATCTTCTTCATCATCCTCCTTCTCATCCTCCTCATTCTCATCCTCCTCCTTATATTCTTCATCCTCCTTTTCTTCTTCATCCTCCTTTTCTTCTTCTCCATCCTCATTTTCTTCTCCATCATCCTCCTCCTTTTCTTCCCCATCCTCCTCCTCATTTTCTTCTCCATCCACCTCCTCCTTTTCTTCTTCCTCATCCGATTCTTCTCCTTCTTCTTTAATGTTTTTTTTTTGTTTTGTTTCTATCTTTGCCAAACATCATCTCATCCACCTTAACAATCTCTTCTGTTTTCCAGTACTTAAATGCTAGGATTTTTGGGTTTTTCAGAAGAGAATTGGCAAATATCACCTGCATTTTTAGTTCATCAATTTAAGTTAAAGTTAGATAAAAATAAATTTTAGTTCATCAATTTTAATTTGCATTAATTTTAAACTTATAGTAGTTACCTCCAACAGCCAGACTGGACCATAGAATCGCTTTCTCGGATTCCAGTTTATTCTTTCTTTCTTCAAATAATCTACCACATATTGGCACCAATCCATGTCTCTCACATTCTCAAGAGAAGTAAGAGACGGGATGAATTCCATATTCAGAGTCCCTGTTGAAACGATGTGGGCCAGGATAGTAGCAAACATAACTAAGAAATTCTTCTGAAATAGACTTCCACAATCATTGTTCCTAATTTGTTTCCTGATCACTTTCAACAAATGTGTAGCATACAATCTCTTAATGCCCCTGAATTGTTGCTTCCATTCAATGTAAGATTCATTTGACCTTTCCTTCAAAACATCCCGGACATCAACTGCAAATTTGCCCATTGGGAATCCGAATGTCTTGTGAATTAGTTCAGCGGTTATTGGAATACATTTCTTAAAGACATTCAGGATTCCCGATTTACCATCAAACCTTTCTATTAACCAATACCCCAAACGGCTTGGCATCATATCTATTTCATAATCTAACAATGATGCAAACCCCAATCTTGAAATTGTTTGTTTTTGGTCCACTGTCATTTTCTGAACAGTCTCAAATATTTGACCAGGGAAACTTTTTATCAGAAGCCCTGGAATTTTTTTTGTTTAGGTTAGAGAAGATTAAGACCAGGCTTAAGATCTTCAGGAAGAACAAGTTTAGATGAAGAAGAAGGTTTGGAAGTAGTAGAGGTTGAAGGTTTGGAAGGTTTTGATGAACCAGAAGGTTTTCATATAGCAGCAGTTGAAAATCTTTTTTTTTTTTTTTTTTTTTTTTGAGTAAACGCATCCTCAACAAAATCATCATCATTGGGTGAATACGTTTTTAATGTTATTGGTTTCTTTGTCTTTTTAGCTTCTTTTCCTATCCAACAAAACAAAATAATTATTAAACTAATGAACCTACTAAACTGAATACGAAATAAACATAAACACACAGGCAATAAGTGATGAACCTACTTTCAAAGAAAACTAGCAAATAAATGATGAACAAATACACTAGCAAATAACTACTTATCAAATGTACTACCAATAACTGATGATCTTCTAATTTGAAATAAATGATGATCAAATACACTAGCAAATAAGTGATGAACCTACTTTCTATAATTGATGATCAATTTTACTAGCAAATAAATGATGAACCTACTTTCTATAACTGATGATCAAACACACAAGCAGTAACTGATGAACCTACTTTCTACAACTGATGATCAATTTTACTAGCAAATAACTGATGAACCTACTTTCTATAACTGATGATCAAACACACCAAACACACAAGCACTAACTGATGAACCTACTTTCTATAATTAATGATCAAACACACAAGCAGTAACCGATGAACCCACTTTCTATAACTGATGATCAAACACACAAGCATTAATTGATGAACCTAATTTCTATAACTGATGATGAAACTTACTACAGTAACTGATGAACCTACTTTGTATAACTGATGATCAAACACACAAGCAGTAACTGATGAACCTACTTTTCTAATAACTGATGATCAAACACACAAGCGAATGATGAACCCGCTTTCTATAGCTGATGATCAAACACACAAGCGAATGGCTGATGAACCACTTTCTATAAGCGATGATCAAACAGACAAGTAGTAACTGATGAACCTACTTTCTATAACTGATGATCAAACACACAAGCAGTAACTGATGAACCTATTTTCTATAACTAATGATCAAACACACAAGCAGTAACTGATGAACCCACTTTCTATAACTGATGATGAAACTTACTACACTAACTGATGAACCTACTTTCTATAACTGATGATCAAACTTACTTTCAAAAAACACAAAAGCACTAGCAATAATTAAAAAAAGTAAATAAAATAATAAATAAAAATAATAAAAAATAATCTGATAAAAATAATAATAAATAAAAAAAATAAACTAAAAAATTAACTCATAAAAAAATTCTAATTCTTACTAATTTTCATTTCTTCATCATTTTCTTTTTTTTGTTGCTCTTTGAGTCTGTAACTTCTTCTAGTTTCTAAAAAAATATACACAAACTAAAATTAACAAAAAAATTAAAACATAAATTATAAACCCTAAAGATTAAATTAAAGCAAAATTACCTGCTGGTTTCATCTTTTTTGAGCGTATAATGAGCGTATAATTGATGAAAAATAATTGGAAATAGAAACCCTAAATTTTTTCCCAAATTTTGATCGGTTTTTAGAGAGAGAAATGAGTTAGTGTGTGTGTCAGTGTGTGTGTGTTTGTGATGGAGGGAAACTAGTTAGGTGCGGTGATTTTTTGTAAATTTACTGTTTTACCCCTATTAATAGAAGGGGCGGTGATTTTTTTTTTTGCATTTTAATTGTCAACCGTTGGATGAGAAATTGGAGTGATCAGATGGTGCAAATTACTTTTTACGCTTTTTAATTTGCATCTACTTTCTAGGGGATCCTAACTCATTCAACCAATACATACAACCAATCAGTTTATTTATAAAATAATAAGTATTTAAAAGAAAAAAAACAAAAAAAACAAATAGCCATTAAAACATTGACATGTGGCAGATTGTAGTTTGGGCTCTTGGGTTGCTAGATGATTTAGATTGGAAGGATAGATTGGATGCTAAGATTAAAAAATTATTATTTTGTATGTATATTATTTGAATTGGGTTGGCAACCCAACTGATAAACATAGTCCAAAAGCTCTCGGTACTTTACGTCAAGAGTGGCGTTTTCCTTAAAATGCAACACACACTGTGGCTCGCGTTTTCGAGCCATGTATAGTCATGACCAGCTGAAATAGTTCCGGAAAATGCAACAGGACATCGCAACATGCACATTGTGGCTCGCGTTTTCCCGTCAAATGGTCCTGTTTTTTAGTTTTTTTTTTCCCTTTTTTTTTCCTTTCTCTTTTTTGAATGTTTGTGCTTGGTTTGTGAATATTTTTTTTTCTTGTTTTGTTTGTTCAGTTTGTGAGTGTAAAATGACATATGAAGATGAGGGCGTACCTGATTAAGATGGGGTTTAAAAACAGAAAAAAGGCAAAATGCTATCTTATATATCCTTTTGTGCGGAGGATGGACTAGACTTTTACGGGCCAAAATTTGTTGGTGTTTTATTAAGTCTATTGGGCTAGTATAGTTATAAAATTGTGGTATTTGGCTAAAATTTTAATGTATTTTTATATTAATAAAATTTTAATTTTAATTAAATGTGTTGTTTTATTTACCTAAATGAAAAAAAAAATGTAGGGTCCAGGGGTGCAAGAAGGCACAAAAATCTGGTGTTATAGGAGGGAGGGTTGTTTTTTGGCGTTGTGTTAAATTATGATGTTATGAGAAAAGATGCTGATATGGCAACACTTCTCCTACAACACGAACATGATGGCTTGAATGATAACTTATGCTCTAAGAGAAAAAGATATTTGCAAGTATAGGAATTACGCACCTCAATCGAACACGTTCCCTTTCATATAAGTAAACTGCAGTAGGCTGAACATAACATAAACTACAGCAGGATGAACATACCATAAATGCGCCATAGAACAAAATTTTTCAAATAACTTCCTCAAAGGCCTTTCACTTATACAAAGTTACATGATTGATCAACCCTCCTTTACTACTTTTTCTTTTTAGCAGCGTATATTTCTTGTATAATAAGAGATTTTTAAAAAGTAAAAAAAAATGATAAAAACGCTCAATTGTACCAATGAAAATGTATCATTCTGCTACGTGACAAAATTAAGCATTCTCATTAGATAACTGAAAGCTTCAATTTGATCAAACTCATCTAAATTTCATCAAACAAAATAAATATGTATAAAAACACATTTGTCGATTTTATAAAACAAAACTAAAATATAAGGTTTAATTAATAAAACTTTACTTATTAAATTTTAAATAAATTATATGAAATTAAGTATGCTTATCATTTTTCATGTGTTTTTAATAAATTTATAAATTTGATAAGTACACACTAGACTTAATACCCAATATTTTATATTTCGTAAAAATTATAATACCATATATGTGTTATATAGAGTTAGGATCAAATAAGAAGAATAATTAAAATGAGAAGGATAAGAAGCAACCACAACCACACATTTCAGATGCAAGAATCGAGTAACTATTAGTCGATCCAAGAATCAAGTAAAAGTCTATTTAGGTTTCAACCTGTAGAACATGTCGAATGAGTGAGGGACAGGAGAGTGGATATTATTAGGGTTAGAGGATTTGTTACAGTTTTCATCCAGAATGCCTTGTATTTATCGGGTGCAAGGAACATTCTAGAAACCCTTAGTATTTATCTTAAGTGAATACAAGTTTGACAAGAAGTCAAACTACCCCCTCTAGAGGTTTTCTTCTGAACATCATTCCTTAGGGATGGTATGTTACCTTTAGTTCACTTATATATTTATCCATGATAAATATATGGGTGAAAGCTAAATATACGCAACATAATTTTTCAAAACAGACGATGTACGGAATGAACTTTGAAAATTACCATTGTACGCAAAATACTTTCAAATTTGGAACGATGTACGTAATATGACCAGGAACTAATATGTTACCAGGTCACAAAGTTTAAAAACTGGCAGAAATGGTCCCTGTGGCTTGCGTTGACTTTCACCGGTCATCCCTTAACTTTTTTTTTTCAGTTAAAAAAGTTACAGTAGTGGTCCTTATAGTTATTGACTTTCAGATTTAGTCCGTTTTAATATTTTTTCACCCGTTCTCTTACGTTTTTATCCGTCTTTGTCCGTTTTTCATCCGTTTTTCTTACCATATATTTTAGATTTTTGTCCTTTTTTATCCATTTTTCTTACATTTTGTCTATTTTTATTCATTTTTGCACGTTTTCATCCGTTTTTGTTCATTTTTTTTTTTTGTCCGTTTTTCTTACATTTTGTCTGTTTTTCTTACGTTTTTGTTTCTTTTTATACTATTTCAACACATTGAAAAAAAAAATTCAAAAGGAAAAAAGTTTTGAAAAAATTTGAAAAAAAAATTCCAAAAAAAAAAGTGGATTTTTTTCGCAAATTTGAGAAAAAGAAATTCCAAAAAAATTTTGAAAAAAAGAATTGGAAAAAATTAATTTCCTAAAAAAAATTTGAAAATGAAAATTCCAATTTTTTTTATTCGTAAATACTTTTTTTTTCGTAAATACTTTTTTTTAACAAAAAAAAAAAGAAATTGGATTTTTTTTTCTAAATTGTTTTTTTCGAAATTCTTTTTACAAAAATAAGTTTTCGGAAATTTGGACATATTGAAAAAAAAAATTATTTTGTAAAAAAAATTCCAAATTTTCTTTTTGTAAATACTTTTTTTTTTCAAAAAAAAAGAAATTGGAATTTCGAAAAAAAAAATTCCGAAAAAAAATAAGTATTTATGAAAAAAAATTGAAATTTTTTTTTTCAAATTTCTTTTGCAAAATTGTTTTTGGATTTTTTTTTTTCTAATTTGCGAAAAAATTATTTTTTTTTTCAATTTTTTACAAAATTTTTTCTTTTTGAAAATTTATTTAAAATTTTTCAATGTGTTGAAATAGTAAAAAAAAAAACCAAACAAAAACGTAAGAAAAACAGACAAAATATAAGAAAAACAGACAAAAATGTAAAAAAAAAGGGACAAAAACGGGTATAAACAAATAAAAATAGACAAAACGTAAGAAAAATAGATAAAACGGACAAAAATCTGAAAAGAGGGTAAGAAAACGGAAAAAAACGGATGAAAATCGATAAAAACGTAAGAAAAACGGACAAAAAGGGATAAAAACGTAAGAGAACAGGTGAAAAAGTATAAAAACAGACTAAATCTGAAAGTCAACAACCATAAGGACCATTACTGTAACTTTTTTAACTAAAAAAAAAGTTAAGGGATGACCGTTGAAAATCAACGCAAGCCACAGGGACCATTTATGCCAATTTTCAAACTTTGTGACATGGTAACTTACTAGCTCCCGGTCATATTACGTACATCGTTCAAAATTTGAAAGTATTTTGCGTACAATAGTAATTTTCAAAGTTCATTGCGTACATCATCTGTTTTGAAAAACTATGTTGTGTATCTTTAGCTTTCACCCTAAATATATATATATACTCTCTAGATAATTACTGTTTTACCCTTAATGAAAATATTACCATGTTTTTACTTTTTAATTCCTCGCTACTTCCATATCATTTCGTCACTCTTTCTCATTTATGCTCGCATGTCCCTTTTTAGTGTGTACCTGTTTAACCTTTCGACATTTATTTGAATACTAGTTGTGAGAGATGTTGTTCTTTACACATAAATCCTTTCAACATGCATAATGTCTAGAACAAGATATCAATAGTTAAATGTAAACAATATCAACCAAAACATCATGCCAATTAAACAAAGTCAAATCCTTAGTGCACAAAAATCGATACAAAATATTAATCAATATTACTACATAATGAAAAATTCATGTAAAAACTCGCGCTTGCATGGGTATTATAACTATACACATATGAAAGGTTTAATACTTTTACTAGAAAATCAAGACATAGCAAAATCATGAAAATTTATTAATTTTCACAATATTTAAATTCAAAATAATGTAATTGAAATATTTTTACTCGTTATATTATCTGCCCAAACCCCGTGCATGCACGGGGTTCTAAAACTGGTAACATATATGCAGTTTGATGCACCTATTATTTTCCCTAATAAAGTTTAGGGCTAATCACTTGAAATTAAATGCATATAACTTGTTAATTTTGGTTGTTATGTGTAGTTACTTTTTCTTTTTGCTATTAAAACACAAAGCTCTTAAATTTCGACTTTTGTGTATATTTTGTGCAGGTAATATGATCATTTTATCCTTAAAAATTTCAAAAAAGTAAGGGCTGAATAGTCACAAAATACACACAATGGTAGAAATTTGAGAGCTTTGTGTTTTAATAGGAAAAAAATGACTACACAAAACAACAAAAATTGACAAAGGTCAAAATCTGAGATCTTTCTTGCATATTTTCCTTTTCGTTTTTGGTCTTATTGTTGACAGTGATGGAGATGGGAATAGGATACATGAAGTTGTGATTATCAAGGTTTTAAAAACCGGTTTTTTAATCGACCCGGTCGAGTCACCGGGCACCGGTTCGACCGGTTCAACCGGTTCGACCGCCGGGTCAACCGGTTTTTCATTTTTTATTATTTTATTTTTCCGACCGGGTCAACCGGTTTGATCACCGGGTCAACCGGTTCGACCGCCGGTCTAACCGGTCAACCGGTTTTCATAAAAATTTTGAAAAACCAAACCCGGCGGGTTTCATGACCAGAGTTGACCCGGGTCACTCAAAACCCGGCGGGTCTAACCGGTAGACCCGGTTTTAGAAAACCGGGTTTTACCGTTTTAGTGCCCGGGTACCGGTCCGACCGATTGAACCGGTCGGGTCGACCCGGGTTTCAAAACATTGGGGATTATTGTTGTGTTGTTGCAACGTGGGGATGGTGGATAATATGTATTATATATTTTATGAATGATTATCTATGTATGTCTAATGGTTTTGTAAAGATTAAATAGTAGAAAATGATGCTTCATACGCCCAACCCGCTATCCAAACAAAACCGGCTTACCAAAAACCAGTCTCAAACCAGTTAGTACCGGTTTGGGTTTTCTTTTGCCAAAACCGGTTTCAAACCGGACCGGTTTTAGGTAAAACCGGTGTTTGGCTAGTTAGCGCGAACCGAAACCGGTTTTTAAACCGATTCGGTATTGGAAAATGACCGGTTTGTGCACCTTTACTCAAGATACGTACATAAAAATATTAGGGTCCGTTTGGTTTGTAGATGGGGTTGGAATTGAATTTGGATTTGGTAATGGTTTGAAAGAAAAAGATGAGAGAAAAAATTAAAAAAATATTTAAAATATATATTTGTTTATATGTAAATTTACATATTTTAAGTTATTTTTAAAATTAAAAAATAAAAAATAAAAGATAGAATAAATAAAGATGTGGTTGTAAAAAATTATAAAATTAAATACTATAATCTTATTGGTTGGTTTTCATAGAAAGACACTAGTGTACCTTGGTATGGAATCTTTGATTCTACACCCTTTGTCAGTAAAGAAAATATGAACCAAACAATTCATTTGTACTTTCTTTGAATCCAACACCCCAATACCCATAAACCAAACTGACCCTTAAAACTACAACGTTGGTAAATGGACTTACAAAAAGTGGTACGCCAGTACAAAATGGATGCTTCGGCCCAAATATGTAGTGCAAGTTCAATCAAATGAACAAAATTATTCGAAAGAAAATATTACACGTGATTGTTAGATAGGTTAGTTGGCACAAACCCAATAGTGGTTTATGTCCATTAGATTTAGGGTTTGCTAGCTTTTTATCAAAGTTGTATTTAATAGAAATACATATCTATACTACTTAAAGCTTATCCCCCTTAATTTAATGTGCAAGGGGGGTTGTGCACAACCAAAAGTACCGTACACACATCTTTATGCATACCAAAATAACTACAAATGATTTCGGTTTAGTATGCCCTCATATTCAATGCAAATTCAGTTTGGTTTATGAAGAGGCTCGAGTTGAAAGAAATTTCCAGTTTGGTTTATGAAGAGCCTCGACTTGAATGAAATATAACCCTGGATTGAATGCTCGGACGTTCACACTAAACACGTATTCAATGTTGGAAGCACAAAAGGGCTTCCAATTTGCAACCTCAAAGAATATGGATCAATCTACAATTAAAACATTATTAAATGGAACCTGCATAAATAAGCCTTACAACCCATTATCTGCACACTCATTGTGGGTAGGCATACAAGTAAAAAAAGGACCGTTATCTCTATAATTATGGTCGTAGAAAACGGAGGACCAAATGCACTGTTGTTACTTGACGAATTGAAATTGGATGAGACCGGCACGATCATAGTGATGCTTTGTAGGATTTGGGATATAAATGCTCCTTCAGGCCGATACTTGAGCACTGATTTCTTGGTGTCCGATGCTAAAGTATGTTGACATCCATCACCATGTGTGAAAAACCTGAATAATGCCAACATGTAATACAAAAGTTATCAAATGTCTGTTGTTTGTCAATTTTTCTTACATACTTTTTTATGCAGGAAATGTTATCCTTTGTACCGCCAAGGCAACGGTAGCTCACAATTTCTTGAAGTTAAAAGAGGGTGCTATATATTCGGTCAAAATTTTTGTAGTCATGCAAAACAAAGAAGATTTTCGTATCAGGAAGGACGATACGTTCATGCTTGAGTTTAATGGATCAACAAGCATAAGGAAATCTTTGGTTATATCTAAGGGATTTGTTAGGTATCCGTTACAATTGGTTGATTTTGATCATATAAAGCCCACGGAAAACAAATATCTCATTGGTAATGTGTTGTTTGTTTAGGTATCTTAAAATTAATTGTTTTTAAATATTGTTGCTATAAAAGCTTTTACCTTCGATGTTTGTAGGTTATGTGACAAATGTGGGTAGGATGAACTACACCAAAAGCAGAGCCAAAACCTTGATTTCTACTTGGCGAATCATAGGTTGAAATTTATATTTGTTGCAAAGGATGTTGTGAAAATGAAATTTTTTTTGCCAATATGTATTAGGAAACTTACTGTTCTTTTGTTTCGATTCCCTTTGTAATCAGGGGCCAGTCCATACGGGTGACCCTGTGGGGAGGGCTTGTTGATGTGTTGATTGAGAAGAAGGCGACGCACGTTGGCATGTGTCCTGTTGTGGTGACTTCAACCTCTGCAAAGCAATATAACAGTAAGTGGCTTATGGACTATTTACCTTTTGCATGTTCAACACTTTTCATTTACACATTTAACCTTTGATATTACCTTCTAGATAAGCTCTATCTATCCAGCAGTTCATCCACCCAACTCCTAGATTCCGTCGAAATTCCTGCGATTAAAGAATTGAATACAGAGATTTGGTGAGAAGCTAATTCTTATTATTGAATATATTCTAAAACCAGCAAAATTTAACAAATCATACAATTGTTTGTTAGCATCACAGATGGTTCAAAAGGATCTTCTTGGGTAGACACTCTGAACCAAGAGAAGGATCTATCGAGAATCTTCTTATGTGGGCCCGAAATAAAAGGAATGATGTATGTATTATTATGCATTCGCCATCTCTATATTATCTTTATAGTTCACAACATTTACGAATCTAATTTATACACAGTCTGCCGCTTTCATAATTAAGGCCAAGATTGATAATGTGCGTACTAGAAAGGGATGGAATTTCCCATCGTGCGGGGGAGACAACTACTGGAAAGGGGCTACTAGAAAGAATGGGAGATTTTGGTGCGAGTCATGCAGCAGACCAGTTGAATACCCGGTAATAAGGTAATGCCATATTTGCATTTTATATTTTGATTGTTTGAATGTATTATATAAAATTGCTCACCTTGACATTTACCATGCGTGAACGTTTCCTTCGGTATCGTCTTGAACTTGGTATCTCTGATGCTACCGAGCGGTGTGGTGGTCCTTTTTGATGATCGTCCGTTGGATTGATCGGGTTCCCGCTTCGGCGTTAGTGTCCGATGAGGATGAGGTACGCGATTATAAATCCCGCTTAATTACACACTATTACATCGTTCCCATTACTCACGGCTTGCTCTACAGGTTCGACGATCATGCAAACTTTCCATCACCTATATCTGACCTCATTGGGACAACACACATGTTTGAAATCAAATCTCACACGTATTATGAATATGGAACATTCGAGAGTTTTACGTGTTGGGAAGTTGACCCACATAATACATCACCGAACCCACAAGCGCAATCGCCGTTGATAATGAAACCGCTGTTACATGCTCATCATCCAAGTCACCCGTTCGATCGCCAACCCTCACTACACCGTCCAAGCCTGTAGAGGATAGGAAACGGAAAAGGTAGTCGAAACCCAAAAAAAAAACAATACAACATGTATTTGTATAAAGTCACTTACTGATAGAATTCCATTGTTTGCAGGGTGGTTGTTGATGATTCAACTACAGAACATGAACTGCTGCCGGTTAATGATGTACAAGGTGATGCGTCTGATATTGCAAGTAATAATACATCTTCAACATCCAGCCCACCGTTCAAACGGCTGATAAAGACCAACCATGCAAATGATAATAAAGATGATAGGTCAGCGATCTTAAGACATTTGGGTGATGTTGCTTGCCAAACAGTCAAGCTAAATCACTCAAGTCTGCCACTTGTGAATGGCAGACCGTAACCAGCTTAAAACAGCTTAAGCACGAATGCAATGAAGATCTGAGGAGTGTAGGGTTTCCCCGGGTCGTTATGTCCCAGCGAGCTATGCAATGGATTATCAAACGTAAAGTGATCGAGAAATTTGAACAGGAAAAGGGATTGTGAATTATTATAACTAAAGGAAAAGCCAACAAATTACAACGGCTTAAATGCAAATTAAAGAAAATTAAAAAGATAAAAAATATTAAATAAACGCTATCACTATTTGCAAAATGATGTTTTCGTTTTTATGTTTTTATAAAACTGAAATTAAAAACTACGCGACGTACAAATAAAAATGTGAAACTTACACAATATTAACCCTAAAAATATGAAAATGATATTTTTACAATCCTAATGATAAAAGAAAATTTACAGAAAAAGAAAATTATTTTTATAACTAATTATCTAATTATTATTAATTAAAAACTAATTTTAACTATTAAATAATTACCTAAAATACAAGAAATTAGGAAATAAAGCTAGAAAAATAAAATTAAGACTTAGAAAAATCTAAAATATCAAAATAGAATTTTCAAAACTATTTTTGTAATTTTCTGATTATTTTTCTATTTTTTATGAATTAAAAACTATTAAAAACTAATTAAATTACTAAAAATTACAAAATAAACTATGAAAAATCTGGAAAATTACTTTTTTTACTTTTTATATTTATCTAAACTTAAGAAAAATGAAAAATTATTTTTTTGAACCTTTTCTGAATTTTTTGTATTAAAAGCTAATTAAAAATGCTTAAAAACTAATTTAAATTAAGAAAAATAGCAAATCAACTTAGAAAAATCTTAAAATTTCAGGAAAACTCTAAAATTATATAAGGAAGCTAAGAAAAATGGAAAAACAGGTGCTTATGTGTGGAATTATGGAACTGATGTGTAAATGCTTATTGAAATAAGCACTTGAATAAGCAAATGGGACAAAACAAGTACCACACTGAAACACAAGCTACTATAAGCTAAAAATGACCAAATGCAACTAGAATCAACAAGCCTTGACCTCTGATATGCAAGATTGATCAGATTGATGATTAGAGCTTATGGCTAAAACAGATTCTAGGGAGCTACTTCAAGCCAAGAAATAAGCACTAAAATAACTGGAAACTGAAAACAGAAAAAGGGACCTAGAGAGGACCTGGCTAGGAACATGCAAACCAAGGATTAGACCTAGAGGAGCTCAACTGAACCTAATGCACACTCTGCAAAACCTGGCCAAGTCCTGTGCAGATTCAATGCCCTACACAGGGCACTTAGGTCCATTTTGACAGGCTTATTAGAAGCTTATAGAAAATTCACAAAATTGTAAAAAATGACAACAAGAAACTAGAGCAGTAGAACTTTTAAAAGCCACAAGTTTCATTTAGATTGACCCAAGAATGAGCCCATGAAAAATCATCTTAGATTGGCCAAAACTGAGATTTTGCATATTTTGACTTTTTACGTAAGAATGAAAAGTTGACCAAAATGAAATTTGAAGCTAATTTTTGGATTGAACTTGATGTTAATGGATGAAATGAAGCTAAAGCACCCTTTATCTATGTATTTTAAACACAAATTAAGTTTATGAATGCCAAAAATCCAAACAGTTAGCTGTTAAGAAAGATTTGAGTGGGATTTGACTTTTGAGCTTTTGTGTGCACAAGTACTGACTCAAATGGGTACAAATAAGCTAAACAAGCATGAACCAATAGACCTTAATCACTGAACAATCCTGAACAAGGTTTAAGAGCCAAATCCAAACACCACTTTTAAACTAACATGCAAACTTAAACTGATAATAACACAGAACCAGTTAGTACCATAGATCAAACTGAGCTTATAAGACCTAAATAAAACTATATCAACAGATTTATACTCATGAGGACCACAGATACTTAGACAGGTATACAAATGCACAATGGCTAGAAAACTAAAATTGAGATACTCACTTGTCCAGCTTATGCAGGCCAAAACCAAAACCAAACCTATGCTAACCTAATCTAATACAACCCAATTCAACCTGCATCAACCTCATTATCCATCACCATTGCCAAATGCACCTGTTTTGACTTTTGTTGACCATCATTTAAGTTTCCTTGAAAATGAAATGTGAGCTTATAAAAAGTTATCAGGAGTTTAAATGAGCTTATCTCAACTTAATAATAAGCTAATAATGCTTTGGATACATGACTTTGAAAATGGATTTTTCAACAGTAACAATGAAGATTTGCAACCTTAAATAAAACTTTGAATTAGCACTGAGAATTGATTACAAATACTGAGTTAACTTTAAATTCAATACATAGAACTAAGATTACAACATTTGCTTTTAAACTAAAACATTAATTTTAAAAACGACATTTAAAGAAAAACTAAAACTAGCTAACTCCTTTATCTTGCTTCATCCTTCCTTTTTATAGCTCCATTTGCTTTCTCTTTCCTCTCTCGAGCAGTTCCACCTCCATTTTTGACCTTTGGATGGTTTAGAGTTGATCTTGGCCATTGAGTATTTTTGGCGGGAAATGAAGTTTTAACAGTAGGATGAGATTGAGTGTTAGGAGGAGGGGAGTAATCAAAACTTCTTGGATGTAGTGTTTGGAGGGGGGACAAGTTAGTGATAAGGTGAGGAGGGGGTGGAGTGTTGGCAGCTTTTGTAGAAGAAGCGATTGAAGAAGATAAAGGTTTGGGCGCGTTTTGTGGGATTTGACCAAGTGGTTTGACCACAGGCTATTAATAAGCCAGGGGGTCCAAATGTAGAATGGCAGGGGTCACTTAGGGTTTAGATAGGGTCCAAAATGATTGTGACAAGGGTATAAATACAAGGACTTAAAGTGTAGATTCTGAAAATTAAGGGACCAATCCTGTCAATTATGCAAAGTTTCTTCCAAGGACTAAAACTGACACTCTCAAAAAGTATAAGGACCAAACTTGCCATTTTGCAACTTTCCAGGGGCCATTTCTGCCAAATTTCAAAGTTGAAGGACCATTCTTGTAATTTTCTCAAACTTTTTATATTTTTCACCAAAGGACTAATTTTGACAAGTTATGATTTAAAAGGACCTTTGGTGATTTTTCTTTTGAAATTAGGACTCAAGGACTATTTTTGACAATTTTAGAAACTTGGGACTGAAAGCGCCAATTATGCAAACTTTGCTCATTTTTCATCCGATTTTAAACATTTTGCATCTGAAACATATAAAATGCAATTTTGGAATATTTTCAGTATTTTGATGCATTTATGAGCATTTTAAAACGTTTTGCAGTTCAGATTGACCCAAAAATGATGAGTATTTACACACTCATCAATCCCCACACTAAACTATTGCTAGTCCCTAGCAATCTTTTGAGAAAAACTTAATGGATTTGAATCTCTTTACCAAAAGCCATTACTTAGTAGCCAAATGTTTCAGTTCAAGTAAGAACTATGGTACACTGATAACCATGTGATTTTGAGCAAACCACCGGCTTTCAACGGATTTGATTTGTCTTTACCAGAAGCCGTTTGCTCTGGAATAGCCAACTCTTAGATAAATTATCAATATTATCTTTGGTGAGTCGATTACCAATTATGGTTTTTCCACTTCCTTTACCACAAGCCATAACCTTGCGGGCTAGCCAACTCTTCACTTTTAAGGATATGGTGGGCTGAATACCATACAATTTTGGGCAAATTGCAAGCCGTCAACGGATTTGAGATATCTTTACCAAGAGCCGTTTGCTCCTGGATTAGCCAATCCTTTTTGTTTATTAGACAAGGCGGACTGATAACCAATTGAGTAAGTGCAAAACACTTACTCCAAAAAAAAATTTGGCCAAAAACGGGGGAATTAGGCGGTATAATTACATGATAAAATTCGTGAGAATTCCCCCACACTTAGAAATGAATATTGCCCTCAATATTCAAAGTACCGGCGGTTATGCGGAAACAAAGAACGTAAAAGGGAAATACTACGGCCATTATTTGTAAAAAGTTTTTTTTTTTTTTTTTTTTTTTTTTTTTTTTTTTAAACATGTGGGCAACTCCCCCACACTAGGGTGGTAGAAAATAGAAAGAAGTCAGAAATATGGGTGAAAACCCATATGGCATGCTACTATTTTTGATTCCCGAGTCGCTAGCTTGACTCGACCCCGAATTAATTTGTTCATGGGGAAGTAAGTGGAATAGACAATCTCCATCGGACTTTCATTCAAGATGTTTGGACAAACATTTGAAGCACGTGAAAGTTCCACACCGATGAGATATATCTGACAGACTGGCTCACAAATGGTACATGGAAATGCCTGGGTCAAAGATAATGTCTTCATTCCCGAAGGAGTGAAGAACAAGAGAAGTCACGGGATATATGAAGAAAAGAAAGAAAATCATGATAAAAATCATGACTAACTCTTCATCCTCAATAGGAGAATTCATAGTTTCATGAATCTCTTGAGTTAAGTTCACTTTGATCAAGACATATTATGGGTGTGTCTAGATCAAAGTAGAAATTATCATACTCTGGCGGAGATATGATATGAGTAAGTTCACAGGAGAACTCCTCGAAGGTGAATGAATCATATTCAGAATTGATATGAGTGGGTTCATTGGCGAACTCCTCAAAAGTAAATGATTCATGATCGGGGAGAGAATTATGAGAATGAAAAGTGGTACTGCCACTAATCTTCTCTCCCATATTATCAAAACGAAGGCTTTCATTTCCGGAATAGAATCATCGGAAAGAATGTCACTATCCTTAATGGGGATAGGAGATGAAATTGGTTTTTCATTGAAAGCCTCGATTTTAGAAATGAGAAGACCGACATTGATAATGTTGCACGAAGTGCTTCATCTTTGATTTTCGTGTCAGTAACTTCATCATTCTCTTCTTCTAAGCTAACAAGCTCAGAAGGTAAATCTTCCACATAAACGATGTCTCCACAAGATAGCGAATCGTCATCATTAGAATCGGAGAACATCTCAACATGATCTTTTGGGAAGACAAGAGGGGTAGGGATATCACACAAATGCTCAAGAATTCCCTGTGACTCTCTTGGGATTGGGACAAGGTCCTCAACACTAGACTTTATGAATTCGTCCGATTCCTTTTCAGGAACAGTGTTGAGATGCTCGTCCCCATGTTGAGAGTGAGTGTGAACCTCGGTGTGATAGCGTTGTTTGAGATGGGATCTCAAATCTTTGGGATATCAAGCGACCGAGGAGTTGAGAAATATTATCTTTAAAAGGATAAAACTCTCTCGTCATCGTCATATAGAGTTGCCTTGAGAAATTGGGAGCATAGAATTTGCATGCTCTAGGACTAATAATTCTTCCTTAGATTTACGGGCCTCTCGCTCTTCTCGCTCTTTGGCTAGCAATTCTCCCATGGTCTTTTCACCACTCACTTGATTCTTAAAGTTACTCATCATATCCTCAAGTGTTTTCATTGCGGTTTCAAAATCTTGGGAGATTTCTTGAGACAACGGCTTTCAGTGGAGTTTGAACCGTATAGTCTTTGTGGAGGTTGGAAATTGTCAAACATGTAAGAGTCATGATTGCTACAAGGAACTGGGTTCCCTATTTGACAATCAGAGATGAAGTGGGGACCTCCATAGTACTCACAACATAAAACTGTTGAGTGCGGACTGGTGAATCATATGGATTTTGGTTATAGCCAAAGTTAAGGCATCACCGAAAAGCTGTTCATAGACAAACGTATTTCCTGATTGACACTCAAATCCTTGGTGAGGACCTCCACAATATTCTACACAGATATGTTGGTTATATGATGATAAGTCAATGTGGTGGGTAATTGGAAAAGTTTGAGGGGTCGTTAAATGAGTTAGGATCATAATCAAATGAATTCCTCGAACCACAAAACAAACAACTCCGTTATGAATATCATTACCACATTGTACACAAGTACACCAACGGCGTGGTGAACCAAAAAGAAGCTCACCACAACCGACACAAGGAATAAACGATTGCATTTGAGAGTTATGAAGAGGAATCATTCATTCAAAGTATCAACAAAACCAACATGATGATCGAATGACTATCAAGTCTCAAGAACATTCGAAAAATCCGGAGGTAGGAAAAGTGGTGTGCTCTGAGAGCTAGCAATTTCCACCACTTCCGTTATGGTCTCGGTTACGGTTCTTGAGAAGCGTGAAGATTAGGCAAGTTATTCTTGCTAGTCATCGGTGTTTGAACGGGTTCATCGTAATCAATTCTAATTCTCGACCTTTTTCATCGGGCTGAATTTGTTCGATTAGATTACGGGCTCTATTTTCAAAGAAAGTGTCCTCGTAATCCTCGGTGGGTGCTTGGGGTAGCTCCGACGCTTTGAACCGGTTTGTCAAGATTAGCATGTATTTCAGGTTGTGGCGGGTGGTCGAAATAACTTTGAAAAGAATTTTTGATGGATAATTCGCATACGAATTGCAAAATTAAAACGCTGAACTAGGCCTTCCACACCACACACACTTGTGACGATGATGTTGACGATTGACGACATAAGAATTAAACATATAGAGGGTTAAAGAGATAGAATCAAATGGTTTTGAGGTTAAAGAAGATAGAATCAAACGGCGAGGGTAAGGGAAATGGAATCATACGGATAAGCGGAATGAGAAGAGTATTTTTGTATTTTTGGATAAGAAAATATAAACATATATAGATGGATGGTATGAACAAAGAGTGAATATCCAAATCACTAATCTGCTAAACGTAAGATAATCAGTACAGGCTCCGGCACGCGGCGCCAAAAATTTTGATGCGTGCCAAACAGTCAAGCTAAATCACTCAAGTCTGCCACTTGTGAATGGCAGGACAATAACAGAAAACTGCCTAAGCCTAATGCAATGAAGATTTGAGGAGTATAGCGTTTCCCGGGTCGTTATGTCCCAGCGAGCTATGCAATGGATTATCAAACGTAAAGTGATCGAGAAATTTGAACAGGAAAAGAGATTGTGAATTATTATAACTAAAGGAAAAGCCAACAAATTACAACGGCTAAAATGCAAATTAAAGAAAATTAAAAAGATAAAAAATATTAAATAAGCGCTATCACTATTTGCAAAATGATGTTTTCGTTTTATGTTTTATAAACTGAAATTAAAAACTACGCGACGTACAAATAAAAATGTGAAACTTACACAATATTAACCCTAAAAATATGAAAATGACATTTTTACAATCCTAATGATAAAAGAAAATTTACAGAAAAAGAAAATTATTTTTATAACTAATTATCTAATTATTATTAATTAAAAACTAATTTTAACTATTAAATAATTACCTAAAATACAAGAAATCAGGAAATAAAGCTAGAAAAATAAAATTAAGACTTAGAAAAATCTAAAATATCAAAATAGAATTTTCAAAACTATTTTTGTAATTTTATGATTATTTTTCTATTTTTTATGAATTAAAAACTATTAAAAACTAATTAAATTACTAAAAATTACAAAATAAACTATGAAAAATCTGAAAATTACTTTTTTACTTTTATATTTATCTTAACCTAAGAAAAATGAAAAATTATTTTTTTGAACCTTTTCTGAATTTTTTGTATTAAAAGCTAATTAAAAATGCTTAAAACTAATTTAAATTAAGAAAAATAGCAAATCAACTTAGAAAAATCTGAAAATTCCAGGAAAACTCTAAAATTATATAAGGAAGCTAAGAAAAATGGAAAAACAGGTGCTTATGTGTGGAATTATGGAACTGATGTGTAAATGCTTATTGAAATAAGCACTTGAATAAGCAAATGGGACAAAACAAGTACCACACTGAAACACAAGCTACTATAAGCTAAAAATGACCAAATGCAACTAGAATCAACAAGCCTTGACCTCTGATATGCAAGATTGATCAGATTGATGATTAGAGCTTATGGCTAAAAACAGATTCTAGGGGAGCTACTTCAAACCAAGAAATAAGCACTAAAATAAGCCGGAAAGCTGGAAAACAGAAAAAGGGACCTAGAGAGGACCTGGCTAGGAACATGCAAACCAAGGATTAGACCTAGAGGAGCTCAACTGAACCTAATGCACACTCTGCAAAACCTGGCCAAGTCCTGTGCAGATTCAATGCCCTGCACAGGGCACTTAGGTCCATTTTGACAGGCTTATTAGAAGCTTATAGAAAATTCACAAAATTGTAAAAAATGACAACAAGAAACTAGAGCAGTAGAACTTTTAAAAGCCACAAGTTTCATTTAGATTGACCCAAGAATGAGCCCATGAAAAATCATCTTAGATTGGCTGGCAAACCGAGATTTTGCATATTTTGACTTTTTAAGTAAGAATGAAAAGTTGACCAAAATGAAATTTGAAGCTAATTTTTGGATTGAACTTGATGTTAATGGATGAAATGAAGCTAAAGCACCCTTTATCTATGTATTTTAAACACAAATTAAGTTTATGAATGCCAAAAATCCAAACAGTTAGCTGTTAAGAAAGATTTGAGTGGGATTTGACTTTTGAGCTTTTGTGTGCACAAGTACTGACTCAAATGGGTACAAATAAGCTAAACAAGCATGAACCAATAGACCTTAATCACTGAACAATCCTGAACAAGGTTTAAGAGCCAAATCCAAACACCACTTTTAAACTAACATGCAAACTTAAACTGATAATAACACAGAACCAGTTAGTACCATAGATCAACCGAGCTTATAAGACCTAAATAAAACTATATCAACAGATTTATACTCATGAGGACCACAGATACTTAGACAGGTATACAAATGCACAATGGCTAGAAAACTAAAATTGAGATACTCACTTGTCCATTATGCGAGGCCAAAACCAAAACCAAACCTATGCTAACCTAATCTAATACAACCCAATTCAACCTGCATCAACCTCATTATCCATCACCATTGCCAAATGCACCTGTTTTGACTTTTGTTGACCATCATTTAAGTTTCCTTGAAAATGAAATGTGAGCTTATAAAAAGTTATCAGGAGTTTAAATGAGCTTATCTCAACTTAATAATAAGCTAATAATGCTTTGGATACATGACTTTGAAAATGGATTTTTCAACAGTAACAATGAAGATTTGCAACCTTAAATAAAACTTTGAATTAGCACTGAGAATTGATTACAAATCTTGAGTTAACTTTAAATTCAATACATAGAACTAAGATTACAACATTTGCTTTTAAACTAAAACATTAATTTTAAAAACGACATTTTAAAGAAAAACTAAAACTAGCTAGCTCCTTTATCTTGCTTCATCCTTCCTTTTTATAGCTCCATTTGCTTTCTCTTTCCTCTGGCTGAGTTCCCACCTCCATTTTTGACCTTTGGATGGTTTAAAGTTGATCTTGGCCATTGAGTATTTTTGGCGGGAAATGAAGTTTTAACAGTAGGATGAGATTGAGTGTTAGGAGGAGGGGAGTAATCAAAACTTCTTGGATGTAGTGTTTGGAGGGGGGACAAGTTAGTGATAAGGTGAGGAGGGGGGTGGAGTGTTGGCAGGCTTTTGTAGAAGAAGCAGTTGAAGAAGATAAAGGTTTGGTGCGTTTTGTGGGATTTGACCAAGTGGTTTGACCACAGGCTATTAATAAGCCAGGGGGTCCAAATGTAGAATGGCAGGGGTCACTTAGGGTTTAGATAGGGTCCAAAATGATTGTGACAAGGGTATAAATACAAGGACTTAAAGTGTAGATTCACGAAAATTAAGGGACCAATCCATCAATTATGCAAAAGTTTCTTCCAAGGACTAAAAGCGACACTCTCAAAAGTATAAGGACCAAACTTGCCATTTTGCAACTTTCCGGGGCCATTTCATGCCAAATTTCAAAGTTGAAGGACCATTCTTGTAATTTTCTCAAACTTTTTATATTTTTCACCAAAGGACTAATTTTGACAAGTTATGATTTAAAAAGGACCTTTGGTGATTTTTCTTTGAAATTAGGACTCGGGACTATCTTTGACAATTTTAGAAACTTGGGGACTGAAGCGCCAATTATGCAAACTTAGCTCATTTTTCATCTGATTTTAAACATTTTGCATCGGAAACATATAAAATGCAATTTTGGAATATTTTCAGTATTTTGATGCATTTCGAGCATTTTTAAGCGTTTTGCGATTCGATTGACCCAAAATGATGAGTATTTACACACTCATCAGGTGACAACAAAATATCTTTACCCTATCTATCTTGCTACTACAGTACATCTAACATAATAATCATGTTCCGTTGTATGCAGTGTTGATATTGATAATTTGGAGCGGTTGTTGAATGATAATGTCGACATTGAGTAGGATGGTGATAACAACACCACTGCGTCAAGAAGAAAGAGACGGTTAGCACATATTGACTTACACTTTTTCCGCTAACCCTACGTTTGCCGCATAATAACACGTTTATCCCTATATATTTTGTAAACAGGTTTGTGGTTGAAGAATCTGAATGACCGCATCTAATGAGCGCCCCATCAAGCCTTTATAAAACGAATGCTTTTGACAATAATTATACATTTGATAAAAACTAATCTTGGGATTTTGTTTTACTTTTGTTTTAATTGTTGTTTGGAAGACACAATACTTAGCCGTTCCATTACATTTGGTTTTGTTTTTCGACAACATGTTTTGGTTTGCCATCAAACAAAATATTGTTTGTTTGTGTGCTAAACTCCATTTCAGGTACCTCCAAGATGAACATAATGTGGCTTTGGACAATTTCTACATGAGATCAAATAGCTATGTGTGTTAGTAATGCCAGATGACCATGAAAGCAATTGTGGTTCTTTTGATTTTTCCATCAGACATTGTTACCAAGTGTAATGTTTAATGTACAAGATATTTGTTTAGGTATCTTAAAATTATTAATCCTTTTTCAGTTTCTCCATCGGACATGGTTACCAGGTGTAATGTTTCATGAACAAAATAAATATGTGAATGAACCATATATTTATATTAATGAAAATAATATCTATGTCGTTTACTACTTTTCCTGTTGTATCCCTTTTTTTAATCACTCCTATAACCCTTTCATGTGATGAACATGTAACCAAACATCCAATTAATGAATCCTATTTACGTATAATTCTCTAACTCTCTTATAGTATCCCTATTTTCATTCACTCATATAACCCTTTAAATAATTGATCAACTTAAAGTACACAACGGGTCATCTAAATTCATGAATACATGTGATTGATTCATTGTGAATACTTAATAAAAAATTTTTCAAAACCTTCGGAAATTACCCAAATGTTAGGACGATGTTGTTTTAAATCTCAAATGATCTGAATATTGAAGATGGTTATCTTTTAATGCAATCACCAAGATTGCCTAAAATCGACTTTATTATATACCTAATGAATTAAATAATGATTGTAACATTATGTTTGGTATGAATTATATGAGTTTGAAACCCTCCTTCTATTTATATGTATTTATACCATCCACTACATATGTTTACTTTACACATATATTATTATTTTATACATGACAAGTGTGATATAAACTTATCTTATAAGGCAATTTTTTAAACATGTTTATTCCTGCATTATTTTATAACAATTAAGAGTTTCTTACTTTCTACATATGTTATATAGATGAACCATCCTGAATTTGTGTGTTATACATAACAAGTTATTATTTTATATTGGAAAAAATCAGTCTCATTATTAAAGCAATAATAAGAATCATAAAACACCTTAGATACTTACCATAGAAGCACTTTCATTGTTCATTACACTTATTGCATCAGTTCACCACTAGAATCCCAAGAGATTCTTTAATATACATCTTGCTTCTATATCTTTCCAAACACCAGGTTATGTGTTGCATGATTGATACATATCATCCAAATACTAAATGAATACAGGTACATTTCAATTTAACAAAATACTATACCTCCCAATTATGTATATGATTAAATCCATATTGGTTTTTCCGTTCTGTGGTTGAAAAATGATCATGCTCATGTTCCATCCCCTCGGACATGTTGCGAAAATCTTTCGTTATTGATTCAAAAATAATTATCGGTGAAAGTGGAATAACACAAAGCTATTGTGGTTTGCGGCTAAATGAAATGTCCAAATCATTTTGTGTATACACCAAATAACATTCACTTGCATTATTATAGTGCAACATTGTTGCAACAATTGATACGATTAGCGTGTTCACCGTAATTTGTTAGGACAAACATCGCTCGGGGTGATTTACCAAATATGACGTGAATCAAATGCCTTATGCTTCAAATCAACCCTTTATGTATAAAAAGCGAAGATCGTGAGGTGTTTAACTAACCAAATTACATTTGGCACACAATTGTTTTCGTAATAATGAATAATACCTTAATGTTATTCATAGGGACTTCTCCAGTCACGACTAAAAGCACCGCAGACGCTTTGCATCTGGGTAATTTCATATTTAATAATTCATGCCTTATGTTATTTGATGGATAAAAATGTTGTTATTCCCAATAAAATTTACCTTTTTGGCAAGGTGTTTCCGTTGTTTACCATGATATTGGGCATCCATCATTTGAGTGTCAAAATTGCAAAGATTATGTGGTATCGGGGAGAAGCGATAAATCAAAAGCGCCTCCAACCCAACTTTTTCCATTTCTTTGTCAAGAGGAAAACTTATTTTTTCCAAGATTTAATGAAACGCCTTCACCTCTTAAAGAGTTTATGGACTATAATAATCCAAGCAAGTTTAAGATTCAAAGACGGATCGGGGTATATAATGGCATGTTTTGTTACATCTTTTTGGAGCAAGAATAGACCATTCAATTAACACAGGCAAGGGTCCATATACCTTTAGAGTAAATGGCGAAGCTATCATCGAATAGGTTCTCTTCTTCCAACACGGGGAATTCAACCTAAATATGCACATTATACTTTTTGACTCTTTGGAAATGAAGTGAAAAACCGAATGAGAGCTTTTATAGACAAAGATGGGGGATATGTGTTAGATCCAAGTATAGTAGCGAGCTTAATTAAAATGTTTGATCAATCAAATTCAATTTCTAAGGCATTTGAATGGCTCGGATTGGTCGAGACCACAATGCGGCCACCTTTCAACTACGATAAGTGGACATACTACATCTCGGCAATAGCGCACCAACGTGGCGAAATAGCGACTCTAATTACTAATGACTTTGGTGATGGTATTCCTACAAAAGATATTATTGTAACTAACAGGGATGAAGGTTTGAAGTATTTTAAGTTGCATTGAATACATGTCACTTCAATATCCATTGTTATTACCATATGGGGAAGAAGGATTTCATGAAAAGATACCATATTACAACAACATGTATGCATGCGCCAGGAAAAGGGCTTTTGTCACAATGAAAGAATACTATTCATATATCATACAACAATAAAATAACCAAGGTACTGCTTAGAGGTGGCGATTATTCCAACAATACTTGGTGGATTCATATCGCATTTGTTGAAGCGAGGCTAAAATGGACCGGAAAAATCAAGATACGTTCGCGTTGATCTATATCATAATGTTTGTGGCTGTAACAAGGGGATACAAGTCAGCGGGAGGAAAGCGATGATGCACGAAAAAGTTTTATAGCGGTCCAAGGTATATGATGCAAAACTACCGGGATGCAATGGCTATATGTCGGGTATGGGAATCGGACACATTCATCACGTTCACTGCTAATCCAAAATGGCCCGAGATTGCGGAAATGCTAAAGCACGTCCGGCCAAAAGTACATGCCCGATCGGAAGTGCGCATTGTGTTCAAGATTAAACTTATGATAAGCGACCTTACAAAATTCATATTTTTGGCAAGTCACGAGGAGGCAAAATTAACCCATACTTTTAATTTGTTTACTCTTTTATATATACATTGTGTATTATCTTATGTTTGTTTGATTATATTTAGCTTGTGTATGTCATAGAATTTCAAAAGCGTGGGCCACATATGTATCCTCTGTGGCTAGAAGAAGAATTGAAATGCAAAACCATCGGATAAATGATATAATTACAATTTGAGATACCATGTGAATCAATGATCCGGATTGGTATAAAGTAGTGACTGAGTTTATGTTACATGGACCTTGCGGTAAAGATGAAAAAAAAAGCCCCATGTACAACCGAGGTAGTGCTCAAAACATTTTCCTAAACCTACTGTGGTTGAAACAATTGTTGATAATGATGGTTATGCTATTTATCGCGGAGGAATAATAGCTCACCATATAAAAGGAAATTCAAATCGATATGGATATGTGGTGCCTCACAACCGTTATCTCCTCATGAAATACCAGGCCCACATTAGCGTGGAATGGTGCAGGATCCAAGCAATTAAGTACTTATTCAAGTACTTAAATAAAGGTCCCGAGATCACAATTTGTTATACAAGAGAATGTAAAATGATGGTGATAAAACAAATGTACAAGTTTTGGAGGTTGTGAAATAAAGAACTATTTGAATTGTCGTTTTTAGCTCCATGTGAGGTGGTGTGGCGTTTGTTTTCATACGACATACATTACTCATATCCGTCTGTTATGAAGTCAATTACCACTTGCGAATCGACGCATAATCACACTCGTGACTCGGAAGCTTGCCCGCCCTAATTCAAAGAGGGTAACATGACCATGTTCACGATTGGTTTGAATTAAACAAGTGATACAAATGCGAATCGATTATCATCGAGATACCTACATTACGTGTGGCATGAGAAAGACAAGCGTGGAAAAACGTTGCAAAAATGCATCGGGCGGATTGTTTTCACCCGCCTGGAGACCGATATTATCTTAGAATGTTGTTGAACATTGCAAGAGGTCCGATTCTTGGGAAAAATTTATTCGACGAAAACTATGTTCGACTTTCAAAGAGGCATGTTTTGTGTATGGCCTCTTAAATGATGACACGGAATGGACATATGCTATATCGTAAGCAAGTGTATGGATGTTTGGACCACAGTTACGACATATTTGTAACAATTTTAATATTTTATGTTAGCGTGACCTTTAAAATTTTGGGAAGAAAATTGGAAGTTTCTATCGAAGATCTTCTACACGAAAAGGAAAATGTTCAATTATCCTGACTTGGAGTTGACGGACGAGAAACTAAAGAACTATTGTTTGATAGAGATCCAAGAGTTATTAAATAGAAATGGTAGATCTTTATCTGAATTCCAAGACCTACGATTGCACGACCCAGGTTACTAACCAACATGGACAATCTCATCATGAGGTGTTGAATTATGACATGAAACAGTAAGATTGAACATCGGCAACTTCATTCATTGTTAAATCGAACAACGTTTAATCTATGAAGAGGTGATTGAATCGTCCATGGTAAAAGGGAATTTTTACATTATACGGTCCAGTGGAACTGGAAAGACGTTTTATACAAGAGTATCATCTCAAGATTAAGATCGGAGCGCATAGTGCTTTCAGCTGTTGCATCTTCGTGTATAAATTTATACTATGTTTTAAAGCAGTCAACTATTTTAAAATGGATAAAAATTTGTTCTTGATTAACACTTTCAATTTGGGTAGGAATAGCTTCATTGTTACTACCGGTGGGAGAACCAGCGCATAGCCGTTTTGTTATATGACCGCTATTAAGACGTACATGCGGCATAAAACAAAATACATATGGCAACTCATACAGGAAGTTAAACTTATTATATGGGATGAAGCTCCAATGACTCAAAAATATGCTTTTGAAGCATTGGATAAGACGCTCAAGGATATTTTAGGATATCATGATCAGCGGTAGGAATCGAATATTTGGAGGTTGGCGTTGCTTGGAGGTGACTTTCGACAAGTTTTGCTTATTAAAGGAAGGGGGACATTGTTCAATCGTCCGTAAACCAATCGAACTATGGAAGCATTGCAAAGTATTTAGACTTACCGTAGCATGCGTGTCAAGCGAATATCTTGCGAGAATGGGGGCTTGATAGAAAACAAGATTTCAATAGATGGGTTTTGGCTGGGGATGGAAGCGTCGGAAAAATGCAAAAGAAGGAGAGGGCGACCCAAGTTGGATTGACATTCTGAAATGTTCCTAATTAAATCGTGGATTGTCCAATAAAACAGTTGTCACGAGAGACATACCACGATTTTACAACGAGGCAAGCGGCGGCGATGTGTACCTCAAAGAAAGGGCAATACTAACTCCTCGGAATGATGACGCCGATGACATCAATGAGTACATGTTTTTGATTATCGAGGAATGTTTACATACAACAATAGGATGAGATTTGCAAGGCATCTGAGATAGCCTAGGCAAAGACGAACACTATCCGATTGAATTTCTTAATTCCTTAAATTTCCCAGTATGCACATGCTCTTCACTTAAAAAAGGAATTGCCAATTATGCTATTGCGGAACATCAATCCAACCAAAGGGTTGTGTAATGGAACAAGGTTCCGATCACGATCTATGCGGTTTTTATTCACGCTAAGGTGCTTCGAGTTTCAAATATAGGGGATAACATTGTTATACATGATTATATCGACATCAACGCAATCCATTTTATTCTAAAACGGCGACAATTCCTGTAAGACCATGTTATGCAATGACAATTAACAAAGTCGAGTCAATCACTTAATTACGTTGGCCTCTATATGCCTACTCCGTATTCACCATTGTCGACTTTATGCGGCTATCTAGAGTTACCGCCACAGCGGCCTTAAGATACTAATGGTTGAAGACAAGGACCCGAGCTTAAGAATTGCAGCGTAACATTGTTTTCAAAGAAACATTCACAACGCGTAGGAACTATATGCGATGTTCAAACAACAGTTATTTATTATTACTTGGTTGTTTGCCACAAACACTCATAATGTGCATCAATGCATGATATTGTTCCAACTCTTAACATGTATTCATACGCACCAGTTACTCTTTAATCAAATAACCACAAAGCTGTAGTAGGCGCGACTTAACTATACACCTTTAAAAAAATTACTATGATACACTTAGACTCAAAGTTAAATACACCAAAGCTGTAGTCGAACCAACCACAAAACACAAATAACCACCAATAATACAAAACCAACTTCTCGATCCCTCAAGCTACTCATAGCGGAAACTAAGACAAGCGAGCGCTGAAGATTAACAAGACTCGGTAGAGAATTGGGTGTGACCGGAGCAGTATTCACACCTCTCAGGGAGGCGAGATCAAGAAGTTAGTCACACCGTTTGCACCCTCTCGACCAAAGAAAAGTTGATCTTAAAGGAAATAACATAAACTTACCGTGCTATAAAGAAACCAACCACCTTCAAACACAAATAATCACCAATAATTTAACACCAACTTTTCAATCCTCATTTACTCATTGCGAAACTAAGACAATAGCTAAACAACCACAATTAACGGATTAAGGAACACACACCCAAGATTAACAAGACTTCGGTTAAGAGAATTGGGTGTGACGAGCAGTATATTTTACTCTCCGAGGCAGATCAAGAAGTTAGTCACACGTTTACCCTCGACCAAAGAAAAGTTAATCTTAAAGGAAAGAACGTAAACTTACATTTCTGTAAAGATAAATGCGGAAACGAGGCACAACACTCTTAGTTAAGAGATATTGATTAAAGAATGTGCCAAAATGAATAGCCTCCGTCGAAGAGGGTCTCAACACAAACAACCTTAATCACCAATAACCCATTTAACTGCTAGCGATTACACCAATCACCACCATGATCACCACAACCCTCCTCATCACCACCATAATCTCCACCGCTTTCGCCGTATTATTATCCAACATAGCACCACACGTGTCATTCACCACGACACCACTAACCAAGCTAAAACACCCCACCATCATCCTCATTTCCTCGGATGCTTACGGTTTTAAGTTTAAGTTTCTTCCTGTATATTACAATTAAAATTGTCACATAAGGAGCTTAAAATCAAGTCAACAAATTTTCTAATAACCAAAACTTAACTATAAACCTTAAAACAACCAAAATTTCGCTTGAGAAAATCATACTCATTCTTAACACATAATTGGACTTTCAAAATATTAATTTTAAATGGTTTTGAACATTATAAGATTAGATTAAAACAACAATCCAAAGTGATAAAGAAATTAATGTTCTTTGTTTCAAGACACCATCATCATCCTAAACACTATCCATAAAAAACTTTAAACTCTTAGAAATTTCTACCGATAAGTAAAACATATGCTTATTTGTTCAATTTAATCGAAACAAAAATAACCCCATATCATTCTTAAATCAATAAACATCATAAACCAAGTAACACTCAATAAATTCAAACATTTAAATATGCACGCTTTAATTTGATCATAATGAAATCGAATACCAGAAATATTGGAATCAATCGACAGATAATTAGATCCTTTATCATAACCCTCAAAAAAATATATCGATTACTATTAATCTTGATCAATTTGGCCTTAGATTAAAAACCCTAAATATGTTATTTAGGCGTTATTGTATTTTACCAAGTGTGAGAAATGTGTGAGAGAAAAAGTCAAACGGGTTATACTTTACCCTTTTTAATGTATATTAAAACAAATTAATAATAATAAAAAATGAAAATACTTAAACATAATCTGATTATAACATAAACATAGCGATCATAGATCGGTTCCTTCCATTCAAAAAGTTAAACAACTTACATAACCATCATTGACATAAAACCTACATTAACCCAACCAACTACATACATCAAAAGACAACGAAACTACCCAGCGCCTAATCTTCATCATCGGAACTTTCGGCTTCCAACTTCTCCAAAGCTCCTCCTTCTCCAACAAGCTTTGTGACACAAAACAAGGTTGAGCCAACAGATCAAGTTTCCTGCGATCCTTCAGTTGTATTTCAAGGATAGCATCATGACCGATTCTTTGCCACGACATTGAAGCGAAAAAGTGATAAGCCGTCTCATTGATTATGCTCTCTGTTTGTCAATCAACTTTGCCATAAGCGCTCTCTCTCTCCAATCGAGCAATAAAACCTTCCTCCTCTGCTTTAGCGTGAGTTATCGTAACGAAAGCATCAACAAGTTTTCCGGTTTGAGTGAGAGATTTCAATTCATCGAGATTTGGTGTATGGCGACATTTTAATTTTAGAGTTTGTGGATAGAGTTGTGTGTTAAAATTAGTTAGATGTAATTGATCTTCGATTATATATACGAAAATTTGTGGTCATTATAATTAAGGAGGGTATACAAGAATTTGCAAATAAAACAACACAAACACAATAATTAACGTTAAGTAAATAAGAAGTTGCAAAAAAACAACACAAAGACATCGAAGAGGCATTGGATCATTTAATTTGGGTTATTCGGAGACTTTGAAGTTTCCATGCATAAATGAGAAATGCGATATTTAGGAAGATGTCCAACATTGCAATATAACACCCTCAGTTATACATTTGATATAAAACAAACCCTGCATACACAATGCATTACAATTAACGTCTTAACCTTAAAATACATGCTTATAATTTATAAATCTTAGTTAATTAAAAATTTAAGTAATAAAAACAAGCAAAAACACTAAAAATTTTAATACCATCAAAGATATCTAAATAAAATTTACTAATTAAACTCATTCATTTTTTTTAGCATTTGACTCTTCCTCCATACACGTCTTTAGCTTCCCAAAACAAAGTAACTAATTTTTCAAGCATTACACGATGCCTCTCTTGTGTCTTTCTCAAAGCATCGATCGAATAAAAGCTACACGATGACCTAACGCTTCCATGTTCAAAATCATTGTGTTGTTTTTAGCCATTACACGCCTCAAATGATGACAACAATCAAAAAACAACTTTGATAATGCATCATCTTCACATGCCTGTTGCACAAACCACAAACGCATACAATCATGCAATTTTGATGATCCTGAAATATTCATCAAATTCTCTAACAACTCAAAATTTGCCATTGAAGAGTACAAATAGTTATATAATTCCTAATAACAAAAGACACAAATAAATAAGAAACAAAACACTTATGTAACTTACTCAAATTAAAATACTACATATGAAAAGACTATATTAATAAAAACTTTTAATGGAAATAAAGTAATGTAAATACAAAAGTAATTATAACATTATTAGGCATCTAAGTATATATTCCACAAAGATAATATAAACTAAAATAATGATAACATTATTAGCAATCTAAATAATAAATAAAATGCAAATTCTCTAACATGTATCTAATATCATATACAACATTATTGGTAAAACGACATCAACCCACTTTATAAGGGCATCGCGGTTGAATAAATAAATCTTTATATTATATGTAATGCATTCAATTAATAAAACATTATTATTATCTTATATGGTATCAGCCTATCAGGCTTTGTGATCCTCAGAAAATAACAAATCACATAACCCTAAACCTTAAACTCTTTAGCGGTCGCCTTCGGCCGCCGGCTACACGCCGGAGATTCGGTGGCTCCCTTTAAACCTTAACCTCTTTTTCGTCTTTCATTTTCAAATATCAAGTTATTTTCACAAAATAAAATTCTATTCGGTCCTTGTGTACCGTATAGCTAGAAGTAAACACAAATATATCAAAATTCATTCGGTTCACCCTCTTGTGGTGCCGTGTGGATCGAAGTCAACAACAGGAAAGGAAAAACAACAATTAAATCAATACGGTCCACTTCGGAGGTTCTTTGGTTGACGCAAGCAAAAAGGAAGCGACATGTATTTATTTCTCATTCACTAGAGAATAAATATTATAATATTAGGATTGGAAGGTGTTTATTATTAAAAAAAAAAGAAAAAAAAAATAATCTTTATGTTTTTCTAGAGAAAAACACGCCCCATTTGTTCGGAAGGTTCTTTTGGGGTTGAAGTTTTAGAACCAACTTTCGTTTTCTTTCATTCGTTTTAGTTGTAGGGGATACTTTGGTTATCTCGTTTTAGTTGTAGGGGATACTTGTGTTATCGTTTTTCATCCTCTTCTTATGTTGGTGATTTGTGCTAAGTCACAAATCCACACATTAATTATGTTGTTCGTGCTTTGGAGTCACGGCGCATGTGATGATTTGTGCTGGGTCACAAATCCACACACATATATTATGTTAATGTTTTGTTTTATTTTCTTCTTTATTTCACTTGATTGAGGAGCTGGCGTTTCAGCGCTTCAGGCTGCGGAAGAGTGTTAGCCTACATCAGTGTACGGGCCTAAGCCCATATTAGTCCATATCTAAAATATATCGTCTTGTGGTATATAATTGGCACGTAATCATGTATTATGAAGCGAATCAATCAATCAATAAACTATATTCTTTCTCTCTTACATAGTATCCGAGCTTTAGGTAAGATCCACTTACAAAATTTGCTATCCTCCCATCATGGCTACTCTTGATGATTGAAGGAACCTAGTTATTTTCGCTTTATTTTAATCTTTTATTAGGATTTTGTTTTTCATATTCACGACATAAACTCTAAACCCTAGCCGTCAAAACCAACAAAATATGTACGTTGAGTTGCTTGCCAATCATATTTTTCTCTTCTTCATCAAATTGTTTCCGTTGTTGAAGATCATTGTCGTTTTTCGCACATAGTTGGTCGCAAAATTGCCGCTCCTACCTAAAGGCAAAGCAAGCCATGACGTAAAAAAAAAAAGGTCACGCAAAGGAGAAAGTCGCAAGCAATAAACAATTATGCCGCCAAATACAATTATGCTTTCGTTCAACCAATCAACAAAGAAGATGATAGAAGAAAAGAAGTAGCTTTCAACATATGTTCCAGCTTATCGGTTCGAAAGTCTCCCGTTCAAACTGCGGGGGAGTGTTAGATAGGTTAGTTGGCTCAAATCCAATAGTGATTTAAGTCCATTAGGTTTAGAGTTTGGTAGCTTTTTATCAAAGCTATGTATTTAATATAAATACATATACTATATGTAATGCATTCAATCAATAAAACAATATCTTCAGTGATTATTAGAAAACTAAACTATGTTAAGAAAGTCCGTCATTACTACTTTTTGGATGATCACTACCACATTTTTGCTATGTCTATTTGCTGATTGCATTTCATAAATAAAAAAGCTGTTGAAATGTATGCTATTGATGACTTATGATAGATGAACTCAAACTCAACCATGAAGCATGATAATACTTTGCACACTCTTAATGTTTTTGTTCTAAGATTACTTGTCACGACTTTGTATTGTTCGAGAAATTAAAAAAATAAAATTTTCATGTTCTTCATACCACTGGTTCAGTTTCTTTGTAGAACAACATATTGAATGGTATAATTCCTTGATTGATTTATTCCATAAACATGCTACATATATAGGTTAGAGGAGATGGTTCTAGAATAGCTACAAATGGGCTAGGCCTAAATACAAATGAGAGCCTATAATATACAATCGACTAATACTCCCCATGATTGGGCGGGAGGAATAAAGCTCAATGGATCAGAAATCTTCAAATATCTTGAAAGGTAAACCCTTGGTGAAGATATCTGCGTTCTGATAGCGAGAGGGCACATGGAGAACTCGAACCTGACCAGCAGTAACCAAGTCACGGACAAAGTGTATGTCTCATTATTATTTTGGTCGTTGGTGTTGAACGGATTGGCAGAGGCGGTATATGGCACTAACATTGTCGTCAGACAAGTGTTGCAGCGGACAATGGAGAGTGTAGTTCTCGTGAAGATTACGGCCATGCGTCTCACTCGACATTGTTAGCGCCGATTATTGACCTCAGGCGCTTGAGCGGGAGATAGTGCTTGGCGCAGAAGACCAAGACGGAGATTGTCTCCTAAAATACACAATAGCCCGATGTAAACCGCCGCGTGTTGAGGCGGCGCAATCCATGCATATACCCAACAAGAGTGGTAGTAGAAGAGTACAAAGAAATCAAACTCCACGTTCCTCAAACGTAGCGTAGGATCGGCTTAAGAGCGTGAGATGAGGTTCACGAGGGTGCGCATATGATATATCCGTCTAGTGAATGTGAGATACGAAGGCACTGCAAGGCTGCGATATAAAGTGGGGTCTGAGCTGGAACCGCCGGGGACCCGGTTGGAGTCCGTATCAACTTGTGTTCTTGAAGGGTTACAGTTGGCCATGTGAGCACGTGTAAGAAGCTCAATAGTGTACTTCTTCTGAGACAGAAATAGCCCTGTAGAGTGACGAGTAGCGGAAATACCAAGAAAATAATTAAGTGCCCCGAGGTCAGTCATGTCAAACTCATTGTGTAGAAAAGCAATGATTTGTTGTAGTAAGTCTGTAGAGGAAGCTGTAAGGATAATGTCATCCACATAGATAAGTAAATAAGTAACCTGAGATCCTTGACGAAGGATGAAGAGGGAAGAGTCACAACGACTGTGGTAGAATCCAACACGAGTGGTATATCGTGCAAATCGCTGAAACCAAGCACGGGATGCCTGCTTTAGACCATATAAAGATTTCTTCAAATTTTGTCAGGCAATTTGGCCCGAGTCAAAAATCGATAGACTTAGAATAATCTACAACTTTCATTACATCATATACAATCACAACATTCTCCAGAATAGAATGATATACCCAAATTTCATCTCATTTGAGACGAAGAAAAAAAAGTAAGAAAACATCAAGTGCCCCTTAAGAGAACAAAATACATGCTTGAATTTGCATATCCTTTTTTACCCGTTTTCAATATAAATCGAAACGCTCCAAAATTGGCAATTCCCTTTGCTTAGAACTTGACATTGTCTTTCAGGTAACACACCACTTCTTGCTGCAAAAATTGTCCAAAATCATAGCAGAAACTTTGGTTAGAGACTGATCATAAAATATTGTTTGTGTTATTCGATAAGTCAAACTATCAATACAAACACGAGAATATGGTAGACCATGTACAAGTAAGAAAGCTCGATATTTCTTAATTTCATTTATGTTATTCCACTTGGCTTTTTTCTTTTCTGTGTTGCCTTAAAACATGGGACTCCAATATCAAATCATATTGTCTATGAAGTATGAACTTATAAAAACCGTATGCTATAACACTTACTAGTTCATATACACCAACGGAAAGTGTCTTAGCATGAATCAGACAAAGTTTAGGTCATGAGACTGAATAGTTCATATTTAATTAACGAAACTTACAATTAAACATAGAAGAATGCATCCAGCTGCTCCAGGAAATAGAACATACCAAAACTTCAACTGGTGAAACTTTACATCGATAAATAGTAAAGGCAAACTCGCAGCTACATTCAGCAAAAAGAAATTGACAAAAGTTTTTTTTCTTTTTCTTCTTTATCAAGACAAAAGTTTTAAATGGTATATTGAATTGATGAAAATGCCATTTCGATACATACCTGGTGGATGAATAGCACGAAAATAGATCATGAACGCTAGTGATGCAGAAAGGGCAGTGCTGCGAGCAAGCCAGCCTGGTCCCAAAAGTCTGACTAAGACACCAATTGCTGCACAACCCATTTGAGCCATAAACATATTGTACTTCTGCAATTTTGCATTCACAAAAGAAAATGTTTACTAGTTATGTTTTTCTTTAAATTTTTAAAACTATAAAAACATTACAACAATAGAACCAATTATGTTTAGGAGCGGATTCAACAAGTTTAGAATGACTGATAAGTGATAAGTTAACAAAAAGGCAAGCAATATCGGTATAAAGTGTGAGATTCTTTAGTTTTCAAGGTCATTGTTGATTATATTCAGAACTATCAAAGCTCATCGATATAATTATTCATCTATCTACTTATCGTAGTAGGTTGATTCCAACTAAATCTATTAATAAAGTAAACTCCAATTTGGAGATGAACTTGGATTATTTCTTTAATATCAAAGTTCAATAACATGAATTAATTTAGAACTATATATTATAAATTATGTGATTTTATGTACATGTGAAATGCCTTGTCAAACGAATTCTAGCAACAATATTAACCTATTACAAGTCTAACGAAATCTAGAATAGCATGAACTGGATATTGATCTTAACTCGAATTTCTTTAATATCAATCTCATTGAGATGCTTGTTTTGAACTACAAATGGAAATTTAGGACTTTATTTACATGGCATGTTGGGCATACTGATTTCTGGTAAGTGGTAACAAATAAATAATGCTTTAATGTTTTGTTAGTATATCTACATAGTATGTTGTTAAGCTTAATAAATCCACCAGACATCAAAAGTTTATAGATTTAACTCATATTACTTTATGTAAGACTCACCTACAGAGTTGCATAATTTTACATACATGTGACTAACAGTCTAGCAAATTCTTATAATGATATAGGCAAATTGTGGATCTACACATGGATATATTTAATTTTAAGTTCATTCACATATGTAATTATTAAAGCAACAGAAAAATTAGGCTATGTTGTATATTTGTTACATGTTGGGTATAACAAATTTTAGTAACTGCTAATGCTATTCTAAATCTTACTAGTATAAGATTATATACATGTGACAAGCTGGGCCTAACGAATTTTGGCGATAACATGCAACTGTTTTATAGTTAAACACTAAAATTCTTTAGGTGAAAACTGGTTGATATAAGTGAGACTAGCATTAAAAATGAACCTATATTAGATCTAAACTCATACTTCTTTCCTATAAAATGTGACAACTTGAGTATTGAATTCTAGAAATGGTGTGATCGTATTATAGATCTACTATTATCTCTAAGTTCAGTTTTGTTTATTGATAAGTTAATCAATAATTAGATAATATACTATCATTTGCATGTGACACCTTGATCTTAATAAAATTTAGCAAAGACGAGAACTAATCTTGCATCTCAATTCATATATTAAGATATCAAAACTAATCGTTTCAAATTATTAAATTAATGCGAATCTTGTAAAATGGATCCACAGGACATCGACAGGATCTTAAAAAGTTAGCTTCCACAGGTACATTTACTTTCTTTGGATGTCTCATGTGACACAATTTTACACGTGAATCTTAATCTTTTGATATTATCTATTACTATTTTTTCATTGGTTTATGAGATATGCCACAGTGTAAAGCACGTTAGAATAAGTAGTTTCTTACCCATAAATGAATGTAACATTTTAGTTAGAGGCAAAACTAATGTTAGGAATACGGTAAATAAAAGTATCACAAAAGTCAAGTGAGTGAAAAAAAAGTGAATAAAACTAACATAAACTATTTGTTCTAAAGATACGTGAAAAGTCTAAAAAGATCAAAACCAAAAGCGCAAAAGTGCAAGTTCAGACATTTTAATATTCGAATTATGTCTATTGATTATTCTAATAGCCTCGTAATTTAAACTAAATCTAAATAAACAATCGAAAGACTAAAGGGTATCAATATAAAATTTGATATTCTTCATAGCTGAAGAGGATATTCCTCTCTAACTTCAATTCTTTTTAATTCCAAAAGAAAAACCTTCATACCTAACCCTAATTAAATTTGTTTTACTGCAATTAATTATTTCCAATTTTGTTTGAAATATCTAACGCAAATGACCTCCAAAGATTGCTTCTAAAACAAATCACAAAATATCTACTTATACTCTTTTATTTTCATCCAATGAAAATCCAGATATCGTAACACAATTTTTATGGTTGGTCCAACAATGGTTGGCTATAGCAAAATTCATGTTTAAAACAAACAACTTGTCTTCTTCGTAGTTCTTACGCTGGACCACTTATACTTTTTGAATATATATAAACGTGATTCAGGGTGGATTTCATGTATTATGCCTCTAAATATCAAAAGTATAATCAAATTTTAATATAATGCTTCACTTATTATTTATTATTCAAGAACTAAACTATAAAAGACTATTGTTCTTATGATGTTGAAGTATTTAAAATCTAAATGCATACTTTCTAAATATCAACTGTTAATAAATTCTACCGCCTTTAATACTATTTGGTTCTAGCTAGCTCCAAGTTTCATTAATAATATTTGGTTCTAGCTAGTTACATTATAAAGAATCATAATACTAAAAAAGTAAATACTAGAGTAAATTACTACCAACAAATATAGTAAGGAAAATCCGAAATTTATGAGTATATAATAGAAGAAAGAGAGGTAATAGTACCCTAGCTCCAGGTGTCGAAGGAGTAGCGAAAAGTACGGCACATACAGCTCCAAGTGGTGCTATTGTCATTGAAACACCCTTCTTAATCAGTATTTGATCCATCTTTCCTAGCACAGCCATTGCTGCAAATGCACCTGTTCATTTGTTCCAAAATGTATTAGTTTCCATGTATAAACCCAATGTGATACTTTGTACACTCACATGATAGTCGTACCTGCAGAGGGCCACAGTATGTCACTAAGCAAAGGAGCCTTGGAACCCTGGTCAGGCTTCCAAGCATCCCAGTTGGATGTCAAGTTTGCTGATGATGCTTTAACACTGGGAATTGGTCTTCTTTTGAGCATGATGATATCCGGTCGTAAACGTAGTCGCGTTGCATGGTGACTTTGTTGGTTGATTTTGACAAGGTTTGAGATATATGAAGAGGAAGAAAATGCAGCCATATATGAGTGTGATTGGCTGATTTTTATGGTGTTGTTAACGAGGTTTAATGGGCATTTAATGTATGATTTTGTGTGTGTGTTTTTTTGTATAAGAAAAAGCAATGTGCTGACAAGTTGCAAGGAGAGTGGACAAGTGTGTTGTTGGCCATTGAAGAGTGGGAAGAGGCAATTGGATGAGTGAAGGGGCAAAACATGAGGCTAGTTTTATTTTGTGATATCAAGTCAACTTGTGTTATCTCTACACAATTTTGTTATGTTGTCTTTTTTCTCTATTGGGCTGATCCGTATCATGTTGCTGCTTTATTATTGATAACTTTTAGCACTAATTAGCATTAGCAATTATTAATAAGCAACAAGGCTATATCATCCTAAAAAGTTATGTCTATATGAATTGTGATGAAAGAGACAACTTAGTCAATTAGTAATTCCAATAGTGGTAGGGTGTGACTTTTAACTTAGTGTCACGTTCGCGTCATATTAGTTTTAACTTTTTAACTTTAACTAAAAAAAAACACTCTTATCATAACTCAACCATAACTCAACTATTTACAAATTCAACCTCTAAACTAAAACTAATATTTCATTTAATAAATAACATAACATTTAATCTTAAACAATTTACAATATGAATCCATTGAAATACGAAAATAAACGTTACATAATAAACATCAAATAAACGTTACATAAAATACATTACGATACGTTGCGTTACGAAATACATAAACCTAATTTAATGGAGTATCCATTCAAGAATCTGAAAGGGACTTATACTCACGGAACCTCAATGAGCGTGTTACATTATGCTTCTTTTTCGAGTTTCCTCCCAGCTCTTTTGAAGCTTTGCTTGGTGCCTTCAAATTCTCGAGCGTTTGTTAACACTAATTTCATCAAATTGTGTTGAGTTAAGCCAAAAGGATTATCGCCTCGTCGGCATGGCATAACCCGTAAATGGGGGCTGGTTTGCTCATAAATGTAGGTGCATTCGATGAAGTTGATGCACGCCAAGATGAATCAATTGTTGTAATACAAAACCAACCTCTTTGTTTCCTCATAGCTCACGGTTTTTTGGTTTGTATCTGTAACAACCCCCGCGTGTTACTAATGGCGCCTTTCTTGGCTTCCATGTTCAAAATTGTCGTCACAACTTTTCTCCGAAATGTCATTGGCATTTGGCATCATTCATCTCATCGTTCTTTTTGCTTTTAAGCTAAGCGATTGATCGCATCAATAATAGTCTTTTGACGATCAACATCTTCTTTATCACATCGTTTTTGAATAAACACTTGCATTTCTTTGACTGAATGTGGCATAAGCCAAGCCATAAGGGCATTTGTGTTATTTATTTATTTATTTATTAATAGTGTATGGAAAGTGTGTGAAACTCACTTGTAAACGTTGGTAGTTATAGAGGCTTTTGAATTCTAATTCAAACTAGCCATTAAGGGGGTGTTTTGAAAGTTTTTTTAACCTAAAATAGCCGCTTTAAGAACCAAAAGTGTTTATTTATTATTATTATTATTATTTTTTTCTTTTCAAATACACTAAACGCAACGTTAGCTCCTTAAGTTGGCCCTTTAACTCGAAACAATGGTATGGTAACGCAACCTTAACGCGGTTGGTTGTTGAGTCTCCAAACTCTCTTATATTTCCGATGTTTTGGATGATCCCTATGCAATCTGTTAAAAGGAAGGGTAGCATTTATATATGTTGGATGCATGATCTTTTATTTTCGATATGGATTATCTGTGAGAATGGATTTTGCTTAATCAGTTGGATGCCTAATTTCATTATAAGCAGCAAAGTTAAATTAATGGGATGGAACCCCTTTGTCTTCTATAGGCGTTATGCTGGTGTAGTTGCCAAATAGTAGTGTCATATTATTGTCCGATGTTCTTTGCCAGTTTTCTTTTTTTTTTGCATGCAAATCAAATCCATGTCATCATAAGTTAATGCCACCTAAGCAATTTTTTGTTGAAATTCGGATTAGCTAAAATGTTCAAAAATTTAGTCCATTATAAGATTAGAACCTGGGATGTTAAGCACAATCAATGAAACAACTTAATCATTAGAGCAATCCAACACTTGTGATAGAACTTGCAACACATAATTTATAAGTAGGAAACTCGGAACATCTGAAATCATTCTTTATCCCTTCCTCCAAGCAAAACCCACACAAAACCCTAAAACAAAAATCCAAAACCAAAAACAATTGTATTGAAGGTATGACCAAATATATTTTCCCCTTCCAGAGTGTAGCCCTAAAACCATCACAATTCAATCAAACCAAAACAATTGGCCTCTAATCAGGAGTGGATAATGAAAAGGTATGTTCATGAACAACTAACACAATATATATTAAAACAATTATCATACATGAATTTTACGCTATTACTCAAACATCATGTGTTTATGTGATTTTGTACACATTAATTTATTCATATGTTTATGACTTGTGGTTTTATTATACTGATTGTGTGTGAGAGTTGATTCTAATGATATCGGTGTTAGTGCTCAAATGCTTATACTATGCATTGGGTAAGGTAGTCCTTCGTTGATGTCAATACAAGGTCTTTTAGTACTATATGATCTGCAATATAGTTTCAAAATTATTTATCAGGAATATTTAATCGTTATTTTGTCAAGAATATATAGAACTTTCACTCCTCTTGTAAATTAAATTATTTGTATCTTTTAGGTTCAATTACAAGTGACGAATATTTTTTGTGTAAATAGTGCACATGGGCTTCCTATATTATTAGAAGATGCCGCTAGAAGTGAACATGTGTATTATATTATTACAAATTTTAACTGAATATTGTTAAGTCATCATTTTATAATTATAATAGGGAGTTTACTTATGCAGAAAGGAGAACAATTTGTTAGTATTAATGGGACACACGTTTAGAATAAAAATGAAAAATTATGCTGCTACTAGGGTGATCGATTACTTGGAATCTAAAAGCATTAAAAACGATTGGATCTACAGAACTTAAACATAGCTCTGTATGTTTGTAATCACTAGAAGTTTTTTATTTTTTAGCTCTTGATGTGAAATTGTTGGTTTTAGAAGGTTGAAAATTTGTATAAAATGGTTTTGAAGCATTTAGAATACCTTCTTGGAAAACGATGCAATGAAGAAGAAGGAAGAGGAGTTAAACGCTACTATTTCATCTTTGAAAGTCGCTTTTGCTACGAGGAGTCGAGAAATTAGTAGGGTTTTATTCAAACAAATTGCGTTATTTTAAAAGCTGATGTGAAATTGGTGATTTAACAAAAGAGGTTTGAAAATTTGTATGAAATGGTTTCAGAAGCGTTTAGAAGAGGATTTCATGGGTGGTGCTCCAATTGTTGAATCAGACCTTGTTGTTAACCAAATATTAGTACTACAACAAGAGTTGGTTCTTTGCTAACCTCAGACTCAAGGCACAACCCAAGGCACAACCCTTTTTAAAACTATTGTTGCTAACAAATTGTCGTATTTAATGGTTGATTTATCCTTGTCAAAGGAAATGGAGGAACAAGAAAGAATTGTCTCTGAGTTAGAGGATAAGCTTCATGAGGCCGAAAAGCAACTCCTTCATGGTGAAGTATTGAGAAAACAGCTGCACAACAATATATTGGTAATAATTTATCATTATAGAACTTAGCATAGGCTACACAAAAATATAAGGTTCTAATGTTATTTTAATGTAGAGCTCAAAGGAAACACTAGAATATCATTAAAGGCTGCTATTGTTTAGATATGATGAAGGTTGGGATTTTGGTGAATGGAAAATGTTGGTCACGGGATAAATGCATCACATATAATCGGGTAGGGAAGTGGAATTGGGAGGTATACTTTACTTTACATATCGGTTTAGGTATGGCGGATATAATAAGATTGACCACTGAAACTTCGATTCTTGTGTGTTTTAAGGATGGGATAAAAGTTTGTTTACTTAGTCATGATATGGTTAAAGGTTCATAATGAAAGCCTACAATTATGTCAAGTTAGCTTTATTACTTTCATATGCCATATAAGTTTTGTTGTACAATACTTGGTGTAACTCCATTGCCTTGCTTTATTGTCATGATTTTGTTGCAGATAAGAAGTAATGGGATGCTACTTGGAAGTTGCAACTGCGACTCTTTAGAATCAAGTGATTTCTGTATGTGTAAGTTGTAGCTCTTTTTCTTGATTTCATAATTAGGATCTCACATGACTTTTGTGGAATACACAATGTTTCTTTTGTTACGTGAATGATATCTTCACTTTAATCCATGTAGGGTATAGTTGAAATAAGTTGAGTGGTTAGATATTTACATATTCGTTATTGTTATTTTCAATGTATACATCAAGTTTCTACAGTGGTAATTATTCTAATTTTAATTTTACTTTAGTGGGTTGAATCACAATGACACCTATGAAGCTAACTCAATCAACATCCGAATTCTTCAAGATCATAGGTATTCATATTATGATAATATCTCATCTATGATACCTTAATTATGGTTCTTTTTTGTATAATCATTTTTTGGTGTTTTTCGGCCTAAATGAGTTTTTAAAGTTCTTACAGGCACTATCCATTATTTCGGTTTCTTTGCTTGTTGTCGAGAATCTTAAAGATTTTACTCCATCGTTTCTTCTTGGACTTTTTAGGTTTGTTTAGGCGAAAGAATAAGAATAACAATGCATTGTTTGGGGTTTTGAAAAGATGTAAACTTGATTGGTAAAGAATTATGGTTTGGCGTTCTTAGTGATCTCTTTTACTTTTTGATTAGGGTACATCAATTGTTTCTATTAATTAATGCCTAATGTTTATATTTTAGGTAACAGGATACATAGTTTGGCGGAGGTTGCGTCTTGGTGGACCGCAGAAGGAGAATATGGCAACCATGGTTCTTGAAAGGTAATAATAATCCATGAATTGTTTGGGTTTTCACACATTTATCTTTATTCATTTTTAAAACTCTAGCGACCTTTTTGGGACCTGATGTGTTTATCGCAGAAAGGTAAAATTATTTCTACCTTGGTTAGATTGTGAAGTAGGTTACAGGAAAATGGGAGTTTGTGGTCTAAGCGTGGGTAACTTTTCAACATTACATCTACACCTTCGTGGGATCAATTAAATGGCCAAGATATAATAATTTAAAAATAACATTTCAAGCTCTTATTACATGTTTGTTTTAGGTGGAGTACATCTGCTATGGTTGGATCTTTACATCTTACGGTTGCTACATTCGGTTTTGTCTCCACTTTCGGTTATTGTGGCATTCTATGAAGGTGTATTGAAGCATCGCGACGGAAGGGGCGCCTTAGAGAGGATCTTTATTGCTATGACACTCAATCACATCATACATTTAACGTCATGTTATTTGAACAGGTGGAGCTTGTACATGGTGGTAGTGGTACCTCATCTTCTAGAGATCGTTATAGCGGTGGTCATCGTGGACGTGATGGTGGTGTTTCAGTTATCGATTATAAAGGTGTGACTTGACTTGTGGGTGCATTGCATTTTGTTAATGGTGAAGAGTTAAGCTCTATAGCGTTATATGATTGATGCAGTTTTGGTGATGGATTACCCTCTTACGCATCGTGTCAAGACCTCAAGGTTAGTATGATATGATGTATAGTAATTGGACTTACTTAGGACTTTTGGGGCGTTTTTACTTATATTTTACTATTATTAGAACTATAGTAGAACATATCCACGAGAAAATGGGCCGGAAACGCTGAAACCTATCAACCCAGCTTTGGATCCTTTTTACTTGTAGCTCTATGTCTTTTGATTTTTGTGTGTTTAACGTACGGATATATGAGCGTTCGAGCTAAGACTTCCTCTAATTTCTAAAGGCGACCCAGTTCATAAAGAAGATATAGAAAATGTGAGTGTTTATCATAGGCTACTCGATAGTACAATTGCAGTATTACAATAAGCTCAAACTCAATGAAATTAGGAGTTCATAATGGGTTTTGTATGTGTGTAGTCTTTCCTTGACATCAAAGCAATCCAATAGAGCTTGATTCCACCAACACCTTTTTGCGTTTTAAGAGGTGTTTGAAATTGCACTCTGAGAGCAACATATGATTTTGGCTTTTCTGTTTGTATACGTGTATAGACATTTAAATCTTATTTTCTTATCTACGCACTATTTCAAATTTTCAAGTAATGTTAATTTGCTTTATAGTGTTCACTCACACATGAGGGAGCATTGATAACTCATGGGTGGACTTATAGTTGAGTAGCACTGAGGCTGTGTCATGCCAGGAGAGGTGGAGGATCACGGACCTAGATATTGGGAAGGGTCCCTAGCACTAATACCAAGCAATTACCTTTATAATCATTTTAAGAGG